>CM060833.1:121237500-121985000 GCA_030762175.1 Metallyticus violacea
TGTTGACATCGCTCCTGTATTTATGTATTGGTGCTTGGAATTGCTAAAATGTTAATATATAATCATAAAAATGTTATGAGCAGTGGTAAAAATTTTAAATAACATGAGATTGGCCTTAAGTCATTTAGGTTGTGGTATTACGACATTTTAGTTTATTTATTTTATGTTATATTTATTTATTTATTTTTGCAAATGCGGGATATTGTCGGTTAACTAATCGAAACACAAAGATATAATTACTAAAATAAAATAAAAGTTCACTGGTAAATATCTAACGGAGCTTCATAGCTTTAACCGAGAAAATTAATTTTGTCTTTCAAATAAATTTCATAAGGAAACAGAATCGTGCAAATTTTTGGAGGCCATTATCATTGACGAGCAATTATTATTTATGAATAAAACATTAAGTTTCACAAATATACATTAAATTAAAAGTGTATAAACTATTTTCTAATAATCTGTCTTCTTGTGCAGTGCAATACCATCGACCAGTGGGAGATCATATAAACTAACAAGCGCCACCATATTGTTAACTATTCTGTAATTGGTAAACTAAAAACATTTTCAATATTTACTTGTCGATTCGGATAATGTTCTTATTTATCACCTTTTTTCACAATAGTCTATTTTTCTAATATGACCGCAATTACGTACTTAACGAGCTAACATCTCTGTCTTATATCTTGATTTATTCTTTCTACCACGATACCAACTGCTGTCTCTTTCTCAATATTTATTGTTGGCGAAATAAAATCTGTAATAGCTCGATTTCAGTTTTATACCTCTTTACGCATAAATTATTACTTGAACAAATGAGTTCCAATGTGCCAAGTAACAGTATTAGAGCCCTTTTCTACACATGCGCCACATAGTAGAATATTCAAGAACACAAACACAATTAAATGTTCAAAATGTCTTCGGGTACCACTGATACAGCCGTCAACCCACCGTCGCATGGACCCCCTGATGCACTGATGTATCCCTGAAGTTATCGTATTGTCTGATACCCTTGAGAACAAAGACTCTAAACCTTCTGCTAATCCATAGATCATATGAGTATCTGCCAACTCTGCATTTGCATACTTTATATTACTGTACCTGAAACGAGGTTCATAAACACACAGGAATGATGCTACCTGCTCGGTGCTACTCAATCAATAAAGTGAGTAGCATAAAAGCGAACGACCACAACAAAGGTGAACCTAGGAACTAAGAGTAGTTACAGCACCCCCACCTCATTTAACCAGAGATAAAAGCGAATGTTTACCCACTGTACGTATTAAGCGACTGTGTTTTTGTGGAGTTATTGCCACAGGACAGCTATGCTGGCATTCTAACTTGCATTTCACACCGTGTAACCGGAGTTGTAGACAAAGGGCTCTAACAAGGACTTACAGCATTTCCGGACTCATGTTCATATAATATATTTGCGCCCTCTATGTGCAAGGAATGTTTTCCTGAAGTTTTGACTTACCTTTTTGTTTCACTCTGGATATAAGTAATAGATGGGACGCCATGGCGCTCTGCCTCTTTGTTGGTATTGCCGATTTTGTTATCAGTATCTCTTTTTTATTAAATGAATCGCAATTTAACAATAGGTTAATACAGTTTTTGTTATATAGCGTCGGTAGAAACACAACAGAGCACAGAATGGTGATAGCAGACTTTGAACAAAACTTTTCCGGTATTTTAAGGAATGCTAATTTGAATAAACAAGATCTGTTGTGAACTTATTACGAATCGATTGGCCACGAACTGTTAGAACAAGAAAATGCACATCTCGTTGGCAAAGTTTGTTATTTGTTATTAGTTCCAGTTAAGTAATCTTGTATTGGAGTACATGCTTTGTGTTACTTTTGTAATATGATATGGATATTAGCCCTTTTTACTATAGTTGAAAGCTTACTACGGTTTATTCTATTGAAAGCATGCTCATAAATTAAAGGATATAAGTGTATAACCGTTAGGGAACGATGCGCTACAAAATAGAAAATGAAAGACATCACGTGAAGAAAGCTCTGACGTTTTTTATTTATTTATTTAAGGACGCTCTTTAACATCACAGGTCATCAGCGTCCCATTCTATTCAGGGCGTGAAACGGCCGACAAATTTTGCTCATAGGCCTCTTCTTTCAGGCTTGAAGTTCTTTATCGTGCTGTAAATGTACGACACGGGACCCACGGCTTTTACTTCCCTTCCGAAGGAAGCTATACTTACGATTTTTACGCCCGAAAAAAATTCATCAATCCCGGCCGGGTTCGAACCCGCGACCTTGGGTTTAGAAGGCAAGTATAATTACAAGCTCTGACTTGATATAAACAACACGATGTGTGTAACAGACGACGTAGTTAACTTCATAAGTTCAGTGTCCAAACTTCCATCCCTAATAATAGTATGACAGAGTGTTGTTTTATAAACACAACATCTTAGCAGGATGTTCCTAAATTCACGGTTTTTCTGCCAAAATGTATTCATTAGTTGCTTGAATTCTGCAAATAGTATAGTTTTTGCATATTTTAAGGTCAAATGTTTGTAACTTTTGCAGCATTAAGGTAATTTACACTTAATATGTCGGCAAATTTGAGTTTTACTTCTTGAGGAGCATATTTATTTATCTGTCATTCGTTTTCTTATTTGTTACAATCTTTAGTTTTCTTATTTTTGAAAGACTGAAACACCAAAATATTTCGTGAAGTATTTTAAATTTTGTACATAGTTAATTCCGTTTTAGAATATTGTAGTTTATCATATGTTAATAAAATGGTTATAGTTACTTGAAACTATAAACTATGCGTCCCAGACAGCCATTTGCCGGCAAGCATGGGGACCGCAATGGTTACTCGACCGACCAAACCATTAACATTATCGCTTAGATCATAGGCATTTAGGCGCCAAATGATCGACATCAATTGGTGTTCAGCTTGCAGGGCGTTAACAATTTCTATTAATTTGAAATTACTTTTTCATTGCATGTTCATTAAATTTAAATACTGAAATGTCACCCAACAAGTTAACAGTAGAAGAGAGAATAGTTGCATCAAAGAAGCACTTTGCAGGCGCATAGTTTGTAGAGAAATTTCCCGGTGTTCCAGTTTTCCTTAAGGATAAGTAAGAAAACTTGTTCTTAGATTTAGAATTCCTAACCAGAAACTACATGTTCTAATGGAAGAAAACATGATATGTTTGGAGAAGCATTAGAGCTTTCTCCGCAGAAATCTCTAGGTTGAGTATCACAGGAAAGAGGCATTCCAAGAAGCTGAGCACTAGAGCTATTAAGTTGCTAAAACTAAAACCTTACGCAGTGGCTGTACTTAAGTATTACATTCGCTTCATGACTTCAATAACACCATTTCTGTAATTGAATGTTTCTGATATCTGATGAGACTTGGCTTCATTTAAATTATATTTATTCACAAAAATATAGGCAACTGTCCAAGATTACCTCACGAAGTTCCTTTGTATGATGGAAAAATTGGAACCGCTGTATCTGCAAAGCGAATAATAGGGCACAGATTTATTCAATATACATTAAATTAAAATGCACGCAAAATACTCGCACAGTTTTATTCCAACAAATTTCCAATAATGAGAGATAAGATGGATGATTTTACAATGCCCGTGATTCTTTGAAGGCTAAAGGAGATCTTTAGTGACAGTGTTGTGGTCCATCCTTATGTTTTACTGATCTTACCAAGTGTCTATTGAAGTAACGCCGAAACTAAAGAAAAACCGGAGGAAATTTGCAGTATTTCGTAAACAGCACTTTTAGGTGTGAGGGCTGATTTTATCAGACATTGGGAATGCCTGAATTCAAAGAGATATCACTTTGTATATGTTATAGCTCATTACAGCATGAATTTGTGCATGCTCTTATTAATCAAAGTTGTACACGCGTTTAATATACGGAGAGATTATGGCTCAATAAGACCGGGGACGTCTGTCGATGCGTATGGCCGGAGATGGCTAAACGCATTTAGCTGACCAGTATATTTACTCTGGGGATAGGTACAGGCAATTGATCGTAGGTGGTAATGTCTAATGAAAATGATCATAGAAACTATTCGCTAATTGAGGAAAGAACATATTGCCTTCTTCTAAAACTACAGATCAGAAAGTCACAAGACAAAGGTGTGGACAGATGATTTAAATTTTTAAAGGTTGATTTGCCTAAAAGTTATAGATACTACATATAGATTATACCTTAAGGAGATTTTGACAATAATTACAAAAAATTAAATTTTTGCAAAAGCAGAGAAATAATGAAGAACATTGAACTTTCCCTCTTAGCTTGCAAATTACTTTCTTTCAAAATTCAACTCGATAAAGTTCAATTTTGCTACTGGTGATATAATAACTCAATTAAATTGTTATCATTTCATCTTTAATGTTTTTTGTACAGTACCTAAAATGAAATCACTTCAGTTAGCTTGTGTTGATAAGCAAGATTGATTGATTTATTTATGGACGCTCTTTAACATCTCAGGTCATCACCGTCGCATTCAACTCAGGGCGTGAAACGGCCGACAAATTTTGCTCAGAAGCCTCTCTTTCAGGCTTGAGGTTCTTTTTCGTGTCGTAAATGTACGACAGGGGACCCACGGCTTTACTTCCCTTCCGAAGGAAGCCATACTTAGGATTTTTACCCCCGGAAAAAATCCATCGGTCCTGGCCGAGTTCGAACCCGCGATCTTGGGTTTAAGAGACAAGTATGGTTACCACTACACCACCAGGATCGATGATAAGCAAGAAAAACTTACTACTAACATATTGTACTTTAGACATGAACACTGCTAAATGTAAAGTGAACTCACACGCTTACAAAAAAATACGTCATCCTTCAGGTACCATAACTTAAGCAGTCGCCTTTTATTGTTTAGGAAGCAGTATATCTGCCCTACAGTATTTCGTTGATAAACTAGTCACCAAAATAAAATTAAGATTGTGGGGGTCAGGGTTCGAGCCCTGTCCACTTCGCCACATTACAAATTAACTTCTAATATTTCCTCAAAGACACACACAACATACCGTGTCACAGCATTGGAACAATGGGGCATAGGTTGCTATAAACTAAAAATCTACTATGAGTAACAAGTTTCCAGAATTTATTATTTAAAGAAAACTCTGATTACCTTTAATACATGATGCCATGCTTGTCTTTCTCTGTGATAGCGAGAACGGATGCGGCCGATAGCATGGCACTGTCACGCAGCATTCTTCTAACTACAACTCCTGACCCACTCTTTCAATCTCTAGCTTGTCTTCATCCTTACCCCGTCATACACTTCTGTCTCAGCGTTTCCCAAATACAAACTGTTGTCTTTATCCTAACTCTAGTGCCTTCTAAGCAATAATGTGTGCGCAACGTTTCCATCCCCATTATTGTATAACCGTTGTCATTCAAAGCCAATGCCACATTATTAATCTCTAGAGTTGAAACTGTGTTCACACAATTCAATTTTTCATACAAATGGCAGAAATATTCCTTTTCTCCAATTACACATTGCTTTTAAATTATAACTTGTGCACTAATTGAGCCCCTCTTTTGTTAAATTCATAAATATCTGTTTTATCCAAAAAAAAATTGTTCACGCTAAACACATAAAAATTATGAAATGCAACATTTACTCAGCATCTGAAATCAATTTAATGAAGAATTAAACAGAAGTACTAAGCCTGCGGGTTTCCTTTATACACCTTATCTGAATTATCACGATAGCATGCAATATGGATGATCGGCAAACATGGACTCTTGCCATAAACCCTGAAAAAGTTTTCCATCAATGTAATATCTTAGTGAAATCTTTCACCAATCTCACCACTGATATTATCAAGATTGATCGGGAAAAAATCTAAATGCGAAAAATGGAGTTCCATTGATATGCAATGTGCGTCCTGGTGGTGTAGTGGTTACCACACTTGCCTCCTAAACCCAAGTTTCGAACCCAAGATCGCGGGTTCGAACCCGGCCAGGACCGATGGATTTTTTCGGGCGCTGATGACCTGAGATGTTAAAGAGCGTCCATAAATAAACCAATAAAAAATCGATATCCAATAACGATTTTTATAAGCATCCATTATTTCCTGTACCTTGTGTCGACCTTGGTGATCTAGTAGTAATCATACTTGCCTCGTGGACCTGAAGATCGCGGGTTCAATCGGCCAGGGTCGATGAGCAACAGAAGAGTAAGCTACTAAAGACTTAATATCCATTTGACGCAAACATATTAAACTAACAATACGATTTGTTCGGGCGTAAACCTTCTAAATATGGCTTCCTTCGAAAGAAAAGTAAAGCCGGTGGTCCCATGTCGTAGATTTACATCACATGAAAGACCCTCAAGCCTGAAAGTAGAGATCTATGAGCAAAATTTATCGATCTTTTCACGTCCTGAATTGAAAGGGACGCTGATGACCTGAGATGTTAAAGAGCATCCGTAAATAAACCAAATCAACAAAAAGCACCGCTTGTCTATAGTTAGGTGGCCTTGTTTTATCCAGGAAATTTACACAAAGTCATTTAAATTTTTCCAGTATCTCACTTCGATTTAACTCAAGATTTCTTCAAATGAATAATCCTGCATTAGCTCCCTTATCTGAGGTCCTAATAAGATACGCTTCTTTAGTTTTGCAACTGAGTTTTTACGTAATTTTTCATTCAGATACTTATATCCTTTAGGATTTGTCCTCCCAAGTACTTCTAAGACGCTTTTAGCTAACTCAAGTTAGTGGGAGTAAAACGTTTGTTAAGTCAACCAATGATATGTGGTAGATATTTTCTTCTTATGGATCGTAAGTGCGTATTTTTCCGCAGTCACGCTTATGTAATGTCCTGTTGTTTCGACTATTCCCATAGGCAAAGGAAGCAAATCCCCTTGCATACCCATCGATATTTTAAATCTAGGATAAATATCCAAATATGAAGATTTACTTAACTGCTTCGAGTATCACATTCATGTCATAATTTTCTTTCAAATGAACAGAATTGGCAAAGGGTACGGAAACTTCCATTATGCAGAACTATTTTCATACTTCTCTGATATGAGTCGATAAATAGTCTCCAATCTGAGTTACTGTACCTCTATTTCAGTTCCTGAAAGATACACTTTTTGCAGAAAACAATTGTATCTTTTATGAATTTCTCAAATTGTTTCTTGTCCACATCTTTCTCAAGAAGATATTTTTCCTTTAATGTAAAAGCCAATAATTCTGCTTGAATAATGAAAAGTCTCATACAAGTTCATTCAATTCAGAATGCGTAATCCTGTGCGGCTCATTGTGGGACACCCTAGGTCTGTTATCAATATCAGAGCATTCAGAAAAGCTCATGAACAGCGACAGTTTCATTATCTATTTCTTAAAAAGTTTCATTTAATTTTTTGTAGGATTTGGAATTGGCAAGTGATCGTTATGGGGGACAGGTGTCATTGCAGATTCAAGATTTGAATATAAAGTTGCTGTGCTTATTGCTTGCGGTAACTCCTTGATATCCAAGGAACAAACAGTTACTGTTGTGGTTTCTAGGTTTTCTAGCAAATAGCATCGTTCGTTTCATTTTTGCATCCAATCGTCAAACACTATTGTACATGTTTCATGCGAAGCTCAGGCCCCTTGATTTTCAAGTACACAGCCAAAATACAACTGGTACAGTTTCTGGTGTTGAGAAGTGATTGTATCTTTATGATTTTAGTGTGGACGAATCGCTTACGTAACAAAAGTTTTTAGTTTGGTTAAGACATTTTTGAAACATGCCCCAAGACAGTATGAAACCAAACCAAACCTAATTACTGCTTGTTCCGCGCGCTTATTGCAATACATTTTCTTGGATCTCGCGAACAAAGGCTTGTAGTTCGTATCTTATTCGTTCATATTATCAAAATTAACAGGAATACAACGGAAATGTTACCTAGTGGCAGTAACACGGCAATTGCATACACAACTTGTTTAATTGAGTACACGCCTAACAATATCCTTCAATGTGCGTGCTATGCACAAGTGCTCGAGAGAAATTACAACGGCAAATGTCTTCTTGCTACGTTTCCGCGTACACTTCATGTTAATTCCAGCTACCTTGAAATTAAAGATAAATGTTTTTTTTTAAGAATGTAGTTTAACGAAAAGTTTTGGCAGCTATTTAAATCAACTTAATACATTGATACTCTCTGTATATTCTTGCAATTATTTGCTAAAAGTTCCATATTCGTATTTCGCACCAGGAGATTAATTAATATTTAACAAAAGACCTTCCGTATTCATAGTTGTTAATAAAGGGACATGCCTTTAATTGAATGTTGGAAGATAGAATAAGAATTGCCGAATTTACTGTTTCTTAGCTTAAACAATTTAAAAGACATTTTATAAATGGAAGCAAAATAAGATATAGGTATATTGCACTTTTCCCAAAGAAAGTATGTCAGAATTGATGGATATTGATGTACTGAAATGTGACATTAGGCTCTGTTTAGCGAATAAGAAAGTGGTTAATATCAAGCTCAATAACCGTATTGCATGTGGGGAAGGAGTATCAGTGGAACTAGTCACCTGAAACTGGGAAACGTGTATAACGGCTGCTCCAGATTCCAACAAAACAGAATTAAAACAAAACGAGTTTAGCTCCTCTACTTGCTATGACCATATATTTCAAGAAGCTGACTAGCCACCATTGTTTAAAATGTGACATAAATCGTGACCCCCAAAGTAAGCTGGCCTACTTCCGAAGGGTTTTATCTCGGTTTACCGTCTAGCTTCGTAGACTCCTCAGAAATAAATGCTGAACGACTAGAGAGTACTAAAGAAAGAATGGGAAAACAAATTTCTTTTTTGAGCACTTCCAACCAACCAGTAGTCGAAATATATTCTGCGTAAAAGATGCTTTGACGTTTCTCTAGAGTAATATTTGTTATAATTGTATACAGGATTATACAAATGAAAAGGATTGAAAAAGAAAGAAGCATAGACAAAAGCATAGAGAAATGAAAGTATATATATATATATATATATATATATATATATATATATAAACTTCTGCAGTGTTCTACAGTGCCTCCAGTGATCTTAACAGTGTTCCACATTGTCTTGCACTGCCTCGAACAGTGTTTTATAGTGTCTTTATGTGTTCCTTACTTTAAATGTGGCACGCCTTTGTGCATTTTAAGTTGTGTCCTAAGGAGAACTTTTTACATTCCTTATATGTATGTATGTATGTATGTATGTATATATATATATATATATAACAATTTTTGGAAGTAAAAATAAATAAAATTACATTTTTAGAATATTTTCTTTCGTTGTGTTTCGAATTTTATCATCAGCTTTTATGGTAAAAGCTCTGGATACATGAAATTATATCACTATTGTTGCTTCATCTTCATCTTCATCTTAGAGATCACTCACTCTGACACAACAGACTGGGTTTCGTTCGCGATTGGATCAATTTGCGTGGATGATTGTCTTCTGTCTCCTTTTGTTTTTGTCTTGTAGAAGAACAAAATATCAGTGTCGCTTTTAGTGTCAACGAACCTCAGCTATTTTGCACAAGAATATTAATTATTTTATCTCTCCCTTGTATTTTAATGGAAATAGAGCTAATAGCTAAGCGTCTTAGATTGTTCAATAAATATAATATTATATTCTGAACACTCCTTTACAGCTGCATCTTCTGTATTACGATATATAACTGATAGCACTTTAGCACTTTTACTGCTATCTGTAAGAGCAGCATTTCTTTTCTATTTCTAAACTTATCTTCTTAGTCACGATTGTAAGACTTTAAATTATCTTTGGACTCTTTCATTCTACGAGTACAAACACCTAATAATAAAATATCAGCAAAGGAAGAGGAACTAAAGATTAATTTCAGTAATGAAATCACACTTTGAATTTCAAAGAGAAATACAGTACTGAAAACCCGTACAGATGACGTGTGTAATTACAAAAAATAGGTTTTACCATGTAACGTTTTGAATAGAAACCACATTATTTAATACTTTCGTATTTGCTGCTCCTACAAGTAATATCTTGTGTAAACATAACAAAACGATAAAACAATGATAAAACTCAAGGAAAATGAACGTCTTTCTCATTGTATTATTTTTACTAGCAAACTTCAGTAAATGGTTTATTTCCGTGTCTAAAGCAGAAAGTAATGGGTTCTCAAGTATGAGTGAGATGTTTATGGAAGTGACTTGAACTGACAAGAGAACTCATCTTGAAACCTTGTCTCAAACTTTACTCATATTTAAACATTGATAGAAAACATGTAAGTGTAAAATATTAGTTGCTCATGCAAATACAAAGGGTGTGAAAACTTACTTTAAATGCTACATTTAGAAAACACGGCATATACCTGGCGATAGCAGTTGAATAGTCATCTCTCCCCTCTCTTCCATTCCTCGCCCGTTACCAGCCACATGTGCACAATTAGGTGATGTGTCACTGTTTGGAGTAGAGTGACGGGATAGAGAAATGAGCTGTAATGTTGAAACATCTTTGTTCAAGCTTTAATTTTATGACCCAATTATTCGTATACGCAGCTAAAACGTCATTCTCTTATATCCTCTATCAATATCTAACTATATGTAAAGTTTGAGATAAAGTTTCGCTTGTGAGTTCAGAATTTTGAAAACAATTGAGAAAAACATATCTTCGTATGAGACGAGAACATTTTTAGCACACCTATACTCTAATTTAATTTATTAAAATGAGTGAAATAAATTTAATAGAAAAATGTTTATAATAATACGTGATGTGGCATTTTATGTGCTTGCTATGTAAGGTGTTTTGTGATAGTTTCTGAGTATAACTAGAAATAACTTCCGCTTTGTTATGCCGTAGTCTGTTGGAGATGAGAGTTCCAGATGTTTCGTCCCAACTATGACGGACATCTTCAACGGCTTGGACGAAGTATCCTTGAAGAAGGTATCACTGCGTCTAATGCGTTGGCCGTTAGTGTGACTATATTTGTTCTGCCAGTGCCCTCCACTGATTGGTCCGGGGTGGGCAGAAATCAGGAGGCTAGTAGGAGGGACCTGACCTCTCTTATGCTGTTATTCTCTTCTGATTGCCTCGCTATGTTTTCTCATGTTATATGCGGTATTTTGCCTTTCATTGCTAGATGTTTGGGACATGGCATAGTTGGTTGACATTTCTACAAAGGGTGCAGAATAGAGGTCTTAGGAGCATATATTCGTTTATTGCTGCTTTCCTGCTAGCCTTCTGCATGAAACCTCCCGCCCATCAACCCCTTCTCGTCGCTCTCCCAGCCCCCAGCACTGGCAACAACAAGGGACGTAGCAGAACGAAACTGGGCTCTCTATGTGTAAGACCGCTAAGAGGGCTACAAGCTCCAGACCTGTAACCCCGTTGCAGAGTGAATATAACATGGAACTTGTGTACTTGGATGTATTAAAAGAGTACTCCATTCATATGAAATGGCTTGCTCAAATCATTGGAGAATCACTGCCCATTCTTCGGGATTTGAGGCTGAAGGTGGAGAGCAATCTTGATTCAACCCTGAAGTTTCAGGCGCTATCCGAAGGTGTTTCTGGCCTATTTGAATTTCCGGTCTCTAGTGGCGCACGAACACCTCAAACCTTTCCGATTTGCATATTTCAATGTTAATGGATAAATGCTCACAAAGAAGGCCTGCCAGAGTTTATGGCGCAGCACGAACTCGATGTAGTGCTCATTTGTGTAACCCATCTTAATCAAAGGCAGACTTTTAGATTACCTGGGTTCACATATCGTAAAGATAGAGTAGATTGCACAGGGGGAGATGTGGCAATTCTCTTAGATCACAATTAGCACACAAACCCACGCTGCTATCTCCAATCAGTATTTGGAGGATGTTGTTATAGAACAAATATTGGGAAACAGCTCTGATTGCGGAGTATCATTCCCTGGAGCGTCATTTATTCCGGCAAAATATCAGAGAGTTCTGCACGCATTTCCAATGTGCTTATTAGCAGGGGATTTTAATGCCGCAACAGACAATGGATTGGCGTCCTAACAAATGCTCGAAGTCAACAACTAGCTACTTAAATAAATGCAGACGCCTCCCTTGACGTGCAAGGACAGCAATGTGCTACTTACAGACCTCGGGTTGACAAGCCCCGTGTGACTGACATTGTCATAACTAGGCATATTCCATATTACTTAGACTTAAATACCATTAATGATATACGATCAGATCATGAACCTGTTATAGGCGAGCTGGTAACATATCCTTTAGGTAATGTTAAAAAAATGAATCTATGAGATGCATTGGGATACTGAAACTGCATATCTGGACATTGGCTTTCAGCCCAATCCGTAATCAATACAGTTGAAAAAATCACGAGGGCTCTTTAAAATTTCCAGAGATTATTCTTAATACCATTAAACAGAATATTTATACATTCCCAGCATGTAGTGTTAATCCATATGCACTGCCACAGAGCTACGCAAACGAACCAAAATGCTGCGAAGGATAAAATATAACATAACCATTCAATATTGCTTAGACCTGATCGTGACTTCCAGTCCAGGATCATCTGCGCTGGCGGACCAATTGGAGAAACAGTATGATCCTATGACTCCTGGGATGACCCCTAAGCATGTAGAATAATTAGATTTGTCCTCGGATACCTAATCATGGACCAACATGATTTGAGGAGCCGATTAGACAAGCTGCGATCACTCCAAAGGAAATAGAAAAACAGCTTCTCTGTCTAGATCCCTGCTAAGCTACTGGGCACGACAGGCTTACACCTGACACGCCACGCCAACTCCCTAAGCGTCCTATTCTCCGTGTAACAAAATTATTCAATTGCACATAAATTGAAAACTTTCCAAACGTGCAAAAAGCCGAAATAGTATGCATTTTGAAAAAAGGGAAGTACTCAGTTCTCCCTTCAAGCTACCGGCCTATTAGCGTGCTTCCTACGGAATCTAAAGTTTTGACAGAATAGTTATGATCCGTCTGGAGCCAATGGTACAAAGCTGATACTGGAGCACAAATTTGGATTTCAGCCTAAACTTTCAACCTCTCAACAATTGTTGAGTGTGGTGGAGAAAGCTGCCTTGGGATTTCGGCAGCGAATGTTTTCAGCGGCAGATCTGCTAGATCAAAATCATTTCTCAGCACATGGCACTAGAGACTTTTATATAAACTTATAAATGCAAAGATTCTTCAAGCAGTAATTGAAATGAAACACACTTTCTTATCAAGCCGTTCTCTTTGTGCTAAAGTTGAACAACGGAAATCTGATACAAATGAAATAAAATGCGACTTACCTGAAGGAAGTGTGCTATCACCTACTTTATTCTATGTATATATGTCTGATTTCCTGTTACACTCTCTATTCTGACTTTTCAATATGGAGATTATGTATTAATATTAGTCAGAGTAAGAGAATGAAATACCCACTAGCTCCTCTCCGCCGACACGTTACGCAGGCAGAGGAATGGAGTGACAAATGGCGCATGCACGTCAGTGGTGAAAAGAGTGAAGTCAACCTCATCACTAAACGCCGCAGAATAGCATATCCGGGGGTTAAGTCTGCATGGCCAACAATTCTTGGGAGAAATCGTGTTAAATATCTAGAAATTACGTTAGACCAGGGGCTAACATTTCAATCTTCTGTGCCAAATCAAGGGGTAATGACCAAAATATCACAAATCTTTAAACTGAATTCACTTCCGTTTAAAATACAATTGCAAATTCACAAAGCAATCATTCCTGCAGTAATTTTATATGAAGTGTTAGGGTTTACACAACTTAACCAACATATCATATTTACAAAATACACAAACCTTTAAGGACCATTTTCAGCACAGATTTTCTATTTCTGTCTGTTTTCCTACACGAAACTTCCGGCCAAGAATTTATCATTGACACCATTAGGAGGAAGGCACTAAATGCTTACACACTTAATGCCCTAATAGATTCATACGTGACTACAACCCAAGGTCGCAAGTGCATATCTCACCCCCTACTAAGGGATGTGCTTGGTCCTATAACTATAAAGAGTATAAAGAAACTCCCATTTAGTCGGGGCTTGGTTCAAAATTCAACATACCTGTCATTAATCTACTGTTACCTTTTCCCGCCATCACCTCGTCAATCAGCCGATGATCTCCAGCAGTACCATAATGGAATAGTTCCATTTGGATTTGCAGGTTAAGTTGGCTGCTTTAGGTGTGTCGAATCTTGGATGGGAGGGCAGATGTCCTTCCCTAAGCGTAAACAAACAAGTAAACCTACGTGTGTTCGCAAAGAAAGTAAATGCACGGGGCAGCACTTACATCTCCTTTCCATCAACCTTCCGACATACCAACCAGGGGTGTCAGTACACTTCAAAGTTAATTAACATTGTGGCTAGGTGCTCCCTTACAACAGGGAGCCGGCCCGTAAAGGCGCAGCACTCATGTCAGTTGATTCAAGTCTATGCTCTTTGTACCAAAGATTTTGAATGTGTGTCAGTCTCGGCTACTTTCCACGATAGGAAAGGAGGGAGGGTCGTGGATATGCGTACTGAAACAAGGCAAAGGCTCAGATCACCCTCCCAGCTACCGCTCCATTAGTCTCCTGTCAACATTATCAAAAGTTTTTGACAGACTTTTGCTTGCTTGTTTATTTCCTCTTCATGGGAACATCCAAGCCATTCCTCCTCACCAATCGGGTTCCGTTCTGGGCACTCCACCACCCAACAGCTGCTGCGAGTGGTCGAAACTGCAGCCCTGGACAAAGCTTTCACTCCCGCGGTATCTCTGGATGTGGCACGCGAGCTCCTTCACAAACTTGTCTTCCTTGGGCTTCCACAAACATACATACATCTACTGCATTCATATTTCAAACATTGCACTTTCAAAGTTGCGGTAGCGGGAGACAACTCAAACCTCAGATCAATTGGCGGTGGAGTAATAGAAGGCTGTGTACTATCACCAATTCTGTTTAATAGTTACATGGCAGACTTTCACCACACACATCAACATTGCCCAATATGCAGATGTCTTGGTTACAAAACAGAGAGACACTTAGACATAGCCAATCCCATTCAGAGATTGCTACACCTAATCGAAAGATGGTGCAGATGTTGGCGCATGTCAATCCGGCAAAAAGCAACGCCGTCATATACACAAAACCCCGCATACCCGCAAACATTCCCACACTCACACACTGGCAACAGGAATTCAGTGGAAGAATTCCCTCACCTGGGAGTGCAGCTGGATAAAGGATTTACCTTCAGGGTTCAAATCACTGGAACTACTCACAGGCCGCAGGTAACTATTGCTCTGCTGTCCCCTGTGTTCAGTTCTAAAGGGGTACCATCTGAAAACACGTCTTTTTAAAGATTTGATTATCCTCATTATTTAGTATATCTGCAAAATTTAGGTCATGGCATAGAACAGTTTGCTACTATTACAAAGGGCACAGAATAGTGGGTTTAGAACTATCTATTCTGTATACCGATGTTTTCCTTCCCGACTACTACATTAAACCTCTCATATATGGTGGATGAAATAGCACGACGGGCTGCTTAAATTTCACAACAGTTTATTACAACATGAGAGCGCTCTCATCAGTTCACTGGGCAACTAGAATTCACTCCAGATCTAAGCTCAGGTGTAAGGTGCCACAACTTTCATGCGGACACAGGTTAACAATAATCCCACACCATGGAACTGGAACTAAATGCGAATACTCACAGGCTGCGCTTTACATCTAACCAAATTAGGGTGATAACCAAATCAACCTGTTAATATGTCCCCATTACAGAAATCCAAGGATGTGATTCACATCACATCTCAGAGGAGGAATGTACTTTCTTCATCAATTCTTCACCCCCTAAAACAACCCAAAAGCCCATTTCCTCTCTGTGGTAAAACCCTAACTCGGGTAGGTACACAGTGACTCTATTCAGGCTGAGTACTAACCCGATCTGTCTACATCTTGGTTGATGCCAGTTGAATAACAAATCGGCAGAGCCATATACTCCGTTCATAGTCTAATCGAAAGATGGAGCAGGGTTGGGAATGTCCATAAATCCGGCGCAAAACTCCATTATATTCCCGCAAACTGTCCTACATTCACGTAAATTCAGCAAAGGATTCAGTGGAAAAATTCCCTCACCTATTTGGGAGTTCAGCTAGACAAAGCTTTGACATTTACGGACACAGTGCTAGAAATGCTCATAGGGCCCAGAGAGTAATTGCTTAACTGAGCCCTATATTTAGTTGGAAAACGATGCTCTTCCACTTAAAGTTCCTTATTTAAAGTTTTGATTATCCTCCTTAACTATTAGTCGGTCTTGGTGGTGTAGTGGTAACCATACTTGCTTCTAAACACAAGATCGCTGGTTCAAACCCGGCCGGGATCGATGGATTTTTTCGGGCGTAAAAATCCTAAGTATGGCTTCCTTCGGAAGGGAAGTAAAGCCGTGGGTCCCGTGTCGGCACGATAAAGAATCTCAAGCCTGAAAGAGAGGCCTCTGAGCAAAATTTGTCGGCCGTTTCACGCCTGGAATTGAATGGGACGCTGATGACCTGAGCTGTTAAAGAACGTCCGTAAATGAATCAAATTAAATTATTAAATTAAAAAAAATCCTGTGCAGTATGCCTGTGAAATTTGGGTCATGGCAGCAGATAGGTGGTTGATACTACTTCAAAGGGCGCAGAATAAAGGGCTTCTTTCAATTTACTCTGTATACCTCAACTTCCCGACCAAATTACTACATGAAGCCTTCTCCCTACACAGAGGAAGAAATTCGGCGCCGGACCGAGAAATTCTACAGCAATTTACCATTTCATGAAAGTGATCTCATCCGCTCTCTAGGCAATTACGATTGAAATCAAGATTTAAGGTGTCACAACTGCTTGCGTGCATTTTGGATGACATTAGTTCAACTTCTTTCAACAGGAATAAATTTTTTCCAAACATAAGGTGCACTTAAAACTGAATTATATAGAACATCTAAAACAGTTTAGGCATACTAAGTAATCAAATAACGGTTATTAACACATGCCTATATTAGCCAATACCTGGACACTAGACCCACTCATCACACCAGGAGAAGTTAATTGAGTATTATTTTCCACAATCCACATTCCTCTTTCTTAAAATCATCCTACAAACATCATCCCACACTGCCGTTAAGCCCAAATACGGGTAGGAACGCAGCAACTATATCAGTGTAGTTACAACCCAGCCTGCCATAATTTCTGGTCTGGCTCTGGTCAGTTGTATGGAACAGCGATCTTTATTCCAAGAAATGTAGTCCACCGCCAATCCAGATCCTGCAACTTCAAATTTTAGAGGCCATGGCCGCTTTCGCCTAACTTTGAGTCACAGGGGTTCTTATAGTCTCTGCATACCCTTCCCATCCAGAGCATTCGTGGTGGCTGATTATCAATCCATTCTTGCCCTACATCCTAATGTTATTATTTCAATGTCAAAAACTCACTTTAGCATTGCGCTAGCTCTGCAGATACCAGACACAACGCAATCATTCGCTTAAATTAATCAGGACCATCAGCTAAGAGTATAGGGTCCCTGACAACCCATTCACCATCCTCGCCATCAGACATCGCTTTTGGATCATCAAGCATTTTCCAATCTCTCCCTCACATCATTCAATTCACTATATTCACTATAATTCACTATATCATGTTCCGCCTGTGGTGCCTCAGTAGTAAAAACGGGCGTTAAACACCATTCAAAAAAAGAAAAAAATCCCATGTTGGTAGAAGTCAACACAGCGATTGTCAGGCCACATCTCGCAGGTGAAAACCGCAAGATCGACTGGAGAAGCGTTGATATTGATGATGACGTATGGAGGATTGCCAAGAACTTTTGGGGTCAACGAAACAAGTTTTCCACCCTATCCATTGCATCAAAGTCCTGGTTTATGATCCGTACACCAGAGCCAATGCTCTCTAGGAAAGCCTATTTAGGCCTAGAGACGACCCCCAAAACGATGCCTTCTCAAGCGAGGTTCGTCGATTTCTTCGACGGCTGGGGGGCGGAAATAGCTTTAAGATCCCAATATTCCATCGCTACAAAGTTCTGGGGGCACTACAGCGTCTCCACCCCAGAAAGGCTACCGGTACTGACGGGATAGCTCCCCTCATGTTCCGCAACCTGGCGGAAAAGCAAATCATGATAACGGTTTATGGAAACTACTCTATACCAACTGCAAGAACCATCTTCTCAATTTTTTACAAATCCACTCCAAGCCAGAAACACTGCAGAATCACGTAGCGTTAATCACCACTAATGATGCAAAGTGGTCACAGTACGAGGCCCTGCCCGCACAAGAGCCCCCTGCCCAACAGACACTGTGGGGCATATACCTTCAACAACACCACTGGAACTACACCGAAGTCTGCAAATTCAAAAAGCCAGCGCTAAAATTGTGACAAAAGCCATAAACAGATGATTAAGAAATTCTCCACTCTACTTCTCCCAACCTCTCCACTGATCCGCCAGAATGATTGTCAGTACTTGTCAGGGCAATCACCGGCACCATCCTTTAGCCGCTCCCAGCCATTGGCCAGCAGCTAATAATAATACAGAGAATAACGGGAATGCCAATGCAGGATCCCACCCACCCTTTTCTTGTACTTCTACTTTAACTACCACCCTTGAGGTAAAATAGCCAACGCATCAAATGCAATGATACTTTCTCCAAAGAGACTTCGTCCACGCCTTTAAAGATGTCCTCCGCAGTCTGGAACTCTTATCTCCAACAGACCACGGCATAACAGCCCGGATCCTATATTTGCGACTCCGGCCCCCTCAGTTTCTGTGTACCCTGTTATTGAGGAGCATTGATATTAGTGAGTACAATAATTGACACATTAATGCATAACGCAGAATTATGTTAGAATTAGGAAGAAAACAATGTAGGGTTCTTAATATCTTGAATGAACATAGGACGGCTTTGCGAGACTTGTAAGGCAAAGTTCACTTTTCTATATTCATACAGTAAAGTCAAACTTCAGTCAATAATCAATTACTTGAGATGGTATTTTTCATATGGGTACAGGATAAAAGCTCTTTGGCGTTTTAAAACTTATTTTCAATTAGTACAACTTTGCTTACTCAAAAATTTCGAATATGCCCTGGTAAAAAAATCAAAATAAATTACGTAAAGATAGCTCATGTTCATTTATTCCATTTTATATTGCTTTTTATCGCATAATTGAGTTGAAATGTAAGTCAACATTGTTCAGAGAAGCGCTCGCAAAAGTGCAGAAGGAATAGTTATTTTGAATGTCGTTCCAATTGTGTAGTTATTCTAATGTGTGGCCGAGGTAGCCAAGGCCTGGATTGTTTTCCTATCTCATTAATGGAAATACTGGGGAAGTACTCTAAACTTAGGCCTGGAAGGCTTCCTTTCCCTCCCCAAATATCCTTTCCCAATTTATCATTTCATGCATTATCTGTATCCATTGCTTGTGCTGCCCAAGTAGTGAAAACGGGCATTAAACACATTCAAAATAATGAAAGGAAGCATTCAAGGCCAAACTACCCCAGTGTTTCCCATGTAGGTGTTAGTAGATAAGTTTTGAAACACGAGAATCTGGTAATTCTAGGCTAGGACTTGTTTTGCAGTAGAAATGTCCTATTTTTTCATATTATTTATTGGCCTAATGGTTACAAATATTTCCAATCATTTCTATGATCTGAAGATTTTGAAGAGCTAACGACATGAATAAATATGTGCTAATCGAAGGAGAGAATTTTCGATCCATGAGTTTGTATGATTTTAAAAGTAATTTCAATGAAAGTCACTTGAGCGTGTACATGAGGCTGTTCGGGGCTGTTCTGTTTCCCTAAGAGAGCATTCCATCAGTTCGGTGAATTTAATATGGCGCAACGAAGAGAAGGTTGGCAGGTCAACAACAGTAGTGACCGAAGAAAACATCTCAAGTGCAGAAAAAACTATCGGCGAAAATCCATTAGAGGATTTAAATTTGGTTCTAAGGATCTGTTTGTACCGAATGTTCCTACCAATCTCCGTAAATGAATGAAAAAGTTTTTCAAAATGGATATAACTAAAATGCAGAAACTCTGGCAGAAGGAAATGATGGCAAGAAATTTCTGGATTATTCAAACGACGGGGAATATCTGCGCATATCTGACATTGTCCTGGGAGATAAGAACTAAATCTATCAACTTGATCCTGAAATTAGGCGCCTTTCTTCCATTTCGGTCTTTACTAATGAACAGTCGCTTGTGAAAGTCAAAAGAGCAAGGCATACTGAAAAGAAAATGCTCACCACTTTCTTTTAAGCAAGTGGTCAGCTGGCTACCGTTGTTCTAGAAAATTACTGCATAGTAATATCCTGAAGACTGTCTTCCCACGATGTTCGACAAATTCCATGAAATATGAGCCAGTAACCGGGTTAAGAGGCACCATGACAACGCTTTTGCTCACACTGCCATTTTTACAGAGCACTCGCTGAAGCAAAAATATTGACATAATCCCCTTATAATTTTTTGATTTCTTTCTTGAAAAACCACCTTCGAGGTCAACTTTTTCAACCCTGAAGAAATAGTCGCAGCCTATGAGAAGGAAATGGCTGCAGTGTCGGAAAACAAGTCGGGTGAGAAATGGAGCGTTGCATAAAATATAAAGAATGCGATGAACAAAATTCCTCGAAAATGATTTAGTGAACTTCGCGATGCATTATTTTTTCTTGTGCTTATGGACTCACTATCTGGGTAGTTTTTTTTTCAGCAATTTTCCTCATTTGCACTTTACGTTTAATTTTTTGTGTTTTATAATTTATTTTTAGAATTAATTCAAATAATTAAATATCTCTAACTTATAAAGAGTTAGGTTAAAATAAAGGGGGGGGGGAAGAAACATAACTAGGAAATTTAACCCACAAACAGCAACCATATCCGCTTAGTCTGACATCACTTCAAATTTTGTTTGCTCTTGAATGCAATATTTCGTAAAATGTAGAATGAAAATAAGAAGGTAAGGAGGCCATCTTCTAGAGGCACTGGGCGAAGCAAACGCGTGACTGTCGTTGTCTACGTTACTGAGCTAAGTCCTTATAACGGTACTGGTGAGTTTGTGCTGCGGGATCAGGCCGATGGTAATGAAGCGAGAAGCAGTCGTTCACGTAACGCTATTGAACACCGTTTTTCCTGGTTTTAGTTATTTCCTTGTACCGTTCATTTTCTCATATTCTTGCATGTACTACTTTTCTCATCATTTGCATTTCAATATTACTCTAACATACTTCTCTTCCCATCACGTTTCTTAGTATTTTCTTCTTCTTTATCCTTCCCCTCTCTTTGTTTTATACTATTTCTACTTTTTATACATTTTCTACTGTACTGACTTATATATTTATAATATTATTTGCTCATTTTATGTTTCTTCCTCTTCGTTATATTCCGTTTCCTTTTCTTTTTTATTTCCGGCGAAAATAAAAAATGATATTACATTTCAAATACCAGGGTGTTAATAAGGATGTTCACTACTTTCACTACCAGTTATTATTTTTTTACATATACTGATGATGCTAAAAGAAATTGGTGCAAAGAAATAGTTTCTAATTTTATATTGATAATGAAACAGTGAATACCTTATTCTTTCCAGGATTATAGAAAACTACAACGACCGCTGTTCATACTAAATAACAAAAAAGGTTTAACATGAGATATTTCACATTAAAGACGAAAACAATAAATTTCCAAAGAAAAAATCATATTAGCAATACTTTTTTATTTTCCCAATTCCAATCCCTTGTTCTCACGAGCTAGGCATTCCACCTGGCAAGGCGGTATTGTAGCGGGACCTGCGCCCATAGGGCAACGCTGGTTGTCCCAGTGCAAATGACGGTGAAGGTAATATGATTAGTCTTTAAACCAAAGAACGAATGAAAAGAATTGTATTAATAATGGCACAAATGAGCTTGGAGTCCTTGGCAAAAATCTATTTGGCCTATACTTTCGCAGGGTAAGGAGAAACTTCGAAACGTTTGATCTGACCAGGAATCACCCAAGATTAGTAGTCGGATTAGTCGTCGTAAACGCTACTGCTAGATTAGGGAGGCGGTCCAGTAAAGAATTAATAGAAGGAAAAACAATATATCAAGTAAATAATTTTAATTATTTAGGCTGTAATGTTGGAATAGTTATCTAGGTATTAATGTAGATAAATAAATATCAACAAATTGCGAAATATAACGCGCAAATTAATAAGAAAATGCCAGATATCAACTATATGAATAGGTATGCTACGTTACCGTTTTCAAGTATGCATCAGAATGTTGGACATTGACCAGAAAATTTTAGGAAAGAATTGACGTAAATTAAGTTTCTGAGGGTAATAGTGGCTTATGTGAGAAATAAGATTGGCACTAGAATACAAAATAAATAAATAAATAAATAAATAAATTACGTCCTGAAAGCAAAAGAATAGGAGAACGACCATTAAAAAACCAAAGATAAATTTTAAAATTTCGTAATTTCTTTCTTTTATTCGTCCTCCCTTTTCCTTAGCTTCCTTCTAACGAGAACAGTTCTTTAAATGGCTTCTACTTTCTCTTTATCTGTCTTTATTTCACGTATCTATTAATTTATTGTTTCTGCATAGTTCATTACTTATTTCCATGCTTTATTCTTTTATGCATTATTTTTATAAGTCACTTAAACCCACTTTCTCATTTTCTATGCGTTTTCCTTTCCACTTTGTCACACTCTAAATTCGCCATTTTTATGGCAGATTGGAAATTGAAAAATATTTGCAGTCATTTATTGATCCGTGCGTTCCATCTGGATGCCTGTTTTGCATCATTTAGCACTCTTGGTAAATATTGATTGTAGTCCAATGACCAGAGTAGACACCTTATGAATAACGGTAAGAAAAGCACCGTCATTATGTTTGGTAAGATATTACTTGTGTACATGGAGAACACGTGTGTTTAACTTGTTCGTTAGGACAATCTAAGCGATCGGATCACTGACAACTTCATTGAAAGAGTGTCTAGTCCGTTAGTTGGAAGGGAATGTTTTTACCTTCTTAGGAGGGAGCGGTTTCTCCAGTTGCAATCCACTGTTTCGACTGCTTCTTCGTTTCATGGGTGTAATGGTGTATTCAAGTTTCGTCAACTGTCACATTCCGTCTCCGAAATTCCCTGAATTCCGTTTAAAAAGTTCCAAATTCTGTGTGGGAATGAACAACTTATTCTCTTTGGTAGCTTTTTAATTTGCAAATTATTTGGCTAATATCAAGTACCGATCTCCAAAAAGGCCCACAGCTTCAGCAATCTTTCACCTTAATACTCAGTCGCCATGTTGCCAATGCAACATTGATATTGGCAGAAGGTGATTTGTTTGAATGAATACACCAGTGAACAGAATTGATCTTTAAATGAACAATCTCATTGTAACTGAGGCAGAAAGATTAGACTGTGCTGGAATCCAAGATCACCCTAAGTCACCTAACTCATTTTTAAAAATATTTGGACAAATCTCTTTGAACATTTTCGTCTCATGTATTGATAATTCAAGTATATATATATATATATATATATATATTAGAAAAATAAATTCACTTTTAATCTGCCCCTCTTACAGGCCTGTCATTCTCCTTATAGTGGCCCTTTTGAGAAATCTCCAATCTCTTATATGAATGGTAGAGAACTTAGGTCTACAACAGTAATTGTAGTCTTTTCTTCTTGCCTTGATATTTAACATTATTTTTCAGCGATGAAAATATATGCATATTTGAAAATAAACTGCAATTTCGGGCAATTCAGCATGCATAATGTAAAGTAAAGTGTTTAACCTTCTTTCACACATCAGCAACCACCGACATTTTAATCCGAAACATCTCAACTGCATAATTAGAAGTCATGGCACAAGGAAATTACTATCCTACATTTTTTTCCACTAGTTCCACGTTTGCAAAAATGATGAATGCAATAAAATTAGCTTAGCAGGTTGTACCAGTAAGGCAGATCCGTTATTTCCTCACAGTTTTCTATCTCTAATTATCTCGTTTAAATATTATTACATGACTCATATTTTCCGTCGCAGTTGAAGGGCGATTAAGGGCAATTTAAAGCAATTGAGGTGGATGACCATCCAGTTTGTATGACATTGAATACAGTTGCCGACGCTGTCATTGTGTGACTAGGTTAAGTGGTACCTCCTAGTTTTGGCGAACCAGTATTACAAATTTGGCGCAACATCTTTCTGAGAGCTAATTTGTTATCTGATTAAAATGTCGACTACAGCTTTAGGACGAACTTACATTTGAGGTGTTCCAAATTTCTAATTAATTGTCTAAAATAAGCCCATCCTGAAATTTTCCAGTATAGCTGTAAGGCTCGGGGGGAGAGTGCTCTCTCTCCTTGAGTCTCTACACGTAAAATCTCTCTACCACTTGCTCTCGTACAAACCCTCTCTCTCGTGCACCTTTCCTTATTGACCTTAGCACAGAGAGTCATACATGGCATACAAATAACGATGGTGCGTTGAGTGCATTACCGGCACAAGAAGATATCCCAAACTTCCGTTGAATGTCGTTCCCCATCCACTCTATACCTTAATTTTGCGTCTTTTGACTTTCATCTTTTTTGGTCCTCTAAAAGATTCTAGCTGCAGGAGTAAATCCAGTAAATCCAGCATCACGCACACTCAACTATGCGTTATAAACGTGTGCACTTTTAAGGGATACACCACCTTTCATCTTGCATGACAACGTTTATTGTCACGTATCCTCCATTTTTGATCAGATAGCACTGGAAGGTATTGGAACTTCCACCATATTTGCCGGACATGAGCGCAGATGATTTCGACATCTTTCCCCTTGAAAGATTATCTCCAAGGCACAAGGGTTCTAGATATCCCATCCTCCTTGCTACGCGCCATAGGACGGTCCACCACTAACATCAACCAAACCAAATGACGGCTACCACAGATTTGGGAAGCAGTGCAGGACAACGCAGGAAACTATATCGAAGACCAGTAATATTATTGTCAGTCTAAATTTAATAACAGGTTTGTAACAACTGTTTTGTTATTATTTTGTTTTCAGCTCACACGTTTTAAGCACCTTTAGAACTCTACCTTTCGGTGGTGCACCTTAGCATGAATCCAAGTCAGTTCCTGCATCATTCCGTGTAACATCGGACACAGTCTATCGATTCAAGCACCCTGAATGATTGTCCTGAATATGCTGTCATTTATTGCGTTAGAAACAAATAATAAAAGGAATATTAAATCACCGTCATTGTGATGTAGAAAACTGGGAGGTAGTTCATCTGTGACGCGAGGAAGCCCTGTTTCGCTCTGAGTACAAGATGAAAATGTTATCTTGATCCTCAGACTCAAGTGCAGGATCCATTTGCTTTACGCAATCGAGAAAGTGCCTTAATTGTAAAGAATAAACAATTATATTTTTAGATAAGCAATGACCTATTTAGGTTAAGTTTTCATTCTTGTGATTTCATGTTCGTAGGAAACGGATATGTGCCAAAGTTCGGTCTCTATACTAAACCGTAGATCCTCTACTATCTTCTCAGTGTTAGTGTCACGAAGACAAACACTAAAAGCTCACTTTTAATGACTGCACTTTTAAACCGTGCAGGGGAACGAAGTGACTTTCAACATTAGGTTCCATTTACATGGATAGAAAGAGAAGACCGCGAGATAGAAAACATAGTTTTAATATAGGCCTAAAACACTGGAAAATGATCTATATAACATTTTTACTATGGTTTAACGTACTTCAATTCAGTTGAGCGAGGTGACTCAGATGGCAACGCTTGGGACTCGCTTTCGGTAGGTCTTGGGTTCAAATTCCTTGGGGCCGGCTTTTCTGACCTTTTTCCGCAGTTTCCCCTGGCCACTTGAGCGAATATTGGGATAGATCTTTCCTTTACAAAATTTGTCCGTTCTCACATCTCATTCTCTTGGTTCTGGTAGAAAGTTCCAGGCTATGTGCGCTGGTGCTGTGTGCGGTGTGATGGTGGCTTGCGCCTTGGGCATATTTCTGCCCCGGTGGCTGGGATGGAAGGGACTAGAACTCCTTGCAGGGAGAGAGGGCCCCGCCTGCGTCGAGTGTTTATCTGAAACCCACGGGATCCCGTCTATGTGTACCTCTCCGCCTCTAGATCCTGACAGCCCTGCGATCCGCTCACCTCTTCCCTTCATCCCAGAGTGCCTTCATTGGGGAATGTAAACAAACGGCCAGCTTTTAAACAAGGTTGAAGTATCGGAACGTTTCCTCTTCCGACTTTCCTGAAACTACATTTCTTATATCCTAATAAATTAGTTTAAGTTCCACGTTTAAGCACCTCAGAACTGATTTTGCTTCAACGACAATATAAAAATAGCAATATAACTCATAGAATAGGAAAATCACGAAATTCTGTAGTTCATAACCTAAGCAAAATACTCAGATCGCTGGATTATTGAACATTTCTTCAGTCTTTTATTCTGCTGTATTAAAAATAATGTATGACCTTTGCAGTAGTTTTTTAGTATGTAGGTAAATATTTTAAAGTTTTGACTATCTCGTGGTCTAATTGCACAATATATGGCAGCATATTACTGTGATAACTATACAACTGAAACCAATATTTAGATACATCTGTTACAAGAGTAATGTTTCTTTAGTGATTATGATTAGAAGAAGCTTCTTCGTGGTTTTAACAAGAAACATCCTCAAATTAGCATTTTTAAACTGGAACATCACCGCTTAAGTAGAGCGATTGCACATTATTTGAAACCTGCGCATTATATTGAGACATTTGAACAGAAAAAACTCAAGGTTGGTACACAAATTGTTACAAAAATAACGGCGAATTGGTTTTCACAGGATAAGAGAATGATAACTGCTGGCTTACTTTAGGTGTTGCTTGATGGAATTATAATTAAAGCAGGGGATTCCGTAATCACTGACGCACTAAAACATCTTATAACGTAATTCTAGGTTGATTTCTTAGCATAATGATTATTATGCAAAAAGTATGGTTAAAATTCCATTAGTTAATTAGTTTAAATCCCATTAGTTCATTAGTTTGAAAGTTATAAGGGAAAGTCAGGAACTGGTTGTTATGAAATATCTATATTTTCTCATCCATTAAATTAAACCTTTAAATAAGACAAGTCAACTGTAAACGCTAATCTATACATTGAACATGGTCATGGGTTGCTAAACGTATTTAAAGTGTTGGTTAAATTTTTTACAGTCGTGGTTAGTTTGCTTTGTGCTTCAGGCTTGTATACCTCTATGCAGTTATATTTCAGTACCTTGTGGTATGCACTATCTTTTGCCTTATTTCTATAACATTTATACCCCATCCTCCGGTTGATACTTGTATATCGCGTCTGTCTTAGGAATAGTGCTCAGAAATGATCCTGAAATGTGATCGAGAAAGTCGTAGGGAGAATAATTATAAGAAATATACTGTTATTATCATAAAGAAACAATACTCTACAAGAGTGTATTAAACATTACTGTGAGCATAGGTAATGCAAAATCGTATTGGTGAAGCGCAGTTAAGTACATTATAATATTACTATTAACCTCTGCGTGCCTTCAAGTCCAACATCACAAAATTTTATTGGCACAGTATTGGAAGGTTGAATTAAACATGATTAATACAATGCTTACCCTCAAATTGAGTATAAAAGAATTTACTCGAAAATCACAATAGAAAGGTAAATTAAAAGTTAACACTACATGCTTGCCTTCAAATTGGACACCGCCACGGGCGACCGAGTCGGTCCTGGTGGTGTAGTGGTAACTATATTTGCCTCCTAAACCCAAGATCGCGGGTTCAAACCCGGCCAGGATCGATGGATTTTTTTCGGGCGTAAAAATACCAAGTATGACTTCCTTCGGAAGGGAAATAAAGTCGTGGGTCTCGTGTCGTACATTTACGGCACGAAAAACAAAAAAGAGGCCTCCGAGCAAAATTTGTAGGCCGTTTCACGATCTGAATTGAATAGGACGCTGATGACCTGAGATGTTAAAGAACGTCCATAAATAAACCAGATAAAAAAAAAAAAGTGACCGAGGTTGTTAAGGCGCGGACTCGTGAGCGGGAGGTCTGGGGTTCAAATCCCTATAGGACCGTCCTCCCTGACTGAGGTTTTTCTAGGTTTTTCTCAGTCCTCATAAATGGCAAATGCCGGGAGGTACCCTAAACTTAGGTCTGGAACGATTCCTTCCTTAAAAATAAATCCTTTCCCAATATATCATTTCATCTCATGTATCATCAGTGTCCATCGCCTCTGGTGCCTCTGTAGTAAAACGGGCATTAAACACTATTCATTCATTTTTCATTCATTCAAATTGGATATCACAAAAATTACTGGCATAACACAGAGGTAACATAAAAGAGCAATACCTGGTTGTCTTCCAATTACAAACATAAAACTTTAAAAAAACAACATAATGTAACAAAGAAAATTCCTTAAAATTAACATAGTTAGAATTTCTAACCTACAGAAGTGCCTTGGTAAGGAATAACGAGCCTAACAATTTGAAAAGGTTGACCGAAAGATGTGTTCACACTTCGAAGCTGCTGCTACTCCTCTCTGCTTCATCGAGACATGCACAAAGTAACAACAGAGCAAGGGTAATATCATATGTCGTCATGTTCGATGGTCCCATTCTAATGAAAGAAAGTACACGGGGAGTCGGTTACCACACTGATGAAAGGAAGAGAAGCGGGGTGATAATTACAGGATACACATAATTTCCTGTGTTACAGATGTTATTTTTAGTACATTTGCACTAAGTAGGTCCGATCAAAAGGCAGGCAGCGGGCACAAGGTTTCAAATGACGATCCCCAACCTGAATCATTATACGTTTTCTGCTTGAAGGCAGCATTTCCTGTATGTCATAATACCGCCGAAGCCCATTTTTCAGGTTCTATAATTGATCATAATTGGCAACAAACGCAAATTTTAAATTTTAAGATAGTGCGCAAGGGGAATACTTTGTAAACATTTTCTATGCACATATGTGTAGAAAATGATTGTCAATGGGTTCTTAAACAAACTTCTATTCCTTGTTCGTTTTTTGAGCAGAAGTGGAGCTTCTTGGTGAAGCATTACCTACCATCTGCACAATGTTTTTTTTTTTTTTAAATCTGTGTAAAGTCCATTTTAACTATTGAGGCACCACAGGCGGTTGTCACTGAATATACATGAAATGAAATGAGAAAAGATTCTTTATTTAAAGGAAGGAAATGTTCCAGGCCTAAGTTTAGGGTATATATCTACATTAGCCATTTATGATTACTGGGGAAAACCTGGAATGAAACCTCAGTCAGGGAGGACGGTACTGATGGAAATCGAAACCCAGACCTCCGGATCACGAGTCCGCGCCTTAATAGCCTCGGTCACTCGTGGCGATGGGTAAATTCAATGATTAGGACAATTAATTCTATTTTATTAAATCCGAAATGTTGAATGTTCGATTATATCGTAACTCGAGCATTTACAATGACTTTATTTCTTGCTTAGTTATGCAGGACTCACTTCCAAAGTTTGTGTGAATTTTAGTTACATCCTGTAGATAAACTCATTCGTGTATTTCTCTGTGATATCTCTAAAGTCATTACGATGCATATGACGCCTAATTTCACTGTAGAAGATTGCTGGTAAAACTCCTTGAGTAGCATTCAATGATACGTCTTATAAAACTGAGAATGGGAGTGAAATTGATTAACTATAGATACAATCGCTAGGTTAGAAGACAGTAGAGATGAAGGATTCTGTCCATATAATGGCAATTATCCTTTCCAAGACATAAGAACAACAGTAAAAAGTTCGTCACGCAGAAACTAAGCGAATTCCTCAAACTTTTAATTAAAATGAATATAAAATCCAAATTAAGCCTTGTTAATTAATGAAATGTTATGGCATTACTGTGTGGTTTTAGAAGAATAATATTAGAATTCTTGCATATCTATAAGTATTGCAAAAGAAAAACCACATATTATTATTATTATTATTATTATTATTATTATTATTATTATTGAAATTAAACCACGTGAATTAATGGTATACTATTAAAATGAAATATATGACCACTGATAGAAATAGCTATACTGTGTGTATATTTTTAAATGTAACCATGTTTATGAACTTACACATTTATATCTTCACATTCACTTAAATAGAGAAAAATAACAGAACGTTTTGAGTCACATTGTGTATTTAAGAAGATAATGTTCATATGTTTTAACAAAACAAAAACATTGAGAAACAATTACAATATAGAAAGCAAATGAAAATATGTAAAGTTAAGTAGATTTTTCATTGCCTTTGAATTTTAATTTAAATGCTTTAGTAATAAAAACATGTAACTCAAAATATTTTCTGAAGGTTGTTACAGAACGCTCTTACATACAAATATAATTCTCAAACATATTAGATTAATATTTCACAGCTGCTATCTTCACGACTAAGTATGGCTTCCTTCGGAAGGGAAGTAAGGCCGTGGGTCCCGTGTCGTACATTTACGGCACGAAAAAGAACCTCAAGCCTGAAAGAGAGGCCTCTGAGCAAAATTTATCGGTCGTTTCACGCCCTGCGTTGAATGGGACGCTGATGACCTGAGATGTTAAAGAGCGTCCATAAATAAATCAATCAAAAAGAAAAATATCTTCACGACGATAATTTTGTTAAATATAAAACATATGAAGCGTTATAATTAATATAGTTTATATGCTGAATTATTTCTCATTTTATTTTAAAACAATATAGAGAAAAATAAACGCAAGAGCACTTTTTAATTTTGGTTATCAAATAATACTTACTCCTAATAATAAAATTTCCTTAATTTTAACAATCTATTTATCTTATTCATTTAAATGTTGTATACCGAATTTTGTTGTGAAAAAACAAATATTAGTTCCGGTAGAAAGATTTTTAAATTTTGGTTTTCAAGTTATCCCGCCGTCTAAGAGCCTGATTTCCCTGAGTTTCAGAAACCATTTTTCTCATTATATATATAAATGGCATATAGAAAGTTTCGTTATAAAACATATATATTAATGCCGCTAGAGAGATTTTTAAATTTTAGGTGCACGTAAATCCCCCTCCTCTGCTAATTCCTTGATTTTCCTGATTTTAAGAAACGAATTTTCTTATTCTACTTAAATGAAATATACAGAATTTCGTTAAATCATGTATTAATGCCACTAGAGCGATTTATAAATTGTGGATATCAGGTAAACTTCCCTTCTAATATCTCACTTCACTGATTTTCTAAAACCATTTTTCTCACTTTAGTTCATTGGCATTTACCAGGTTTCAGCCACTAGAGTGACTTTTAAATTTCGCTTTAACCCCCAAACGTTTTTCAGTTATACCCCACTCCAAGTGGGCCGTTTGCCAATATTTTCGATAACTACTTTTTTATCATTATATATATACTGAGTTTCGTTGAAGTAAAGCAATAATTGTGGTCGCTAGAGAAAATCTTCAATTTTTAAAAAAAAAAAAATTCGCTTTAGGTTAACCATTGATGGCAATATGCCGAGTTTTGTAGAGAAAAAATTGCGACCGCTAGAGAGAAAACGAACATACACATATATATGCATATTTTCAAAATATATTATTTTACTTTTTTTAGGTGCCTAGTAGATACGATCGATGCAGGTTTGGATAGATTAGTAAAAAGTCTTTCCATTGGCGCAAGCAATAGCTTACACTCCTTCTGAATTCGCTAAATTAAAAGAAAAAGAAAAAACAACAAAATCTTTATTTTTAAAAATAGGATGACGGTCGAAATATCTTCATTTCTTCGGAATTCACTAAAATGTTGCAGAATGAAATGTAAGAGTCCTTAACATTCTTGCTATATGATCAAACTCTGTTCCTTGTGACGTACAGAAATCTTTCGGAAGACTCCCCCCTATGCACAAATGTAAATGTTGCAATGTCTTATGTCGTAAAAGAGGCAAGGAGAACCGTACAGCGCAGACATAAAACTGCCCTTGTTTTATCTGAAGAAGACAGCTTAGCTACATCCGCTTTTATTGCTTCTTATCACGCTGTTCTTAATAGGCTCGCAGTGTGGTCATAAGTTTGCAGTCATTTCTTTCTCTACTGCAGTTTGCTGGAGCTGTTTATTTGGGACACGAACAGATTACTGGTCGCTTCTTGAGCTTCAAGTGCCATGGCATTTCAGAAATGTTCAAATAATAGAGAACCTCCTTGTGCAACCACTGATTTCAACTTTATAGCCCATTTGGACAACTTCTCCTCTATCTGTCTCTCTGAGGTTTTCCTCATCTTGAAAAAATAAAATGTTCAAACCCTGCACTCATTTGATGGCGGTGTTAGCTTTATTTCATCGTGACTCTGTCAGGTTGTTTGAGAATGTCGAAACCTAAATTAAAAGATGGAACTTAAAAAGTAGCATAATGAAAAAAAGATGAGCACTATTCCCGCTTTTCGCACATTAGAGAACTTCCTGTACGATGAGGACCATTTCTCTTCGTTTTATTATCTCATAAGCGAGGAAGGGGGAAAGAGAAGCAAACAATATTTCTGCAATTACATGGACATTTGCAAATACCGATATTACATTAATGTCGTTAACTTTGGTATGTTTGAAGAGCAAATGTAAGTTCCTTCCAACATTTTACCATAGCCATAAATAAAATACAAGGAATCACAAAAACAGTACTCGCTAACGAAACGAAGGATAGCCTATTCCGAGATAACAAATGACAGATCAACTCACAAAATTCTCCCCTCCTAAGCAGATGGCCGATATATGTGAAAGCGTTTTGCGCCTTAAATATGCAGAAACGAATGAGTGCTAAATGTGCAGCGAAGTGCACACGAATGTGGAAGAATATAAGGGCGTTTTAAGATGTTTTATTTATTTACGTGTGCTCTTTAACATCTCAGTCCATCGGCTTCCCATTCAAACCAGGGCGTGAAACAGCGGGCAAATTTTGCTCAGAGGCCTCATTTTTTCAGGCTTGAGGCTCTTTATCGTACAGTAAATGTGCGACACGGGACCCACGGCTTTACTTCCCTTCCGAAGGAAGCCATCCTTAGCATTTTTACTCCCGAAAAAATCCATCGGTTCTGGCCGGGATCGAACCCGCGATTTAGCAGGCAAGTATGGTTACCATTACACCATCAGGACCGACTAAGAGGTTTTGTGTGTATATATGTGCTCTTGTGCTTCTGACCTTGCTTACTTAAGGGCAAACCATTTGTTCAGTTTATTATTATTATTATTATTATTATTATTATTATTTTAAATTTAAGGACGCTCTTTAACATCCCAAGTCATCAGCGTCACATTCAATTTGGGGCGTGAAAAAGCCGACAAAATTTTTCTCAGAGGTCTCTTCTTTCAGGTTTGAGGTTCTTTATCGTGCCGTAAATGTACGACACGGGACCCACGGCTTTACTTCCCTTCCGAAGGAAGTCATATTTACGATTTTTACGCCCGGAAAATCCATCGATCCGGACCGGGTTTGAACCCGCGATCTTGGGTTTAGAAGCCAAGTATGGTTACCACTACACCACCAGGCCCGACTAAGAGGTGTGTTTATGTGCCCTGGTCCTTCTGACTTTGCCTACTTACAGGGCAAATTATGGAAATGTCTCAACCAAAATTAGAAGAATTCTTTGTAAGCGTTATGTTGGCATGCAGTTGATGAAAGAGTTTAAGTGTTCATAACGCTGGAACAGTTCTGGAATAAAATGCAAGCCCGCCTCTTGAAGTTGACGGCTTTCAGGATTGGCAAAGTGAACCGGCATAATATCCGCATACTCGAGGCCCATATCTCTTCACGTAGCTCGTAACAGCCACGGGTGGTCGAGGTCGTTAAGGCCCGAACTCGTGAGCGGAAGGTTTGGAGTTCGATTTCCACCAGGACCGTCCTCTCTGACTGAGTTTTTTTCCAGGTTTTCCTCAGTCCTCATAAATGGCAAATATGAGGGAGGTACTCTAAAATTAGACGTGGAACCTTTCCTTCCTTAAAAAACCCTTTTCTAATTAATTATTTCATCTCATGTGTCATCAGTGTCCACCACCTGTGATGCCTCGTCAGTAAAAACGGGTGTTAAACTCTAATCAACAACGTAGTTCTAGAGCAGAGGTTGTTACATCGAGCCAAACCCGAGTTATACTATACCCGCAAAGCACAGCAGCGAAGGATATTAGAGCTTGATGGCGTAATGGAATGACGTCACAGGAATCGTGTCCGCCACTTAGAAATGAAGGAAAGCGGGTTGCAAACATTTCATTTGACTCGGCGTCGTCTACCGCTGCTCTAGAGTATCAGCGCGATGCACCCAAGTCAATGTGCTCTGCATGATGTTCGTTTTTCTTGTGCAAGGCAAGCTTAATCAAACTGTCATATATCTTAAGTTACAGCAGTAACTGATGCTTCAGCTTGACGAAGATTAGCGACTATTACTTTTCCAACAAGACGGCGCACCGCCACATTATAGCCACGTGATCCGTGGATATCTGGAAAAAAAAAAAAAAAATTACAAGTAGAGTGCACGTCGGCTGGTGATCAGGCCTTGATCTAATGACCCCTTAGATCGCCAAACCTGATCCTTTGGGGATACGTAAATATGTTTTCGTTCCCCCACTTCTTGACCGAATTACGATATCGTATCACCAATGTAACTACAATCGTAATATGCTGCACCGAGTATGGTCAAAAAAGAATTATCGCTCAGATGTTTGCCGCAACTCGCAAGATGCACATACTAGAGGTATTCTAAAAATTCTCGGCCTGACTTAGTAATGTGGTGAAAATGGCGCGCTATAAAGTGTCAGATAAATAAGTGTAGTCATTTATGTGACGATCGTGGAAACAAACTGTTTTAACATTTTCTACAAAATTAATCAAACTGAAGTACGATCTGTGATAAAGCAGTGCGTTTTGAAGTGTGTAGCCCCAAAAGTAATAAATAAATAAAAAAAAACGAGTTAGATTTTACATTGAAAGATTCTCCTCTTTCGTTTGCGACGGTTAAAAGATGGGCTGCTGAATTTAAGGGGTGGTCATACAACCATTAAAGATGATGAGCGCTCAGGACGTCCCCAAACTTTGGGTATGAGAAAGATTTTCGCTCGATGAGTGCCGATTTGTTAACAATGAACAAAAAAAAATTAATGAACATTTTGCAATAATGCTTAGACTTTTTAAACGCAATTCCAGTGAGTTTCTCCGGGGTTTTATAACAGTAGGTAAAACATGGATCCAACAGGTGAAAGTGCACCAAAGAAAAAACGGTTCCATCTGCAGGAAAAGTGATAACTGCGGTTTTCTGGGATTCTCATGGTGTGGTGCTCATAGACTGCCTGCAGAACCCATGACCTGGGAGTATTACGCTTCCCTACTGGATCAACTGAAGGACGCTATTCAGGCTAAACATCCATACCTTGCGTAAAAGAAAGTTCTGTTTCATTACTATAATGCACATTCACACGCTTTTGGAATTGTCGTTGCAAAACTGCATGATCTTCCTCCATATTCGCCGGATTTGGCTCCCAGCGATTACTTTTTGTTCCCAAACTTGAAGAAATTACTCGGTGGTGGATGAAGTTCACATCAAAAGACTATTACGAACTATGAAGATCCAGATCATGGCGTCATTTCGTTTCGCTTCAGCGCGCGCATATTTTTTTTTTTTGATTGATTTATTTATGGACGCTCTTTAACATCTCAGGTCATCAGCGTCCCATTCAACTCAGGGCGTGAAACGGCCGACAAATTTTGCTCAGAGGCCTCTCCTTCAGGCTTGAGGTTCTTTTTCGTGCCGCAAATGTACGACACGGGACCCACGGCTTTACTTCCCTTCCGAAGGAAGCCATACTTAGGATTTTTACGCCCGGAAAAATCCATCGGTCCTAGCCGGGTTCGAACCCGCGATCTTGGGTTTAGGAGGCAAGTATGGTAACCACTACGCCACCAGGACCGACACGCGCGCGCATATGAACAGCGTAAAATCACTGATATTAGTTTTTGATAATTCGTGTATATAACATTTCAAATATTTGCATATCAGTACATTAAATAAAAACAGTCTAGAATTAAAAAATATGCTGACTTTTTGTGCTTATTTTTCACAGTTGCACAAATCTTATTTTACTGAGGGTATTAAGAAGTTGGAAAGTCGTTGGACTAAGTGTATTGATTTATAAGATTTATAAGATTTATCTTAAATCTTTTCTTGGATAGGCCGAGAACTTTTAGAACTCCCTTTATATGTACCCGAGTATGGTCAAAAAACGTTTATCACCTGGAAGTTTGTCGCAACACACTAGTACATTAATGAAAAGAATGTAGAGAGCTTTTCTTTGTTTTATAGTTCGGAAGCGTTTGGTTAGTTACAAGTTGAACATTTTAAAAGTATCAAGAAATTATAAACAAACTTGCATGTCATGGACATGTTAAGATAATTCACGTTCCTTGTAGATACGATCCCATACTCAAGACAAAAGCTTGATAACAAGAGGCGTTTTTCCCCAAATAATTCAGTGCTGCTCGAATGGAAAATGTGTAGCTGCTATTTTTAAACATACACAAAACTCTAGTATTTTTCAAACAAGCCAGTTGCCTTACATATCACAGTCTTCAGCACAAAGAAGAAATTAGAAATTTCAATTTTTTAGTTTTTCTACATAAATGTTTTTTTTTTTTTTTTTTTTTTTTTTTTTTTTTTTTTTAGCTAAGTATCATTCTTTCCTTGTCGTGAAATAAGTAAAAGGAAATATACGGCATAAGCATTAGATGTAATAACAAAATAAAAAAAATAACCAACCCCAGAAAAGAAAAAACGTAAAACATTTTTAAAGAGGAAAGAATAAATTTAAAAGGGAGGGGAAGAAATGAGGAACAAACATTTATCAGAAGAAAAGGTAAGCAGCAAAACTACGAAACGACGGAACAGCTGTGAAAGTCAGAAAGAAAAGTTTAGGAGTTTTGCCTTTTTTGAATGACCTAATTCACACGCAGAAATTTTAGTTCTAAAAATTAGTTAATCATACCTGGAAATAACCACGTAGTTAAAGAGAAAGATGGAAAAAAAAGGGGGGGGCGCGAAGAAAGATGAACGAATAGCTGTGAAAGATGGCAAGCGTCGCCACTGTATCATACAATTTAAATGTCGTTTCCCATGTAGGAACTATCATCAGTTAGCCACTGTCCTTCGAGCCCGATAATCAAAGGAATGAACGAATTGCCCCAGTAAACGTACATGAACTATAAAAACTCTATTATGTTGCATCCTACGTATTGCATTTCTCGCAGTCTGTAGTTAGGAAAATTATCTTGTGGTGGGCTTTTGGCATCTCCGTTCTATTTTAGTGCGCAACTATATATGCTATACACGTAACATCAAAACATTCTAACAAAGAGCGTGAGGTCTATCCGGAATGCGAGATGTCTCCCCCACCATCAAGAGCGAATATCTACGAACTGACCTGGCTGGAAGCTCGAAAATATTGTAACACTTTTCGGTTCAACACAAATAAGCATGATAACAGAGAGCCACCAAGATTTCCGAAAATGAACTCTACGTAAAGATAAAGTTTTAAAATTTAATAAATGTGTTTATGGAAAAAGGTACCTCACAGATTCATATTTGCACATTTGGTCGAAATGGACCACTATAAGCCGTTGCTCTAACTAATAAACTGCATCACGTAACAAAGATTTCTATTCGTAATAGAATTAATAGAATTAATTACCCTAATTTATTGTTATTCCTAACAACTGAAATGTTTTCAAAAATAAAAATAACAAATGAAAATATAGTACATAATGATAAAACAAACATCAGATATATTTTTTGTCAAAGTCAGCCCACTGTCTCATAAGCTTGTGGGCATTTATTCCTGGCATTGCGGTATTATAGCATATTTCTAAGGCCAAGACGCCCACTGGGCAGCATTACGATATCCCAGTGGAGATTACGAAGGTGATACGGTTATGGTGCAATGGGGGAAGGCTCTTAAACATATGGATACCTAAACGTAGCTTGTATGAATAAATGAAATGAATTATGATGGCGCAAATTTCGGAGTCCTTGGCGCTTTAAAGCTACCTGGCATTTACCTTCTCAAGGTAAGGAAAAACTCCGAAAAAACGTTATCCAGACAGTTTGACCTGTCCGAGAATTGAATTCACGACCTCAGGATTAGCAGTCACAAACGCAATCACAAGATCACTGGTGGTTAGATCAAATATTTATTTTTAATCTTCAAATACAATAGATCCCTTTTACAACTTATAAAGGGTAATCGAGAAGTGCTCCTCAGCCATTGTGAAGCCAAAATTTCCCTAGTGAAGCGAATTCAGTTGGCAGCACTTACTGCGCGCTGAGCATATAGTTATTAAGTTCACTTAACCACCAAGGCAATCAATCACACACTCCAAAGTGCAAACGGTGGACGGATTGCCTGCCAAAAACCGGTTTGAAGGGAAGAACATCAGAAATGTAGAAGTACTAACTCTCTCTTGTGCGGTGCACATCACCCGAGTGCGGAGGAACTTGTCGATGACCCGTTATTATGTTATAGAATAGTTTAATAGTATATACAGGTATATTATTTTATAATGTTATCTTTACTACTTGAGGGAATGTATAAGAAACGAGCGAAGCGAGTTTAATTATTTTTATCAATTAAATAATTATATAGCATAAACGAGTGTCATGTGCTATGTTTTGTACAACAGCACTATAAAAATGTATGGATAAAATAAAATAAATATTTATATCCATTTTTCTTATGCGTCTTTTAACAATGTTTTATTTACTGTCGCTTTTCACTGCATTAGTCTTCTCACGACGTCTGGAGATTGTGAAGCGAACTGGTTGTTTTTAACTATGTTTTTCATAACTTTTTCTGTTTGTGAAGGAGCTTTAGGTCTAGAAATTTGAATATATTTATGTTGTTTTTTTTCCTACGAGGTTGACTGTATTTTATACTTTTTGTATATTTTATTATGTGTTTTGGGGAGATTTTAAGTAGGTGTAAGTCTGTAGTTAAGAATGAAATGAATTAATGATGGCGCATTTGAACTCAAAGTCCTTGGTGTCTTTAAGTTACCTGGCATTCACATTATTACGGTAAGAAAAACTCCGAAAAACCGTACCCAGATAGCTTGATCTGACGGGATTCGAGCCTAAGAACTCTAGATTAATGGTCGCCAACGTTACCATGGAGGCGGTCATTTATTCTTAAGTCATTGCCTACGTTTATTATATTCATGACACCATAGTATCGATGGCATTTATTTAGTTAGTTTGTCTATCGTTATAATTGTTAGAGAAGAGGGATTTACCGCAAGAAATGTTAGCCCAAGCTGAAAAGACTGAATTTTCACTAGTACCAAGAAAAGCTTATAACAATGACCGAAGGGAAAATGGTATATTTATTAATTGAATGAACAGTAAAAGCATTAAGGATATTTGAGAAGCTTAGTGTTGGCATATGTTTCAGAAAGTATTATATAATTATTATTATCATAATAATCATTATCAAATTCTGCTATTCATTCGATAGGTAATCACAACAGGGTCTGAGATTACCGATAAATTCACGAACATAGTGAGTCCCTCTGGAAAGCTCAGTCCCTCGAGGGACATTTATTAGGATTAGTTCACGTATAAAATAAGAATTTAAATACAATCCCTCTAAACTTGACTTACAAAATTATATAATTGTATATTTGTACTTAACCTTTTCAAGCAATCTTGCGACAGAAGAATCCCAATTGTCAGTAATACCAATAAAAGAGCAAAATACAGGTTCAGGATTATTTCATGAATGGAATAAGAATAAAATTAGTATATATTTGAAATAAGTTTCGCGAAAGTAAAAAGAGAAGAAGGACAACCATTCCGACTAGAAAGAGGAGTTCGCTAAGGCGATCCAATTTCTCCCAAACTCTTCGCTTGTGTAATAGAACATATATTCAGGAAAATGAACTGGCATAATAATATCGGAAACAACTTAAACGGAGGTCGACTAACAAATCTAAGAATTGTCGACTATGTGTCTTATTCGCCAAAACATCGAAAGTACTACAAACTATGCTGGAACAATTATGTCAGCATAGCAAAAATGCAGGGCTGTCACTAAACAAACTAAAGACGCAATTAATTTCAAACGGACCTGAAACCACAATAAAAATAGATGGAACAGTCCTCACATATGTGACCGATATACATACCTAGGACAACAAATTTCCTTTCATGATAAAAAAAAATGAAATACAATGAAGAGCATTTTGGGCCCTTAAGTTTATATTATTAGACCAAACACTAACTAAGAAAATCAGATTCCAGACGCTCGAAACCAGTATATACCCAGTATTACTATATGGGTGCCAGACATTGTCACTAACACAAAAACAAAAGACCAAAATTCAAATTCAAAATCCAAAGAAGAATGCAACGTAAGATCCTGGAAATAACTTTGAAGGACAAATACCACAGTATTGATAAATCAGTTACCTTAGATAGAAAGACATCGCACAAATAGCTACCAGAAGCAAATGGCAATGGGGCGGTCACTTAGCAAGAATGTAGGACATTAACTGGATCTACAAGATCTCTATGTGGGACCCCCGGATAGGAAAAAGAACACAAGGCAGACCCAGGAGAGGATGGACAGATTTGTTCAAGGAACATGCAGGTTCAGATTGGTAAAGAGTGGCAAGAGTAAGAGAAAAACGGAAATTTCTCGAGAAACAACTCGTGCAGTGAGAAATGAAGTAACCAAAGAACAAATCAGTCAGAGTGTCTTAAACAGAATACGAAAAACTAGCGTGGAATAGCTCACCACATTAGAAAAAAGTGAGACTTCCCTACTTGTTAGAAGGCCTTTGCCCTTAGGTACTCAATAGGCTATCTTTATCTTTATTTTAATATTTGAAATCCACGCACAGAATATTAAAACTTGTATATAAATTATACTTATTAATATCTTATTCAGAAACCGTGAGACTGAAATGGACAAAAGTCGACTATTACAATCGCAACTATTTGATTCTAATGCCAACAGAGAAAGAAAGAAGAAAAAAGATAACATACAGTGTCTCTATTTTTCTTTGCATTCTGTGGTTTAGAATTCCCTAGTGATAAGACCAATTAGCACATTTAACGCATCACCAAAACTCTTTAAAGAACCCTCCATTTCGAGTTATGGTTGTCGAATGTGCATGATTTTGTTGCTGTCAATAGCTCTCTACCGCTTCTAACAAAAGTGGTCGGTAATGCGTGTTCAGGAATTATATAGTGGAGGTATAGAATTGGCTACACTGACCACAAGACATATGCACGTCGCATGATAAAACGGATTTGATAATTTTTTTCTCCATAATTTCATTCCGTAATGCGGCTGTGATTGGCCAAAATGCAAAATTTTGTTTCGTTTTTTTTATCAATTTTAAGATGACGCCACTAGTGAAATAGTGTTCTTAAATTTTATTAGCTCTCCAAATATGCATTCTCCAATGAACATGAATGATTGATTTTGTTTTTACTAATACATAAACTAGTTTTCTCCATATTACTGTAACATATGATGAGAATACTTTGACAATAAACTAATTTAATGACGTAATTGTTATTATGGTACTTTTATGCAACTTGTGTCGTAATGTAGCATTTATTAACGATTCTGACAAACAACCAAAAAAAAAAAAAAAAAACACTTTATAATTCTAGTGCAAATATTATTTATATATTTAAATTTATACTTTTTATATAAATATGAGTTACACATCTTTCAAATTCTATAGTGCAGCAATATATATTCCTTGTCTATATATACCTGTATAGGCGAGGTATACGATGCGTTCCCAGGAAATTACAAGATTGCGATGACCCAGAAGTTGAATGCTTCTGCTGGGTTTCAGCACATGACAGATGAATTCGCGAAGAACGATTCAAATAAGAAACATTTTGAACCTTGTTAACGTACTCAGCCGTTCTAAGAATGGAAAATGCTCACTAGCACATAATGAACAAAGACCCTATCGGTGGAAAAGAGTCGGCCTATTACTACCTAGTTAAACAGTTATACAGGAAAGTATTGTTGAGAACCCCGTCTGTGCACTTTGCAAGAAAATATGACGAGAGAGCACATTTAAAAACGTACGACGTCTAGTCAGTTGGACAGATTATTAAGTATGACATGCTCAAATATACTGGATCGCAGGATGTCTAATGGCTGAGCAGCCTGGGGGCAACCATAGAACAAAAATCTATATGCATCTCAGTCTCCCCAGCTAAAAAGGGAGTGAGGTATTTTGGCCGGGTTCTAGTTATCAGGACTAAAAGCGGTCATTTCCCATGACAAAGACGTGTTGTGTATGCATTTCAAGGAGACACAGTATATTTTCTAATTTCTCGACCTCAATAATTGCGTAAAATATCATTGTATTATGATTCGGGTAATTTTAAATATATAAAATAGACCCTCATTACTATGTATGATCATAGAGCAGTAAAACATATTAATTACCATCATAAAAGGCTTGACTAGAAGACTATTTTATAAGTAATGTAAATATAAATCTTTTGTTTTAAATCGTGTAAGCTTACACAGCGTTATAAGCTTCGGCTAGTAGACATATAGCAGCTGGTAGTGTATTCATTCTCGAAGATGGCTCGACAGTTTACTCTAAAGCGATGCATTTTTAGTGTGTAAACGTTTATTTTACATACGATTCAGCTTGTGTGTGTGTGTGTGTGTGTGTGTGTGTGTGAGGAATTTATTCAGAGCTTTCCTTATTAATTTCCTTATTCTACAACTGCAATTAATGTTATTATCTACTGATTCAATGCAAAAAAAAAAAAAAAAAAACAGCGAAATTTTGCTGTTTTAACACAGGAAATAAAACTAAAATCATCCTTCTGCAATATGCAACCACTTATGTATTCGTGTGAGACAGGGTTTTCTGTTAATGCGAAAATGTTAGAACCACAAATTCAGCTTAAGTTGTGCCATATTCAACAAGTTATGTAAATCAAAACATTCTCATCCCTTTCATCAGAATATTTTTTTTTTGTGCTGCAAGTGAAATTTTAGTATTACTACTTTAAATGATTTTAATTACGCAATATATGAGGATTATTATGCATTTTAAGTACTTGCTTTGAGTTTTTTTTAATTTTTTTTGTTTATTTTTTAATTTTTGTAAATGTATTTCATGAAATTAGATCAGAAAATAACATTTTTGAGTGACAAGCTTCACTTATAAAATTCTAAAATCTAAATCTTTACCTTCCATCATTTATTAGTAAGGTCATGTAAGTGAAAATTAGTGTTCCGGGATGAAATTTTCTCATAAAAATAATTCCATTACCTAAAAAGTTTGTAAACCACTGGCATAAATATTTTACATCAAAACTGTCTACCAAAATGAAGCCCGTAATGTGGAATGATAACTGCTGCGGGTATAATAAAAACAAGATGGTGCTTTTCTGTTAGTTTATTTAAAATATAAAGAAATAGAAAGTAAGTTGGTCATTGGTGAAATGACTTCTGACATGCCGTATAATCGCGATTCCACTAAGATAGAAGAGTGTGAAATCGCAACAGATTAGCTCCCCTTTAGTATCTCATACATCACCTTTATAACCCATTCTTAAGTAAGATATATGTATATATATGTATGTATATAAATGAGGGCATTGGAATTTTTAAGAATAAATCTAAAATAAGGCGGAATGAAGTTATGTTGTTACTGAACTGTAAACAACAGGTCACTAGCTACAAACCACTCCCTCCCTTTATGCCTGCCACTCATCCGTTGTGTTTTTATTTTGTATTGGCCTAATATTTGACTACCCAAGTTAATGTTAAGTATTTAAGTTTTCTAACGCTTAGTAATAAATGCCTTTAACACAACTAATGTAAACACATTGAAAGCACAGTAGCTGAAATTAGAAGCTGAACCATAAAGGTAATACAAATTTGATCAATTCTGCATGATATGGAAGAGTTCAAGGAAGTTTATAAACTAAAGAAGAGAGTGAAGCCAATAGGTGCAATTGAAATCACTTCACTGCCTGCAGAAAAGAGATCGACATTTTTGAGGATCCTTTAAAAAACACTGTTGTACTTGAATCGTCTTTTATGTTACTCTCACTTTTTTGGACTGTTTTATTTTTTTATTTTTAATTTTAAATTACTTGGTTACAATAAAAAGTATTATCTGAAAATATATATGCTATATGTATGTATTTCTGTTTCTCTAGACTGTTTATTTGTTTTATAAATTTTTGTGATTATCTCAAAACCATGTTTTTGGCACCTGTTCCGTTCTTTAATTACTGCTACATTTTCATTTTTATTCGGATGAGTATATTTCAGTGTAGGTCAACCACTTTGTCTTCAAATCGTTTTACAAAGTGAGTAATGAACAATAAGAAGGAAGAGGAGATATATCTTAAAAAGGAGGGGGGGGTTTACTGCAATAAAGAAACTTCATTTTTGAATACTTTGCATTTTCTATTCTTCGCACTTTTTCATTTCAATTTATTTTTAAAACAAAGAACAATTTACGCGTTATCTTCTATAAAGGAAATCTGCTCTTAAAGAATGATTGCCTCGGCTAACAGTTTCAGTCTTTGACATTTCCCAATGTCCTTGTGCATTCTCTTCGAGGCAAAAGAAATGCACTTTGGTTTTCACGTCCTTCCTACTCGCGACACTTGGTATATCTCTCCATCATAGCATTTAACTCTTTACATCCAAGGATTCTGTGACATACTATGACATATATTTCGTTTCACAAAAAATTTACTCTTGTCCATCATACAAGTGTCGGCTTTGATCGCAGCTTCCTGTAGATTCCTTCCATTGTATCATCCTCTGAGCGAATCCCAAGATCATTTCTGCTTTTTATCTTAGTGCCTTGGATTTGGCATATTGCTCCGCGCAAGCATGACATTAAAAGAATGTGCAGTGCAGTACATAATGCGCATTAGCGAAGTAATACAATATCACTATAGAGTAGGTTCCCAGTTGCTGGTCGGAGAGTGTCCTAGTACTGATAGCTCTTATAGAGTTCTTAATTTATGACGGATATGTGCAGGTAATATAGGATGATAGATTACCAAACGACTCGATCTTTCGTTTAGTTTTGAGCCAAAAGAAAGAGCGGAAAATTGAAAACATCCATCAGACAAAAAAACGAAACCAGAATGGAAGAATTGGAAGGATGGGCAGAAAGATTGACGAAAGGATTTGTCTTACACTTTAAGGATGTCTGAGCAAAATGTTCTCCAAATTTTGCTTGTGATTAGGCTTCTTTCAGAAATCAGATTAGTATTCCTTCCCTTCTTTTTATAATGTAAAATTATTATTTTAGTTTATAAAATGCTACACATAATTAATTAGTATTATTATACTTATTATCAACACTGAACTCTGAAAGTTGGCATATCCGAATTTGTTATACGTGCTTATATCTAGGTCATGATTGCTGCGTCGCAGTTTGATTTCTTGGAAAAGAAACGCTGATGACCTGAGATGTTAAAGAGCGTCCATAAATAATTCAAATTGGAAAAGAAAATTATGCCTGTGATCTTACCGCTGAAATGCAATGAGATGGAAGATTACAATCACTTCAGTATATCGAAATAACCCTAACGTCTTTCAGTTACTCACTATGACTGTCATAAACTTGTTCTAGAAATAATTTCTTTTATTTGTATGCAAGATGATTCATTGCATCCAGCGGATTGGTAAGTAGGCAGCCTTGCATTTTACTGACAGGTAGGCACTCCGTCTTCTTATCAGCCAGACCTATTAGGTTATAAAGCGCCGATTATCCAATAGAATTTGCCACCGAAAAGGTTAGAACGTCTGCTAATCATAGTAAATAACAAAAGTTAGAATCCTTGCACCAGCATTCATATTGACGTTATCGAGAACGTTCCAAGTTGAAGCGTTTATAATTTTACATAAAATGATATTAGTTAATATGAAAAACAATTAACTTTATCAGCAAAACAAATGTTAACAGCTATTAATTACTTACTGTTGTAGTTTAATTTAAAAATACATACTTGAAGTTTATGCATTAAAAAGTTCACAGAAAAGTTACTACTTGTCTTTTTTCTGAAACTAACTGGAGACTTGCCTGTAATTATCTGGGGAGGGGAAAAAAAATTTGAACCTCGCTTCTTCACAACTTAAATCCAGCGCGACGGTCACTAAAGTAGTAAAACACGTCTTCATAGAAATCACAACAGCCTATTAGGTCAAATTAGATGTTAAGCACTGGGATATTGTTTGCAGCAATAACATAAAACATCGGAATGCATAAACTCTCAAACACTCAATCCGCAGATTCAGCTCAATTGTCCATTATATGCTTTACTGTATTTACCTTTGCACTTTTTCGTACTTATAAAATATAGATTTGGATTTCAGATACACCAAACAATAAATCAGATTTAACAGTGGTCACACAGCATAACAACTAGAAAGCGTCCAAGTTTGTGTTATGGTCCCCATAAATGTTCCGTATGCTCCTTTGATAACACGACAAACATCCAAACGTTAGTCAGTTTGCCCTGACGGCCATCATATGTCACGAAGTTCTAACAAGAATGTGAGTAATGCAAGAACATAAAATTATGTTTTCTTTTACACACACACCCCGAAGATTATAAGGCGTGAAACCGGGAGATCTGGGAGACCAACCGTACAGTAATAAATCGTCGTTACCACAATACCTAATTCAGAGATGTGGCAGTTCTGCGTTCAGATATCGACGCTAATTTGTTAGAGCCTCATCTTGTTGAAGATGAAGTTAATGGAATATGTTTTCATTTGCTAAAACAGCAGCAGTAACGTATTCAGGTTCAGTCATCTTTACGCAGAAGAAATTAAGCTTTGACAGTTCCGCAAGTATTAAGGATTAAGTTACCAATTTCCCATGCCCGATATTGTCAATCCACCATACGTGTAAGAAGTGGGTTCATCATTGAACACAAGGTGAAAGAGAAAAGCTTCATTCTACAAAACGTTAGCAGCAAACACCGTAACAAAATCATCCTTATAGCTATCTGCGGAATACCGTGTTCACGAATAGCGCCCTCCTGCACTTTCCATAGTGTCGTCAGAAGCACTTGCTAGTCCGCTGATTCTATCTTTATAGAGGTAAGCTATGTTTAGGAACTGTCGACACCACCGCAAGATGCTGTGGATGCCTGAAGATTCTTTTCCGAACCGTCGTCGGAATGCACGCTTCCGGTGACTAAGAATGCCCATTTCCCGTAACCCAGAGCGCAAAACGACTTCGGCTACGCAGTTGATGTCATGTTTCTCGGATATGTCGTAAAGAAGAATTTGGGTGGATTTCAAAATTAGAAAGTATCTCTTTCGTTTTGTGCATGACATGTCGATCCTGCTCTATAGTTTGCAAGTTACACGACTTTAAATTCCGATGAATTTTTAGTAACAACTCTTTATAACACGAAGCTTGTTTTTAAAGTAAGTACCGATAACTTCTTTTTTTAACAGAACAAGATTATTTTCCAAATATTTCATTTACATTCCTTTTCTTACAATTTACGCTACTTCTTCACATAGTCACCGCTATAACTGAGGAACTTGTCATAACGGGAAACCATTTTTTGTATACCTTCGTCAATGAATGATGCCGTCTTTGATGAAAGCCAAGTGTGCACGCAGTGTTGTCGTTGAAATGTTTTCCAGCAAGGAATTTCTTCAGATGAAGAAACAGCTGAAAATTGTCCAAGAACATAGGCGGTCGGCCAATGCACATTTTCATGACCGTCATTAAATTGTCTAACCCACTTCCTCACTATTCCATCACTTATTATTGTTTCCGCATAAACCTCACACAGTTGGCAATGAATGTCTGCTGGCGTAACACTTCTCGCATTTAAGCAACGAACCATTGGTCTGATCTCACAGTCGGCATGTTGTTCGATTGTTTTGAATGTTTCGAAACGCTCTAAAACGAAACAAACAGAAAATGAATGCCACTCATAGCTGCGTCCTACAGGATGGAAGAAATCATTGCGCGTGTTCAAAATCGCTACCGAAACGCTGACGTGGAAAAATTGTGAAAAACGGTACTTACTTTAAAAACACCCCTCATAGCTCAGAAAAGGAAAGTGATACGTCATAATAAACTTTAGCAATAAAAACCTTTTCGACTTAAGGTGAAATTCAAAAGGTCAATTTTTGGGTATGAACATGATTTGCTTGACGACGGCCGCGAAACTTACTTTACAAGCACATCTCATCAAATTTGCTATTATATGAGCAACTTCCATTAAATTCGGTTTAACATGGCAAGGTTTCCATTATCCTCTGATATTCTGGTTAATGAGTTTAAATATGAAATTGCTTGAAATATATATCTGTTAATTATATCACATTTAAAATATACCGCGATTTGAATATGCATACCATGTTTAATGTGCCTGTTGAAATAATAGTACATTTTTCGTACTCTGTCTTTATTATTACAGATTTTTGACTAGCATTAAATTCACATTTCAGCTTAGTAGATAAGTGGCTCTTTTTCGATCTCTTCAGAATGATGAAACCTATTATTGGTTTGGCATAGAAGTTAAACATGCACCAAATGATAGCCCATGCTCTGGCTGCTGTGTCAAGAAGGCGAATTGATTTACTATTTGCATTTTCTTTTGAAGACGTTCAGCATTTAACAGCAATGCTTCTCTTACCAGCTATATTTACTGTTGGTAACCTGAACAGTCACATGTTTAGCTTATATAATAAAATAGCGCACTAATTTGCTTTTTTTTCTCTTTGCAGGTAAGTTTCAATGTAGCTGTTCGTTTTAGCCAAGAGTAAGTGATAACGCTTTAACAAACGGTAAGATTATTGTACTCTTTTCCTAAACATTTAGAGCCTTTAAAAAGAATATTTACAATTCAAAGTTTTCTGATTGCGAGAGCTGCTAGCTCTAAAATGGCAATAGCATGCAGCACACCCGTTATCCACTTAAACTTGGTCGTAAGGTTTGCACACTAATGGAAGCTTAGGTATTTACTGCTGGGCCCAGCTCTGTTCAAGTTGAGAAACTAAGATGGTCCCCGATTTTTACCTCCTCATGTAAAAGCAAAATGTCAGACAGTTTTCGGTGCCGAAGACTCGGTTTCAATCACGCATTCATTAGTTACAGTGTTATAGAAAGGAAATACCTTTTCTATTATTAGTTCAATAAAAAGAACCCCGTCATCCAATTATCTGATGACCGACGCGGCAGGAGTTTCAGTGTTTACTGAACTGCTACGTCTCGTGTCACTCAATGTCATTTGTACAGTAAAAGAAACAATACTGTCTAATCCGGCAAATTGTGATTTAATTTCTCAAATATAATTACGAAGGATAATATATTATTTCATAACAGCTTCCACAAATGTAAGAAAATTAAGGCAATCAGTTCTAGCACCTTCTTGCTTGTTGTGAGTGAGTACGTAACTTTTTAAGTGCATTATAATTTATTACACAGTCACTATAGGTTTCTCCCACCCTCTTGTGTTGCCCGCTCCCTTGCTCGGGTTCTAGAGTAACCCAGCTGGCCGTGAACGATGCATCTCTCGCAGGCGCGTCTGATATCAGATAATTGGATGACCGGATAAAATGTCCATCCCTTTCTCTATTTTACTTAACCGTTAACTACGATCAACCACATCAGAAATATTCATTTACTGAAAATCAATCTTGAGAATCTGTGATAGTAAGTGATCGGCACATTTGTTCATTGGCATTGCTATTCACCTATCTTTCAAGTCTTTCAAGTCACTGCTTATCTCCTGCAGGGACTGGTTTCGATTCCTGGTATAGGTCTAAGTTTATCCTTACACTAAAAAGGCGAATATCAAAGTATTTAAGCACTGACGAACTCCATACTTCATACTACGTCGATGTTAAATAAACTTTAGTTCTCCAACTGATTCTTCAACAACTCTCGAGTACCTTAGTATCTAAAGTTTGGCACCTTAGTGCGCTCAAAATAAATTAAATGATAAGAGAAATTATTGGAAAAATACAAAGCATGATAACACAACTAGCATGTATTCAAGGTATGCTTGTAAATGATTTCAAGGACTTCCAAAAACCATCAGATATAGTGGCAATATAGTAACGTTGAAAATCGTAAGTCATGGAGGGCTGCCAACAGCTTACATAATGCTGAGGACGTATGAGGAAGCTCCGTTTCAAATGGAGTCATAATTGAGCTTCATCAAGGCGAATTAAGTGAGTTAGTTGCGCGCAGACATCGTCCCCTTCTCTCTACACATCGTGCTCGGTCTGTGAGAAGAGGAAGCAGCTCTTATCGATTGTCTTAATATCAATTGTAACACTATGAGAAAGAGATCAAACTTGCACTGCATTATGGGCAGAGAAAACTTAAAAAATTATCCAATAACAAACAACCGAGTTCTTCGCTCGCACTTTCTCTTTTTTTTATAGATCTGTCCTCTTCTCTTTGTTTTTTTTTTTCTGTGTTTCTTTGTAAAAACATTCTTTTGTATCCTTATATATTCTTCTTAATTGACTTTGGCGTAGCAGTATTGCCTGAAATGTTCAGAATCTTCGTCAAAGCCAAAGATGCGAGAGTGGTTTAATAGTAGCTTGGTTTGATGTTACAAAAGTTCATTCCTGCAAGGTTCTTTATTTTTCGGCATGGTTCCTTCACAGTTCGACACACTTGCTTCCTCCAGGTTCGTGATTTCTTCATGAAAGTGGGTTTCTTCGAAGCCCTCAAAATACTGTTTATCTGCTGTATGATCTCTTCATTTCACTTAAATTTGTGTCCAACTAGCACACAATTCAGTTTCAGTTTCGAGAACAGGGGTAATCTGAGGGAGCGAGATCAGGTGAACAGAGTGGATGCGGAAGCATTTAAAATCGTAATTCTGCATTTTATCCTGAGCGCGCGGGTTGAGTGCAGAAATCTTCTTTGTAGACATTGCTGGTCAAGTGTAGTGTTTTCAATAATGGTTTTGCCCCTTCTCTAAGTAGTCAATGAAGAGAAAGCCATCCTAATCCCAAAAAACTTAAGCTATCACTTTTTTAGCCGGTTGTCCTCGTGCGGTCCAATATTTAGATTATTATTTATTTTCCAGTAATGAATTAATGTATCATTCATAGTCACAGAAAGTATTATAACTGGTTAAATTATTCTTCGGCCGATGTTCGCAAGTGATTTGACTTTTGTTCCGGAGTGAGCAGACATGGCACACTTCTTGTGCAAAGTTTTTTTTTCATGTATATTTCATCAGGCAAAATAAAATGATCAGTTGAGATACCCGTGGCCTCAGCTAACTCGCACACTTCCACTCGTCTGTCAACCAAAATAATGCTGCGAGCTTTATCGATGATTTCAGGACTCACAGCTGATTTTGGTGCTCCACGATGTGGTGGGTTTTCAGTGCTTGAACTCATTTACTCAAAGTCGAACGGTTTTATAAAAAGGGCATGAATAACCAATGTAACAAAACCCTCTCTTCTGTTTTGCTTTCCAAGGAGGAGGAGAGGGAAAAAAAATTAAGTCTTGTCCATTTTTCACTGTACTTTGAAATGCTTGTTGCATTTAAACAACCGCCAAACTAAGAATTTACATCAGAATGACTTATGACCGTACAATGTCGACACATAAAACAAATTTTATGACCACATATACAGATGTTGCTGTTGTCTTTTTATAAGCAAGCTACTTATGAAAGCACTCTCGCATGTTACACTATTTACAGAAAAAAATCCTATGATGGTAGAAGAACAGACCACGATGAGAGAACAGAATACAGAATCAAAAACAAAAATATTTGCTCTATATATTTTAAACTTGATTATTCTATACCACAGTTGAAGGTACAAATATATTGTTCAATAATCAATGCTAATATGTCTTAGATGCACTATACTGTCTTAACATTTAAAAAGAAAAAGAAGAATTAGAAATAAAGATAAGACAGAAATACATCAAGCTAAATGTTAAAAAAAGATTGTTAGGTCGTGAGCGTTGATGGATCCTGTTTGATGGAATTCTTATTGACAGATGTGTTTTTCTTATATTCTAAAGAAAACTTGCAATGAAGAGAGATCCTTACAAGGCCAATATATCGGTAAAACTCGATAAGTGAAAAAGACATCAATATTCGCTGAAACGGGGTTGCAGAACTTGTACGGAAGAACTAGTGTCTGAAAGTAAAGGCAAGAAAAGTTGGAGAACAAACCTAGTTGACTTATCATTGTGTGTCAACAAGGAATAAGAGAAAAAATAAAGAAAAAATGGGTAATTGCAATCAAAATATCCCAGAAAATAGTTTTGCTTGAGTCCCGCACAGAAAAGTTCTCGTTCGTATCTAATAGTGACTTTTAAAGTAAATCAGAAAATCGGAAAGAAAATTAATGCTGATTTGAACATCCCTTCAAAGGTCAGCTGGAAGTAGTCTGTTGCGCTTGTGGATAGAAGGAAGAGAAAGAGAGTTTAAAGGATTGAGTGATTTGTTTTATTTACGGCCGCTCTTTAACATCTCAGGTAATCAGCATGCCATTCAATTCAGGGCGCAAAACGGCCGATCTATTTTGATCAGAGGCCTCTTCTTTCAGGCTTGAAGTTCTTTTTCGTGCCGTAAATCTACCACACGGGACCCTGGCTTTACTTTCCTTACACCCGAAAAAATCAATCGACCTAGGCCAGGATTGAACCCGCGATCTTGGGTTTACTACGATTAAAGGAAAAATATTAACTTATATATATATATATATATATATATATATATAAGTATTAACTAACTTTTTATTTCTTCTATGAACCGTAAATGTAAATGTGTATGGTATATATTAAAAAAAAATACAAATCTTTGCAATTATATTGCAATATTAATATTTTTGATTTTTTGAAAATCTAGAAATTAAATTACAAATTTTTTTAATTGTTAAAGGGACAACGGAAGTAAAATCACATTAAGACTGATGTAAAATACGAAAAATTATTGTCATCTAAAAGAACGCAGTAGAAAAAGATCCCTTTTTAGGAAAAATAATTTTATATTTGTTGTAAATACGGTTGATATAGACATGGAACAGAACATTACAGGGCTTCTTCTAAAGTCTAACATTTGTTTATCCTATAAGCATTGGACATCACCATTAAAATAAATTTATAAGAAAAATATAACCCTTCTCGCCTGAGAGCAAGTTAAACTTACCAGAAACTGATGTGTATAAATGTGTGTGTGTTTGGGTATGTATGTTTTATATCAACCGCCAACCATCATAATCTTAGACATCGTTTAGTCTCTTCGAAAGTAATGTGGCAATAGTCTCACAAACATCGAGGTCTTGATCTCAAAAACTTCCTACACCTGCCGGGAATGGTTTCTTCAAAACCTTCTTTCCTGGCTCTTGGAATCGGACGATCCAAAAGTACAATTCTTCTAATTTATAGACTGCAATGGCTATGTCGGAATGGGATCTCTTTTCATATATCCAGAATAGTCCTTTAGTTATATTCCACGAGAAAGCCATGATGGTAACTGTCCCTTAAAACGCTGACTTAGTGCGGCAGCTGCCTGCTCCTTTGAACCACAGGATATATTTTCGTGTTCTGTGAAGGTCAAGGATGAGCTAAATTTGTAATGCATATAACCCTTTTTAAGGCCGGAATTGTTTGTTATTCGTCAGAGTATATGCATCCTTCTGTAAACGTACATTGCTTTTAGAGCGTTCTAAAAACTCAAACAGATCTTTGTCCGAATATTCCCTCATATTTTCAAATTTTCCCACCCAAATAAAAAATACTTGCATTTAAATTTTCCCAAAATTTCCATCCTGGCATCTCTAGTGCTGATCGAAATCGAATAAAGCATCACGATAATTACATTTTTCATCTGTTCTAAATTATTCTCTCCTATGATTAATTTGTGTTCGAATATGTTATCTCCCTCTGAATGCATTTACTTTTGTCTTTGTCGTAGATACTTTCAAATTGTATTGCTTATATGATTTGCATAATTCGACCATGTTCTTTTGGATGTCGTTCTTTAAATTGTATTCTTTATATGATTGGCATAGTTCGACCATGTTCTTTTGGATGTCGTTCTCTGTAATAAATATTATTTCTTGACAATCAACTAATGGGCATAAAATTTGTTTTAATACTTTGTTATTTCCCGAATGAATTTCTTTATTTATCATTTTCTTCTCATCATTGTACATAACATACATAATGTGTGTGTGTGTGCGCGCGTGTGTGTTGAATAATACTGGTATAAGACCTTGTTTTACTCCTCGATTAGTTTTTACATAAATATTGCCTAATTTTCCATTTTATTGACTTGCGTTTCTTACCTTAAAAATATTTTCCCAATTTATCATTTCATGTCATCAATTATCAATATTCACCTCCTGTAATGCCAGCATTGAAAACGGGTGTTAAACACTATTTAAAAAGTCACTATTATGTACTTCTTTCTTTGCGTTCATTTTCATCTTCTTTACCTCTTCGGCTGAAAGAGAGTAATGCTACTATAATTACTATTTAATGCCTGATTTTAATTTTGAAAGAGGCACTTGGATCAAAATCCTTCTGAGTTTAAATCGTTTTAATAAGTTACCGTGTTGTTTGTGGAAGGAAGTCATTAAACTATAAATCAATAAAAGGTGTAGCAGGAGAAATCTAGAGTATATACTTTATGATCAACAACGAGACAAAATAAAAATAGACAACACCAGAAAGTTTGCAGCTGTACAGAATCTAATCAAGTTCAAAAGAACACATACAAGAAAACGGGATAAAATAACTACCAAAAGAAGCTTTAAAGTGACATTGCTGTAAGTGAACTACACGTGTTGAGTAGCAGCAGCAGCAGCAGCAGCAGCAGTAGTAGTAGTCGTAGTAGTAGTAAGAGTAGTAGTAGTAATAGTAGTAGTCGTAGTAGTAGTAATAGTAGTAGTCGTATTAGTAGTCGTAATAGTAGTATAGTAGTAGTAGTCGTAGTAGTAATAGTAGTAGTAATAGTAGTATAGTAGTAGTAATAGTAGTAGTAATAGTAGTAGTAATAGTAGTATAGTAGTAGTAATAGTAGTAGTAGTAGTAGTAATAGTAGTATAGTAGTAGTAGTCGTAGTAGTAATAGTAGTAGTCTTAGTAGTAATAGTAGTAGTCATAGTAGTAATAGTAGTAGTCGTAGTAGTAATAGTAGTAGTCGTAGTAGTAGTAGTAATAGTAGTAGTAGAAGTAGTAGTAGTGGTAGTCGTAGTAGTAGTAGAAGTCTTAGTAGTAGTCGTAGTAGTAGTCGTATTGTAGTAATAGTAGTAGTCGTAGTAGTAGTAATAGTAGTAGTAGTCGTAGTAGTAGTAGTCGTAGTAGTCGTAGTAGTAGTAATAGTAGTAGTAGTAGTCGTAGTAGTAGTCGTAGTAGTAGTAATAGTAGTAGTAATAGTAGTCGTAGTAGTAATACTAGTAGTAATAGTAGTAGTCGTAGTAGTTGTAGTAGTAGTAATAGTAGTAGTAGTAATAGTAGTACTAATAGTCGTAGTCGTAGTAGTAGTAATAGTAGTAGTAGTAATAGTAGTAGTAATAGTAGAAGTAGTAGTAGTAGTAGTAATAGTAGTAGTAGTAGTAGTAGTAGTAGTAGTAATAGTAGTAGTAGTAGTAGTAGTAGTAGTAGTAGTAGTAGTGGTAGTAGTAGTAACAACAACAGTTCTATTTTAGCCGTGATTTTCAACAGTAGCTCCCTATGGACCACCGTTATATATGACAGATTTCACTGCCTAAGACTTCTCGCAATCCTATGTATCATTTCCTGACATTCCTAACACATGCCATCTCAATTTTAGAAAACATCACTTCATCATTTAGAGGGGTCCAAATCTACACTACTACTCGACAGTTTCGTCTTTGTCCGTCTCCAGATAGTGCGCTAGTGACGTGAGTGTGCTGAAACAGCTATGCCAATCGTCTAGACATGCTCAGAACAACGTCCTCTTATGTTCATTAGCATGTTGCCGCTATTTTTTTTTTTTTTTCAGCACTCGTAAATTTGCAGCATCGAGAAATGAGGGGCTGTGTAAACAATGAGTAATTTTGTTGACATATCGTTATTAGCCAGCAAAAAAACATGGCCATATTTATTCAGAGCATACTTATGGCCTATTTGAAAATACTTTTGAGGGTGACTAATTTTAAATGCCTCGTAGCACATAATGAACAAAATCTTTGGGTTCCCATCACTTAAATCAGTTTATATTCTAAGTATGGCGTAAGCAGCAATATGGCTGCTATTTTTGTATGCGTGTGGGTGTAAAAACGTTTTGAATCAAGAGGAACAGCAAAGAGATAATTTTAAAACCAAATCTGCCATAAGCAAGAAGAATTGCGTTAAATAAAATGTATGGGGGAAGGGAAACAAGATTTTCAAGGTCTCTCTCTCTCTCTCTCTTACTTTCTTTTTCTTCTACCCCCCCCCCCCCCCATTTTGATTATGGAGAGGAAAGGCACTTGACAGTCACAAGAATCTGAAAACCATTGCCTTACATAGATGGTTGGTTACGTAGAGGGATAACAGCTGCAAAACCAAAAATGAATTTTTCCAAATACTATAAATGAGCTAATTATCTATACCTAATGGTAATTATTAAATAAAAATTTCCATTTTTTCTGTTATCTTAAAGGATTGTAAAATATGGAGGGAAAACAACTACACTCCAGATTATTGAAATATATAAATAGTGTTGAAAAAGAAAAAAATAAATCCAAAGCCATAGTATCAAGCCAATATAATCCCAATTCTTAAGAAAGATGAACGAAATAAATGTTTGAACAACTGAGGCATCAGTCTACTAAATACTGCTTATACAAGTGCACTAAAATAGTTAATGCTCGATTAGAGGATATAACAGAATCAATTGTATTAGAGAACCAAAGTGGTTTCAAGAAAGTACGCAGGTGTACAGACAATAATAATACATGTATTATTATGAAAAAATACAAAGGAGAAGAGAATTTAATTTAGAGACAAATATAGCCTTTATATATTTATAAAAATCCCATAATAGAGTAAAGAGAAATATACTTTGGAAAATATTAGAAAAGGAAGGATACCCCACACTTTGTACTTTGAACTTTTAGTTCAACAAAATATGTACAAAGGAACTAAAATAAAGATTGGTTTAGCAAAAGGACGACTTTCAGAAGAAATGATAGTTAATAGTGGCTTAAGTCAAGGGTGTGGTCTGTCCCCGAAATGTTTTAATAATTCAAGAAACAGAGAATCACTTGCAGAAAAGTGTTTCTGAACTGGGGAATAAGCTAGGAAAACATGGACTCAAAATCTCAATTATTAAAACGAAAGAATTGGTCTTTCAAGGAAAGTATGTTCTGAGATCCCAAATAGTAATAAATGACGTAGTGCTGGAACAAAGCTTTAACTATTTAAGATGTAATATAACATGTCAATACAACCAAGAAATAAACAATGAAGTAAGTAGTTTCTAGAATAATTACGGAATATTAGTCACCACAATAAAATGAAAAATAAAAAAGAAGCAAGCTTAAAATTTTACGAAACGGTATGATTTCAACGTCAAGGTATGGTTGTGGAACATGGACAATAAAGAAAAATGATATAAATGAGGCAGAAATGAGATACTTTAGAGATATTAAAGGATGTATAATAATGGACAAAATAAAACATGAAATAAAAGAAGAATAGGTATTTCTTAAATGAATGACAAAATAAATCCATATAAAGATGGAGAAATCATTTGCAGAGGATGGATCAATCATATGGAAAAAGAGACGGAAGATCGAAGAGAAGATAAGAGACACGAAGCCGGAACAAAGGAGTTCTTCTAATCCATGAAGAGATGATGATGATAATGGCTTAAAGGATTGCTGACAGTAGACCGTGGAATCATAAATTTATAGAATTTATATCCTTATAACCAAATGGCCACCTATAGATATTTGTCTCATATCCTGAAAACGGAGGGAATAATGTGAAAAATAGCACACCACAAGCACTATTTATAACATTCGCTAGAAGTTCGTTATTTTACTCGTTATGAAGTAAAATTCCATGGTCCACGAACACCAGGGGGTCAGTGAAGCACTAAAATAATGCTAACAGGATTTATAGATGAAAACAACGAATTACGAAAAGGAAAAATGATATAAAATTACTATGTGTATTTATTGAGGTAATGTAAACTTAGAATTCAATTGTAAAAAAATTTTGAAAGAGTTTTCAATTAGTAAGCCGAAATCATAGATCACGCTAAACCATGAAATAATGAAATATGTATTTCAATTTCCCTAGCAACAGTTGCGTAGACTGGGGCTATCAAAGAAGACCTGGAAGTATTGATGTTTTTGTAACAATTTACTTTTGTGAAAAATATTCTGCATTCGTTTATTTAAAAAACAAATATAGAAACCGTTTAGAAAAACCAGAATCAGAATTCAGAGTACAAATTGCCCCATTAAGACCGACATTTTACGGCTTGTACACGAAATTCAAAACCATCTGTCCCATTCAGGAATTATAATTAACAAAAACTTTTGTGTCATTATATATTGTTAGTTATTATTAATAGTAGTACGTTTATGCACACTTTCGTTTAGTATTATTATGACCATTACTGTTGTATAGGGAAGCACTACAATAAAAGGACAAATGTTGAAAAATGTGAATTTATTTGACTGATTGTATCTTTAAACATTGTATACAGTTTGAAAGTTTGAGAACTCAAACATGACGTCTCGATCCTTAGAAATGGTGTAGAGATAATCTGCTTAGTTGATAATTTTATATCATACAAACTAAACATTTTAGCTTAGAGAGTTAGGTAAATACTGAACAAACCAAGGAATCAGAACTACAAACTGATATTTGTACTATCAAGAATGCAAATAAGGAGTATTCTCTGAGAGGTTGAGGTCGATACCATAATAACGGAAGTACCAGCATAGCTTTGTACCAATTTGTACACATTTACCGTTTCAGTCTTGACCTCGTAATTCGACACGATTTGTAAAACGTGTAATGCACCATACGTATCAAACACACAAGAACGGTTTTCACTAGAAATTCATATGCCACATCTCTTGTCATTGCGAAAGAACAACTAAATTTTAATGCAGTAATTGCCGGGTTTTCAATGGCTTTGTTGTTATAGATTTTGAAATCTTTTTGTATGTGCTGATTCCAAAAATGAAGCCCATTAGTTGCCTCACTTGCAATTTCTTTAGAACTTTATATCCTCAATTTGTAATTATCAGTGTTATTTTATAAATGAACATGAACCATTACTGTCTCAAACTAATGCCATCTAGTAGTTTTAAAAGAACAAGCTGGTTGTTTTCAGATATCGCATACCGCTTACACCATCATATATAGTGAATGCAGTTATTAAGAGTGGTTAAATTGCTGTTGTTTAAAGGAAGAACTTTAATTTTGCTACCTTTAAAATTTCTAATATGAGGTTCTAAATTCAAATGTCTTTTGACCGATCTTAACCTCGTTTTTGTTTTTCTTCTTCGCCCGTGGTTTCCCTGGTCACTTAGGAGAAAGCTGGGATGGATATTTGACATTCTACGAATTGTTCGCTCTACAATTTCCGTTGGTTCTGTTACAGAATTGTAAATGCCAGGCGAGATAGGCTGACGCGGTTTGGAAAGGTTTCTACCCCAGTGTCTAGAATGGAAGTGGGCCTTCTGAGGGACTCGCACAACTCAGGGGTGCACCTCCTGCTCTAGTGCTGAGGTACTCTATCTGGAAGCATGTTAGGTACTTCATCTATGTCCTTGCAGTTACCGCTCATAGATCCTGGCCGCACTGTCTCCCTCACCCCATATCTTCCTCCCGGAAGTGGCCCCCCTAAAGGGCTAGCGGTGAACAAGGCTCTATTACCGAAATCCCCCTACTTCCCAGATCATCCATCTATTCACTACGATTGAGAATAATGGAAAGGAATAATTGCTTAAATCGTCCTAATTCTTTTTGTTTCATCTGGCAGTTTTGTTGTTAAAAAGTAAAGACCAAACATAAAAGAACCAGTTTAAACATCAGGGGGGGAAATACTTATAATGAATAGTCTATTTGATTCTAAGAAACGTCCATTAGATGTATTTCCCGAAAACCTGGGAGCAGTCAGTGAACAGCAAGATAAGAGGTTCCGTCAAGATAATCGAAAAATGGTAATAATATACAAAGGACGGTAAATACATTAATATTACTATTGGATGTACTGTAAGGATACGACAGAAACACAAGAGAGAACGAAAATAACACAAGTGTGGGGCAAAGGCTTTGAGTACTCTGCCTGGAGTCTAAGATCATTCCGTCAACAGTCCTACATGAATTATCATTAGAACTGAATTGATTTTAGCATAGGTATGACAGGGGCAATTGCATTTTCTATAACAGAGACTAGCACTAGCACTAGCACTACTGAAGTGGTATATGAATTGCTCTTTATCAGCCTGTACTTTCTAAAACTAGTTCCTAAGTATGTTTCCACTTGCTATCAAAGGTCAACCACTGTCTCTTCTCCTAACCTAAAATACAACGTAAGGTTCATTCTTACTGAACTTGCTATTCTTCAGTAACTAATGAGAATTTACAACAGCGTTTGTCAGATTTTATCTAAAACAGAGGCCAAAACTTAATGTTGCTTCTTCTGTAGTTCTAATCTAAAGCTTGTGGGCTAGAAACATGCAGGAACGTTCACCGATGAACAATACTCTTGTACCTTGTTAATTTCTTGGAATGGATTCACATGACAAGTCTAAATTTGTGATATCTAAATAGAAACTGAGAGAACCAAGTACAAAACAGATAATATATGTTTCATTTTAAATTTATTTTATGTAATGAATCGTGAAGGCAGGCTAGTTCTTAATGTAGGCAACTAAGTTTCATACATTTAAGAGTTGAAAATCGTTTTTAATGTTTCTTTCCTTATGGTGAAAATACAGCAAAGAAGAACTGAAATCTCACAGGTAGATACGTAAAAAGGAAAAGCTCAATACTACCATTTTCGGAATGTCAATCGACTTGGATAATACTTCCCTACAAAATGACTTAATGACAAGCAGAGTTTTACCGCCACGGGTGGCCGAGATCCTTAAGGCGCGGACTCGTGAGCGGGAGGTCTGGGGTTCGCATCCCACCAGGACCGTCTTCCCTGGCGAGTTTTTTTTTCAGGTTTTACCCTAAACTTAGTCCTGGAACGTCCCCTTCCTTTAAAAAAATCCTTTCCCAATGTATCTTGTGTATCATCAATGTCCACCGCCTGTGGTGCCTCAGTAGTAAAAACGGGCATTAAACACTAATAATAATAATAATAATAATAATAATAATAATAATAATAATAATAATAATAATAATAATAATAATAATAATAATAATAATCATTTAATTCAAAGCCCTATACTGACTTGGACATTAATGCAATCTTTTTAGCAAAATTCATTTTTATTTTCATTTATGGAGTGCAATGTTTTACATAAAAAACGAATTCTTTAGAAAATATAGATATCGATTTAATACCTGCTAAATTCTTCTTCGCCTGCAACATTATTTTCTATGTTGACAGTAAACTATTTAAAGAATTCTTCAGCAAATGCGGTCTTATTAACTTCATGGGTGTAAAAATGTTTTCAAGAAAGCATTGAAGGAGGTACATGAATTAGTATCGAGAACATCGCAAATTGATCCTGGATTTATTTCTTGATGAATGGGGAAAAAAAAGAAAAAGAAAAAAGATCCACCCACACATAAATGTTATGGCGATTCCTCTAATGCTTTTGGAAACAGTGGAAAAGCGGAAATGTGATTTTAAAAGCCTATAACTTGGCTGCAAGTTATAACCAACAGAGGTATCATATGAATTTGTAGAAGCAACCAATTTAACCAAAATGTGGCATAACGCAACATTGTATTATATTTGATAATGCCAGAAATGTGATAAAATTAATAAAGGCATGCGTCATTCACACACTGCAAATCTCCTAGCAAAGAACATATCAACTCGGTACACACAATTCCAACATCCAGGTTGACTATTGAACCTATTGATGGTTCTAGAGTTTGTTTCGAAGTGAATACTTGGCGATCTCAAGGAGATGTCTTTGTTTTTCTGAAAAATTGCAGCACGGCTTTACGCAAAACATATGTGTAGGGCGCTTCAACATCAAATGTCATTGGCGCCTATAAATTTAAAACATAATTCCATACCAGTAGATATATATATATATATATATATATATATATATATATTTAGAATAAATAAAATGCAAAAGAAGCAAAGAGTAACACTTGAATAAAATGGAAAATTAAACACGGCCTCTGTAAGAAATGCACAAATTCTAGAAACATATTTTTTACTATAGAATCATTGTCAAGTAATTCAGGTAATGTATTAGGTACCAATACCTGAGTGGCAAATAATTTAAGGAGACACAATATAGTAAATAATACATGTTTCACAATAATACTGAATATGGCAATGATCACACAGAAGAACCATGTTGCCTCGGGAAAAATGAACGTGACTAAAAAGGCAAAGGCTAATTTGCAATCGAGCTATATTTATTTCTTCATATCTTATATTACAGATTGAAGCATCCCATATTAAAATATGATTTATTAATGAAGCTTTGCAATTCAGGAATGCCAGGTGTAATGCCAGTCTTGAAGAGAGGTTTCATATATGACTATACGAACTCAACAACGGTCTACCGCCACGGGTGGCCGAGGTCGTTAAGGCACGGACTCGTGAGCGGGAGGTCTGCGGTTCGAATCCCGCCAGGACCGTCCTCCCTGACTGGGGTTTTTTCCAGGTTTTCCTCGGTCTTCATAACTGGCAAATGCCGGGGAGGTACCTAAACTTAGGCCTGGAACGCTTCCTTCCTTAAAAAAAAAAAAAATATCCTTTCCCAATTTATCATTTCATCTCATGTATCACCAGCGTCCACCGCCTGTGGTGCCTCAGTAGTGAAAACGGGCGTTAAACACTATTAAAAAAAAAAAACAACAACAACAACGGTCTCTAGAGAATGTAAAATTACTGATTTAGCTGCCTCGTCACCATTCATTTCCTCTAATGCCAAATACCTTGGTACTTGTGCAAATAAATCTAAATTTTCTGAAGATAACATATTTATGTTATATGTATGTAATAACACTGTACATATTCTGGAGAATCTAAATGAAGCTTAAGGAGTTCAGTGCAGATTAGATAATTGGCAGTAGAAAATTAGAAAATATGTGGGCAAATTGGCAGCCAGAAATGCAAAGCTTAATATCAATAAACGCTGTTTTTGTTGATAGGGAGTTTCTTCAAATGTAAATAAAGGAATTTCAGCTTCAAGCCCTGTCAGCCAATACATCGTGAATGTCACAAACCATAAAGCACTGTTGCTGATGCAGTGAATGTCACAAATCAGAAAGCATTATTGCTAATGCAGTGAATGTCACAAATCAGAAAACACTGTTGCTGATGCAGTGAATGTCTCAAATCAAAAAGCACTGTTGCTGATGCAGTGAAGGTCTCTAAAGCTACTTAATGGATATGACGACAAATTGTATCTTTTTTGAGAAATAAAACATTTTTAATGTATAAAAATGTTCATCTGCTGTATCAAGGGAAACTCCTAGTGAGTACTGACTAAGTGGAAAATGTCATACTGGAAACATTGAGTGGATTTACAGTTATATTTTGCCCTCACAAACAGCAGTGGAGAAGCTCTATCGTTATCGATCGATGGCGTTATGTTAGACGACTATAGATGCTGTCCGCCACTTAGAAATAAAGCGATGGGGGCTGCACATACCTTGTTCCGCTCGGCGTTGCCTATACCTGCATTAGAAGCTCGTCAGTTCTTCGCCAAGAAACACAATAAAACCAGTTTTGCCTATAAAACTACCAAAATATATTCCAGCTTCATCTTCTCAACTGGAGATAACGTTTTACAGTTGGCAGTGTATCTATAAAGAGGAACCGTCTTTCCTTTGAAAGAACAAATATAAACAACAAAAAAGAAAGAAAAACCTAAGCATATTTATACGAGGCCTAGAAAGTCGGTGAGAGAGGCCGTTACGCCACCAGCTCCAGGATGGGCCATCTTGGCGACGACTAACAACAGTGAAGGCAATAATCTAACATGTTATTAAAATGATATAAGTGAATCCATTCTGTTCAAGAATATATCCTCGGTGCATATACATTTTCATTATTTCCTGGTTTTCCTTTGATACTGTGAGGGATGTTGATACTTTTCACAGATAAGTGATGTAAGCTTGCCCCCGTGTCCCACCTCGTGGTTATTAAATAGTGAAATATGGGGAATAAGGAAGTGACTCATTGGTAGGCCGTGACAGATTGGTAACATACTTAAAATGCAACAAAAACCTGAGATCATTTATTTTGTATACACAAAAAGACTTTTCTTTGATGATATGCCTATAATGTAAACATTTTCTTTCATTTTGAAGTTCCATATGCATTTGCGAATTTCCATATTCATGTTACGAATTTATAATTAATTGGCCTAATAGTAAAAACATAGTTGCTGCATTAAATTTAACATGTAATGAAGTTCAAGGTGAAAAAGCATATTAATGTTTCTTTCTTGTAAATTAAAATTTAAGTATTAATCAAACAACTTTAGGATGAACGAATATTATTATATATTTCAAAAAGAATTTAAAACCGCCCTAAATTAATTAATGTTGACTTGTTTGTACATTATTGCCAAAGGGTTTAGAGTTGTTAATTAGTAATAGCGAGATATTAGAGTATAAAGTGTCTGTAAATTATAAATTAATGCTTATCTAAAATATTCATTAAGTGTTAGTATTATGTTTCCGAAATTCATTAAATATTACTTTATTGCCTGATGTATATGTGTTTATTACAAAGATCTTCAGAATGTATATGTGACCACACCACTTAAATTCACTGGATTCCACTCCAAAGCTGCTCCCCAGGAACCAATTCCTTCTTTACAAAACTAAAATGACCAATCAAAGACCTTAATCAGCTAAGTGAGCGAGATCGAAAGCTCGAACTCTGTTTGGGTAAATAGTAATGATATTACTTCGGAGTAGCGTTAGACGTTTCAAGTACAAGCTCACATCTTGTGATTCGTAGTTCTTGCTGATAAACAAGTGAATAGAAATTAGAAGGGAGATTAGGTGCTCAAATGCAAAGAATAGTTCTGATTTTAACACTAGAATGCCCAAGCTTCAAGTACCTCAATGCTTTTTGAATGCAAATCCAAAGTTATGTTTTAACTGTATTCCTCCAAAAACGCCCGTTAGAAGTCAATTGACAGCTACTACTTTCTTATGCATTTTAATAATTTTTCTCACTGAAAACTATGGACTTTTTCCTTTATCGCCTTCTAGCCTACTGTGATGGTATAGATGGAACTATTTTGCTTCTGAATTGCAAGCCGGGGTTGAACCCAGTTTGCATTTAGCTTCCGGAACGAGTTTGTATATACTTGGTGTCTGTTCAGTATCACATATTTAAGTGTTCTTCTGACTCAGGCTGATGAAAAAACACTTACCAGATGAATATAGTGATCTAGAGGGAGCAATATGGCTTCTGAGCTGCGAACCAGGTTCGAATCTTTGGTTTCAGATAGATTTATATTTTGCTTACGTATCATGTATGTTTAGCCCTTTGTATTCCCAGCCCCTTTGCCTGTTCATTTAATTTGTTGGTAATTTATTGGTTCATTCACACATTTGCTTGTTCATTCTTTTGTTCATCTTTTTAGGTCATTTTGGGCTAAATGGTTTTTATTAAAAAAAAAAAAAAAGGAGGGGTCATTTATTTTTATTTCAAGTGTATGCGCATGTTTTCTCGAAAATAATAACTATTTATTATATGAACTGGGTTTGCTCTATGCTACGTAGTAATAAATTATCTGTGCAAATAAGACATGTTATAAAAATACGGATTATATCTATACCGAAATCTGTTATATTGAAACATTCTCAGAAATACTGGAGTAATACTTTTTGCAGAGTTTTTGATTATACAAGAACCAACATACATATGTTTTACATATCGAACAACTGCCTTTGTTTTTGATTGTCTTACATAACCCTATTTGACACGTCTTGCTTTTAGCGGCCTTGCGTGTTGCTTTGTCTCTATAGTCAGTATGAGTGATGGTGACAGTAATGTATGAAAATTAGGTAAAAATGAAAAACTAAGGTAAATTTTAGACACGGATACAAAAGCTGATAAACAATGACTCATGCACTACGCTACAAAGAGTTTGAAACATGTTTATTGTGCAGTGATGATTATTGTAGCATACAACAACGCAATAAACCACGTAAAAAATGTGGGTAAGAAAGCGGTTAATTGCCTGCCTCCGGCAACCGATGTTAAATTTACTATTATTTTAAAAAGTTACGCCTGAAATGCTAAAAACTATTGGTGAGCTACACGTCTTGAAAGGGATTAAAAGTCACAAAACCATGGAAAAATAGATAAAATATTAGTATTCGAAAATCAGAAGCGTTCTAGTGTTAAAACTCTGAAAATATAAATAATTTTCTTGTATTAGACGAACGTCTACGATGTTGATACGTTCAAGCGAGCGCTAGACAATTTTCAGCAGGTTCCCCTCTAGCCATCAATTAAACCAGTGTTTACGTCAGGCATTCTTAAGGCATTCAGTCACTTGCAAAATAACACAAACGATACTGTGCGGGCAGTCTTATGTCTTGCATAACAAGTGTATATACTTTTGTATTTGTAAGTAAAAAAAATTAGTACTCATCTTTTTCCTATTTAAGCTTATAGTACCGAGTCAAAGATATTGGTGGGTAGATGCATCTGCTGTCCGTAGAGAATACGTGAGATTTACCCACAACAACAGCAGTCGATGTTGCCCCCTCCCCCCTGGTAAAAGAGAGTGTTGGAACTCGAGTGCTAAAGGCTACTGTTGCAGCCAATATGGCCCACTCTCCAATATTAAATACGATATTGTTTTTGACTTCAGCTATTTGTTAAGCTGTTAGTTGTAACAATTGCAACTTATAAGCACCAAGGCTACAATAATAACAATAATAAAATATTTGAATGTTTCATATATTAGATATCTTTATTATTTATTATTTCTTTAGATTAAAGTTACAAAAATAAGCGCCACAATTGATATGCACGTGGAATTCACAGACATTTATTAGAGCACAGATAACTGAGTGAAATCAATACTGAATATTATTGTTAATCTTTGGGCGCCATAAAATTACTGAGCGGTTATTACGTCATGCATTGAAAACGTTTGGGAACCTCTGCTTTAGTTGGCTACCTTTGATAGCTGCAAAGGTAATGGATAAACTCTCACTTAAAGTACCACCCTAAGTCCTTAAATACTGCAGAAGTAAAATTAATGCAAGTTGCAAAATGTATCAGGTGGATACCAGTAAAATGTTAAATAGTACATACATACATGCAAAAATTTTTCCACGCTCGCGGAAGTAAAGTGGAAGCGGCATAGTGTGATTAGCAAAGTACAGAAAACGTGAATATCTTTTTAAAGGCGATTCTTCATGTTTCCCCTTTGCTGCAAGTCAGACGTAACGCCAAAATACTTTTTAATTCACAAGTTGCAGTTCAGCTTCCGAAAAGTTGACTTTTAAACTGTACTATAAAATTGCATAGTTAAGGTCAAAAAAAAAAAAAAAAAAATCTCTCAGTAATGCACTCATTAGCAGACAAGCGCCATATCAGTGAATTTGCGCATCCTTGAATTGCAGCTCATGCCGACGGAGGTCCCGTGCGCAAACGTGGAGAGATAACATGTATGCACTGTACATGTAAGGTTAGTCCAGGGTTTTAAAATATTGGTACCAAATGTTATTGCAATTATTTAACTTTTACAGTGAGGCAAAAAAACTCCGGGCATTTGGTTTCATGTTGCCAGCGGTAAAATTTAGTGCTTGTTTCAGCAAATGCCATCAGATGACATTTGCTGAAAACTGCAAAACCACAGCAGGAGAGAAAATATGCGAGTAAATCTATAGACTCCGTTTAATATCTCCTCGAAAAAATCAGAAAAACAACGAACGCATTGTGTCAATTTGTGTGTGTGTGTGCGTGCGTGCGCGCGCGCGCGTGTGTGTGTGTGTGTGTGTTTTCGTGTAAGAGAAAATCCAGCCGATGTGGCAATGATAGCCATTCGGCACCCAAAAATCCAGTAACAGGTTGGGATGCCACAGAATTATTTAAAGACCCTTTGAAAGCGTTTGTAGCAGAAACCATCTTGTGTGAGACTCCAAAGATTCGATATCTGTGGACCATAATCAGTGGCATATCTTCTGCAATGATGTCAAAGAATTTGCTGACAGATGAAAAACATGTTATCAGTTTTTATTTTCATTCAGTGATGAATGCAGCCTTCACCTAAGCGCATGAATGTTAGTAGGTAATAATGAAATACATACAATATTTGCAAGATTCTTCCAAAGTAAATGCATTGTCTGCCATTTCATATAACATGGTTCACGGAAAATCGACAAATAGTATGTGATATCTGAAATATTTTGACTGTATGATTAAACTTCTGCTACATCATCATCCAGATTTCATATTTCAACAAAATAATGTGCCACTGGTCTTTCATCGTGAGGTTCTGACAGCGTCATTGACGATGTCATGTTACGGTGAGTGTGGGAGGAACACAAGTTTCGCATTGATCTTCCTTCTGTGTGACAGTGGTGGGCATATTGAACATCTAAGAATATGAAAAAAAAAAAAAAAAAAAATACACAATTATTATACCTATTGGTACTAATTGTATCTAATGGATTTAACAGTATCCATGTAGTAGTAATGTAAAATAAGGTATAATTACTTCTTCGAGACCCCGATACTGCTAAGACAATTCAAGTATTTTTTTCCATTATTATTGTCCTATGTTAGCTTGAAATCGGATGGGAAAAGGTAAAGAAAGAGTTGGAACTTGTGAACACACATAGTCATATCTTTTAAGTGGTTATGCTTTTAGTGTCCCACCAGCTAATTGATACTCTTCAACTTTATCCCTCCCCCTCTCCTGCGTATCACAGTGCAATAAATCAAATCTGAAATACTTACTCTTCAAACTAAGACAAATATTTTCTTTTATAATCTTCCATCCATAAACTTTCTGATTATTTCTCTTTGATATGAATTCAGAAGAGTTTGTTGTGACATGGGTAAAAGATACAGGTTATTGTGTACTAAAGGACGTTATTCCTAAAGAACACTTATAGCATACTGTGGGGCTTTAAAAACCCTCTCCTCTGTGCAAATATGAACGATGTGTTCTGTACGTATATACGTTTGGCAATTGGTGTTAAATATCGAAGTCATTGTCGTTTGCGATTCAGCACCGTACATTTTCATCCTACCTGAACGTCAGAAGCCACAAATTTGCTAAAAGAGGATCGCTCTTCATGTTACCGTGTTGAATTCCACTAGTAAATCTGAAATTTCGTTAATATGTTGAGAACATTGTTGCCTTCAACTTGATAGATTGTATTAGCCACATTTTCAAAAATAAATCATTTCTGGCAAGAATGTCTATTTGAGTTTCTGTTAGTAATAAGATCGAAATACTATCAAAAATCACAATTCATATTTTTATCCTTTAAATATAATAAAATATATTTTTTATTGATTTTAAATTTTTTCTTTTATAAGAAAGGAACAGGAGATGTCTTATGATGTCTAGGTCTTATGAACGATCTATATTTCTCACAGGCACGTTGCTCATAACTACCACGCATTTGCACAGTATATGGTCTTTCGTAGTTTTCAACGTAGGCAAATGTCCAATTCTCAAGAATTGCGTTATAATACTTTAATATTTTACTCTAGTACCATAACAAAAACAGAGGGAAAAATTCAATTCGATTAAATTAGGCAACCATGGTTTGGTCATCAAGATGAATGGAATCATTCATCAAAGAAAATATGAACCGTTTTGTTTTCTGACACCACATTAATAGTCAATCAAATAAGCACATCTATTTCAAATTCTCAAGAAATAGCTCTTACGTTCTTAGCAAGTAACGTGTTTGGCGCCAGCAAGGAAAACGTGACAACTGAAGGATATTCTTTGACCTTGATAGTGTTCAAGGAAATTAAGAGGATAGTCTTGTCTTCTTTAGCATGCATGATGCAGCCTCGAGGTTTTGGTATAAACAGATGTGCGAATATTGTTGTAAGTTATAAATATGAATGAGAAGCTCAGTAAAATGACGCTCAAACGGAATAGTATTGAGAATCATATCCGGATTATTTTGTATATGCGTTTTTATTTCATCATCACATACCACGTGCATTCTTTGAGAGAGGCTGTAAGCTTACCCGCTGTTTAACCTTATCGAAGATACGACTGAATTAGAGAAAAATTTTATTGAAAATCTACAATTGCATGATCTCACTAGAGGTCTTCGACATAGTATCTTTCTGTTTTCGTCTGACTGAAGTTTGTCATTAATTCCAATATTTTAAAACAGTTAATGGATTAAATAAGTTAACGATGTTGTGAATGACTTGTACGTAAATTAACAGTTTAACCATTTATAAACAAAAGTTCACCTAACAAGTCATACATCTTATAATTTTTCATAATAGTTTCAGTTATTTTATGAAGTTACCTATCTTCACAATGTGTAATGTTATTGGCTATACTGGTATGTACATATACACAGATCTAGAGATCATAGATTTTTACAGGTAAATGGGTCAATATTGACCATAATGAAATTTTCCTTTCCCATTAATATGTGTTGTTGTTAATTGTAAATTTTTAAAATTAATCTCTTATGTAGTACTATGGGAGCTCTTTTCGGTAACCAGCGTTTCCGTACCGTAAATTTAAAACTGGCTGGGAAGAGCACACGAAGGGCACTCATTAGATAAATAGTGCAACGCAGATTATCTTAAAAAAATAAAATTATGTGTGTAATATATTGAAACCTTCGCACATTATCTCAGTCTTATTCCGCTATTTGTCGTGTTGCAGTTAGCTTTCAAAATGGAATCTCTGAACGATGTGAGCAGTAATCTAATTTCTTTGAACGGAATATGAAACCCTCAACATTCAGAGGCTTTTAAGAAATGAGCCTGGAGAGATGGCGGTGAATAAAAGCATGTCAGTCGAGGGGCAGAGGAACATTGAGAAGGTTTCAATGAGAATTAGCGCTCAGAATGGCCACACCGTAAGTCACCAGCAATGAAGAAACATGCCGATTGGGATGATTGACAAATAACAACCAAACACTTTCTTGTTCAATATCTCTGCTGGTAATTTCAATACTTAGGTGTTAAAACATTCAAAGATTTATGTTAAATGGGTCCCTCAAAGCCTTACTCGCGATCATACGGAATCATCTTTTCACAGTTAATTGCTGTTACAAGGCTGAAGGTGACACATTTTTGCCCAGAATTGAAATGGGAGATGAAACATTCATTCACCACTTCAAGTTCACAATATGGCATCATAAAACTTCTCCTGGAACAACGCCCTCGCCGGTGATAGATGCATTGCCTAGTGGTGAAACAGTTAACTGTGAAGAATATGTCGAAACTTAAGTTAAGCAACATTGGGGTATGTTCGTCCTCACAATAAGAAACCACATAGAGTCTACGTACCACCTCTGAAGAGATCACTCAATTTGGTGCCACGTTCTACCTCTTTAACTCTGTAGTCCGGTTCTTGCACTTTTCTTCTTCTCGGTACTCTATAGTTCCCATCCGCGAGAGGCTGTTTTGATAGTGACAAAAGTGTCATTGTTACGAATACGAAACACATGAATTTATTGAACACTCGATACAATAAGTACAGTATATAAATTTAAAAGGTTTAAGTACTCTGTTTAAACACGTAATAAATGAACATCTTTCTTTCCCACTCATCGGTGTAACACCCAAACGGAATTCCAGAAGAGAATGACCCCTCTAATATCTACCTATCATCTCATACAGATTTTTATTTATAAATTTCACATCTTCATAAAAGTAAGAGAATAAGAATTGGATCTAATATTCCAATTACCATCTTTTTGCACAATGTTTAAATTCAGTTTTAACCCCCTCCACTACGTTATATGAACTATATTTCCAAATAAACAAAAGCGTTCCTATACTGGAAGATTTTTTTAAACATACTTTCGCTTAATTAATTACTGTGTTAACAGGACTTAAATGACCTTTTTTTTTTTTTTTCCTCCCCTTGAAGGATATCCAGCGGGTTGGCTCAGGCTCTAACGCTTGGGACTTAATTCGGAAGGTTCCAGGTTCAAATTCTCTGCGGCCTGCTTGTCTGATGAAGTTTTCCGTGGTTTTGCTTAGTCCATTTTCAGAAAATCCAAAAAGGACAATACCAGGTTATTATTTCATTGCAACGGATTCATATTCCATTATATTATTCATATTCATTCCATCTTTCTGTTTGTTTCTGCATCTTTCTGTGTTTGTTGTGTCTTTTGTCGGCCCGGACATTTAATTCACTCCCTACAGTGTGCATTTGTACTCTAGGTATGTCCTAATTAGCTCCTCGATAGGCGATTGACACAGGCATTAGTCCCAAGAGATGTACCTCCTAATACCAAGGGAGGGTAAACACACAAAGAAAACAAAGCTTAGAAAAGTTAGTGAAAAAGTGAAAGGCATTAATGCTTGCAATTCAGTTCAGATAACAACACTTTGCATGAAGCGTTAAACATTGAACGATTGAATTGTCTCAACGGTACATTTTATCTTGGTATTTTTCTATTAACGAGCTGAACGGAACACGCACTTACCGAAATCCGCCATTGGTGACTGACATTGCTAATTTGGAGAAAGTGTGAAAGCAAATAAACGAATCATGCTAATGACACAAATACTCAAACGCCTTGTGTACCCATTTGTATTTTGTTGCCATCTCTTGTGTTTATATGCCTGAATTTGGCTCAACAAAACTATAAGTAAGATTTATGATGTAGCTTAGGCTTTCACGGTCGGTGTTATAAATAAAACAGTTAAAATCTTCCGGGCTGCTTTGCCGTGGTGCATGATTATAATTCTGCCATAGCTTATATCAACTTCTGCGGTTGGTATCACCAGTGGACAACGAACATCCTTGATGCCAACCGCACAAGTTGGTGAAAGTTATGTTAGCATATTAAACCATGAACCAAGACAAAACAACCCGGAAGATTTTAACTGTTTTAAATAAGATTTAGTGAAAACCTACAGCTTCCAACTGTTCATTTTTATAGACTCTCCAGCTAACATGCACACAATGTACACCTTCGTCCCAAGCTTGGAAATAACTCGAATTAAATGCACAGTACACAATTAACCATTTTTACCAAAAATGAATGCCTAATAACAGCAATGCCAACATATACGAGAATCGAAATCGAAAACTTCATATTCTTTAGAGCACAAAACACCATACGTTTACAAATATTTAAGGCGTTCTTCTTTTGAGCTAGGAAGAAACCAGAGTGTAACTCGCTCTATTTGCAAGCTATAAAATACATATACCTGATCTAAGGTTTAGATTTTTCAAGTGGATGAAAAGGGACATGACATTCAAAATTGCATAGTTGATGACATCACAATAGCCCAAGGCGAACTCACTGTAACTTCGATTGGGCATTAACAGAAAAGTATCCTATCTTTTAATGCACTTCGTCATCAATTCGTCATGAAAGTTAGGGAAGGACATGGGGAGGAAATGATCAAATGATCCCTTCTCTCCTGTCGATGATCTCATTCTTTGCAAATGAGGAGAAAAAATTGTAATATCGGCATAAATTTACGAGTAAGGAATAGAGCTTGACATGTTAAAACTTTATATTTTTCGCGTGTTTGGTAATAAAGTCACATATACAGTATGAGGAGAAGGAAGAAAGAGATAATCAAAAAATAAAATATAATAAGATAATTTATGAACTGTTCATTGTTAATATTATTGTATTGGTACGATTAAATGACATTATAATTCCGTCACGCAAGAGCTGAGTAAACTATGTTAACTAAGTGAAATAAGTTATAGCATTACTGTGTGGTTTATAAGGGAACAGAATTAGAATTCTTGCATTCTATAAGTATCACTAAAGAGAAATCACATTTTTAGAAGTATCATTATTATTTAAATTAGATCACTAAATTTAATATTATACAATTAATTAAGTATCCACTGATAGACAAAATTATACTGTGTGGTTATTTTTAAACGTAACCATATTTATGAACTATCCTTTGATATAAACTTTGCATTCACTTTAATAGAGAAAAGTAACAGAAATTTTCGAGTTACATTGTGTGTTTATGAAGAACATGTTCATATGTTTTAATAAAACAAAAGCACGTTACTATTTACACGCAATAATTGCAACACACTAAGCAAATATACCAATCAACAATAAACAAGCAAGAGTTTCATAGATTTTTATTGACTTTAAATTTTTATTTGAATGTTATTGTAGTAAAAGCTTGTAACGAATACGTTTTCTGAAAGTTATTACATACACATATAATTCTGAATCAAATATTAGATTAATATTTCACATTTGTTGTCTTTAGGGTAAGGCTTTTATTAAATTTAAAACATATGGAACATTATAAATGCAGTTTATATGCGAGTTAATTTGTCCTTTTATTTTAAAACAATATAAAGGAAATTAAATGCAAGATCGCTTTTTAATTTCGGTATTCAAGTATATCCTTGCTTCTAATGATCCAATTTCTCTAATTTATCGAAACTATTTTTCTTATTTCACTTAAATGGTATATACTGACTTTTGTTGTGAAGAAATAAATTTTGATGCCACTAGAGCTATTTTTAAATTGTGGGTTTCACGTTAATCCCCACTGCTAATGGCCCGATTTTCTCGATTTTCAAGAACTGTTTTTCTTATTTAAATGACATATACGGAGTTTTGTTGCGAAAAAGCAAATGGTGTCGCTAGAGCAATTTTGAAATTTTAGGTTTCAAGTAACAATAATCTCCTAATAATCTGATTTCACTGATTTTTCAGAAACTATTTTTCTTATTTGATTTAAATGCTATGTGCTGAGTTTGGTTATGAAGAAACAAATATTGCTGCTGCTGGAGCAATTTTTAAATTTTGGGAACCCCCTTGCTAATAGTCTGATTTCACTGATCTTTAGATACCACTTTTCTTATTTCATTTCAATGGCATATACCGAGTTTCCTTTAAAAATATTTAAAATTGCGGCCGTTAGAGCGATTTTGAAATTTCGTTTTAAGCCCCATTCATTTATCAGGTATACCCCCACTTCTAATGAATCAATTTCCATGATTTTTGAAAACTACTATTACCAATATTTTAAAAAAATCTAGTGAGTTTTGTTGAGAAAAACATAAATTGAGGTCACTAGAGTTATTATTATTATTATTATTATTATTATTATTATTATTATTATTTTAAATTTTTCGTTTTAGGTTAACCCATCCCCAATAGTCCAATTTTCCTGAGAAAAAACAAAAACCACAACCGCTAGAGCGTTAAGGGATACAGACACTATATATACAAATTGTAGGTGCCTAGTAGGTACGATCGAAGGATATTTGTAGAAATTAATCAAAAATCTTTTCACGAGTATAACCGCAATAGGTTGCATTCCTTCGAAATTTGCTATAACAAATACATAAATAAATAGATTTTTCAGGGGAATAACCGCAATAGCTTAATTCCATTGGAATTCGCTAACATGAGAATATAGACATAGATGTGTTATAAATCAGGGATAACATTAAAATTGCAGAATTAGTTAAAGTGAGTAGATGCTATTTATAAAATGCAAATAAGCCCACAAGTGACAAATTCCGCAGACAGATCTCGCACAAACATAAGAGGAATGGATAATGCGAAAGGAAGTATGTATACATTGATAAATAAAAATACAAGTTAACCCCATGATCCAGCGGGCGCTTATATTAGAATGCTTTTCAGAAATAATGATTTGAGGTAATAATAATAATAATAATAATAATAATATGTTATGTTATGACAACTGAACATGGCAAATGTGTACAAATTGTGTCCTGAGAACAACATATATATATATATATATATATATATATATATAAATAAATAATAAAAGTAGATAATGATAAAACACTTAGAAACACTTGAAATTGCTATATTTCGAACTACTGGAGTTCTTCTATGGCAAGATGCTGGACAACTCAGTAGAAATGAGAGGAAGTTTCATAGAGATTCTGAAAAAAAAAAAAAATTGTATTACTTTGTCAACATCTCCGAGCTTATGCTTATGCTGGATCAAACCTTTGTTTTCTTACTTCCGTTGTCTTGATGCAACAATTACTACCATTACCGCCAAGGGTAGCCGAGGTCGTTAAGGCGCAGACTCGTGAGCGGAAGGTCTGGGATTCGATTCCCACCCGGACCGTCCTCCCTGACTAAAGTTTATTCCAGGGTTTCCTCAGTCCTCATAAATGACAAGTGCCCTACACTTAGTCTGGAACGCTTACTGCCTTTAAAAGGGGAGATACCCTAAACTTAGGCCTGGAAGACTTCCTTCCTTAAAAAAAAAAATAAAAATAACTTTTCCCAGTTTATCATTTCATTTCAAGTATCAATGCCCACAGTTTGTGATGCCATAGTAGCTAAAATGGGAGTTATACAATATTTTTTTTAAAAAAAAAAAGACATCTTTAACAGATTGTCTCGCGTATTTTATTCACATTCTGCGTTTCCGTCAGTTCTGCTGTATTTGCAAAAAAAAAAAAAAAAAAAAAAAAAAAAAAAGAAAGAAAAGAAAAAAGAAAAAGAAAAAAAGTCAATTCCATTATACCTAGTTTTATATCTTCAGAGCGTACTAAATTATTCTTGCAGTGTGCGGTTTAACATACAAGCAACCAAATGCTGCAAAAATAAACTACAGTAAGGTTAATTGAGTTATGTGGCGTCTTAGAACAGTTTCTTAGTACTTGCTGCAACCGCCGCAATCATAAAAGAAAGTCAACATTTTTATTTTAATATCTATATTTTTAGAGAAAGCATAGCAAGCTACTGTATTTAAAACTGATAATAATAAGCACTAATCTGTGTTGTAATATGATATGTTGGAAATGATGTCCCTTAGGGGCAATACATTGCCCACATCTGATTAGAAAATTACTGCATTTTACTTAACTTTTCTTCCATAAGAACATAACAGTTTGGGACACATTTCTGGTCTTTGAGAGATTCTATCTCTGTATTTAAATAATTGCTGGGATTACCTGGATGTCCACACAAACTTCTCTAAGAATAAAAAAGAAAATTGTCAAGACAGGGAACAGTACGAGTATGCCGCTTTTGTACGGAATTAACCGTTGCATGTTCCATGTAAAAATCCTAAGTATGGCTTCCTTCGGAAGGGAAATAAAGCCGTGGATCCCGTCCCTACGGCACGAAAAAGAACCTCAAGCCTGAAAAAAGAGGCCATTGAGCAACATTTGTCGGCCGTTTCACGTTCTGAATTGAATGGGACGCTGATGACGTGAGATGTTACAGAGCGTCCGTAAATAAACAAAATAAAAAAAAACTTCCAAGTGTTTGACGGTCACCAAGCAGTTGCCCAACTGAGCTGAAAATTTGCATATAGGTATATATTGATTGTAACAAGATAGATGGGTGGGAGCTAAACTTTCAGAAAGATGAAAATTAAGGGCTGACCTATATACACACACACATACACACACACACACACACACACATATATATATTATTTTTATACTATAGTACCAAATGTGCGACCCCTTTACATTCACTAAGCTTTTTTAAAGTTTTATTTTATTTTATTTTTATAAAAAAAAAGACTAAGAGTTTTGTACACGCCAGTCATTTAATAATTTATCTGGCACTTACATCAACATCTAATATTTAGAATCCTGGATGGAAATTAATGCACAATTATATATATAGGCGATAGCTTGCTAGTAGCCCTGTACTTTGTATACGTTAAGAATTGCATTTATTGAAACTCGCTCAGAGCTGCCATTCAGCATCTTAACTCTGACAGAGTTAATGTAAATATCAAAAGCCCTCTTTGAATAAACTGAACCTTGATTTAAGACATTGCGATAGCGCCCCCTCTCGCAGTAAGAGACAGTTGTGAAATAAAGGAAGTTACATAGAGCCTGTCGATCCTGTGTGTTTGTTCCGTCTTGGTTAATGTCCCTCTCATATAGGAAGTGCAGATAAAGCAGGAATTTTGAGTAGATTTCTTAAGCTCTGTGAAACACATGACGGTTCTCTAAACTGCTTATAATAAATGAAAGGATTTGCATCTTAATTAGTACTACTATCTGTAAGATGTTCCTAAGATTATGTGTAACTTTGAAAGCGGACTCATACCAGCACTTTTAATCATACCAAAAATAGTTATACTGGACGCAAAAGTTAATGCTATATGACGATCAGTCAATCTGTGCGTATTAGCGCATGCTGATAAGAACTCTACATATCAGAGCAAGCTTCAATGACCATTTCTTGAATTTATGAAAAGTCGATGCCTGCTCTATACTTGGAATTAGATTTTTTCTTTGATTATGTAACACTTCACATTTACATTATAGAAAGCATTCATTCTACCTTCATTTGATATTTTAACCATAAGCAAACACGTAAACACTAACACACGCTGATCTAAACTCTATCGTAATGCAGAACTGTTTTGTTTAAAAATGCTTCTTGAAACTCCATTATATCATCCTCTAGGTTTAACTTATATTTATTGTACTGCTGATACACCACCCATCGTTACAAACCGGAGACTTGTACGGACATGTTCAAAGTTTAAGGCTAATTTGATTATAATGTTGCTACAATTGTATTTTAAATATTTTTTTCGGCCGTAAAATGGCAACACTACCCTGGCAACAAGTATGTATGATATCACAGCATGCATAGATTACGCTTATCGGATGCAGCTTGTATGTATGTTCTGTCTTTATAAGCCATTAAGTTTTGCATCTACTTTAAGTGTCGTATCTCAAAGGTGCATTAGACATAATGGCGACTGTATAATGTGAATTTGCTCCTGCTTTCGTTTTAGAATGAATGAAATTCATGCTGATTGTAATTCTGTGGCTTTTTCACATACTTCATTAACCATAGCATGTGCAGCCTTTCATGAATGTTGATACAATCACTTGAATTACTTTTCATTTCTGTTATCGCGCAGAATGGAATGCATACTTGCAAAAATCTGTCACTTCTTCACATTTGTAAGGGCTTTTCTATATCCTAGTAACACATTAAAGAACGTGTATATTTATGAACGCGTTGTTTATAAAGTTATAAAACAAACGTTTGTTCGTTACTAAAACGTCATTGCAAACAAGTTGAGAGTTTTTCAGTACCAGCATAAAATACATCTAAGCACAAGCTGTAACAAAACACCATTGCTTTCAAATTGCAATATCCATTGCATTTGCACTTGCTGGTAACACTCCTTGCTGATGTTTTTGAGAATGTATTTTAGATATTAGAATTATTCTTCTAAGAGCATAAATAGCCTGTTAAAAAAAAAAAAAAAAAAAAAAAAAAAAAAAACTTGGCTAGTAATAAGGACTATGCCTAAACCAATAACAGAGCAAATTTGATTACCGTTTGATCTAATGTCACAGTAATGACAGGAAACCACCAAACATTCCGTGCTACTTAAACATGATAGCGATTTGCATTTTTTAATATTTTAATAGTTTTAATAGTTTGTTTGTAACGGCTGCACTATATCTTCCGTACTGTGTGTTAACAGAACATATTGCATTATGAGTGAGTGAATCGCTAAATATGGTGATGAGAGTCCTCATATACAATCTGTTTTGTCGATATTTGTTAGATGTTTGAATGCCCCTTAACTTTTTGTTAGAATTTTTCTTATGTTCTTTAAACCTGATAGTTAATTTATTTCCATTACAATATTCCTTACTAAAATCCTCGATCAGACCCAAGCCTGCAGCAATCTTTTAAAACATCAAGAAGGATATGCTTTTATTTTGCAAACTGCCATTATTAAATGTTAAAGTTAACTTATGTGCATTTTTCCATATCACTTATAAGCAAATGTTAACATTTTTATTCTAAGATTTCTTTATAATTTCTATAACATTTTTAAATTCAAGGGATAATCTAGGAAGCAAAAGTAAATTGTACAAAAATTAAGCAAGAAGTATCAATTATGAGTTTACACTAACTTATGAAATAAATGGTTCTCTGAAGTTATGCTTTAGAATGTTTTGAGCTACTTATACTAAGGCTGGTGTGACCAGAACTTTAAAATGTACATCGACAATAGATAGTTCTCCAAACAGAATGTAAAGGAGAAGTAAATTAAGAAGATACAAATAGATGCATAATACAACCATCTGCCATGATAATGTCTTTACTGTTTGAAATCATTTTCACGCATTTAATTATTTCCTCTGGAAATATGTTGGCCTGCTCTAACTAAACCTTCTTATTTTATCCTTGGTCTACAATTATTTAACAGCAGGTCAAGCAGGCAGTACATAATTGTATGTTCAAAGGTCCATGCCGTCAGCGAGGTCGTTCCCTACTTAATACTTTCACTTAATCTCTTTTTGCGATGCTATTCTAAGTAAATAGTGAGACTTAAAGCCTGCTCCTCAAGCAACGTTTCTACTAATGCCACAGCAGCTGGTAACTATATGGATTAGATTTTTAATACTCCGTTTAGCCTTCCCATCTTTTCAAAGCCTTAAATAAATTAATTTGTCGATGAGCGCACATATTTACCTATCAAATGATTTAAACACTCCATATTTTGTCTACAAAGTATTTATTGGAAAAGTATTATAACAGCTATGGTAACCCTTTGTTTGTGAGAGTGCGTTTTTTTCTTAAAAAAATAACTCAAAAAGATGGCAAATGGACGATTATTTGAAGGTCTTATAACGTGCGTTGCTACATTCATATGTTTAAAATTGGCACCTTCCCACATGTTTTCTGTTGAATGATACAGAATTGTGGCGAATTGGTCGTCTCTAGCACAAAAGGACTGGAAAGCCATATTTTTACCAAACATTGATGGCACTTCATTAGGAACTAACCATATGTTTTAGATTAGAAAGAAAAATATTACTGTCCTTGATATACCATAGCTAGTATGGGAAGCTAAACACAAATTGGGAGAAGAAAAATGTAGTAAAAATATAATACTATAATGTTAATATAATGAAGTTTATATGTTTTATAAAAGCAAATTAGATAATTATTCAGAGGGTGCTAATTATAATTTTAGGCAACTAGTGGGATATAATCTTAATATGGGTTTTGCAGAACGAGACAACAGCCCATCGATTATTTCTAAAAATCATCATTTACATTGTAATAACTGTGATTCAGTGTGCACTCTGCTTGGTATTCCATGGATCATAGTTAGTGCAGATATTGCAACATAAGGATATTCATTTGTTCATGATAACTATAGGTACAAGACTAGCTGAAAGGAAGAAAAATCATTATTTTTCCCTAATAAATGATTCTGAAGAAAGCTTGCTTTCGGATAATGAAGTAGCAGCTCGCGGTGACCTTAATGATGTGAATATGTGAGCGATTGTTCAAAAATATATTCAGCATCGCCCTGACGGGTCCGACCAAAAAGAAAATTGCTTCGAAAATCTTTATCAAAAAGAGACTGTAGAGATTAAAAAACAAGAATTCGGAATTTTCTGTGAAACTCTACACGGTTTTCATCTCATCTGTTATTCAATTATTTAATCATAAAAATATGTGATAAAGGTATATAATAAATAACTTCAAGCTCATGAGTGTTTCTCTTTGGGGTTTTTTCCCTCCCCTTCTTAAGGGGTCGTCTAAAATTGAAGCATGTCACGTGGGTAGGTATATCAGCTTCTTACTGCACTCAATACTATAATATAATAAGTGATTACTGCATACATTATGGTAATGAATGCCATTACCATTGTTGTATGGTGTTAGATCAGCGTTGATAAATTATATTACGGGTTTCACTGTCGTACATACCGGAAATTCTTTTGTGAGCTTAACTCTCACCGCTGGAGCTGAGAAAGTGATAGCGATGATTGCTTACTGATTGTGTCGTTGCCTGAACCCTTTCACCATGGTTTCTGACTAACGGTGCTCTCCAAATACGTGGTACATTAAGCTTAAACTGTGCTCTCTGACTGTCAAATGTTATGTTATCATATGGTGAAAATAAGATACAGTATACAATAGGGAATATATATTTATAACTGTTATGTTAAAAGACATCTTATAAATATTGCAGGAGATATGCTCACCTTAAATATCCCGGAATACAAATTCTATAAGTAGGTAGTAATTTTCAATTTAATGAAAAAAAGTGCGAAATGAGTATTTGTATAAACAGTTAACTCGAGTTTAGAGCATAAAATTAACCATCAGTTATGCTTCACTTGGAAAATTTGGTTGTATTAACTTTAATCTAAGATTATTTCGTCTTAATCTCAAATGAAACCTGACTCACGAAAGTTCACAAGTTAAAGCACTAGCTAGAGTTTAGTAATTGTTAAATACCCAGAGTACAGAAGCATAACAATTTTATTTATAAATAAAATACTCAGTAACATTTATTTTAATTTCATGCAGACTAAGTTTCTTCAAAGTTTCGCCTTCATTTGGGCGTAACAATAACAGACACATTTGCGTTCAATTGCAGGTTAATGCTACGCTAACCTTAAGAGCGGTATATTGTGCAGATTTCTGATTATTCCTACATTTCATCTGATGATGAATTTCACTCGTGTATTTCATGAGAGAGAAAAATTCATTCCTAAAATTGAATGACAAATAATTAAAAATGCGATTTCTTTTAGCAAAAGATGTCGAAGAACTGGAACGGATGTTAAGTTCCCGATTATAATACAAATTAAGCGAAATCATGTTTTGAATTCGATGTTCATGATACTAACATCTTTAAGGTTCCATGCGAAAGGGAACTTCCAAATAGTTATTGGAGTTATAAAGTGGAGAAACCAACGGCCGGCAGAACAATCCATAAAGTTACTAAAGCAACTTTTGGACGCCAGTTCATTAAAATGCCAACCGAAGAGGATGATGAACGGAAAGTGATGCTAGGCTTCTATAACATTCGCAACTGTTCTGGAGTTTTAGGTGCTATAGACTGCACCCACATGGGGATAATATTGCAGGTCTTTAGAATCCTTTGGCAATTTCCTTCCATGTACGTTCTTTATCTTTACACGAGATCGAATTCGTTTTTTGATTGTTTGTTTGTTTTTTTTTTTTTTTTTTCCTTTCAATTATTTCCTTTTATTTGGCACCAGAACAATAATAATAATATCCTCACATTTGCCATTTGCCGTTGCATTCGGTTTGACTTTTCCTTATTCATGTTTGAAGACAAGGTGAAAAAATGTAATAATTGTTGATTTTCTCAGGTTAAACAGTTGAACATCAACTCGCTCTAAACACGAATTTCTCTATTGTTTCTCGTTGTTGGCACAGGTTCGACGGTTAAAGCAAACTCAAGATTACGCAGTCTGAGGTGTATATTGTGGATCTGTAATGTTTAATAATATAGTTATAATGTTTAATGTTTAATATATAGTTTCAGCAGAGACATTACACTACTATGCATATGTAACGCAAGATGGCGCTACTTCCCATAACACTAAAAATTTAATGCGCGCTCTAAATGACAGAATAATTAGTTCTGAATTGCTACATTCAAACTTCTTGATCTTAATCCTTTTCACTATTATTTGGGTAATAATCTTAAAAATGAAGTATCCAAAAACAATTCATATAATCTCGGAGCTCTAAAACGCAATAACAGTGAAATAATCTCAGCAACTTTCCCATAATATTTTCAGAAGAATACAGGCAATCGTAGAGAAATGTAGGCACTATTTGTTAGAACATTTTGTGTAATGTTGAGTATAGTTTTGCTGTTTGTATTAGAAAATTACTATCGGATAAATAAACAAAAATAAAATAATAATAATAAATAAAATTCTGAAGGAGCTAGTGTAATATTGTGACCGCGAAGTATTATTTCGCCGGCAACTGGCGACTCGCTGTAACATAACAGCAAATAGCCTTCTGAGTCAAGTTCGCTAAGAAATTTCTTTATATACATAAGGCATTTAACCAGATTTTTCACCATTGCCACAGATCTTCATTAGATGCATTATCCTTCCGATTCGTTCACTTGACAAATGACATACGTCAAGCTGTTGTCAGAGTTGAACAGCTCTGTTCTATCACTTTTGGAGCATCATATATATTGTGATAGCGTCAATACATACTATGTACAATATAATTATCAGGCGTCGCCCATCACGACAGCCATTTCTAGTAACCTTTGTTTATAACTTCTGGCCTCGATCTTAGCGGATTAAGCATAACAGATGCTGACAAACCTGATTTGACCTCTACCATCATTACGTAGAAACCTAATCTTGCGCGGTGAGCAACTGTCACAAGTACCGCTGCGCATGCGTGGCTCTTCTCATATACATTGGTTAGTGAAGAACTCCAGTGCTTTTATTAAGCTATTACGGAGCGAAAAGCCAAGTGAGTGAATTGCTTTAATATATAAAGCTGGAAATCTGCCATTAATAACAAAGTAAAAAATAATAAAACATAATCCGCATTTAATGTTTTAAAGTATCACTTTTGGCTTTAGCAATTACTAATATTTTAGCTATTTATCTTTTTATACCATTAAAACATTTTCTTAGAAATGTGGATAATCTGCATGCTCTTCTCATTCCAGGAAAATTGTGATTTGCATGGAATGTGAATGAAATAGAAGTAGAAACAATTTAATTGTTTTTGGTTGTTTTTCTTAAATTCAGAATGTACTATTTTCAGTGGTACAAAAAACTTAATATTTTCTAGCTCTTATAGATAATAACATGGTTTTCAAACTCTATAAATAAAAATGTTGATTTTAATCATAGGTTCAGAATGTTATGATATAAAAGTTACAGTTAAAGTTCATTGTATTAATTATACTAATTTACATAAGTGAATGTAACATAAACATCAGCAGTAATAATAATAGTTATAATAATAATAATAATAATAATAATAATAATAATAATAATAATAATAATAATAATAATAATAATAATAATAATAATAATAATAATAAATCTGTGAACGTATAAATGTAATATTGAAAAAATATATACTTCATAACAAAGTTACAAAACATTATAACAAATGTAGCAATAATAGTGTGCATATCAATTAAAATAGCCATGAAGTGCTGGAAGATACAAGTGCCAATTATTCTCTAACCATTTACACGTGCCCAGCGAAGGGTTAAAGAAAGCTAAGTGAAGCATCAAATTACAATGAGATTCGAACAGCGAGCTGATTAGGAAACTTCACCGTGCCTATTTCCAAGTGCCTGGAGAAAGTAAATAGAAAGTGCGCTCTTCATGTTTTGATGTAATAAAATATCGAAACGCAATTAGAGCCCTTTGTGCCTTGGGGAAATTCAAGCGAATAGTAGTTACATTTAACAATAAAACATGACTCAGAAATCGGCACGTATCCCCCTTTCCTGATGTTCGAATTTCTTTTTGAGCCTACATCCCAATCGTAATTATGAAAAATGAGATTCGATTATTATTCAATAATGTGAAAGAATGTATGCTGAAATGATGAATGGTTTGTAAGTATATTTCCACTTAGTGAGTAGAGAAATTAGGAAGTATTCAAAATGTGACTACAAGTTGTTGCATTCTAACACTATTTTTCGTACTGTAAAAATATTAAAGTAAAAAAAAATTTAAAAATCAGAATTTAATTTGGAGCTCATTAAACTACAATGTATTTCCCTATACATCACCCACAGTGTGTTAAGGAAACTTTTACACCCTAGATTAAAATCGATTGCATTCCTTGGGGGAGAGGGTCCTTTCTAAGATCAGTCTTTTTCCTCTGGAGTTAAAGGTCACTGGCAGTGAATTTTCAAAGTTCCACTTTTTATATGGAATTTTCTGAAACTTTTACCGTGATTGCATTGCTATTAAGTCCCTATGTATACCACATTTAATTAACATTGGATAAATATTTTGCGATCTATAAATTCTTTCATAAATTTTATTACGCAAATAAGTCCCCATAATGAAAATATCCCACGCGGCTCATGAGTTGAGAAAATTGGTTGGCATTTTTGCAATGGGAACTTTGAACCACATATAAAATTGTATAAAATATATTTTATATGCATTTTATAAATGAACTGAGATAATCTTTTAAATCTATAAACACGTTAATCTTTAAAATCAATAATTTTTTCAGAGAAAAAGATATTTTTGTAATTATTATTGGTGTTAACGTGTATTTTGCTGTATAGAATATTACAATGAGCATTTGTCCATTGCTAGGAAAATTTAATTTAATTTAAAAAAAAAATTGTTACGCATGGGACATTTTGAATGTTTGAAAATGTATGTATACAATATTTGTTCACTTAATATAGGGAGTGCTTCACTCGCTCTCGGTCTCTGACTTCCTCTTATAACTTTCAAACTAATGAAGGTAGGAGAAGTGAAATTTGATATGGACATATCTGGAGCATCATAAGCGTTGTCATTAGCACCAAAACAGACCTGCACATGCCTTTCCTTGTTAAGATGTCAAGAGTCCAAAATTTACATCGAGTGTTTTCTTGCCACTCTGTGCCTTTTTTGATAAAATGCCCCTTTCAGCATATCTCGTAGAAAGAAATGTTTTGAAGTACGGTCAGGCGACTATTAGCCAAATTCCTTGAGAAATGGCATGATCTTTAACAATTACAACTAGCTGAGGGGTTCTTCGTCGTCTAACTTTTCACACAGCTATGGAAGATTTCATTGTAGCCTGTCATATTTATTGTTGCATGGTAGAAGATGGTATCAATAATGCAGCATAGCGATACAACACAGGTCCATATTTTCATCACCAAGTAATGTCTCGTGCACTGTGTGAGGATTCTTACCAGCCCAAATGCGAGTATTTTGGACTTGCGCACTTAGGTTGAACTATGCCTCAATTGCATGTAATATAATATTTCCGAATGCGCATTGATAAACTAACCAACCAACGCTTTCTATGTATATCCAATAATGCACATTTCTATGGTTTCAAATTTCTTTTGAACGAACTTGCTGGTGTTTTCTATGATCCAAAGTGCGCAGTAAATAGTCTTTGCATTCCTTTATCGACGCAATTTTTCCAATACGTACGTACAATAAACGTTCGATGATTAAGTGGGAATCGGTTCATTACGCATTGTACGTATTGTATTGCTCTTAACATAAAAGTGATCTCGTAACTATAACACAAGCAGATTGGTCACATTACTGCCGCGGACAGCGAACATACAATGGACCTTCTGACACAGGCTAAAGAAATACTTAGGAAAAAGAGGGCTGTTCTATATTAAGTGCAAAAATTAAGAAGTCAACTTTTTTGGAAAAGAAAAAAATAGTTTAGTATTTAACATAATCTGCTTCCAAATCTACAAACTTATTCCAGCGATTTTCTAATTTTTTATATCATCCACAAAATCCTATTTCTTCAGTTCTACCAAAAAAAAAAAAAAAAAAAAAAAACAGGTGGCCGAGGTCGTTAAGGCGCGGAGTCTTGAGCGGGATGTCTGAAGCTCGAATCCCACTCTCCCTGACTGGTTTTTTTTTTTTTCCCAGGTTTTCCTCAGTCCTCATAAATGGCAAATGCTGGGGAGGTATCCCAAACTTAGGCCTGGAACGCTTCCTTCCTTAAAAAAATCCTTTCCCAATTTTTCATTTGATCTCATGTATCGTCAATGTCCACATGTAATAAAAACGGGCGTTAAACACTACTCAAAAAAAAAAAAAGTTCTACAAAATACTCATTTATTTCTCCATTAATAATTTTTTTCCTGCTAATCATTTCTTCATGTTGGGAAGTAAGAAGCAATTCGAAGGAACCAAATTCTAAGAATATGGGGAACACGGCAAAATTTCATAAGTGCAATAATTTTGAGGTCACAATCATAGAATATTTTCTTGGTGGAACAGGATTTTTTCTTCGCCAAATGAGAATGGTTTTTCTTAATCGGGTCATCTAATTTAGTATAGCATAATAATAACAGTTTATGGTTTTGTCCTTTTCCAAAAATTTAATTAAAATTACGCGTTGGCAATCCCAAAATACACTCATATTTCGTACTGAGGGGATTGTTTTGCCATCTTCGGAGCGCTTTCTCCGGTTGCAACACACTGTTTCGACTGCTCCTTCGTTTCCAGCTTGTAAATGCGGATCCATGTTTAGTCGATTGCCAGATACCGTTTTCGAAATTCATTTGGATTCCGTTAAACAGCTCCAAATTCTGCGCGGAAGTAATAGCTCGTTTTCCTTTACGGTTATTCGGTAGCAAACGTGGCACCCACCTCAACGGTGACTGTTTATTTGCAAATGATTGTACACCCCATCTCAAGAAATATCTCCCGGTTCAGCAATCTTCTTATCTTTAGATTCTGATCCCCGAGTATCCTGTAGTGGATTTTTAAATCATTTCGGAAATCGTTGCCTCGACAGGAAGTCCGGAATGATCTGCATCGCTTGTGCTCGTTCGGCCACATTTTAACTAACCAAACCATTTATGCACCATTCTAAGTGAAGGGGCAAATTTACCTTGGAGTTTTTCTAGTTTCACGTCAGTTTCCGCATACTTTGCTCTTATCAAAAATTGTTTTATGAATACACGAAATTCCCGTTTCTCCATTATGAACGCTTGTTTGCAAATTTAAGGGAAACCTGCCCTCTAACGGAGACTGAGCTCCGTAACTATTTATAACTATGTACAATATTTCTGAAACACTCACCGTGTTGCCAAGTTAACGTTGAAAATAATTAGTGCTATCATCCTTTTAATTTGCACGAACTTATAAAATAACCTACTTATTCTTATATAGCCACGCCTTCCACACTCTATCAATTGTCTGTTATTTTGAAAATTTTGAGGGAAAGCCAGGGGCCGAGAGTGAATGAAACATCCACAGTAACATATTGGTTGCTAAGGTCTACTCGCCTCTCAGTTCCATTTTAGAATTTATTCAATTTCATTGCTCAGCATTTCGGCATTCCGCGTATTCAGGCAAAAGGAATTCGAAGCTTATATCTGCCTAGTAAACATTTGTTAAATCATCGTCTTAGTAATTATTATATAACTCAACAACTCAATAATAAAACAACGCGAAACAGCGTGTTGGCTCTTAACAACACAAAGCACCAATGTTTATCTCAAGGTGACACTGAATAAAGCATTACTAGAAGTAACATTGAAACATTTGCTCATTCATAAGGGCCAAACTTCTTCCTAAGCCTCGTTGATTTTAGATCAACAAAAATTAACAGAAATTCCCTGAGATATTGTTGTTTCTTTTGGGGCGGAAGCAACAAATATACCTCATCTACGAGCAGCCATCATCAGTCGAGGCAACGCTGTTACAAATAGGTCCTGTGGCGTAATGGTAACTATACTTGCCTTGTAAATCCATGATCGCGGGTTCACCCTCGGCAAAGTCGATGAGTTTTTAGGGCGTAAAAATCCTAGGTATGGCTTCCTTCGGAAGTTAAGTAAAGCCGTGGGTCTTGTGTCGTACATTTATGGCACGAAAAAGAACTTCAAACCTGAAAGAAAAGGCCTCTGAGCAAAAGTTATCGGTCGTTTCATGTCCTCAATTGAATGGGACGCTGATGACCTGAGATGTTAAACACCGTCGGAAAATAAACCAAATAAAAGAAAAAAAATTTCAAAATGGCTGTCACAAATTTCACAGCCGACGCGTGGCCATTAACTTCACCAGTCGACAGTACCCAATAACAGTCCCACATGAAGTAGTGCGTTTTATAAAATCAAATGAGAACAAGAACCACACAGCAGCAATTATCATGCCCCTCAGCTGTGTATTTGTAGCACAGAAGAATGTTCAATCTCAGAACCATCTCTATCAATAGTGTTAGAGCTAAGTACAAGCGCTTTCACAGATTTTGAGCAAATAATAAGCAATAATCATTATGCTAAACAGAAATATCTATGATCAAATTATGCATAATTATATAACACTGAATGTGGCACAAAAATCCAATTCACGTAGCATTAAACTCTATTAACGTAAAAATAAAGTTTATTGTGTATTCAAATGTGTATAAAATGCATAATCTACTAGCTTTTTGCATGTATCAAAATCATTTCGTTATTAAGTGCTCCAATTTTTTCCCCTATTTATGTGATCTCACAGCAGAGCGTATGCTGTGTTAATTCCGGCATTGCAGTAGGCTCTACAAACGTCGAGCTCGTTCCTCGCCTGAAGAGCAGAGAGAAAGCACAGAAGGGGCAGGAACAGACTGAGAGAAAGAGGGAAAGAGTTGAATTGCTTGTGTGGTCGCATTGAAGTTGCAGCGTTTTTACTTGGAGTGTAATGCTTTTTTTCTTATTTGGTTTGGACGTTCTTTAACATCTCAGATCATCAGCGTTCCACTCAAACCAGGGTGTGAAACGGCCGACAAATTTTGCTGAGAGGCTTCTTTTTTCAGGCTTGAGGTTCTTTTTCCTGCTGTAAATGTACGACACGGGACTCACGCCATTACTTCCCTTCCGTAAAAAGCCACACTTAGGATTTTTACGCCCGAAGAAATCCATCGGTCCTGGTCGGGATCGAACCCGCGATCTTGGGTTTATGAGGCAAGTATATGGCTACCACTACACTACCAGGACCGACGGTGGTAATGCTTCATTGTAATTATTTATGATACACTTGAAAAATGCAGCTGGGTTAACCAATATTAAGTTTGTTGTTCAGTTTCTAAATATCTTATTAATAAGTTTATTTTTTATTGTATTTTTTCCAGTTCTCACGCCGTCCTCTGTTATATGTTTGGGAAGCTGTACATTGTGGACATCTCTTAACAAAGTCAGTTTTTATACATTAATCCCCTCCCTCCCAAATTTAATGTACCGACTTAATCAGTTTTGTTTTCCTCTGCAGTGTTTTGCCTATGGCCATACGCTCCGGTTAGCCGACTAGCTGCGTCTCTGTGATTAGCGGGAGGGTAAAACAATAAAAGAAACAACCATACAACAATAAAAAAATAAATTTAAGTGGCTCGTTGTTTACCAAATTAGTGTTGAAAATGCCCGCCTTCGTTATCCACACATTTTTGACACATCTTTAGGAAATTATTCATCGCTCTCTGTAGTTCATTAAATCCAGACAATTTCCTGGCGGATATTATTTTTATATTCTTGTATTTTGTGCGGGTTCGTCTTGAACACGGTATTTTTTAATTTATCCCAGAGATAATAATCGCAGGCTGTTAAATAGGGGAAATGAGGGGAACCACAAATCCCAACTAATAACTCTGTCTTATGGAAACACATTGTGAATTGCTGTAATGGATAGCAGTGACAACGTCCTGTTGAAAAAAAAATGCATGATCACACCCCCTGATGGTCAATTCTCTGATAAAAGAGGTTCGTATGGTATTCACATAAGCAATAGAAAACTGTACTCCCAAAAAAATTAGTCCTATGATTCCTTCACCACTGAGTTAATATATATGAATCTTACACGATATGCTTTTTTTTTTTTTGATTTATTAATTTATTTATGCACGCTCTTTGACATCACAGGTCATCAGCGTCCCATTCCACTCAGGGCGTGAAACGGCCGACAAATTTTGCTCAGATGCCTCTCTTTCAGGCTTGAGGTTCTTTTTCGTGCCGTAAATGTACAACACGGGATCCACGGCTTTACTTCCCTTCCAAAGGAAGCCATACTTACGATTTTTACACCCGATCGGTCCTAGCCGGGTTCGAACCCGCGATCTTGGGTTTAGGAAGCAAGTATGGTAACCACTACACCACCACCAGGACCGACACGATATGCTGTTGTAAACACACGAGGCATAATACACTTTATGTATACCTGCTGTTGAATTAAAAAAGGAACAACACAATACATACCTGGAACAGCTGCATCGCGACAGCGACTGTTAGCAAGGTCAACGCGTAAGCATTCTACTCCCTCCACGGTACAGCAAACGTGAGGCTCGATCATAGAAAAAAACCCACGTCGCGGGGGAAAGCATCGCTGATCGCACGGTACAATTAGCTTGGGTAAGAATAAAACATTGGAAAAGTGTATAATAATTATTTAGAAATAAGACTCTTTCTATGAATTTATTGCAATTTCCAGTACTTTACTCGTGTTAGCATTCACGCTAATAGTATGTCAAATGAAATTACAGTTCCACGTTAGTTCCGTCATTGTGTGAATTTCTTTCCTCTTTGACCCTCTTGCACTTTATGTTGTGATTTATTCTTGCCAACCGCCACGGGTGGCCGAGGTCGTTAAGGCACGGACTCATGAGCGGAAGGTTTGGGGTTCGAATCCCGCCTGGACCGTCCTCCCTGATTGAGGTTTTTTCCAGTTTTTCCTCATAAATGGCAAATGCCGGGTAGGTACCCTAAACTTAGGCCTGGAACGATTCCTTCCTTACAATATATAATTTCATCTCATGTATCATCAGTGTCCATCGCCTGTGGTGCCTCAGTAGCAAAAACGGGCGTTAAACACCATTCATTCATTCATTCATTCATTTATTCTTGCCAGGAGCAATTCTTGTGACATCAAAGAGTTAGCAGGGAGTAACTTGAATTAAAAACATTTTAAAAGTGTAACATGAGCAAAGCAAAATGTATCGTCACGGAAATAAAACCTCCTATTTGTTTGAGGTTTGATCGGTATGGATTCTCCTACAGTCTAAAAGCGTTCCTCTTAAATAACATAAGATGGAAATAGGAACTTGAAAATGCACAAATGCACAAATGCACAAATGTATTTTCGACAAAGTTAATAAAATGTTAACTGATGAAACTATTATTTAAATTGTTTTGCTTTCCAGTTGCTTTACAATTTCATTGTTGATAATGCTCAAATTGCTATTTGTTATGCTGTTTGTCTGAAATTAAAGCATAGATTGAACATTTGCATCTTATAAATTTATAATTTAACCTCGTCATTTAGCTTGTTCGTTTGGAACTTTGAAAAATAAAAGTGCCAAAAAGCAACTAAATTCTTTTGGTGTGCTGCGAGTATTTTAATATCCAGTTGATGTAGTTCAAAACGAGTAGGAATAAGGATAGGTACAGTAGGAACGAAGGAGATCCCTTCAGCACTTCCGCCAATCTAATGGCACCTTTTGTACTACGCCCCTAGGGGGACATCACAAGGGGGGCAGAAAAACTAGGCAGCAATGCACGTACCGAGAGTAACCCTCTCCTGAGCCCAAAGCTATGTCACAATGCAACTTATGCTATGGAATGAAATGGGAGAGCGGAAACTTTATAAAATGCATTTCTGGGAGCTGGAGAGATGGCTAGTGTGAGGAATGTGGAGATAAAGCAATGGTGGCAAATTAAAGCTTTGTTAATGGGTAGCGCACATATCTTAACATATATTTGACAGTGTTCGTGCTATTTAGAAAACATTGATCACTTAAGGCTTAGACTTTCCTAAGTTAATAACTAATTTAATAAACTATAATTGGGTACTTACTCGCTGAAATTGCTATCTGCTTTGCTTATTCGCTGAGAGGTAGAGGGGCGGCAATATCAGAGAAGTCTTCATTTTGCTCACTAGAGTCACTTGAATTAATCATTTCTCCTCCCAAAGAAATTAAACTGTCGATGGCATCCTCCAGTAACCCAACCAGTCTTCAAGAGTGAAGAAAGAAAATACGTTAAGTGTATGTTTCGGTAAAGCTTGTTTATTCATTTTTCTCTCGTACCAAGCGTTTTACCTTGGATCACGCAAGTTCACATGTATATGAGGGCAATCTTAATGCATCATGGCCATGTAATTTTAATATTTCATCAATACGAAACACTTTTACTGCGTGCTTATAGTTCTCTATCATTCTGTACAGTTTACATTTTTCCATGTTTGTTGATCACGGAATGTTGTTATATTGTGACCAAGATATGATTTCTTTGTTTACAACGTTTTCCGAATGGGGTTTGTTTTCTTGAAAGTTGTGTTAGGGGGCGTTATCCATAACAGCCTCTGGAAGGTTGGAAGAATTTGATTGTTAAGCCAAAGTTCAAAGTTTCTGAAACTTATTTGGCCATGATAATCTCCCGAGCTTATGCCTGCTCGAAAAATTAATAATGAATTCTTCACAAACCCCTTTTAGGATCCTGCATGGACATCAATGAGACGGTTAACGGAATTCGGCTTAGTCAGTACACCCGGTTGACTTTCACTTTGCCAGCAATTCCTAATAGTTAAATTATTGTCTACCCAAGTCTCATCAATATATACAATAGAATGACTCTGTTCCCTAAAACGGTTTTCACTAGGTATTGAATATTTTCCTTAAATTTTGGTACTTTTTTCACATGTAGCCCATTTCTTTAAGAATTTTTTGAACCCCTTAGAAAATGTCTATTCTTTGTCGAATCTCAATAACGATTTTGGACATGTAGGAACTTGCTACTAAATAAAATTGTCTATGCAGCTTCTATCACATTGTTGTCAAAATCATGCAAATTCGCTTTCATATGCTCCGGTCTATTTCTATGTTTTTCTGAAGTAGACAGAGAAGACACGCCGGCAACGACCCCGTCTATTCTCGTGCTGGTACTTGTCCTCACTGGAACACCGGTGTAGTGGGGCAACTATTTTACATTTTACTTTGTCTCGACTCAGCGATCACTGTTCTATTTCTCGTGCTTCACTATATAAAAATTTTCTTTTCTTTTGTTGTAGGGTATATTCATTATATTATTAGTAGATCAATATCTATGTGAAACTATACACTGACACCAACTAAACTATATAATGCAAAACGTTCAACTGTTCACTGTAATATAATACCCTTGTTAATTAATACAACGACGCTGTCGGTCCTGGTGGTGTAGTGGTAACCATACTTGCCTTCTACACCCAAGATCGCGGGTTCAAACCCGGCCAGGATCGATGGATTTTTTTCGGGGCGTAAAAATCCTAAGTATGGCTTCTTTCTGAAGGGAAGTAAAGCCGTGGGTCCCGTGTCGTAGATTTACGGCACGAAAAAGAACCTCAAGCTTGAAAAAAAAAAGGCCTCTGAGCAAAATTGTCGGTCATTTCACGCCCTGATTTGAATGGGACGCTGATGACCTGAGATGTTAAAGAGCGTCCTAAATAAATAAAAAAAAAAAAGTATTTGAATAGGTAATACATATGCAAGCGTTTATGTCCACCCCTCTCTCTCAGGATGTTCGCCCCAAGGGAACTGAATCCGGGACCTCGCAAATACAGTTTCAAGTTCGATTCAAAACGCGTGTCTCTATTTTTTTTTTAATCGTCCGTTGTTCACAAACACCATTTCAGAATTCGAAAGATGTAAACATTATATGTATGGTATTTCTGAATGATAGCGAGTTAACTGTGCCATTAACCATAAAATGTAGGACTCTATTGGTTACGCGTGACTTTTGATTGGAAACAAACGAACATGGACAAAGACTAAAACATTAGATTTGCCCAAAATTAGTGACTGGTGACGTTACTTTGACATAATAGAGGAAATATCCAAGCAATTTCTTTCAACAAGCAAATAAATGGTTCCTTAAACGGACGAATGTCACATAAATTCACTTAGGTAAATAATAATCAAAATGCTGCCTTGCTGCGTTCCTTTGCACCTTGTTTTTTTCATTTTGCGCTAGCTCCCATATATGTACCACATGCAACGCATACACATTGCTACATGCTGAATTAAAGTTGCAGCACAACGATTAACTGCTTTCACTTAAAAAGAATTTCACTTTTCTCAACTTCCCTTACGATAACATCGCCAACATGTGAGAATAAATCAAGAACTATATCATGTTCTTAACAGTAATTCTTCTAAGAGCACAAACACCATTATTTGCAAGTTAACAAGTGCTTATTTTCAGCACGAAGAGATCAATCCATTTACAAAAGAATTACTGACATTCTGGATGCCACAAAATTAGAGGCAGTTAGAAACCGAACGAGGCTTGACGCATAAAATTACGTAATTGATGACATCACATCACCTAATTATAACACCACTAAGAAGGAGGAAACGTGGAAACAATTTATGTTTAAAGCAAGCACTATTCTCACTACCTATCTAAACGTAGCCGAACCACTTATTAATAAACCCTAAAACATTCCTGACTTAATAAAATAAATAAATTTGAACAGAGTTAGATATTTTAAACAACTCCATGAAAAAGATTGCGGCATGCCTGCTGACAACAATGGTTGTATTTTCCATTTGCTTTAGCAGAAAAGCCCCGTTTTATAAAGATGCTAATATGCTTAGGGATTTCAACCATTATATTAGTTTATGTCTTCTTGCACGTCAATTTCTTTTTTAATTTTTTGACTCAAGAGTTTTTTACTTTACTTAAAATATACTTAATTTTCTAAGTAAACGAAAATTAATCGTAGTAATAAAGTAAGTAAACGAGTTTATCAATGCTTCTAATTGAGAAAATTCGCTTTCCTTGTTGGTTAGTCGAGTAAATACCAAAGTTATCAAAAATGGTCTGCGTTGTACACTCATAATCTGTAAAAAATAAGTGACGAGGTGACTTTCCAAATGAAGTAGCACGAACATGGGAAAAGAGAACTGTAGGAAATGTACAGATTTAACAGTTCAGTATAATGCACATAGAAAATAAACATTTGAGCAATTCTGTTTTGAAATAAAAATTATAGCTAAAGTGATAGTGAAAAGACTGTGTACCGTCCAGGCGACTTAATGTCCCTTTTCTTTTTTACATGTAATTTATTGTTACAAATCAATAATTGATCCTCGATACATAATTAAGTGGCGTTCTATTTCTGAAATTCGATGCTTTGTGTGCTATTTGCTTCTGGACGTTGAATAAAGCCACGCATCCACGCAGCGTTTTCTCAGTTTTCAGTTATGTAACTTTCTATTGTAAAATAATAAATTTTTTATCGTTTCAAAATTACGCTCTGAGCTTATTCCGTTAAATGAATATTGCTGTATTACTGATCACCAAACCAAAATATCTACCACTTCAATGAGGCAATGAGCCATGAACTTTTGAAAGTTTAGACATTCCTTCGGCAGCATTTCAAGACAGAGTATTTTGGGCTGTTCTTCTAAATTCCCATTTTTTTTTTCAAACGAATAACTTTCATTGGTGTGGCAACATTTATTCATTCCCGTTTATGCATTTCCAGACAATATTTCTTAAGTAATTATCTCATATTACCTCATTCTATACTTAAATTATTCCAGTCCGTTGGGTAACTCGTTTTCTATCCTTTAATTGCTAACTGAATGACAACATGGGTTGCTGTATTATGAAAAACGAAAGGAAATCTCCTCGGACGTAAGTGAAGATGTACATGGAAGAAATTGCTATATTAGTTTTGGTCTTCATTAAACGTTAATTGTAGGTATTTAAATTGAAACATCTTGTTTTGTAGTTTCAGCTAAAGGAAATGATGTCTATAAAGCAATAGTATTGCCTTAAACACTTGATTACTGAGAGGAATGGTTCAGATGGCAAAACACGGAATTAGCGTTCGTAAGGTCCCACTTCAAATCTCTGACCTTGAGTTTTTTCGTGGTTTCCTTATGTCACTTAGGCAAATGCTGGGATGGATATTTACACTCCAGGCATTTCCCTGTTTCTTTCCCTCTCATTTTATTTCCTTGTTCATTGTTTCAGGGTTGCAAGAGTAACGTAGGTTGAAGTTGCTCAAAATTGCCCTGGTGTCTGTTATGAAAGCAACTCTTCAAAGGAGCTCAGACTCCATGAAGGGCGAGGGATGATTCTGTGGGCATAGTAATAGTGCGACAAAAGAAAAGGAGTCCGGGAACACTGCTGCTCCATAAACCTGGGTATCTCTCCCATCATCCCATCCTTCTGGAGGCTCTCAACAGGATACAAAACCCTTAGTTGGCTTGCCTGTGCGAAATCCTTCTTCGTCTCACGCATTCCAGTTCAAGACCTGACTTCTTCTGTCATATTTATTTGTAACATGAAGCTTTGCGCTCCTTATGCTGAACTCTGCAAGCATTTAATATAATAATAATAATAATAATAATAATAATAATAATATAATATTATCATTTAATCAAATCAAATATTTGATGTGTAATACGCCAATTTATAACATTTTAAAAAGGTCCTTAACTGCCTAGCCTGTGGCTCATCAGCAGCAGTCTACTGGAATTCCAATAGATTAGAGCCCAGCTATAATGTACTGTAATAATGTACTATTTAAACTAATTAGATATAAAACATATACAAATATTTAAATAAAATACATCAACCTTTTTCAACTCCTTTTTCAAGTGACAGTAAATCAAAAGTCCTGCTACTTAATTAAGACATTTCCAACGTTTTGTTTACCCTCATTGCAGTATTAGTTGAGCTAAGAAGCATGCTGCTTTGAAATTAGGCCTACTTCAGAAATATTGCCTGAAATACAATAAATAAATAAAATTGTCCAATATAATAACAACTTTTTAAGGTGCAATAGTCAAAGCGTTTCATTTTTGAAATTTCAAACATTTTAAATGGTGTCTAATGATTGTTCAATTTCCACCCACGGAAAACAGCTATGACCGCTCGTGGTTAAGTGGCTGCGACTAGTAATCCAGAGGTCCTGGGTTCGATTCTCGGTCCGATCAAGCTGTTTCTGTTAGTTTTTTTTCCGGGGTTTTGCCTTACCCTGAAGAGGTGAATGCCAGATAGCTTTACCGCGCCAAAAACTCCGAGCTCATTTGCGCCAGCATTAATTAATTTCATTCCCTTCATCCCATCATCCCTACAGACTTACACCTTTAGTATTTACATCAAATGCATTCAAAGTGACAACAAATAAGACACACACATTGTTACCCAGTTTTATTTCATAGCTTTCAGGATCTATTTTCACGTCTTCCGTGCAATTAGTAAGGAGCGCTTATGTAAGCCTTTGAAATCCGACCGCTTCTTGCCATTTCGAGCTGAATAAACCCATCACTACTTGTTATGGCATCATCAGACACCCACTCCATGCATGCCAAGGGCCGCCTCAAGGATGCCAGATGGGTAATAACGTTGTGCAATAACTTTTTCCGCCTAGCTACTTGTGAACACTTGTGACAGACACATTCGTGAAGGCTTCTGCAAGAGCTAGCGAGCTCCGTTTCCGATCTTTGAGAGCATGGTTTGTGACACGTGATTCATGGGAAATATGTCTGGCCGTGCCATTTGGAAACACTGTAACAGTTTAAATACAGTTAAGCCCTAGAAAACGTTAGTTAGTTCAGCCTTCACAAATGCAACATTCCAGCGCATATAATCATAAACTACGCCCTTTTAAATAATTAGAAGGTCAGAAACATTGGCATAAATGGTGGCAGTTACCATATACCAGTAACCTTCTGATACAATTGCATTAGAACGTACATGTTAATATGCATTATTAAGTTCTTGAACTTTTAAGTACGAGAGAGTTTAAACACCCACATTGTCTCCGATAGCGTCATATAAAAAGTAATTTTTGCAATTAGAAAATTCAACAGGTGTGATTTGCTAGGTTTATTTTAAGTTACCATGATACTCAATTGGCATTATAGTGTGTATTTATCTCCCCAACTTTCCACTAAGAAACTGTTGTAGTTTTCAGATTAGTTTGATGAGTAGACTTGAAAAAGCATTGCTAAAAGTCAACAATGCGACGTACTATGTCTCTATATACAAGCAGAACTGCAGGATTTGTCTGTCCCGCAGCAACCAGCGACTTGAGCGCAACTAAAAGGGATATTACCTTCGTTGTTCCATTTCGAATGCCGAAGCAGAAATGAAGTGCCAATTGTTAAGCACTGTTAATTTCTCTTCAGTATGATGGCTTTTTGACAAAGCTATGAATATGCTTTGACTATCTTGTGTGAGTACAAATATGATATTATTTTAATGGATGCTGCAGACTTATTTAATGAAATCAGGAAAATATATTAAGTGTTCCAATGTGATACACAAAACGTGCCTTGCACATGCATGCCGTAGGACTACTGAAGAAGTGAGGGCACAATTTCTTGACATGAGCAGACCTATAGCTATTTTAAAAAAAGATTTCTTAAGATACTACATCCTATAGAACAGTGTCCTAGAGTATCTCTTCGTCCATCTTCAGTTGTTTACATGAAACATCCAAGTATCAGGACTAATACAATTTTCTTTTTTATAAGTCTTTCTTAACAGCAGTCCTTCAGACATAAAATAGTGCTCTGTGTAACAGGCATATTCTGCAGTTTTGTTTCTAAATACGTGCATGGTATCCCGCATTGATGATGTTTAGTACCTTCTCCGAAGGATATTGATGCTTATGGCTTAAAACACTGTGCACATTTAAAACCTCTGTATTTTATCTGCACACCAATGTTTACAGTGCATGTCTTTATTAAGCCCTTGCACAGACTAATAAGAGCTTGAGAGCGAGGCCAATATTACTGCGCGCTTACGACCTAGTGCCTTGATTTGTGCGGCTAACTAATCTATGACTTCCTGTCTGCGATGCTAAAGTTGCTGTCTCCTGGTTACATAATATAATTTTCTAATACCGGGTGTTCTACCCACTTTCTGACCCTGGTTTTTTCTTTTAACTTTCAAACTATGCACGTAATTTAAGGAAATTTGACACGGGTCTACCTTGATGCAAGAGAATCATTGTTACAGAAGGATACCAGTACAGTCAATAAGGCAGCCGTGGCCAATATTACTGCGCGCTTACGACCTAGTGCCTTCATTTGCGCAGCTAACTAATCTATGACCTGTCTGCGATGCTAAAGTTGCTGTCTCCTGGTTACAAAATATAATTTTCTAATACCGGGTGTTGTACCCGCTTTCCGACCCTGGTTTTCTCTTTTAACTTTCAAACTATGCACGTAATTTAACGAAATTTGATGTAAGAGAATCATTGTTACGGAGGGATACCAGTAACATTCCATAGAATGTATTATAATCAGTGGGGAAACGTGGCATTTATATAACATAGACTACAACATGGGATGTCGAAAGAATGGAAAATCTAATTTTTATTATATAATGTATCATGAAATTATTGTGTTGATGTCCAAACTTATCACACTGAGGTTATGAACTGGAACGAGTATCGTTAAGGCAGGGGAATTAATGTGTTCGATCAAATTATGATTCACTCTGTGAATGGCAATTTGGTCGGGAATCAAATTGGGAAATTATTGATTAGTTACTGGATTAGATTACGATGACTTGATTCGGTACTTGCAAGGATTGGTCGCGGGTCTATTAGTGAAGAGAGCCGAAGTTTGCTGAGCTGGCCGTCTTGTAGCCCCTTCCAGCTGTCGCCCCCTTTGTAGATCTTATCTGCTGGTAAATGTCTTGGACGATGTGATCTGAAATCACTTCTTCTGGTCTCAATCGGTCATGGAGTTCTACTCGCGGTTTTATTTGAGCTTTCCTAAATTCTAAATCGAAGGAGCAGGAAAAGATCTTGTGACTGATACGTCGAACAGGTTATTAAAACACTATATTATCGATTTATTAAAATCTTCTTGGATTGTTACTGCTTTACCAGGAGGCTCTCGAAGGAAAGATGCCTCAAGATTTTATGTCTGAGAACTTGGGACTGTCTAATAGGCCGATCCTCTACTGGATAATTGTTCACTGGATAACTCGCTGTTTCTTTATAAGCATAGAACTAACCAGATACTGCATTTGCGGTGGTTTTAGAATTTGACACCGTGATTCGTCAATTTATATGAATACTATTAACAACACTATGTATGTAAATAAATATGTTTAGAACTCTCAATCTACGGGTGTGGTTTTCACTTATTGTAAACTAGAAAATCTGTGTAGACTTTAACATTGTATAATACTGTGACCGTGTGTGTGCAGCCATCAGCGCGGGAATTGTCTATTATTATGAAAGGCGACTTGCATGATGCGGTCCAGCTCTCAGCTGCTGATGCAGGCAAAATAATTCTCCATTTACACAGTTATTGTTTACGGCTTAAATTGTTTATTTTAGTAAGTATGGCGTAGAAACACCAGAAGTAAGTAATTTGACCATTCGTTAAATGGTTTCTTTAAAATCTTCCATATGCTAGAACTCGTGGGAAATATTATTAGTTAATTTTACGTAATTTATTGACTCCGTGTATATCTCTCGTCGTGTTTATGTTTTCATAAACTGCTTACAACAATCATTATTGATCGTTTCCCTGTAATTTCCCTGAGCAAAAAACACAGATCTTCCGGAAAAATGAGTGAAAAGAAGGAAAATATATATCAGAAATTGTCTCGCTGTTTCACGTTCAAAGAGAAGAACTCAAAGAGAAGAACTCAAAGAGAATTTGTTTTATGCTCTAGCAGCGAGTTACTCTCATGCATATTCTTTGTTTCTCTCGCATTGTGTTGTTAAGAAATCTCAGAAACTAATCTATTTTAACTCGTATTGTTTTTTTTAAAGGCACTGGCAGAGAGCTACACATATGCTTATATCTTTGTTCTGTAGCGTTGTCATTGTTGGCACTGTGCAGGACATTGTCGCTATGAGTCTTGTTTTCTTTGTAATTTAAAACGTTTCATTTTAATCGAAGGAAGTGGACAGCACAGGAGATGCCCAGTGTTTTGTGGCGGGCTATAATGCAGTGATAACATTTTTTATACGTTTACATTAACATCCGCCTGAGAGACTAAGACGCTTATTTCAGATGTGTAATCAAGCAAGTCCAACATTGTTTTCAGATGGAACAATACAGACCCTCATCTTCCTCTCGCGCGTATTGCAAGAGATGGAATTTTGCTTATATTTAACCCGCCACAAACGGCTTATATCGAGATGTACTAGAATGTAAACAAAACTTTATATTTTCTCTTTCTGAAACTTCAAACCGCGAGACAATAAGTGCATTCGTTTCTGAGATATGATTTCCTCTTTTTCACTAGATTTTCTAGAACACTCTGTATATAAAGGTTTACCTTTTTCAGTTACAAATTACTCGGGGAATATCTAACCAGGTTAACAGGGGTATCTAATATTTTGCGAGAGCAGTTATTGAAACAATTATTCAACTAGCCTGATTGGTGATGCATTGACCACGAGGACACATCGTTAAATACTTATGTACTTTGTTTTTAAGTATTGCAGTTGAAAAACTTTAAACTTAAAAAAGTACAGCTCGACCACTTTTGCAGTTTGTTTCTTACTACAGTGTGTAAAATTTAAATGTTCTCTTTATTTAATTTTAAACTTAATTTCCAAATAATTTATTGTGTTTTTGTTTTATATTATTGAAATTATGTTTTATTATGCTTATAAAATTAGTTTTTTATAGAATCTTAAATAGCCATAATTACACTAACGGTACCAACCACATGTCTAAGTGCCTCCCCCCCCCCATTTCTGTTGCTTTTGTGATAGGCGGTGAAAGTATAACTGCTTTCATTGGAGAAGTTAAGAATGTTCAGATAATGGACATGAAGAGAGAGAGAGAGAAAGAGGAGTGTATACATTTAGGACGGACATATTCCTTTGTCTGTAAATCCGTTCTACATAGCAATGTTGGGAAATTCTGCTTTGGATTTTCCTGAAAATGATTTTAGCCATTTAATTTCAAACTTGATACATTTCATACACACAGCTTTTCACGTAGGTATAAAGGGCTGCTTTGGCTTACCACATTCCCATCTTTTGCTTTTCCTTATACATGTTGGACTAATAAACAGAAGCAAAATCTCGCATAGAATTACATATTTAGCGAAGCTGAGGAATAATGATTGCTCGTTCACCACCCCCCCCCCCCTTGCTCTTCAGAACTGCTCATTAGTGTAGAAGCAATAACACAGCCTTTAAAGCAACGAGTCTTTCATGAAGTAAATCTTCTGATGTTTTCTGAATCTCAAGCACATACGAGACTAATGACGTGCTGGAATTTCTGTCCTTTAATAAAACATCTGAGCTCTTCTGCTCTGAATATTTCTATAGTCAAAATAATCATATGTCTGTGCAAAAGGGTTGTAGTTTCACGTTATTATGGTTTGACGGAAAGAACAATAATTGGCAATAAATATAACTAGAGAGTAACTGTAGGTTTTAAATAATAATTAAGGATTATATAAAGTTATATTAAACATTTAATGGAAAAGGTGTAACAAACTCATATAACCGGAGATGAAATTTTCTCATAATTTTGTCTATAGATCACGCTATGAAATAAGGGATAATATCCTATGGTATGTCTCAAAGCAATGAAGTTCCAGAGAGAAGCGGTTCTGAGTGTAAGGGAAGATGCTGATTTTTTTTATAGAACAGGGAACACGTCAGTGTGTTTTAATTTGACAAAGACCAATGATTCGGTTTAAGTTTAGTAATTTGTAAACGTTTTAATTTTCGGCGCATTATAATTTTCTAAACATTTATCCATTTTGAATAAAATATCCAATATATCTATGATATAACTTTTGATTGAATGAGAATCTACATAGTTAAAGCAGAGCTTATATGGATTTTTTTCTATACTTTAACCCCTTTGACTGGTTGGAACGAATTTAAAGGCAGTATTTTTTAGAATCTGGTAAACTGAAATTCAAATTACTCGCCCCTCTCTTCTTTGAGGTACAAAATATCCAAGTTCTGTTTCAAACTTTCAGTCAATGTGATTGATTTACCGAATTGATCTTTAGACCCATATGGATATTGTAACTGTGCTACATATTCCCTGTTTTTTCTTGCAGGAATGGAAAGGTAAGAAAGGAATGGGAAATAATATTCTTCCTCCATACATTTTTATATCTGAGGATTGCTTTGGGACAGGGAACATGAATATTACATTAATATATTCTGGCGTACAGCAAGGCGACGAAATAATGGAGAGAGAGATATCTCAGGCCGCGTTTGTTAATGGGGGGAGAGGCCAGTGGCAATGCTAGACTTTTTTTGCTGGCATATAGGAAGGGGGAGGAGAGAGTAGGTAAATTTTTAAACAAAGTGAGGCTGCTCAGGTCGGAAGAGGCAGACAACGGGGAAGAAAGTAGGAGAACATGAGTCATAAATTTTTTTTTGAATCATGTGTGAGGAGGTTAAGTAATTTATTTTTGTACTGCTTTCTTTTCTGTTTATTTTTACCTATGCATTGAAAATTTGTTTTTCAATTGTATTTTTATTTTTCCATTTATTTATTTCATTATGTATATATTTTGTCTCTTAAGAGTTAAATATTGGTTTGTGCAATTTCATGTATTTCCTAGTATTGGAAAAGCATGTACGGTCCCAGGATCCGTGCAAAATGGGTGAGTTAGATTGGTAACTTACATTTTGTAAATAAATAAATACATCTTAATTTTTATTTCAATGACATGTGAAAAATGAAAGCTCTACTTCTGCCTATACCTTTGCTATTTAATGTTTATTTGTTTATTCATTTCTTGCTTTGTTACCTGTTGTTACAGAGGAAATGTGTAGTAAATATGCTGAAGTTATTTTAAACAGTTCTTGTTTCAATAGATGATTGGAATTCTTCTATTTATTTTGTAAGACAAAAGCACGACAATGTGGGATAATCCAGATAATATTTAATAAGGCGAAAGGCGAAATAGTTCTCAAAACGTGGCCTGCAGTAAGCACTTAGTACTGGTCATCAAACACAGCAGATAATGGAATGCATTTTGATGAACAAAGTTAATGAAGTAATTAGAATGAAAGTGGAGGTAAACTAGAGCGTAGAGATAAAAGGATGCTACTTACTAATGACAAATTATGCATCTACTTTCATTTGTACCCACCTTGGTTGATCATTAATTTATTTGCTCTCAAAATTACCTGCTTAAATGACACATTTTAAGCGATAACATTAAACCAGTATAAAATAGTTTGTTAAGGTGTTAAAATTAACATGAAGTTTAATTTAAATAATATTTAAGAATTTTGCCACTCCATTAATTATTATTTATTTACATATGTTTATTTATTTGTTTTTTACAGTGATGACAGCGATTATCCTTTTGAAAGAACTGTGTAGTTTTGACCTCTTAGACACAGCAGTTCACTAATTTACTTCACTGTCACGGTTCGCCACGTAGAGCAAGAATATTATTATAGAGAGGATTCGTTCACGCATGCGTATAAATGAACAGATTGATCTCTAGGCCTGTTCAACTTGCGAAACTAAAATATACTGACCAACTAGCCATAACTGAACCATGATCTGCCTATTCCATTACCCACCGTTTGAATTGCAGAGGATTTCTCACACTCTTTTCATTGCTATCATCCGCAACTTCGCCATATATAAGACAGATCTTAAACAACAGCCCATTTTCCAATAATGCTCAATGGTCCATTCAATTTAAAACACTTATAATGCTCCCCATTATGTACATAACTGTAATACAGGTAATTTGAAAAGTTATTGTAGATTATGATCACTTTTCAGTATGATTGTTTTGTTTCTAAGAATACCATACTCCCTTAAAAGTATTTGTTTATATTATAAATGACATTATGTAAACTATAAATGCTTTTAGTCTAATGCAGTTCAGCAGTGGACTTTTCAATAACACGGTTATTGGCGAAATTATTGCCTCGGAAATTTATATATTTTTGGAATAGTGACATCACCCTAAATTTTCCTAGCAAGTGATGATTGTTTGGAAATTGTCTATGTACTCTTATGCTAATGATATATGTTTTTAGGGAATTTTATAACACAGATACTTTTTATTTATTTCTTCGATGGACAGTAGCATGCTGTTTGGAATTATGCTGTAAGCTTCTAGAAAATGATAGATCATTCATATTGATAAGCGAAAAGCCAGGAGGTACTAGGAAAAAAAAGTAGGTGAAGGAGGGCGTTATCTTAGGTCACACCAGGATTCCTGCTGGGCAGTTTGATTAAATCCTTTAAGTCAGCATCCAAGTTATTGCGCACTCAATAAAATGGCTACACTGAATGCCCATGTTTTATTGCAGTGTGATAGCAAAGCATGAGACCGTCACTGGATTCAGAAAGAGATCGCTTAGCTGCTGGTTCCAAAAACGCTATACGCGAAAACCTCATCAGCACTTAACAAATGATTGCACCACCTCTGCGTATTAAAAACTTGGGTTAATAAACAGTTACCAGCGGTTCAAACAAAGATGGTGCCCTGTTTTCATTATGTTCGTGATAAAACTTGCGGCTCTCTCAGAAGAAAAATTAAGCAAGGCATCTTTAATGAGCCCTATATCAGAAAACGCACTATTTATAATACATTTGAATCTACGATGGAAACAAAAAAAGAAAAGTACAGAAGTCATAACAAAAATGTTGCAATTTTATTCATTTGTTTTTAACATTTTGTTCATCAGCATCGCATTCAATCCAGGACGTGAAACGGCCGATTAATTTTGATCAGGGGCCTCTTCTTTCAGGCTGAAGGTTCATTTACGTGCCTTAAATCTACGACTCGGGACCTACGGCTTTACTTCCCTTCCGAAGGAAGCTATACTTAGAATTTTTACCCTCGAAAAAAATCCATCGACCCTGGCCAGGATTGAATCCGCGATCTTGGATCCAAGAGTTAACTTGGCAACAAGAAGTCTTCAGGTTATAAAGTTGTTGCGGGCAAAATACTAGACGCATTCAAAGAACTTGGCTGTAATACATATGAAAATTCATGTTACACTCGCATCTTGACTACTTTCCCAATAAACTGGTTATCTTAATTAAGAACGAGATAAAAGGTTCCATAAAGATTTAAAAGGAATATAAGGGGCGATGGAACATTAATATGCTTGATAACTATTGTTGGATGCTCAAGCAAGAAAATTCAGAAACCTTACTTAAAAGGAAAGACAGCAGAAATTTTCACAATGAAAAAGCGGCGATTGCAATTATTTACGTGCAGAAGAACTAAAGAAAAAAACTGGAGATTTTGTGTAATTGCAGTGTTAATAATGGTACACTATAAATATTTAACAATGTTGACAGAATTCAGTGGTGTATACGGTGATATAAAGTTATCTCAATATAACAAATGAAATATAATAATTAATATATGTTGTTGATGGTTGATTTGCTTTATTTACGGACGCTCTTTAACATCTCAGGCCATCAGCGTCCCATTCAATTCCAGGCGTGAAATGGCCAACAAATTTTGCTCAGAGTCCTCTTCTTTCAGGCTTGAGGTTCTTTTTTGTGCAGTAAATGTACGACACGGGACCCACGGTTTTACTTCTCTTCCGAAGGAAGTCATACTTTGGATTTTTACGCCCGAAAAAATCCATCGATTCTGGCCGGGATTGAACTCGCGATATTGAGTTTAGGAGGCAAGTATGATTACCACTAGACCACCAGGATCGATCTTAATATGTGTGAGCTATGGATATTAAACTCTCGCTTCTTTCAAAACTGTTTTTTTTTAGGCTTGTTTTCAGAAATAAGTGTGCTGGAGATGTTGTTCTTTGAGTAAAATCACGTAAAATTGGTTTGGAAATGTCTTACATGATAGGAATAAACTAAATTAATTTAAGGATTTAGAGCACCGATTTAATATTAACTCACTTTATTTGGTCCAGGCTGTAATCATAAAGCAGCAGAGTGTAATATATCAGGTGTTTGTATTTGAGTATTTGAATTTAGGTAATAGTTTTTATTCTTTCAAAGTTCTTTATGTATGTGGCGAAGCCATCTGTAACATTTTGTTTTCCGCTACTTCAGTATGCAGTTCACTGCATCAAATGTTAACCAGAACAGCGCATTGTTAAACTCGTTGCAATGGTCTGGTCATGTGACAGTACACTTTCACTTTTAAAACACTTAAAGAAAAACTATGTACCAAAGCTCTGTTAAATGTATTAACTTTAAGGTTAAGGAAAGAATGCGCTTGACCTATTTTTTTTTTTTTTTTTTTTTTGCTACTTCAGCTATATGCTACAATACTTATCGCTCTAAATACATAGATTACAATAAAAAACTCAAATAGGCGCAGAATACATGGCAGCTGAATAGACAATTTAAAAATTATGCTCCTAGCCATAATGTTCAATACATTTAATAAAATTCCCAATTAAATAAACAATTACTCCAACAATTCCTTGATAAAATTTTAAACTTTTTAAATAGATGAGCAAATGTAGAGTTGAAACAAATATTGTGCATAACATTTTCTATGCTTTGACGATACACTGGACCAATGATTTTTCTCGTGCACCATTTTTTTTCTAATAAATTGATACAAAACTTAGCACCTTTTTTTATCCTTTATGAAGTGGTTTTTGAGAAAAATCAAGATTTCTGCTTATTTTTAAACAACATTTTGTACGGAATTAGTTGATATTTAGAAGTGCTTTTATGTAATGTTAACCAATCAAATGAAAATAAGCATAAATATAATACGAATTTAAATTCTTAATCTATATTGTTCAATAAAAGCGTTAACAAAGAGTTATTCAAATGTAATTAAAGCTTAAAATAAGACAAACTAAAGGTACAGGCTTTTGATGATCGGTTTGCGAACAGCCGTCCAGCGACGCGACTTCTATTATTCAAACTTCTCCTTTTTTTTCTATTAATAATGATTAACGCCCGTTTTAAATACTGAGGCATAATAAACGATGAACACTGGTGATACATGAGATGAAATGATAAACTGTGAAAGAGTTTTTAAGGAAGGAAGCGTTCCTGACCTATGTTTACGGTACCTACCCGGCTTTTGCCATTATGAAGATTGAGGAAAACCTGGAAAAAACCTCAGTCAGTGAGGACGGTCCTGATGGGAATCGAATCTCAGACATCCCGCTCTCTAGTCCGCGCCTTAAAGACCTCGGCCACCCGCGGTGGTATGTCTCCCTATTGCTAAAGTTAGGTGCTACATATTAAATAACAGCATTTAGTAGGTGCTGGATGTTGCGCATTTTCCATGACACATAGCCAATATCTCCTTACGAAATTATCATTCACATTTATTAGTTCTGCTTTAATTGATCAATTTTAGTTTTCGAATATTTCAGTTGCACATGCCTTAATTCTCAGAGTTCCCATAAGATAAAAATCACAAACTTTAGATTTAGGAAACGAGTAGGCTATAAATCACTGTAAATAATTTGAGGACAAATATGCGGCGTTATTCGGTGATGGATGAATTAGCTGTATGGATTGTAGCCTTATCTCCTGAAAATACGTCCGAGACCGGCCATCCGATTTGTTTGCATATTTATTTTTTACGTTTTCATATTAAAATTAAATGTAGGTACATGTTACAGAAAAGTGATTATTATTAACGGAGAATTCTTATGTTAAAATTATTGCCTGCTCAAAAAATCTTCCTCTCTCTGCTCTCACTTTCTTGTTTTGGGCATACTTCCCAACCCATTGCTTCTTCTGTTTTGATATGACATGTTTTACTTTTGTATTGGTACTAACTTTTCACTTCCTCTTCCAGGATGCCATTTCATTTTTTATCTCTCTCTCTTTTCATCTTTCCTTTCCCATTAACATAAATTCTTTTAATACATTTTGTCTGTATTTCTTCAGCTAACTACCTTTAATATCCATAGCCCATCTAATGTGGCATAAGCGCATTAAAGAATGCAAATGTGGTATATTAATGCTGTATCTCTTTCTTTGCAGGTAAGTTGCAGATATTAGCCTGATAGAGCTCTTTCCTACTAAGCCGTGCAACGGTAAGGCAGATAAGTAGCGAAAGCGTAAAGCATAAGGCTTGACAATTCACTTCGCATCGAGTTCAACAAGGAAATCCAACAGTTGGCTGAAGTATGGATTTTTCTTAATGAATACTGTTCCAGGACATTAGAGTAGTTATTTTATCGCTTATGAGAGCAATATTACAAATTCAACACATGTACACCTTATGCGTCGTAAAGTTATATTATTTTTGATTCTCAAATAAACAGTTTCGTTTATTTAAACCAAAATGTCTAAGGAAAGATCAAATTTCAGTTAAGCTTTCATAGTTTGTAACTAGCAGTTTAGACTTTATCAATATATAGGAGTATTTAGCAAATTTATGTTCACATTATATCACACTAACAACACTACCCTGCAAATAAAACTTTTTTCTTTCTTTTTTCTTTTCTTTTTCTCCTGCGGTAAAAAAATCAACGTAGTTTTGCTTTGCTTATTTCGTTTTGCTGAATTCAAAAATGCATTTTGTGTTGTCGCAGCATCTCTGAGTAAATCGTACATGTGTTTAAATTCTGAAAATTTAATATTGATTAAATTGAATATATGTATTACGTATAATATTATATGCAACATGCGTTCCCGCTCACAAAGAAAACGGAAATTTTGGGGAGCACCTTTGCTGTCTCATAAGTAAACTAATATGGTATGGAAGCTAGTACGTTGCTGTTAGGAAGCAAAATGGCCTAAATCTTCTTTTGGAAGAGTCGATAAAAAGGTGCCAAGTGCTAGAATTATATTCTTTCTCTTCAAATGGTGCAGAAGATCACAAACTCCTTACAAAGTGCAAGTTAATCTTCCTATGCACAATGTTTTCATAGTTTTCTCGCGATTCCTATACCAAGAAACTTTAACTGTAATTCCTTATCAAAGCATTCATTACGTTTGGGTAAACTTGTGGCAAAACTCATCTATAACATAACACTTAATATGAGAGCGACAAATAAACAATTAAATAAACTAAATGTATACAAACAATCACAACTAAAATTGTGAACTGGTGTTATAAAAAGAGATGCCTGATAACATTTCTCAGCAACACATCTTTAGCTATAGATTTGCTGAACTAGACGAGAAATGCAGAAAATGGCATTTTCGGACCCAATGCATCTGTTTCTATCAAAATAACTATTTTCTGTTTTACCCAAAATCACATTGGCTAGTGTAATCACATCTACTACATTATATTTTGATGGCGGCGCGTGGTCGTATGTTTATGCTGTTTGCATTCCACCGAAGCGGCCTGGATTCGCTCCAACGGTCTTATGGGGATTTGTGGTGGACGAAATGGCGCCTTGGCAGGTTCTCCCTGCCATTATCCCGTCATTGCTACATCTTCACCTCTCCCCCATCTTCATCTTCATCATCAATCAGTTTAATGTAATATTCGTGAGCACCTCACAAATGGACTGCTTTTATTTATTTGATTTATTTACGGACGCTCTTTAACATATCAGGTTATCAGAGTCCATTTCAATTCAGAGAGTGAAATAGTCGATAAATTTTTCTCAGAGACCTGTTTATCAGACTTGGGGTACTTTTACATGCCGAATCTACGACACGGGACCACGGATTTACTTCCCTTCCGAAGGAAGCCATACTTAAGATGTACGTCCGAGAAATATTTACCCTTACAGCTCGGGGAAACCTGGGGCTCCAATCCCGAGCGATAGCGGAGAGTGCCGAACTCCTCAGTACCGAACGGCAGTGTAAGAAGTGGGACTGGAGCCGCAACCAAAATGAAAAAGGCTTGTAGCAGTGTAAATGTTGCATGTATTATGTAACTAACCTATGCGTTGGCCTCCGTAACTTTCTGGCTGCAATATATTGTTACTTATTACTAAACTGGATTTTTCACTTTTTACCACGCGTTGTTATTGAAATTAGCAATTAATTCAAACACACACACACACACACTAAGCTCAGCCTAACCTCGGGTAAATCCTAGAAACCGGTGGACTCACTTGTTTGCTGCGGCGAGTCACGGTCTGGCAGCCTAAGCTCGCCCCCTTTTCATAAATATGATTTGATAGGGGATTGTGTTCTACTAAGAAGGCGGGTAAATCATTGTAATAGTGGAAAATCTTGTAACTCCAGCTGTAACTTTTATGCGCCATGCTCAGAATAATAGAGCTGAGCATTATGAAAACAGGTTATTTTTTATTTATTACTTTTTTTAACAGATAGGACCAACCAGTGATCAAACTGAAGTCCTAACTCGCACATTTACGCCTATAGGTTTGTTGTTATTATTATTATTATTATTATTATTATTATTATTATTATTATTATTGTTATTATTGTTGTTGTTGTAGTTGTAGTTGTCCAATGCCGCGGCTGTCCATTCAGATCGTGGGATACTTTCTCAGCCTGGCGAGAGTGTAGCCGACTTTCTGAGGTTGGAATGCCTGAAAGGCAACGCTACGTTATCCCAAGGATAATTGATGATAATTCGGTTGGATGAGCTCAAGGACTTAGTTTCTGTGCGTTCATCCCTGAAAAAACTTCAGTCAGGAAGCTTACCCAATCTGAAATCGAACTTGAACCCCCGCGTAGGAAGCACGACTTCTACCACTAGACAGGGTTCGAATCCCGCCAGGACCGTCCTCCCTGACTGAGGTTTTTTCCAGGTTTTTCTCAGTCCTCATAAATGGCAAATGCCGGGGAGGTACCCTAAACTTAGGCCTGTAACGTTTCCTTCCTTGAAAATGCCTTTCCTAATATATCATTTCGTTTCATATATCATCAATGTCCACCGCCTGTGGTGCTTCAGTAGTAAAAACGGGCGTTAAACACTGTTAAAAAAGTCTACCACTAGACCATAGTCAATTTTTTTATTATCTTGCTAATGAAGTCATTCTTTTCTAATGAATCTTGCAGACTCTTTCAATGTATTCCATTGACATTCTGCAGTCTTAGTTGAGCAATTACTGGACTACGTGTATGTGACATCATCCAAGGAAACTCTGAGATATCACGTCCGCGTAATGTTAAGGCAGGTTTCGTGAGAGGAAGTTGACACGGATATTGTTAGTAGCAACCAAAAGGCGTAAGCTTCCGGTTTCAGAGGAGGGGAGGAAAAGACTGTTGAACCAGTTCCGAGGTCATGAAGTTTGTCTCGCACAGGTGTCTAAAAAGTTTCCTTTAACACTATTGCAAAGCCAATAGTAGATGAAAGTAAACAAACAATGAAACTAGTTTATAACAAACGGAGAAAAGTAAGTGTGTACTTTATAAGTTTTGGTTAAATGAACAGGTTTAGCAGGACTTTTAGAATGATAAACATATGCATTTAATAGATCGGATATTCCAATATAGTTTTTTTTTCTTCTATAACTAAAAAACAGTTCAGTTCTCATCGACCACGAAAGCCACATGATTGACGACCGGCAGAGAGCCGGCATGTTAATCACATGCCCTCCTGTAATACCGTCCTTTATCAACGAAGTCATAAGACGGAGGTAGAGGAAGCAGAGGTCGCCGCACCAAGTCAAGGCTCACTTCGGGCTGTAGCGCCAAATGAGAAGAAAAGTTCAATCGTGAAGGTTACCAACAACAGTTATAGCATGACGTCATGCTAATTTTGTTTTGCGTACATACAAATCAGTGCATGCAGGTTTAAATTAACTTATAGACTCCGCGGTCAGTATTAAGCTCATTTAATAAATTTATTTTTGTAAATTCGTCGTATTGCTTTATTCGTTTAAAAAAAAAGTTGAAAGAATTAACTAATGTAGAACATTTCAACGTTCTCTCTCTCATTCTATCTGTCTTTGAAGAAGAATATAGGACATTCGAAATATAGCGAAATGTGTGTGATTGACTGTTTTATCTATTTTTGCTTCTCTAGTTCTTCTTATTTTAGCTACACATACATGTATAAGCAGAAATAGCTAAGCCACTTGGAAAGTAACACACATATAATTATGAAGAAGAGCCTAACAGACTTAAAATAAATATTTATTTTCTTAATTGTGACTGTTTGTGTGTTTCATCTCTTTACATTGAATACCTAGTTACCAACTTTTGAAATTCGTCAAGTATGTTTATGTAATGCTTAATAATGTTTTATTTTCGCAAAACAGAAAAAAAGCAGTTTCATTAAAATAAATATTATAAGCTACCTTTAAAATTCATTAAAATTATAAATTAAATTTAAAAACACGACCACTCACTTAAACAGGGGGGGGGGGACGGAAACGTGCTTTCCGTAACAGTTGTTTTGCTGATAAATCCATTGGAAGGCATAATGCTACATGTTTAAGCTATGTTGATTTCATTCGTTTATTTTTGCCAATGTGAGTGCATTTGGTCTTATCGCAACATCTGTAGATTGTGAATGTAAATACTGTATATATAGGTGTATGTCTGTAGTGTTTAGGGATGTATAAAACGAATTAATGATGGCGCAAATGAGCTCTGAGTTCTTGGCGCCTTAAAGCTATCAGGCATTCATCTTTTAGGACAAAGAAAAACTCAGAAATAAACCTTTCCCAGATAGCTTGACCTGACTGGGAATTGAAGCCATTCTTTTAATCTTCTAAATGCTGATTGAAATTGAACTTTCAAGAGTGCAGATGGCTAAGGCAGCGTTAACAGAGTAGTTGTAATAGCTTTTTCATGTATTTTTTATTTTTATTTATTTATTTTTTTAATGTTTTAACACTCATTTATATTACTGAAGCATCACAGGTGGTGGACAACCAATAATGCACCAAATAAAATTATACATTTTTAAGAAAGGAAGTGATCGAAGTCTAAGTTTAGAATACTTCTCCGGAATTCACCATTTATGAGGACTGAAGAAACTTGGAAAAAACCTTTACTAGGGAGGACTTTTTGGCGGTACCCCCAAACCTCCTGCTCATGATTCCATGTCTTAACGACCTCAGGCAGTCCTGTCCCGATCTACACACTTGTCTGCCTACCAATACACTTTCAAACCATTTTGTATTACTACATCTATGATTATTGTCATAACCGTTATCTTCTATTTTGACAAAGCTATGACAGGTTTCTGATGAAATAAAATTAATGATTACATTTGGCGCCAATTTTAAATACTGCTCTGCTTAATTATATGTCATTCGTGGATGATCATATTTGAATAGTAAGAATAGGAGATACATTTCAAAAATTGTTTTTAAATTAAATTAAGCAAAGAATATACTGTAAATATCTATCCTAATATTAGATTTTAAAACACCAGATCCAATAACAGCAAAAATTATAATTTAAGGAAAATATTTTTAAAATGTAATATTTTTAGATATCTATTGTAAAATGATTTCATTTTGTTACATAATTGAAACAAAAAAAAAAACCAAAAAACGAAAATTGACATTTGGCATTTTACTATAGGGTTATGACAATTTCATTGTTTCTGTATGTTTCAGAAATTTACACGTGGGCCAAAAAAAAAAAATAAAATAAAATAGAGAGAGAGAGAGAGAGAGAGAGAGAGAGAGAGAGAGAGAGAGAATTATAGCGATTCAAAATAAAATTCTAATAGTACCTATGATAAATAAAGTCAGAATAAAGTCAGAAATGTTATATTCATACATATTAATTCAAAAATAGCTTGATATGAAACAATTAGCCGGAATAAATCAAATGGAAAGTTGCAGCAATCAAAAGATAAAAAGTATAATTCAACTTAAAACTGAGCATGTTTTTAGGCTGCAAACAGAATGGAACGAATCTATAAGCATAGCTCATTTTGGTTGACAATAATATAATATAATATAATATAAGGTACAAATCTTCATTCTTCATATATAAAATGAAAAATAAAATAACACTCTGAAATGTAAATAAAATAACATGAACTAGACAAGAAGAAAAATTATTTATATGTGCCAAAACATGCATATATAAGGGGTGTTCTAAATGTTCTGAGCCTGACAGAAAACACAAGTTTTAAGAGAAATGTTTTTTTTTTTTTCACTTAGTTATCTTGTAAAGTTTTTAATACTCTCATTAAAACAAGATTTTTCCAAACGTGACAAATACATATCTGCCTCAACTTCAAACTCATCATTGGATGTGAATGTTCATACACCCAGTAGTCATTTCTTCAGGTTTGGGAACCCCCCCCCCAAAAAAAAATCGCCGCATTTGAGAGATGTGGAAGCACTTGGAAGCGAAAATCATGCAGTTTCCCAGCGACAATCCCAGACGTGTGAGAAGACGCATTATCGTGATGAAAAAAACTTTCTTTTTCGCAAGGTGTGGATGTTAGGCCTGAATAGCGTTCTTCAATTGATTCAGTAACGAAGCGCAATACACGATGATGGTTCTGCCGTTCTGGAGGTAGTCTACGAGCACCGCGACTTGATAAATCCAAGAAAACTGTAGGCATGACTTTTTTAACACATTGAACCGTTTTTGCTCTCTTTGGTGCACTTTCATCTGTTGCCACTCACTGTTTGGATTGTTCCTTCATTTCTGGCGTGTAGTGATGAATCCATGTTCCATGTGCTGTTATGAAACGTCGGAGAAACTCACTGGAATTGCGTTTAAACAAGTTTAAACTCTGTTGCAAAATGTTCATTCACTTTCATTTTTGGTTCATTGTTAATAAACGCGGTACGCACCGAACGGACTTTGCAATGTGAGTCAACTTGCGTAGGTTTAATCGGTGATTATTTGAGTACGACATTGTGAATTTTTTGTTACAATCTCGTCAGTCACAGTAGTTTTGGGGCGCCCTGAACGCTCATAATCTTGAATGGGTGTACGAACACGGTTAAATTCAGCAGTCCCTTTTTAATTATCTAAAACGAATAGGGAGGATCTTTTAATGTGGAATCCAACTCCTTTTGCATTTCTGTTGGGGTTAAACCCTTCAGAACGAAGCACTTTATGCAACTCTTATTTCAGTTTTATCTATTTTGTAGAAAATGTTAACATAGTTTATTTACACGAACGTCACAAACAGATAACTACTTTTATGCATCTGAAACTTTACATCTTTTAAAATATTTTACTTGGGAACTCAACAATGTGATATAAAATAGGAGGTGAAATTCCTTGGAACATACACAGCGATAGGTGCAGTTTTAGGTGGTGCATACACAGAATAACTCTTATGGAAGAGGCTCTTCCTACCTGCTCTAATCAAAATACTCCACGCACTTATCGAAAAATTGGTTTATGCCACAACTGCAAACCCAGTCCTATAAATTATAACGGCAAGTACAAACGTCAGACACAAGATAGAAATTCGCTAAAGACTTTTTACGCATGAAAACGCATTTAATTTTCCATATCGTTGAAAATTTTGTGGATATCTGAAACTAGCAATCCCCTAGAAAATCCGCTCCTGGCGAATTAACAAGAAATATTTCTCCAAAATATGAAATGGCCGGATTAGAATCTCAATGTGAGGAGCAGAAAATTCACTGACACACCACAAAACAACGGGAGAGGGTAAGCAGAATTAGAGAGTACCCAAAACTATAAATTATAAAGGTATACTTTTGAAATAGAGACAGAGGAAATAAAAATTCGAATTAGTTTTGGTTATACCGTCTTTATGCAAAACTATATAAACATTCGCAGAGCATGAAACTATAAAACACACACACACACACACACACACACACACACACACACACACACAATATATATATATATATATATATATATATATATATAATGTAACAAATTAACAATCATTATAATTATACTAGTATTCTTGCCATAGATTAACTATAGTTGTTCGAAATATAGCGATTTCAAGAGTGACTTTCTCTTATGTTTTATCTTTTTCTGCTTTTATGATTACTGTTAATTTGTTACATTGTTAATAGTTTTGCTTTATTTTATTGATTTGTTTTTTTTTTTTTTTTTTTTTTTTTTTTTTTTTTTACGGACGCTCTTTAACATCTCAGGTAATCAGCGTTCCATTCAATTCAGGACGTGCCACGGCCAACAAATTTTGCTCAGAGGCCTCCTCTTTCAGGCTTGAGGTTCAGGCCAGAAGAAGCCTCTGAGCAAAATTTGTCGGCCGTTTCACGCCTGAATAGAATGGGTCGCTGATGACCTGTGATGTTAAAGAGCGTCTCTAAATAAACGAACCAAAAAAATAGTAATCACACACACACTTTTTTTTTTTTTGACTGGTTTATTTATGGACGCTCTTTAACATCTCAGGTCATCAGCGTCCCATTCAACTCAGGGCGTGAAACGGCCGACAAATTTTGCTCAGAGGCCTCTCTTTCAGGCTTGAGGTTCTTTTTCGTGCCGTAAATGTACGACACGCCCACGACTTTACTTCCCTTCCGAAGGAAGCTATACTTAGGATTTTTGCGGCCGAAAAATAAAACATCGATCCTGACCGGGTTTGAACCCGTGATCTTGGGTTTAGAAGGCAAGTATGGTTACCACTACACCACCAGGACCGACGTTTTTCTTTTATGTTATATTATATAAATTAATGAAAAATAAAAATAAAGAAACACTATTGACAATGTAACAAATTAAGCTAGACATTCTTGCCATTGAAGAACTCGCAGTAGTTCGAAATATAGCAATTTCAAGTGTGACTCTTTCTCTGTGTTTTATCTTTATCTACTTTTATTATTAGTGTTAATTTATATATATATATATATATATATATATATATCTGTGTGTGTGTGTGTCGGTCCTGGTAGTGTAGTGGTTACCATACTTGCCTCCTATACCCATGATCGCAGGTTCGAACCCGGCCAGGACCGATGGATTTTTTTCGGGCGTAAAAATCCTAAGTATGGCTTCCTTCGGAAGGGAAGCAAAGCCGTGGGTCCCGTGTCGTACATTTACGGCACGAAAAAGAACCTCAAGCCTGAAAGAGAGGCCTCTGAGCAAAATTTTCGGCCGTTTCACGCCCTGAGTTGAATGGGACGCTGATGACCTGAGATGTTAAAGAGTGTCCATAAATAAACCAGTCAAAAAAAAAAAAAAAGGTGTGTGTGATTACTATTTTTTTGGTTCGTTTATTTAGGGACGCTCTTTAACATCACAGGTCATCAGCGACCCATTCTATTCAGGCGTGAAACGGCCGACAAATTTTGCTCAGAGGCCTCTTCTTTCAGGCATATTACTCACTACCGTTTAAAAAGAGGGAAACTAAAATAAATACATAATTATATTAACCATTTATGTAGTTGGCAACGCAGAGGACAACTTTCCGAAATGATACGCGAAAGGTCAAATCACAAATAAGATAAAAAACAAATGAAAATATGTTAATACCAGGGTTGTTCAATAGGTATGAGACATACGTTTTCCTTGACATGTTTATCTTAAAAAGTATATATATATATACATATATATAACTAAGGTAATAATAATAAATACTAGATAAGTATAAAAAGGATAAAACACTAAGAAAGTCATATTTAGTATCGCAATATTTGGAACAACTCCTGTTCTTAGACAAGAAGACAAGTCTCTTCCTATCCTCCACGATCTGTTCGAAATATTGCTTTACTAAATCTGGGATTTTCTTAGTGTTTTATCCTTTTTCTACTTATCTAGTTATTGTAATTTTAGTTATTGTTCATTGTGTTATTTTATTTTTCATTTATGTTATATTATCTCTGAAATTTTGCATACTGTCTGATATAGTTTCATCTTCTTCTGGGATAGTGATGAATTTAGCTTTCAAAATGATGTTTTTATAATGTTTGTTATAAACAAAGAGCAATCATTTAAGAAATGTGTATGGAAAAATGGCGTTGGATAAAAGTACTGTCAGTATGCTAAGAATGATGTCACCTTCGGAGAAAGGTCAAGGCAGTCTCGCTGAAAATCCACGCTTCCTGACACCACACGCTGCAGTTATACCTGCAATGATGGAACATACCAACGATCGGCGAATGACAACCAAACAATTCGCTGTTAACTTGATATTTCTGTCGTCAGGAATGTCTACACAATTATCCAGTAGTTAGGATATTCAAATATTTCTACTAAACGAGTCACTCGAAACTAAATTGACGATTAAAAAAAAAATTAGAAAACGATCATTAGAGTTGTTTGCTTGTTACGAGGCTGTTGACGTTTTCTTGTTCAGCATTTTAACCGGAGGTGAAATTGAAATTCAATACTTCGAACCTAACATCAGACGATAGTCATGGAGTGGTATCTCAAAGACAGTCCCTCGGTCTCGGCCGGCTTCTAAGTCATTAGTGCAGCAATTAACTACTTGTACAGAAGTCTAGTGCATACGTTCTTATAAAGATGCAACAATAACTGAAGCAGCACATAAGCTTATGAACCCGAGAAAACATCACTAATTTGGTCTGCATCTGCATCTTTTGCTTTCCGTCTCTTCGGTCTTCTAAAAGGTACAATAGGAATGGGGGAGAGACTTGGGGATGAAGAAGGTACAGCCGCGGTTGACTGAGAGGCAGACCAACAGAGTGGTATGACATACAAGTAGGGCAAAGCAACAAAATTCTAAGGAGATTACATTGAAAACAATATATGCAGTGAAATAAAACAACCCTGAAAAAGACAAAACAATGTGTTGCATTATTTATTACTAATGTACACAGATTGCCTGAGAAAACACTACATAGTCAGGATACCCATTGTCATAGACAAAATATATTTATGCAGCGAAAATGATTCATTTTTGTCTAAATTGGCACTTTGTGTGAACAAAACATGACTATGCTCTTTTGACCTGCAGATGAATCAGTAGACGATCATTGTATTCTTGTTAATGTTGATATCATCTGGAAGTGACGCGAGCACAGTTCCTGTGAGAGAGTGATGAGGCACTCCAGGGTTTCTTGTTCACTTCCTTTACCTCGGCTGGTTTATGTAACTCAACTATAAGTGTTCTTCTGCTTTTTATATTTTATTTATGTAAAATGGCTGAACTACAGAGGCATTTCGGCGATCACAGCTATTTATACAGGTGAATCACCTAAAATTTCTTCCGTGCATATTTCCGAGATGAGGTTTGCAATTGATGCGATGTTTTCACAGAAAGGAAGTACAGAGAGGGATAGGCAAAGGAAGCTAAATACAGAGATTTAAAACTAAAAAGAAAGCATTTATCTATCCTAACAGTAAGTTCTTGCTTTTTAAATTGAACAGTAAGAAATTATACTATATAAGATTAGAATCACAACAATAACTATGCATACTTCTATTCAAATAGTTGTGTCATTTAAATCTTTGAAATAAAGTGATAGTTTGTATTCACTATAAAGTTTATTAGTAACGGTATTTAATAATAAATTGCTTCGATTCACTTCATTATTACGATATATATACCGTATGTTACCGTGTATTTACGGCATATGCTTATGTTTTATTCCCCTTACATAAATTACATTCAGACTTTCCGGTCAGTAATTCTTGTCATTTATGTGAGGTATATGCTAGAGGAGATGCTATTTTCAAATTCTGGAAATACCAATATGTTGGAGAACGTAGAAAGAATACTTCTTGTAATATGTATGCCGAACGATGTCAACTATATGAACGAGTATTTGAAAATGTAAGAAAAGTGTAATTAGTGACACTTGTGGCTTTTTGTACTGTATAGGGTGAGACATGCGATGTCGAAAGTAATGGAAAATGTACTTAATATTAAATATAGCATGGAAATGGATATGAAATGTCCAAATCCAAAAATATGGCATTGTGGCTATCAATAATGTAAGTGGTATTTTAAATTGAATTGCAAGGAATATTATAAAAGAAAGTAATTTTCCATAACTCACCTTAAATAATTTTGTATATAAACTAAATAGCCGATTCTCTTTCTGTACAAATACATGAATGACTCATGAAATGAGTTTTTGAAGTTTCTTTGAACTTTTAGCGCCGTTTCTGTAATGAAATACCGCGCCATTCCACTGCAATTGACAATTACGTAAAAATAAGGAAAGCAGTTATACATGAAGAGTTACCAACTTATCAGATGGCCCGTGGTCTCGCGTGAACTAAAATGCGATTAAGGAAGTTAAAGAACAACATTTAAAAATAATAAGCCATAGTAAATGGCAATTGCTGTTAAAATAAAACATAAACATTCTATACTACCAAAACACAGCAAAATGTAACAAAATACTATATTTTGAAAGGGTATCGTCGGCATCTCAATCCATCTGTTAAGATTTCAGAATCTACAAAATCCCACAAGAGATTATACATGATTAACTGGGCTAGACGAGACTAGCCTACACAGGAACGAAAACTAATGAAAGATTCCTTTCACTTCTCCCTGGCATTGACATAGAAAATCACTACCCATTTTCACATGGGACTGAGTCTTCTGTGTTATTGATATTCGGCTATTACGTCACAGATAGCGCAATATTTCAAATAAGAAACATTTAAGTTTGTCAATAAAAAATGAACACATTCAAGTCAACATACTAATTTAGGATAGGCTAAGTTTTACAATCTTTTCGTCTTTGAGTGTAGCTGGGTGAAATTTTAACTGCTGTTGCTGTAAATCTTCACATTAGCTCCCGGGATATCGCAAGGGGATGAATAAGGCAGGTGTATTCGCAGCAACAAAAGTTCCATCTATATCATGTATCTCTCCATCAATAGCTACATGGAAAGTATTTACCGAATCCTGTCAATTGTGAATGCTATCTCAGTCTTCTAACGTACTTTATTTTTCGAACGGTCCCCTCGAAGTTTACATACTTGCTCAAATGTTTCTCCAGGTTCATGGTTTCCTCGTGAAAATGGGTTTTTTCAAGGCCCTCATAATACTCGTTTACCTGCTGTATGACTTCTTTTGAGTTAAATTTGTATCCAACTTGGAAAGTTTTGAGATTCGAAAACGGTAACAGGTGGTAATCCCAAGGAGTGAGATCTGGAATTGGATTGGATTAGATAGATGGATGGATGCGGAAGCCTTTCAATCATAAGTCAAATTGTCCTGAGCGACTCGACTTGATGCACCGGTGCATTGTCATGAAACGATTTGGTCATTCCCAGACGTTCGCTGTCCTCAATCTCTCTAAGGTGATACGTATTATTCTTCACTTCTCCAAGCAATCGATCTAGAGAATTCCTTTCGCTTCTCAAAAAACTGAAGCCATCACTTTGCCAGCTAATGGAATGCATTTCGCCTTTTTCGGAGCTGGTTCGCCTTGTGCGGTCCTCTGTTTTATTGCCGGTGTAAGTAATGAATCTACTTTCCGTTCATAGTCGCAAAACGTCGTAAAAATCGGTTGGATTCTTTTTTAGCATTTCCAAACAGTTGACCTATGTTAGCATGCGATTTCGCTTTTGCTCAAGAGTGACATACGCGTGACATGATATGAGCAAATTTGTTCATGTGTAATTCACCATGCAAAATGAAATAAGCCCGCTCATTTGAGATGCTTGCGGTTTATGCCCTTTCACTCGTCTGTCAGCCAAAATAGTATCATGCACTTTATCGACGATTTCTGGCCTCACAGCTGATTTTGGAGCTCCAGTGCATCTCTGATTCTTGTTTTGCCAACTTTGAACTCATTTACCCAATGTTGAATGGTTTCATAGTAAGGCACGCCTCATCCAAGGTAGGCAAAATCCTCTCATAAATTTCATTTGTTTGTTTTTCCCTCCAAAAAAAGCGAAAGAAATCACACAACGAATTCCAATCTATTACATTTTTCACTGTCACTGGAAACGATTGGGCTTAAACAATGAATTAACATTAGAATGACTTATGACTATAGAATTGATACATAGAAATTGAGCTTTATGACCACATATAAAGATGTTGCTGTTGTCCTCTATTTAATGCGAACCAGATTGCTTATCAAACCATGCTCATATCTTGTCACTAAAGGAAGAACTTTTACAAAGCATGGTCAACTTTGAAAACTTGCACGATTGTTCATAAATATTAATTTCTTATTGGCTTCACCGTGTGCAACTTCAGCGTTTATGGAATGTAAACATGGAATGTGGAGTAATGGGCCATTCATTTTATAGAACAATTTTTCATAGCGGATGGGTCACTGAAATCCTACAATTAACACATGAACTCTTTCCGATATTAAAGAAGATACCCTTTCAGCCTAGAAGAAGCATGTGGTATCACCACGATTGGTACCAGGCTCATGTAGTAAGGCGCGTTATAACTTGTCTTAATCATCGTTGGATTGTGAGGAGAAGCTGGCCGACCAGTTCCCTAGATTGGACATCAGTATATATTTTTCTGTGAAGAAAGGTAAAAGGATATTGTCTACAAGGATATACACACTACACCAGATGATTGAAACATCGTAATGGAACATCCTGTACTGAAATTATTTCTGAAATGAAGCAAATTTTGCATGAAAGATTGAAAACTTATATTTTAACTAAAGGCCATTCTATTAAACAAAAATATGAGCATAAATGTAAACATAAAGTCAAGGTAGGCTATAATCTATGATGCATACATGAGCTGATCTCACTTTGTTTCAAAATTGAAATGAAGATATTTCATTAATTATTTGTATTAGGACCATGCAAAAATGCCATTGTAATTTCAGTGTCATCTGTTTTTATTTTCTGATTTTAATGTATATTGTTTCGCCTAAAAAACAAATCCAGTACTAGATAAACGCTGAAAACTGTATAAGGGTAACATTTGTGAGTCCCTCTCTGTACTTCCATTCTGTGAAAAACTCCGCATCAGTTACACATCTCATTTCGGAAATATTCCCGATGATAATTTTTACGCGATTCACCTGGTATAGCAATTCTTCATTTATCTCGATGTGAGTGGTTACTGTTGAGTATATTGTCGTTTATAGAACTGCAGCATCTGCCCATTCATCAATTGTGTGCCCTCGCGACAGCTATTTTGCTTAATTAAGAGCTGCATGGGCTATGCGTAATTGTATTAATGGAACTAGAAATTTATTTTTTAAAAAATAGTATTGAATAAATACTGAGGGTGCAAAAAAATATTTACACACTTTCACAGTAGACATCTATTTAATATATTTCAAAGTTGGATCGAAAAACAACAGTAATGTATAGTATGATATTCTACAAACAGTTGTTTTTTTTTTTTTTTTGTTTGTTTATTTACGGACGCTCTTTAACATCTCAGATCATCAGCGTCCCATTTTATTCAGGGCGTGAAACGGCCGACAATTTTGCTCAGTGGCCTCTTCCTTCAGGCTTGAGGTTCTTTATCGTGCCATAAATGTACCACACGGGACCCACGGCTTTACTTCCCTTCCGAAGGAAGCCATACTTAGGATTTTTACGCTCGAAAAAATCCATCGATCCTGACCGAGTTTGAACTCGCGATCTTGGGTTTAGAAGGCAAATATGGTTACCACTACACCACCAGGACCGACAACAAACAGATGTGACTCACATACATTATGATAGGTTGCTACGAGATAGGTAAATCAACAATGAATAATTGAAACCAAGATTATCGTATGATGTTCTGTAAACAGATGTGATAACATTACGCTATGCTAGAATTGCTACAATAAAATGGAGCAAGATTATCGTTTGAACAGCGGAAAGCAGCAATTTTGAAGTGGTATTGGAAAACCGAGAATTTTGTTGAAGTTCAAAGGCAATGGAGACGTGTGTACAGAACAGAACTGCCAACGTGAGTAACAATTGCACGCATTCGAGAGTTGAGACTCATGATAGTATGCGATGTTTACAAGGGCTGATCTGGGCAGACCTCGCACAGCAGCAAGCTCCGCGCACTGGTTCCAAGGCACTGGATAGGACGAAGTGGTCCGATTGAGTTTCCACCACGATCTCCGGATCTAACTCTGTTGAAAGTATAACTGTGAAGAACTATTAATAATGTTGTATACCGTAGAAAACCAGCTACACTGGCAGCAATTCAGAAAGACATTGAAACGGCATGTGCTGCAATCGCTGAGGACACTTTCACAAACTTGTTGACGCAAACGTAGTAGTTTAACGTACTCAGAAGTGTATCGACACCGATGGTGGGCATTTTGAGCAACTGTTGTAATTGTAAAAGTATAAGATTATTAGTGCTCATCATTTTCTGTTTGTATGAATTCAGTTTTGTTATGTTAACACATTTTCTTTGCTTGGAGTGTGTATACATTTTTGACACCCTCTGTACACATTGTCAGTCATTTCCTGATATAACTGCTTGTTTAATGATAAATAACTCACAAAAGAATATGGAATAATATTTGTTTTCTGTTTAACAACATTATTTGCAAGGTATTACAGACACTACCCCTTTTCTTATGAATATTTGAAGAATATAGAATCCAGTTTATGCTATATTTATGCACACTTTTGCATGGAAATGGGCAAGCGGATGACAATGATTTCTCGTGTACCTTTGCTATGTCCAGGTCATTAACATGTTCTGGTACCTATATTGGTAAATTAATTTTTATTTACAGTGAGAGGTCGTCGTTTGTATCTATTTGCAACCATTCAACGGTCTTGTGCTGTGGTAAAAATAGAATGCCGGCCATAAAAAGACGAACAAGTACCACGTTGTACATTTAACTTATCCCTGACCTTCACAGAATACGAATGCTTGGTGAATATGTCTAGAGCTTTACAAGGGTAGGCAGCTGCCGCACTAAGTCATGGGGCGTGAACCCTGATACATCGGACATAACGAAAGGACGTATTGTGGCAGTGTGGGAATCCGGTCGTCCTATTCCCGAGATCGCTTCTAAAGCCGATAAATCAGAATCTGTCAGATTTTGAATTGTCCGATTCCAAGAGGTTTGGAGAAACCATATGTGACAAGTGTGGCAGGATTAAGATTGAAGCTTCGACATTTGCGAGTTTCTTGTTGCATCACTTATCAAGAGTTAAACTAGATCTTTCATCCCAATGCTTGTAGACTTCACATTGACAAAAAAATAGTATATGATAAAAAGTTATTAAATCCCTATTAGAAGAAAATATACTATATTTGTTCTTATAATTTTACGTTAATCGTAATTCTTAATATTCATAGAATAGTTCCTTTTTCTTACTAGAATTTGATCAAATAATACAGTGCTCTCCTAAGTTTATGTTAATCTAAGTTTCTCAGTACTCATTAAATTATGTTATCCTAAAATATTTTCTATTTTGTGCTTTTAGAGCTCAATACTTCATGTTTTATATACATTTTAATGTGTTTTTATTTCCATTAAGTAGGTTATTTTATCAACCTTTGAAGTTCTGGATTTGCAACAAATTAAACAAATATAAATGTTGTTCGTATATATGTGCATACGATACGCATGCCTTTAAAGTTTTGTGGGGGGGAATGAAGAGCTTGATCACTTCCTATAAACGTATAAAGTTCATTATCATATTCTGCTTCAAAATCTCTGCCCCACGATTACCTCTCACAAACGAACAGACTTTCCAGACTACTTTGTACGGTAATCCGGAGCAGTATTTATTTTCTGTTCGCCATTCTTTTCTCTGTTACTATCAGAAAAGAGCCGAGCGTTGATTCTGCCGCGTCGAGAATTATAAGAACTATTACAGCTGTCGTTTTACATTAATGATCCTTATTAAATCTTTATATTTTATTAGCAAAACTTTTAAGTCCATGCCTCATTTTAGTAACCAAAGATTGTGTAAATATTTTAAGATAAATTCACGTTAATTTGCTGTCAAACAGTAGTTTTATGAGGTTTTCGCACTTGGCTTTGATTTGTTAACGATATCATGCTTTCTGTTTTGAAGTTTTGAATTCAGTTGTTGGTAACATTGATGCAGGGATTGTAATGTCGTTTGAATTTCTTGAATAGCATTCAAATGTACCTTTTCCACATATGGTTAAGCCGTTTACAATTTAATGAACACGCTTTCATTGGCAATTATGTGCAGAGTTTACGTCATTGATAAAATTATTAAACACGCAACATGTTTCGGTTTCCATACATACCCGATCTAATATTTCTTTAAGGAAGTTGTGAATTAACAATGTTTTTCCTTGATTTGATTTTCTACTGGATTTCCAGAATTCTTTTTTTCTACCACGCCATATCGCAACGCTTTGTTCATGTCGATATTGAGAGAAAGCCTTCATAGTCTTATCAAATAGTCCAGTAATGACTAATGTCAGCGATAAATGGTTCATTATTTCTAGAGTCCAGTTAGTCTCCTGTTACTATATTATCCACCAGTTCATTCATAGCGCGGGTTGAAATTAAAGGACGGTAGTTTTAAAGCAATCAATGCGTTTACCATTTAAGGTAATGGAATTACAGTGGATATTCCCTATTTTGTATGAAATTATTTGTTCATTCATTGATATTTGGAACGGTTATTAGGAGGCGGGAGTTTTGTTTGATTTTTAAATTAATTAATAATTTATATACCTTGTGGGTTTTGATTAGGTGGGATTTAGTTGGAAGGATTAATTTGTTGACTAATCAGGAATGCGGGACGCTGATAGTTGGGCCGGCCGTCTTGAAGTTCCTCCAGGGTTGCTCGGTTTGTAGACTCAGTCCTTTGATAATCACTTGGGCTGCTGCGATCTAAAAATCACCACTTCCGGTTCCAAGTGGACGTGGTAATTATCTCAAGTAAATTTAAAGATTTCTTCAATCCTAGATCGAGGAGCGGAAGAAGGATCGACTGACTAGGGAACTGAGAACACTTTGAGTTGATTGAAATGCACAGTTTGTTTATTATAATGTTCCGTGTTTCTGAATGCTTTGCCGAGCCTAGGAAACAAGGAATGACTTGAAGTTTATGTAATTTGAGTCTAGTTAACGGGCTGATCTTCTGCTGAATTATTCTACGCTAGAACTTGCACTGTTTCTTTGCAACCAGTTACGGTTTCACAATACGCAGTTCGTTTGTTAACAATTAAAGTTCGGTGCCGTGATTCACGTGAGATTATTAACTTCTACAAACAATTCGCCTTTTGACTCGAAGCTTTTCTTACCGCCCAACGTTTTGACGATATATAGTTATTGTTATAGTTCCAATATATACAATAACTATCAACTGACGCGATCTTCATATTAAAAACTGTAAAACTGTAGTGGCCTGTCTGTAACGAAGAAGGTAAAAGATTGCCTGTATCGAAGATTGTACCAAAACTGTGTGCTGCAGCGAAGATCGTATAAAACTGTCACGGTCTTTCTATTACGACGATGCTAGAAACTGTAAAGAAGCGCTCCAAAAACCCACTCTTTATACTTTGCAGCAGAAGTAATTAATAAAGGTGTGGGCGCTGGGTTTCATTACTTAATTATGTTTGATATGGTGGTGAGAGGAGAAGCGATGATGATCAAAAGTTGGTTATTGTATTAATTGGTTGAATCTGATGTAGTCCTATTCTCCTCTCGTTGCTGCTGTCTTGTATCTCCTAATCTTGTTTAGATCTCAGAACTCCTGCTGTTTTCTTGTATCACGTGACCTCAGCTACATCTCAGGATGTTTGCTGAATTTTGTGACACATCAGTGTGTCATAGGGAAGGAGGCAAGGAAATCAAGCAATAGCAATCGAAACACATGTAGATTAGATTACCATTATTTATTGATACTTTGATATATACGGCTTCTGGATCGGTCACGTTAAGGTCTACAAAAGTTTCTGGGCGTCAATAAAGCCGCTATTGCACTGTCTGATTGGCGACTTATGACTAATTCAGTTTCCTACGAGCGTTTTGTTCCAATTGTTCACTAGCTCTAATTCTACATGATATATTCACTTTCACGTACACTCCTATTACTATTAAAACTAAGTATACAAAAGATTCGTCGCTGTGTGTTCGCTGGCAATGCTAAGTACTGTGTATACTGAAATTAACTGACTTACTGACTGACTGATAATGCCGAGTGCTGATACTGCGCATTGACTGATGATTGACTGACACTCTTTTGCTTGTTATTTCTATTTCCGTTATTCTTTCCCGGGTTCCTAAAACTGTAACTTTTATCAATTCTCCCGTCCTCCGGTTAGGACGCTAACACATGCTACAATGGGACTTTCTGAATACAACTTGCTCTCTCCCCTTATTGAAGGTTTCCTATTGGTTATTGTTTATGCAAATACACTTCCCGTATTTCTCATTGGCAGTGATATTAAGATCTTGGTCGGTCCGATTTGCTTCGATCTTTATTTTTAATAGCTCTGTTTATATGTTATTCCCGTTAGAAAGAGCTAAATGAGCTATACACTTTAGAAGAAATTGCATTGAGATTTATTATTAATATTATTAGGCCCTCTTGCGTGGTCTTCATCTTTTAACAAAAGAACGCTTACTGGACTGTTCTAACTAAAGGAATCCGGCTACCGCTTTGTTCCCATTATAACTATTTTGAAACCCTAGGGAACGGAACCTTGTCATAAAGCATAACAAAGCAAGCCCTTGGTTTCTCCTGGTCCTAAGCGGACACATTGGGGTTTGTTTATGAGTTTAGGTAAAAATTTCCTTTCCAAATGAACAGAAAATAAGCTTGAAGACATACACACATACGCTTGTTCAGTATCAGTTAAAGATATGCAAGTTATTTATACATGATAGATATAATATCTTATGATTACATTATTAATCAACGGGTTGGGGATCGAAGTCAGCAAATACTGCTTCAACTTATTTCGAAATTTGACAGTTACGACTCTAGGTACTTTTTAAATTCAACTGAAAGAAGTCTCTAGAAGTTTTATTTAAACTAAGCCATCTCATTGAGTGGCTACTAAATCTATTCAAATCGAAAATTCTGGAACAGTAGGATTTATCCTGGCTACAAGAATTTATCAGACCGAAGTTTCTGGAACATTTATATGAGTCGAGGCCTCTGAATGACCACTACAACTTTTTGTAACTTTTCTCCTGATTCGCCCAAAAAAAAAAGAAGTATTTACGTAACCTGCATGTTTATACTTGGACTTTAACTTTTTAAACGGTCCCTTTAAACCTTACACTTGTCTTGTTTACACTCCCTCGCAATATGCAGCTTTCTCCACAATGAATTCATGTCCCTTTAAAAACCCAAATGACTTCACATTTTTATGCAAAAGACAACCTTGGTTAGTTTTATTTTTCCTTGTGAGAGGCTCCAGGCAGGCGTAACGGTATGGCATGTTTGGCTAGTATATGTTATCTCCTTTAAATATTTAACATTACATATTAAATACACTGTTATGCCTTCATATTAATCATCAGTTAGACATTCATGTTGCTAGTTCATCTCTATGAAAGTTTGTGGTGTTATTATATAAAAAGAAAGCATAAGATTGACCAGATTAATTACAATAAATGGTACTAATGATCATTATTATAACTACGAGGGTCGAAGCCAGATATGCCGCTTCATATTCAAGATATTATTCAATAATAATTATAATTGTTTTATTTACACAATGTTGGCAGTTGTGTTACATTGTTAATACGAGGGCCACATAAATTTTGAGGTACTCAATACCTAAGAGTCAGAGAAATTTTCGTCACAACTTTGCAAAGTACTCTCGTTGGCATTAAACCTAAGGTGGTTTTTAAGAGCTGTGGAAAATAAAAGGAGACAGAATTTAAAATTGCATTTTTAAAAACAGTGAGCGCTTTTACATGCTCCAGAAAACAAAATGAGAAAGAAAAGCTAGGTGCATTGATGATGTCAAAAAATGAAAAGTATATTAAAGAAAAAAAAATATTCGGCTCTTACCAATAAAACAGCGCTATCATATAATAACTGTAAACATTCGGAGTTTAGTGTGTTGAAATACAAGGGAATTTGGCGTGCGTTCATTGCGTTCTAATGTTTTCATTCCGCATACGCAATGCTTTTGCGTTTACACCCTACCGCTCACGTCTGCATAGTCGTGCACTGCTATTATTAACTGAGTTCAACCGTTCTGCCTTACTGCCTTACTGCCTCTATGTTTGCGAACCCATGTCTACGTAAAATGAAGATATTGGATTTTTTCATTTTAGTAAAACGTGCGTATGTGATCACCTGCATTCAACTTTCACAAGCAACGTTTTTCTATAGACTTTGTACTTCGCTGTTCATTAGTACTAGGAGCGTTCTAAAAGTTCTCGGTCTAACCAAACACAAGATTTAAGAGAAATTTTTATTTATTTTTCAACATAATCATTTGTAAATCAATACATTAAGTCCAACGACTTTCTATCTTTTTAATGATCTCGGTAAAATAAGATAAAATAAGCTCCTGTTTCAACTTCAAGCTCACCGTTTAATGTGAATCTTCGTCCATCCAACCATTTCTTCAGATTTGGGAACAAAAAGTAATCACTGGGAGTCAAATTCGGCGAATACAGCGGATGCTGAAGCACTTGAAAGCGAAGAAGATGCAGTTTTGCTGCAACAATTTCAGACGTATGTGAAGACGCATTAAAGAGAACTTTCTTTTTCACAAGGTGTGGAAGTTTAGTCTAAATAGCATCCTTCCGTTGGTCCAATAGTGAAGCGCAATACTCCATGATGATGGTTCCGCCCTTCTGGAGGTAGTCTATGAGTCACGAGAAATTCAGCAAACGTAGCCTTGACATTTCCCGAAAATGGAATCGTTTTTGCTTTCTTTGGTGCACTTTCACACGTTGCCACCCACTCGTCTCTGGAGAGTAATGACGAATTTGTTTCATATACCGCCATGAAACGTCGGAGAAACTCGCTGGAATTGCGTTTAAACAAGTCTAAACACTTGCCAAATGTTCGTTCGAATTTTTTTTCTTTGTCCATTGCTAACAAACGCGGCACCCATCGAGCGAAAAGCTTGCTCATACCCAAGTAGTGGATGCGGCTTATTGAGACCTTTGAAATGTGTACCTTCAATCGGCGATCGTTTGAGTACAGAATTGTGAATTTTTGTCACACCCTCGTTGGTCGCAGTAGTTCTGGGACGCTCTGAGCGCTCAATCTTGAATGAACGACCACGCTTAAATTCGGCAGTTCACTTTTTAACCGTCGAAAACGAAGGGGAAGACTCCTTTTATGTGGAATCTAACTTATTTTGTATTTCCGTTGGAGTTCAATCCTTCAAAGCGAAATGTTTTATTACAGCTCTTATTTCAGTTGTATCCATTTTATAGAAAATGTTAACACTAGTTTATTTACACGATCGTCACGAGTCTGAAACTTTACAGCTGAAACTACAAAACTAGGATATAAAGGAAGACATTGCATATCAAAACTACTACTGCTCTATTACCGTATTCAGCTTCCTTGTGTATGCTTTCCACACACTATATACCTTTTAGAAACCAGCTTGCTTTTAAAGTCTGAAGTATCGAGTGGACTTATCGTAGGAATGTGAGAAGTAGACCTTGGTATAAATGAGATAGCAAATTACTTTCAGAAAGATATGAAGGCCAAACCGTTGGATTAGAGGTTTACAAGATCAAGAGCCAGAGTTCAATACAAAATGAAAGGTAACATGCCCTGTGTATAGATTGTAACATTGACATCTATGTATAATAACGAAGGTTGTGCTATAGTATATAAATTAAAGTTTATCAATAATTTAAAATCAATTCAAATAAAATAATAAACCGAAGATGCAATAGCCATCGTATTTACACGTTTTAAAATGATTAATTCAGAAAAAAATCTCTACACCTTGTCATGTTTCCTAAAGTACTCGGAAAACACGGCAATACTAATGAACGGCAGTGTAAGTCCCATTATGTCACTACACCTATTATAAAATCCTACGCATAAACTCGACACTTAAAAATAGTTTTTTTTTCTTTCTGCATTTCTATAACAACTATATAAATGAATGTTTATGCGCTTAATGTTTAAAACATTTTCTTTAATATAAAATTAAAAGTATTTATGTCATTTTTCCGAAATATCTGTTGTTAGGTTTGCAACAAGGCATTTACAAATTTATTTCGAAGACGTTAACTTTTCAGAATATTTTTTTCCTCATTGAAGGTAATATCTAAATCTGAAACTGAACCTTGATAGTAAAAATGTGTACGGAGCAAATGTAGAGTCTTTTCTCTGAACTTTGAAATTTATGCGCACTTTTTTCTTTATTAACAATTTAGAAACACTTTCTATTTAACATGGAATAAAGACTGGTGTTCAGACTGTTGATCTAAATGAGTAGAGTGCCAATGCACAATGTTGTGTAGTTATATTTACAATTGAAGAAATCTTTATGTAAACGCACACTTTTGAGAAAACGAGATGTAATGGCAGCAATGCTGATGTGCACACTTCAGCAACATTTTTCTGTATCGATTACCATTAAATTCGCGTTTTTTTTCCTTGCAATATTGCACCTTTCATTTACCAATGCTTAAAAAATATTGCCACCACATGCTTCTTAATTTAAAATTAACAGCAATAAACAATTGAACAATTATTTCCGGTTGTATCAGTGATCGTTTTTTAAGTATTACTTCTGGGATCTTTGGTTTGTTTTAAGGGTATACCATACTTTTTTCTTGACTAGAAAGATCTAGATGTCATTATAATCATATCATATTCATCATCAACCCCACTGCGCAGCTACTCCTTAGGGACGGCAAGCCTCAGAAGACAGCTACAATACCGCCATGCCGGGAGTGAAAAATGCCCAAGTTCAAGGAAACAGAGACAAGCTTTGAACTGAAAAATAATTACACCATAACCATGTTCCATGTCCGAATAGCGCCCAGATATAAAGGGAAACATGGGATTTTCCACCCTTTTGGAAAAAAAAAAAAAAGAAATCCATGTTTCTAAGGAATAATTGAGCCTATATTGTGATTCCAATGTCTTTACAAAACTCTTAAATCCTTAAATCGTTTTAGGATTGTACATGAAATATGTACAATTACTATTTTCCACGTAGCTATATAGATTTAAGAATTGTGTCGGATACTAGATAATAGATTATGCGCCCTCCCAAGCCACTATTACCCGCGCATGCGCCAGGTAATTACCCTGCCTCTGTCTGGGATGTTGCGCAGTGAACACAGTTAACCATTCATTACGTGACATCATCCTTCAATTGTTTCCTACTCAGGCAGCCTTTAGCTGAGACAATCTCTTGTGTTTTACCGCCTTGTCTTAAAGGAATGTCAGACTGCGTGTAGCATTCGTGCCTGGCAGAGTGAACTAAACTAAACCATAACACATATGAAGCGCAAAAGATGAAGTAATTAAAAACAAGAAAAATATAATATGTAGAGTCTGCATTTATTTCCATTATCAACTGCAGCTCTCAAACAGACATTAGATTCTGTAGAAACAATTTACATATCAAAATTGTAATGCTTATGTTGAATTACTTCTGAAATCAGTTGTAGGCACATTCAGATATTATTTCTAAGATGTGAATGGAGTAGTTTACTAATGCACAGATGTAAAAGATTTAAAATGATTACGTTTAAAGCCGGGGACTGCTGGATCTTTATAGATTTTTTTTTTTTTGAAATCAATAAACAAGAAAAGATTAGCGTGTTTATCCATATTGATCAGCGACACATAATACATACGCTAAATACGTACCCTCACAATTAATTCAGAGAAATAAAGTTAAAATTATTTGTACATATCTATCGTTGTAGATTCTTTCCTAAAAATATTCGGCCTATTATTCTGTCACCGCTAACTGCGCGTCATTACCCAATTTTTGGTTATTAGGGAATTCCTTGTGCTTTCCGGAACTCCAGGATCTGCTTTAATATATTCTTATAGATGGAACAAAACTTAGCCAGAAAACAGAATTACGTTAACAACAATATCTGCCTTGTTCTTCAATGCTGTTGATTACAGGATGGCCGGGTATAAATGATTTGTTTTAACTCAAGTAGCTATGACAGTGGTATTCAGAACACTGAGCACTGCACATGTTCTTATCTTTAACACTTCCCGTTTCATTAACTCATGAATAGTAGTAACACCTGAAACTCGAAACGCCTGGGAATTCTGTTAAAACATCTCGACAGCACGGACGGGTTCTGTAGAACACAAGTATCATGAATCTGGACAATTCTTTTTTCATTTGCACTTTCCTGATAGTCACTTTAAAATCAACACTAACAAGCAGGTGCGCTCTCTTCAAAATTGCGCCATATTTCACATTAGACTATCACAGCAGAGTTTCCATCCGACGGAAATGTCGTCCAAAGCAAAGTTATCCTATGCCGACTGTACGGTGAAAAGTGAAATTCATAATCTACTAGCTGCAACGACTGAGTGCAGAATTTTTTGGGGCTTCGGGTATTTGCCTCTTAGGTAAAGGAGATTTGGGATAAACCTCATATATTTTACGGAAAACGTTCAAGGAGAGAAAAAAGAAAACCGAGGACAAAGTGCCAATAAGAATGGCACGCTACAGGTGTTACCTTTGCGATGGTGCCTGTTGATTGTGTAGCAGTTGAGGGGATTCTAGAGACCGTGGAAGGGAATGTGGCACTGGGGGGCATTTGCTACATAGTCTGGATAGAATACGCTTACCGAACAATAGCTGAGGCACACTGCCTATCAAGGCTCTTCCGGGTGTCTTGTATACCACTATTTACAGTCATGTAAGTAATTATCAATGCCTATTACACACGAGATATTTTCTGGAGGTTTCTACCTTCTGGAAGTCGGTTTACATAATAATAGATTTAATTAAGTAGAATTTTATATGGGCGTATCCTGATGTATAAGAAACATGACCATTTCATACCAAATTTGAAATTAATTATTATTAACATCAAGGCCTTCCTGCAAATGCTTCTCCAAGTAATGGAAAATATTCACCAACACATCAAGAAAAAACACAGTTTTCATTTAATATTTGCTTACAGTTCCAGAAAAACCCGTAGGTTGTTGTGATGCATGTTTTCTTTCAGCATGTACCATAGGAAGAAATCTGAAGGGGTAAGGTCAAGAACTTCGATGGCTCAAATAAAAATTACAAGAAGAAAAACAAATTGGAAATGTGACAGGTGGCACCATCCTGCTGAAAGCAGCCAGTATGAAATTAAGCGTCCTCAAAGTAATTCTAAACGAATGGAAGATTTTCACATAGAATGCTCTATCAGAAGAAGATGGGACCGACTCGTATGCTTAGTCCAAGATTTTAGAGTTCTTTTAGGAGAAAATCTTCAGAAGGCTAATAATGGACTATTAAAAATCGAGAATACCGCACTCGGTAAGCAGTTTTGAATAGATTTTAAGGGGGGGAAAGAGGAGGAGGAGGAGGAAATGGAATCCCGATATCAATTAGAACAACTAGAAAAAGTCAAAATGGTGGAAGAAAACATGTAAGAAGTTAGCATTACCCAAAACAACATTAATGAGGCTAGCAAATGAGGAGTTTGATGACGCAGAGAAAGCAGCCGCATAGAAGGAGAGGGCCTATAGTTCTGGAATTCAAACTTGATAACATGCTTGTTGAATAGCCACAAAATAGAAGCGACTTTCTTTGGGTTGATAAGAGAGATGCCTGAGAAGGTTGGCATAAGTTTAACGATAAAAAATATTCTCATACATCCTTTTGCTGATCGGCGTGCTGAACGAAACTAGTTGAAGCTTTCCCAGAGACAACATAAATATCCGTGTTTTACATAACTGGCACATCATGTTAAGTTTTACCATAGGAACAAGTCGATCTTCCATGAAACGGATTTAAAAAACATCTACAGAATGTGGAATTTAGAGGATCGTCCAGAGCAAAGCTCCGTGTGGTTGGATTGCGGGGAAAATGACAAATTGAAGTTATCGCCTCAGCTGAGAATCATTCCTTTCATTCATAGTGGGTACTCTGGTGTAGATATTTCTTAAGGGAAAGTTCCAAAGGATTATGCAAACTGCTTGTTTGGTTAGGGAACTTCTCGGTGAAATTAAAAGAAGAACGTTACAATTTGGTCCAAATTAGGCAACATTTTTCTCAGAGATACATTGAATCACTTTTTATGAAAAAAAAGTCATTTGGAAGATGCGATCAGTTATAAGTAAAATCGCAGTGAATCAAAAAAACACATTAAAGATCTCTATTCACCGGAAAAAAAAAACTAAATTAAATAGATAATCTTAAAACCTAAATAGCAGTTTGACTTAGGTCACTTTTTGTTCTGTGAGCATTAGATCCAGAAGCATGATTTGAGCCCTGACCATTAGATCAATACAAGGAAAGTTATGCAGTGGAAGGTTCCTTGGCAGCACGCATTATAATAAACTACACTCCTGTTCATGTTGTATATACTAGAACTCACAACTAGGTCACTAACCATCGCTTTAGTGGGGTAGGTGCCGTAGCTTGTCGCACGCGGCAGAAAATGAATGAGAGTGGTTTATACCATAGTGATCAGACTAATGGCTTCATCCTCTATTCATGGGAATGTCTAGATGCAAGTGACACTGCTAGCTGGACCAACAGTCCTGGTCTTTTGTAAACAAAAGGCACATGCTGACTTGTTGACTTAGGAAAAGAAAGGCTCGAGGGTGCGTAAGACGCACTTGATCCAAGCGTGTCTAAGCATAACAAAAAACGCTTGGCCTCATCTCCTCACTCTGCGATGTTTTCGTCCTCTTTTCAACTCTTGTCTTCACGCCAGGGATTTACATTAACCTCTGTTAGGACTGGATTAAAGAAGATATTCTCACTGGTATCCATAATTTATTATTATTATTATTATTATTATTATTATTATTATTATTATTATCATCATCATTATAATTATGATCATCATTGTTGTGAATTTGTGCGTTGGAGGTTAGACATTATAGTTCAGAAAAAAAATTTGTAAGTTTAAGAACTTACAGACATGAGATGTCACCTGGTATTTTCGAATGTCTTATGAGTAGAAAATAATGTAAAATGCATTTACTTCCTAACATTGAAATAACATACTTACTATAGCGGGAGTAGAAAACAGTATTTATATTCCATATGGTACATGCGTCATTATTGACAATCTTTCGTTATCTTGACTGTATTATCTGGGTTGATTGCTATTAATGATAAAGTGAATTAACATACATCTCTAGAGAAGTAAAAAGAAAACTGTTTAGCAACAAACAAATTAATGCACAGCTTTTGATGCGGGAATGTAAGGGGTGGTAAGCTTGTTGTTTAATTGTTGATGGATACGGACAAGAAGGGAAGATTTTAATTAGTCTTAAGTTCCAATTTAGGTGAGTATTGGGGTTGGGGAAGTTTAGGTATATTTAGTTGCAAATAAATTCTCTAGATTAGGATTTTGACGAGTGATTCCCTTCCCCTTCTTCCTCTCTTTCCACTGCCTGCTTCTTTAAATGTGTGAAGAGGAGAGTTTCTTCTGTGCTCCGGCCTTGAGAAGCTGCTAGTGGTCTTTGGAGATGTCGGAACATCTCATAAGAAAAGAATTGGAAAGGCTGCATTCAATTCAAAAGAGGTAACTGAAGAATGTAACTGAGTGGTTTTAATCACAAGTACTATTTTCTCAGGGTCTAGAGATTGTTGTTAGTTGACGTACGAAGAAGCCTGGAGTATTAAGAATGCGATGAGGCTAGATTTTCGGAACTCTCTGTCTTTCCCTGTCACTTATGTCGCAGTATCACGTACGAGGTGATTGGACAATAAGGTTCACGGCTTGTATTCTCACTATCAAACGTCCGTTGAAGTTCACGAACTCGGGACTCCCGGTTTCAAGTGTGACACTTTTGTGACTGTGTTCACTTCTGTGAAGATGCACACTCCGTATTGGAATTGTTAATATTGTTTCCCACCCTACACTATTACGATCGAAAATGACAACATTGAGAATACTAATTTGTCGCAATGCCTAGATTCAAAGAAATCTAACACAATGGCTCAAAGTAGGCCAAACTACTTAAAGTATATCGAAGCTGCTACGATATTTGATATCAAACAAAACTGATGAAAACTGAAGAATTGAAAAACTGATCAATTGAGGTAAAAACTAAACCACTGAACCACTGAACTACTGATGAAACAGCGAAATTGCTTTTGAAGTTAGAGGCAAATAAATTTAATGAGCTCGGAGCAATGTTCAGCAATCTGCCAATGTTAGTAAAAAATGCGATTTGCTGTTCTACGTATATTACATAGAGTTAGGAGGGTATTCATTGATAAACGTTTGAGTTCAACATAGTTTATATATTATAAGTACTGAAAGTAAATGGCGATTCATTTGATGAATTTGTTGATAAATGTGTGGTTACCATTTCGAACGCATTTACAAAATGCAATCTTATAAATTCGTATATAGAAGTAATAGGAATGAAGGAGAAGAATGGTTTATGCTTATATTTTATTAATAAGATTAAAATTAATTGAGAGATTGATTATTTGGCACACAGTTTTTTAAACAAAATTTTTGTACAATTAGCTAAAACGTAATTATCATGAGTTTTATTTCACCATGAATGTTGTAAATATTACGTAAAGCATAAACTTATTATTATTATTATTATTATTATTATTATTATTATTGTGGTATATGGAGTGTAAAATATTAAATAATGGGGGGAAAATGTTACGAAATACATTTTCAATCACAATAATGATATTTTATTAATTTTTCAAGAAAGATTTTTAAAATTATCAATAAAACCTACCCTGATTTTGATAATATATACACGTGAATATGTGTGGCAAAAAGATGGTCGTACGGTGGGCTTATTTACAAGTATTTCGGATTGTATTAAGTCGACAATGGATAACAAAGGCTCTCTGTTTACCGCTGCATTAACTTATCTATTTCGATTTAATTGTGTTTTTTAATCCTCTGAAAGCTTCCGCGACGGGTGCTCTATGAATGTTTGTTCTTTCTTACACTTTTCCACAGAGAAAACTTTAAAACGAAAGGGTCCTAAAATGAAGTAGGCAGTATACTAATATCGCATTCATTATTCAGTATTTGCAGCATAACTGCAGGCGGTACTGCCCTAGACTTATATTCGGGAAGTTCCTGGTCCAAATTTTATTGGTCCGCCATCCTGACCTGTTTTTCCTCGTCACTTAGACGAATGCTCTTCTATTTTCTTTCATTTATTCCGTTGGTAAAAATGTACTAGGGTGAGTTTTTTTTAAGTGTTTAACAGTGAGGCACCACGGGCGGTGGACACTGATACATGAGATGAAAGGATAAATTGGGTTTTTATTATTTTTTTTTTAAGGAAGAAAGCCCAAGCCTAAATACCTCCCCGACATTTGTCATTTATGAGGACCGAGAAAAACCGGGGAAAAACCTTGGTCAGGGAGCACGGTCCTGGTGGGAATCGAATCCCAGACCTCACGAATCCGTTCAAAGCCCCGTCAACGGTTATAGAAGAAGTCCTTCTGAGGAATTCTTTGGAGGGGAGGGCTCCATCGGCGTCAGAGTATTCTATCTGGAATAATGTTACGAGACTGTCTACGTACGCGCAATAACCGCCCGTGATTTCTGGCCAGCCATTGTCTCCCCCATCTCATCCCTTCCTCAACTCATTTAGAGAGTAGGCACAAAGGGCCAGCCGTGAGCAAGGCTCAAGTACCGGTATCTCCCCCATCCAAACACTTCGGGAGTCACAGCCTCCTGCCGAATTTATTCTTGCAGTTCCCTAAGACTGTCTTGAAGGAATGAATTGCACACATTCTGACACTGGAGGTATGGCAGATGGCAGCATTAATACAAGTGACTGAGGTCACTAGGGCACAGACTCGTAAACGGGAGAGCGAAACCGGCCAGAAGTTTTCTCCAGGTTTTTCTCAGTTCTCATCAATGCAAAAGCTCAAGAAAAACTAGTTTTGGTTAGGAAAACTATAGTTTCGTCTCCTCCTCGTCCCCCCAAAAAATCAGTGTCTAAGATATACTTTTATATCATATATTATCAGTGCCCACCCCCTGTGATGTCATAATTAAAGAAAAACTTCATTCGTCACTATTAAACATTCAAATAGTGTCATGCTGCTAAAATAGTCATTACGTCCAGCTGCAATTCATGAAAGATTCCCATATAGATTGTCGTATCCACTCCCGGGAGTCATTCAAACCTGTCGCTGGAGTTCACCGCATTTACTTGTACCTTTCGTAAATAATTCACTATCCATGTCTTTTTAAACACTAGCAAAAATTTACGTAAATATTTTTTTAGCTTTTTACTATCATAAATATAAGGTAAAACTAAAATCGTGTGTTATGGTTTAAATATATAGATTGAATAAATAGAACATCTTGTACAAATGTTTGAATAATTGTATTGTGATTCTGCAACTATTAATTTTACGTTTTGAAAGATGACACTTGATAATGCTTTTGAATGAAGAATAAAATAAAGGCTTTTTGATTTCTTATTCGAATGCGGGTTGTGCTTGTACTTTTTGATAAATATTTTAATAAATGGAAGTCTCATCAAAACCAACAAATATGCGATCAATTTATATCCCTGTAAATTACCAAACGCGCTTTTCTGTACCTGTAAAACCAAACGAGCAATAAACGCACGTTGTCTGTTTCTCAAGATTAAGTTTTATTTCAGCAAGTTAAGATTTCTTTAAAAAAGTTGCTTTAATTCAAAATGACAAGGAAACTTCACTCTATAATGCACATAGGAATAATTTATACCATATGAATTCATTTCGTTCGTTCGCAAGATTGTGATAGCCTTTGGTAGTAATTTCTATCTTATAGCACACCATCTTTCAGTAATAAGAAACCATTTAATGACCATACTAGTCGTACTTTTAAGAAGCACAAGCAGCCATATAACTCCCATTATGGCAGCAGGATATCATTAATAAAGCCTTGAGTCACCTAGTGGATTGTCGTCTGCGGTCAGAGAGGAATTGGTATATCATGTCGGGAGCAGTAAGCAAATGAAGAAATGAAAATCCTTTTTTTTATTCCATCTGACACGGTGGTGTTTGTGTATGTGCTCGACAGGCTGTAGGGAGCGGGGATCTCATTAATGCAAACTGCTTCAGAAGAGGAAAGGGTGAGGAATACGTATTGCATCACTTGAATCCAGAACCTCGTGATGAAAGAGGGTGCTTCTCAGGGGAGAACCGAGGAAGAACTAGTTCATTAGTAATCCTTTTTACAGTTAACGTAACATCCTTCCTAGGATTACGTTAAGAACATTGGGTAACAGGAAGCAGGTTACAACCAAAGCCGCATCACAATTCAGCTATAGGCCATTTACTTACCTTTGAATTAATTGGCAATTGCTTTTCTGTGAAACACCTTAATTGACCAATAATGGTCTCGGAAGACAAGCGTCATTTTAAAACATGCGACAGAATCATCTGCCTAATCTCAATTGGTATAGCAAAAGACGTACTATTAATTATGAAAGTGGATTTAATTGTAATTCACTAAAGATTGTTTGCACGATTTAAAGCTCAAAAATAAATAAACGGAAACTTGTAGTAAGCAACCTCGGGGGTTTACAGAAAAAGAAATACGCCGTTGAATTTAGAAATATTAAATGATCTATAACTAAATTTGGTGCGATTTTGTTGAAACCCAAACAAAATCGCATTTTAATCAAAAGCTCCCTTCAATTGTGTGGCTGAATGGAACCTCCTGGAATAATTAATTAGAGAGCATGTTTACCGGAGAGTGGGACTGGGGAAAAGAAATAGACTTCGTAACCTGTTCAGACTCCATTTACATGTTTAATCCTCGAAAGACCCTGTTAAAGTTGATACACCACACTATTTACTTCACTGCTTGACTTGACCTGGTTTGCGTTGTGGCTTGTGCAGTTTGCTATCATCTGATATGTCCAGATGTAAATAAGGTTTTTCCTAAAGTATCCTTTATCCTAAAAAGTAAAAGCTGCAGCGGTATTTGCAAAGTAAGGTGTTAATGAAGGTAAGACTTGGAAAGGGTTTTAAATTAATGATTGGAATCTCGGGGGTAATGTTGATTTCTTCCTCTCTGATGATTGGTTTCCAGTGACTTATAGTTTTGCCACGACTGTTGAGACTCTTCTGCTGGATTATGATGCTGAGGCCATAGGGTCATAGGGGATAGAGTCTAGGAGATTAATAAGATTTGTTGTAATAGGAGACGAACACAGAGTCTAGTTCACTTAAATGTGTCACCGTTACTTCTTGGAGAATTTTTGGGTTATATGTGCCACTTTAGCACTAAATATGGGTATCTCTCTAACGTCCTAACGCACTTTAATAGCTCTGATCCTGAGCTCCACTAAACTCAACTAATTCTGAGACGTAACTGCCTAATCCTAACTGATAATTTTCTACTAAAGATACTCTTCGACTGAACTGAATTAAACTGATAGTTGGACTGGACTCTCTTTGTACTGATGTGACTTGAACTAAACTGAGAATACCTTTCCACTGCTAAAGCCCCACTGACTCGAGCTGAACTGAGAATGTGTCTGGGCCGCAAAATCACAAGACTAAATAATGATGACAGTCCGCCGGTCTCACGAAGCTATCCTCATTTTTTAAAAAATATGCTTTTAGAAAAATCTAGAATATTTTGTTTCATCTTCGTGTTTCTATTGGGTAGTCTGTTGCCCCCTCACCCGGTTCTTTTTTTTTTTTCTACATTATTGGTCAAATGGCTTACGTGACTTCTTGCATGTCACCCATATCTCTCACGTATTAAATGAAATCGTTAGGTTATTACCTTGTCCTTCATCCCCATAGTTGCCATATGTTTAATCACGCCTACCCTGCAATTCTCCACCGAAATAAAATGAACATATTTTTCAAGCACTCTCTTTTAGAAATTTCTCCAGGAAATATCGGTTCGCAGTTTTGCTTGGGACATCTTTACAAATATTATTTACAATAGGCAACAGGCACCTCTATCCTCACCGCCAGGTCAGTTTTTATGGCAAGGGTGGATTTCTGCGCTCTGTTAAGAAAATAACATCACAAACAATAATTCAACACTTGTACAGCAAATAAAATGACGTTACATTCATGACTACTATAAGGAAGCTATATAAAATTAATTAATATAATAACTGTAATTTAATTGAGGGTGGTAGCTCATAAATACCACTTCAAAGTCAGGTAACTTAGATAACGACGGATTCAAGACATATATGCGCCAATAAATTAATTTCATTCATGTTTAAAAACATGTTATATCGAAGTTCTCCGTGTTTCTTATTCAGCGATTTTATCAGTAGCTTAGAACATTTTAATTTGAAAAATGCCTTAATATTAACTGCAGACATTGTGGTTTTCTATTACAAAGCCGAATGAAAGATAGAAGTGCGCCACGGGTTGTTGTGTTGTCTTTGTTACTAATTTTATATGTTTCGACTCTTTTCCTGTTGAAAATCTAAGCCAAAGACCAAATTTAAGTTTAAATACAGATTTTTCGATTTACAAATGAGTCGTTAGGTTAAATTTCTGACCAGCAAGCTTAGGGTTAGTTTTTAGTACATGCGATACATAGTTTCCATCTCTTCCATCATAGTCCCGATATGTCATCAATTCATTTTTACATGATATTTGATGTAAGCTCTTTGGCTTCCATTCACACCGTTTTTATGGCTGGCTTTGTAAATAGAAAGATTTACACTTATTTCGTACCTAGTTCAGAGGAACTTTTGGCAAACGTTGAAGTGTTTTGTTTTGTAAAACATGTTTTTAAGAACGTGATATGGCTATCGATGTCGATTCTAGTTTACGTTGGTGATATCGCAAAAAATGTTCCGAGGAAAGCAGAATTAGTTTTTGGGGAAAGTACTTAGCCGTTGTGTTATATCTTTAAGTAGGCTCTTTCCAAGTACAGGATCTGTGTGATTACGTATTGCTAGAAAGGTTGTACGAAACCATGAAGCGTTGAAAGCGAGAGTTCTAAGCACTTTCTAGTGAATCATAAATACAAGCTCAGACATGTGCACAAAGCGCTTGGAATGTAAATGAGATAGTGCAAAGGCAAAATTTTGATAGTTTTACTGAATTTTTGCGGCGTTCAATATGAAGTGCAGGGCCTGTTTATATACTTTAAGAAGGGCATTGCTTCTGCATTCCCCTCTCGGCCATAACGGTGACGTCAGGAGAAGTTAGAGTTTTTTTTTTTTTTGAATGTGTTTAACGCCCGTTTTTACCACTGAGGCACCACAGGCGGTGACACTGATGATACATGAGATGAAATGATAAATTGGGAAAGGATTTTTTTTTTTTAAGGAAGGAAGCGTTCCAGGCCTAAGTTTAGGTACCTCCCCGGCATTTGCCAGTTATGAAGACTGAGGAAAACCTGGAAAAAACCTCAGTCAGGGAGGACGGTCCTGGCGGGATTCGAACCGCAGACCTCCCGCTCACGAGTCCGTGCCTTAACGACCTCGGCCACCCGTGGCGGTTAGAAGTTAGAGTGATTTAATAACGGCAGTAAGTACATATTTAATAGAAAAGTACCCATTCCACTACTAGGAAAATACAAAGGAGAGCCTCAAAGACGTTTCAAGTCGTTATCAAACAACTAATAGTGAGGTTCTTAGTAATTAAAATGTAGAAACTTCAAAATTGCCATAGCAAGCAATGACAACGTTCCACAGATCTGACAAATTAAGAAAAGTCAAAATTGAAACTCATAAAATATAGTCAATTTTGTTTGCAGGGGCTCGAGATCGTTTAAGACCTGGTCATTGTTTACTCTTTCTTCAAACACAGCGTTAAACTAAAAAACATTGAGTACTATGATTTTGGTAGCGCTAACAGGAAGAGCACTGACTTGTTCAGTTCAGGATTTACTATAACTTGTTTATATACTTTCGAGAAGAAACCGAGCGTTGTCTCACTGAAACCAGAAAATGTGTTTTGGTTATTTTTATGTAAACCTGAGTTTATCACTTAAACGAAACACCTTGAATCCATGAGAACATATGCTTCCTGGATCTATTATATTAAAGGCTTGCCTAATCATTATGCTCTTCAAATCATCTTTTCTGTCAAAATTCATTGCACAACATCAAAAAGCATTTTTTTCCTGGTTATATTTTCAGGCATTTTATGATTAAAATAGAATACTGCATTAAAATATCACTGATTTGTTTTCATAGCTTTTCATGTCGCTCCACCCACACAGATCTTTTATTTTCACGTACTTTCCAAATGTTCATTAAAGAAGTTGTTGTTCTTCACATAGAGAGCGTTTAAAAATCTAGTGATAATTATTGCTGATTAAAGCAGCTTATTTCGTGTTTATAGTATTTAGTAAAGTCCATTGTATTAAATGAACTCAGCAGGAAAATGTAAAACATTATTTTGCAGGAGTGACGAAGCAATTAATGTACTTAAATAGCTATATGTAACTATACATTTCTCTTTACTTTTGCTGATAGAGTGGCAGAGAAATCCCAATGGCCTTAACTGTTGCCAAGATAAACAAATAAATAGCTTGTTTCAGGATTAAGGCCGTAACCTGAACATGTCACGAGATAATGCAATGCGATAAATGCTATCAATTAATTGTGGATATATTTCCTCGTAAAAGCAAAATGTCGGCCTATAATTTTTCTTGTTTGAAGAATGTTTAACTTTGAAAGAAAATGATTTAATTGTTACGTTTTTACATTACATATCCAGTTAAGATCAAAGTTAATAGAAAATGATTTAATTGTTACATTTTTATATTACATGCTCAGTTAATATCAAAGTTGATAGAAAATTACTTAACCTTTACATTTGTACTTACATGTACAGTTAAGATCAAAGTTGATAGAAAATTATTTAATTGTTACATGCCCAGTTAAGATCAAATTTGATAGAAAATTATTTAATTGTTACATTTTTACATTACATGCCCAGTAAATTTTAATGCCATTACATGCCCAATTAAATTTGAGAAACACTTGAATTTTTCAATTATATATTATAGTGAAAGCATGTTTCAATGCACCGGATTGAAACAGATACGATCCCAAATGATACATTATAATAATTTAAGATGTTCATTACTCTCCTTCTGCTAGGGGTGCACCCCTCCGTCAAACGTTTGTTCACTGCCGCAGCGTGCAATTAAATCATTTTAATGTAAGTTGGCAGAACATATTATATTCCATCAAAGTGGAGTGAGGGGCAGGAAAGGATAATGATATCGATTCAAGGCGTATTTCAACATACCTAAACATATCTATCTGATGACCATTAAGGGACAAGCTCTCGTGAGCGGAAGGTCTGGGTTACATTCCGATCAAGACCTTCCTTCTTGGTACAGTGTTCCTCAAAATGGCAAATGACGGGGAGGTATCTTAAACTTAAACCTGGAACGCTTGCTCTCTTTCTTAAAAAAAATAAAAATAAAAAAAAATTAATTAAGAACCATTTAATGGAGAACATGACTGAGTCTTGGTGTAACAATGACGTATGTAACCGATAGAAATAGAAGTATTTAATCGTTTTTACACCAAGATATTTACAACATATTTCTTTTCTTGAATATGGTGGAACATTCTAGGAGAAATGCTTCCTTCCCAGTACTCGATGTCGCCATTACATCATTTACTAAGAATAAACGCTAAGATAAAGATCATTGCGCTCTTTGAAGGAGGAGGAAAGAACGCTGAGTGCTGGAGAATCCAAGAACACCGTCTTGTTCGTTGGTGAAACTGTATCAAGAACGCGGATAACAGCAAAAACGACCATGCATTTCTACTCCCGAACGGATGCTGCACTAATAGATTGTTCGGCATTATGGAAATCTGCAGCACTCAAGCTATTATTTCAGAATCGCACCCATAGCGATTTGCTATTAGTGATGCAACTTGGGTGCATTATTTCACACCAGAAACAAAACTATAGAAGCACCATGAATCTTCAACGCCAAAGAAGGTAAAATTGTGAAGTCGGCCGGAAAGATCATGACATTAGTTTTCTGGGATGCTAAGAGTAAACTTCTGAATGTCTATTTTTCTAGTGGAACGTGTATTATTGTAACAAATTATGCTAAACCTTTGGACCAATAGGAGGTAAAAATATGTAAAAAAAAAGATCGGATTTATCAAAAAATTGAGGTTATATAAATAACAAAAATGAATTAACTGGCCTATAATTTGTTATCACATCCGCCTTATTTCCAGATTTGGCTTCATCGGATAATTGTTTCTTTCAAAATCTGAGAAAATACACAAAATTTCTTCTTAAAACATTAGTTGAAATATTTTGCAAGTCTTAATGGAACCTGATTTCCGTGAAGGGGTAAAATGCATTAGTGTCAAGAAAGACTAAATTGAGAAATGAGAACACTTTCAAAAGAGTCAGCTTCTATTTTGTGCTTGCGAGAACTTTTAAATGACCCTTGTTTGCGCACGTGAACTTGAAATATCTGCACAACAGACTTTACATACATTTTATAGACGCTTAACAGGAATGCTCTTAAAACTACATGTATCACATTTGGTTGACATCCATTGCGCCTTTTAAATTCTATGCCTCGTCTTGCCCTGCATGATATGCTGAACAGAAAAAGTGTTCCCATATTTTGTCAGGCATTCATAAAAAGCTGGATAATGCGGATGTACGGTTTCTGATTTATTATTTTTTTAATAGTGTTTAACGCCGGTTTTAACTGCTGAGGCAAAACAGACGGTACAGTTTGTGATGTGGGTCTTTGTTTTCATAAATCTTCATTACATGTCCTCAATTTTTAATATGCTTATCCAAAAATAACTTTTCTTTTTGACAATCCAAGCGTTGATTACACAATTTATTCACATGTATATTTTATGATATGCGGCCCCCAAAAACCTTCCCTTGGGCACTAGTTCCTTATCGAACAATTTAACCACAGGAACAGCAGAAGCCAACTGACAGAGTTTGAAGATGCTTCATAAACCACAAAGCGTATGTGTCGAAGGAATATATATGTTATATAAGGTGGTATCCAGAATATTGGGGACTGGTGCTGCCATCTGGTCAAAAACTTACTTTGAGACTAATGACCGCGTCACCCTCGAAGTAGTTCCCTTCCACATGTATACACCGGTCCCAGCGATTCTGCCATTTTCCAAGTGCATTTTGGAAGTCATGTTCTTTGAGAGTGTTTAGCACAGGTAGTGTTTCTTCTTGAATCCTCTCCATTGTGTTGAACCGACGTCCTTTCAACTTGATTTCCAGTTTGGGGAATAGAGCGAAGTCGCAGGGTGCCAAATCAGGCGAGTACCGTGGGTGAGGGCAACCGTCATGTTGTTTTTTCGTAAAAACGTTCCTGGTGAACAAGAAATTGTGACAGGGCGCATTATCATGATGCAACAGCCAGTTCCCTTGTCGCCAAAGTTCGGGCCGTCGTCTCCGCACATTTTCACAGAGCTGTCGCAAAATGTCACAGTAGTACGTGGAATTCACTGTTTGATTTGGTGGGACGATTCTTTGTGCACAATCCCCTTGGTATCAAAGAAAAAAAGGAGCATGCTCTTGTTCGGGCTCTTCCACTGAAAAGATTGTTGTTTTGTCTCAGGGTCATAAGCGTACATCCAGCTCTCGTCGCCGGTAATGACCCTGGACAAGAAGGTTGCGTAATGGGAAACTGCCGGACAAAGTTCGTACAATCTTTAAAACGCTGCGCCTTCTGATCAGCAGTCAGGATCCTTGGCACAAATTTTGCTGCGACACGATGCATGCCCCATTCATCAGTTAAAATTCGTTGGCATGTCCCATAACCAATTCCCACTTCATGAGCTAGGTCCTTAATGGTTCGACGTTGATCCTCACGAACGAGGTGTTGAACTTTGGCAACAATGTCAGGGTTGTGCATCTGACGGTCCCACCGGTGTGAGCATCGTTTTCAATAGCTGTGCGGCCGGCCCTGAACCGAGCATACCACTGAAACACGCGTGCACGGCTCATGCTTTGTCCCCCAAATACTTGTTGAATCATTGCGAGGGTCTCCATAGCATTTTCCCCGAGATTTGCACAGAATTTGATGCACACTCTCTGTTCTAATCTTGGACCCATCTTAAAATCGCCACACACTACACACAGAGTATCATCAAGAGTATCATGAAAGGTACTATAGGATCTGAACACATCTACCCAGCTGCATGAAACTTTGATCACTCACTCATCAGATGTATTGTTCCCACCTAGCGGTACAAAACTCTACTGCAACTACTGTCGAGATGGCAGCACCAACCCCGAATATTGTGGATACCACCTCATATATTCCCAATCAGTGGCTTAACAATTCATATAAATGCAAATCGGTCAAACTGACATAATAACCAGTTTGTGACCAATTAAACTCAAACAAATTGGAACGCAGGGGACATACAAATTAAATGTTAAAGGAGGCGAAAGCAATAATTATCACGGAAACACGCGGTAACGTTGACATTTAGTTTAAAATTAGAATCATGTGTACAGACTCTAAGACAATTATTAAGAACAACAATATAAGTTATTCAAAGTCTCTGCATTTAACCAAAGCTCGGCCTAAATTAGCAACAATTAATTCCTAGACTGCAAACTTTTTCCAGAAGATACAGAACTAAATTTAAATTACATCTAGCAAATTGATGGTGGGGCAATTTAGATGCCAAACTTATCACCTCTCGATGTCGCATATGCCGTTGCTCACCACGCACTGTGTTCTAGGAAGGGCGGGAGGAAGGGAACTGTCGAAAGGAGGGGACAACAGTATGCAACTCAGGGTTACTACCACAATAATTTAAAGCCCCCGTTATAAGTGTATATATAATTATCCCTTGCTGTTTTATTTATACTTTAGTTCTAGCCATTTTGAATGCATTTGTTACCTCATTATGATAAGGTCAAGGATCAGAAGGTTAAACATGAACCGAAACACATAAACAAAAGTGTAATGTGCAGTTGTTTGGATGAGAACAGCGGACGATGTACTACTCTGCAATTATTTGCAAGTTAAAGGAATTATGGAGGAATATACTTCCGAAATGATACAAAATTCCGGGCCTTTACAGTTACAAGATATCCCAAGACAGTCTGCGGGTTGAGTTTTTCAAAAAAATACTTACAAATAAAGTTTTGTTTGAAAAGCTTTCGGTTTCGCATTTATATCACCGCATACATTTCAAAATTTGAGCGAGCCTTTTATTTCATAATCAAAGTACATTTAAAACACTCTAACCAATCACCAAAAATATAAATGCAACAGTAGAAGTAAAAGGTTTCGCATCCTACCATCATTGAAATATATATTGCAATAATGTTTATATATAAACATTATTAACAACACTAAACACAATTAAAACTCAATGAAAACAAACATTTCAAGCATATCCGATCTTCTTCATATAGGAGGTAATGGTAAACAAAGTGAGTATTTATCACTATTTCTAATAATGACCTTTGAAACTATTTTGGTACAGATATCAACTCAATTTGAGTGTTATTTTAAGTGTATTTAACCATGGGGGGGGGGGACTATAGAGGTAACGGTTGGAGCTCCCCGGTTCAAGTCCCTTAGGGCTATGGTTTTCCTTGGTTGCTTTCCAAGAATTTTCCACTCTCCCATTTTATATCATTTTAAAGCGTCGAAAGTATGGCGAGGTTGGCTGATGCAGTGTGACGTGAGGTATGGAAGCGGCTCCTCTCAAAAGCTCGAACTCCAAGGAGGGAAGAAGCGCTCTGCAGGAGTCGCGGTGTTCTATCTAAAAACAATGTTAGGGATCCTACATCAATGCCTCACCGCCCGTGGATTCTGGCCTCCCGATTTATCCCTTACTCATCCTTTCCTTCCGGAAATGCTCTCATTGAGGGTGTAAGCACAAAAACGGTCAGCCGCAAGCAAGGCTGAAGTACCGAAATATCTTCTTCCCATGTTAATAATATAAGCCAATTCAAGTGTACGATATTTTGCTGCTTTCCTAATCTACATTTCATTTAACCTGATTACACATTTAAATTGTGTAAATTGTTCTTCGATTTTCACCGTCTTTTTGTAAGCTTTGTTTTCAGATTTATGTCATGCCTTTAAACTTTCTTTTATTCTTTTTCAGTAAAACTTTCACTGAACGTTGCTGTACCAAACTTCTCTGAAGTCTTGTAATCTGTTAACTAATTCTCCACTGTGACAATTTTAGTTTTATACCTAGCACAATTTCCTTTTTTTTTTTTTTTTTTTTTTTTTTTTTTTTTTTTTTTTTTAAATTTTAATAAAGCACTTTCTATAAATATGAACTTTACATTCGCAAAATCGTTTGGAAAATGTTGAAAGAAAATGTATGCCTAATCGTTGCTGATACAGGAATTCATAGAACGTTATTTTTGCACCCTTACAATTAAAGGATCTATTAATGTTTCCAAACTTGCGATAATAGTAGCTGGGTGGAATCTCTGCTACTATTTCACCGATTAATTTCTAAATATTAATAGTATTGGGAATTTCTAGTCTGCTATCGTTCAGCTACTAAACGAGGCGGTGGGTGTTAACTGTATGCACTAAACTACTGGAACACTAACTAACCTCTCTGTTGACATTACCAGGCGAAATACCTTTGGTTTCGCATGCAACTTTTTCATTCTATCATTATCAGTAGTTCCAGGAACTTGGTTTAAAATTCATAGATAAACCTCTGTATGCGCACGAACGCTGCTTACAAATTTCAGCAAGCGTCAACCGTAAAAAGATCGTAGATAATTATTCGCGCACGCATAGCCATTTTCAACAAGGAAACATCTGTAATCGCTCATAAGCCGTGATCATCAAATCAAGTCAGCAACGCTTACATAAACAAATTAAAAATAATAAGCTCATATAATGTTCGGTTTAAGTTCATGCTAGAAAAACATTTTAATTGCTATTTTAAATTAAAATATCCGGTTGCGATTGTTGCTGTGGACAAAATGTGCCCTTTTGCTCTAAAAGCAATTACCTCCCAGTTTGGGTCTAAATTCTACAAATTCTACTGAAACAATTAATTGAGTGAACTTGATTATTGGTAAACAATCTTTTCTTCTTTTCGTAATAATATCCTGAATGTAAACTCTTGAGGATGAATGGGGTTGGAAATTAATCTCTTCTCCTCATAAACAAAACAAAACATTAAACTGGATTAAAAAATATTTAAGAGATGATTCTGTTGAAATTATATTTGAGTTGTTTGCTAGCAAAGGAATGAAGGAGAAGAGATTAATTTCCAACCTTGTCTACAGGAAACAGGGTAAGGACAAAGGGTTCACCAAAGAATAAAATAATTAAATGACATTTGTGACAGGTATTTCAATTCCGTTCACATAGCTTACTTCAACATTGTTATTTTCTGATCAAATCAATTCTTTCATGGTATCTCTGGTGTCGCAAAGAATTACGTTGTCAACTGCATAATCAGGTTACTAAAAAATTGAGTGATTGATAGTCCGCTTTGTTTCTCAGTATTCAACTCTGGCATTAGAAATAGTTTGCTGTGAAGTTTATCCAAATTACAAATCTGTAGCATGAAATTTACGATCGAAGTTTGCTTTAAGAAGTATACAGGGTTCTGCACGCAACATTACACATTCATTGTATTTCATATATTTCGCGCCATTGTCCTGTAAGTTGGCTCTGTTAAAATGCTTTAAGTAATATACTACAGGTGACAAGACAAGAAACAGAATCATAAACAGCATAAGTTTAATGTTATTATTTGTTTGTGAGTTTAAGGATGAATGCCTCGCTTCCGACAAGCAGCAAAGAATAACAGCGTTCTGTTTTTCAACTTTTTGAGAATTCATCAACGAATGACGATTCATTATAGTGTGCCGCTCCTCGCACATCGAGTTATGACGCCAGAGAATATTGCAGCAGTTCATGCCTTAGTGCTGGAAAATCGCCGAGTAACGACAGACATTCTGAACGGTTCAGCAAACCACGTTATTCGGATGAAGAGATACACCAGCCAGTGCAGAGTAGTTACGCAGATAACTAAACTATTTTTTTTTTTCCTAGAGGAATGCATGCACTGTATAATCCTTGGATAACCTTCATTGAACGTAACACAGAATGTAGAAAAACGATTCAGTTTGTTCCCCTTTTGCTCATTAAATTAACATTTTGATAAAGTTAAGGTTTTCGCCCTCATATGAAGACTGAACTAAAATGTTTGAATTTCAGTATAATTTTCCATGATAGTTGTTTTAAAAATAATATTTCTAGGGTTATTTAATCGTTCTTCCATGTTGAAAGTAGGAAGTTTTGTTTCTCTTCAGTGCAGAAAAATATCTTTCAGTTTCAGAGTGGACTTTAGTTCTGTGATTGAAAGCCGATAAAATGCTTCAAATCCAAAAAGTATGTAACTATGAGGCATCCAAAATTTTCAAACTCAATAAAATTGTACATTCATTTCTACGGACTCTCTTTCCAAGCATTCTGGTCATTAATTATTCAAAAAAGACGTTTTAGATAGAATACCTTCATCATATTCCAGTTCATTCCAACTCTCCTCAATGATCAAATCAATTTGTTTTCTTGCTCTGTGAATATGTTTTCAAAGTTATGATTGTTTCATTTTAATTTAAACTAAGATCATTGATTTATTTCTGTAACGGAACAAAAATAAAATTATGTCATTATGAAGCATGCCTGTTATTCAAACTGTAGTTTGTAATTTTATTTTTTCACTATGCTGAACGGTTTTTATTAGTACCAATTACCTGTTTCGTGTACTCATACATCTGAGTAAAAAGTACATTTCGTTTCTGAAACTCTAAGCGACCGTTTTGAACGATGCCTTTCAAGATTTTGGTTCTCTGACGGCCACTTTCATCAACAGGAGTTACAAATACACTAACATGTTGTTTGTTAACATTGTGTAAAAAGGTTGTGGAGAATTGCAAATAACAAGGATTGAGAAGGTGGTGTCAAATCCGTAAAACTTTAGAACGTTCTGTACTTTTGTTTGCATAGAATTATTGATAAATGTGGCGCATTAAACGAATGCTAAATGGAGCAGATGCACAAATTTTTCTAAGTTTTAAAAGTAAGCCACTTGTCGAGTTAGGAAGTGTAAAGAAATAACAAAAGTAGCCGTCTTTTCTTTATTACATGTTATGTCATGGTTAATGTTAACATTATTTGAAGTTTGGTTCATAATCCCATAAAAAAGGCACACTTTCACACAACAGTCATTCTTTCTATTTAGTTGCGTGTCTTGACGCGCGCCGCATTACATGTGTTTTGAGCTCTTGTTCCAGAAATAGGTGAAGCATTAAAAGACATTTCCATAAGGTAAACTCTATAACCTAAGAGTACACCTTCATTAATGGTACGCATTTCAAACTGAGCTCTAAAGTGAGATTTGTTAAATATCGTTCTATCATGTGCTGATCCAAGTCACCTTTAACAGCAACTATTCTTGTTTGGAGGTTAGTAGTTCCGATTACCTGGACATCGCTGTAAAAGCATCCCGTGCAAATACGATAAATTTCGGTCTGCTACCTCTATGACGTTGAACTTTTACGGGGTACAATTGTTCATACTTTTGGGTGTTGTAAATAAGATAATGTGAAGTTCCTTTCTCTTTCTAGTGCAAATGCTGCGTCTTTCTTATAATTCTGAAAACAATAGTCTTTAAGATACCGGCATATCCCGAACCGGTAACATAAAACCTTTTACGTAATTAATGGGGGAGAGAGATATGCTTTTGTTTAGTCTATTCTAACATCTCTCTTTTTCAATTAAAGTCTTATGACGCTTGCTTTCCACATTCTGTGAAAAATTGCTCTGTTGAGTAAACATTTAAAAGACATTGAATATTCTGCTCATTCTCGTTAAGAACGACTTAATACATCCAAAGGTACTATTTCGACGTCTACAGCCGTATTTATGGCCGCCATTTTCAAACTGTGAACACTTCTTAAACCATTAACATAAGAGAACTGCGAAGTTAATTTAATAAGAGGTTTAAACGCTGTTTATGTTAATGTGGCACCGCGGAAATTTGTAAGTGCACTTAGCGGAGCGATTAAATGTATTTTGAAAAGGATTATATAGTGTTTAACCTCCTCCTCCTCCTTCTCCTCCTCCTCCTCCTCCTCCTCCTCCTTCTTCTTCTTCTTCTTCTTCTTCTTCTTCTTAAAGGGATCTTTTGCTAAAGTTGTTGTATGATAGGTATTTATGGAATAATCTAGTGAGGTGAAAATATCATTACCATATTAAGTAGTCGCTTTTAATTATTACTACTCTTAGTTACTAACATAGTGGTATACCTCGTACATCTTGCTTAAAGACCTAAGGATTCTAGATACGGATTGTTGTGTGTTTGCTAAAAGAAAATATGGATTTAGCTACATTAATATAATTTATTAAACAATTCTTGTTCATAACTTGAATGCTAATATCGCATATTACGACAGACCAAACAAAATTAATTTTGTGTATTGCACACCAGACAATTAAATTATATATTAAGTAAATTATAATATTAAACAAAGAACAAAACTGTTTGCAATTAACTTTTAGAACCTTTTAAATGCTTTAAACGTGTCCTTACACAAGACGCATGTACTGAGAAATTCCTACAATAAAGGACAATCAAATAAACAACATGTAGGTCCGGAACTGTTGAATAACTTTGTAGTAGTAATCCTTTCTCACAACAAAGCCCAGTAAACTAATCTGACAATATATTATAACATTTCTCTAAAATTAGGCAACAAAAAAATCTATTCACGATTTACCTTTTAAATAAAGCAAAACCAGTTACAAAATAATACCAAACTTATTTCCCCAAGGTAGGCAAGAAGTTCCATATTTAGTTCCTGAAGGCTAATCTCGAAACAGTTCCATTTTCCCTGGGAACTTCTTATCAACGACCTGCCATTGCGCAAGCTCAGATGAAGTGCTCTCGCATCGATCCTTTCCCTCAAGCGACGGAACTATTTAAGTTAATTCTTATATTCAAGTAGAAACAAACTCTCTTTTCAAAATCAAGAAATTCAAAGGAAATCAGTGTAAAAATAACAACAAATAAATAAAATCTTGCTAACTTTAACATCTGTTGATGAAATCAACCCTCAGGTGAGTTTGGGAAAATATGCCAAAAAGGATACGAGCCTAACGGTTGACAGATGAGCATTGCGTTGATAAGCATAAAATTATATACATTTTGCACAGGAGTGCTTATGCGTGATGCATTTTGACATCCCATTACACTCCTCTTATCACTGAAGCATTATTAACTTTTTTATTATTAGCTTATTTGGATTTTCACAAATCAAGCGAGTCTCTTGTGTTATAATAAAATTTATTATCGTACGAACTTCTCGAATAATGGAATTTACAAATGTACAATATTTTTCTCCCAGGATTTATCCAACAACCAAGTTAAAATGTGCAGAAATTTCTGTCGCTTCATCAGCTATAATAGCAAGAAATTGTGTTTTTTCTAAATTCTTTACAAATTTCCTCATAATACTTTTCCAATTGCAGTAAATTAATCATTTTGTATTATTTTCAATATACCTTTCAACACATTAATAGCTTAAATATTGTTTTTAAACCTTTATTCGGTTTATGGGTACTTATTTAATATGTTGTTCTGCAGCTTAAAAAATGTAATGGTAGTCACTTAATGGAACGCTCTGATTGTTGCCAATCAGCCCTTTTTTTGTTGTTGATTTGGTTTATTTACGGACGCTCTTTAACATCTCAGGTCATCAGCGTCCCATTCAATTCAGGGTGTGAAACGGCGGACAAATTTTGCTCAGATGTCTCTTTTTTCAGGCTTGAGGTTCTTTATCGTGCCGTAAATGTACGACACGGGACCCACGACTTTACTTCCCTTCCGAAGGAAGCCATACTTAGGATTTTTACGCCCGAAAAAATCCATCGGTCCCGGCCGGGATCGAACCCGCGATCTTGGGTGTAGGAGGCCAGTATGGTTACCACACACCACCAGGACCGACCGTTAATCAGCTGTAAATATTTTGTAATGATAGAAGGGAAGTGACACTTAGTTTTTGTTTATAAATAATATAAAACGATTCCTAAATATTACAAATATTGAAATTAAAAAAACTGACCGCATGGTAATGTAATATGGAAATACTGAGTTTTGCATCTCTCCTAGAGCAACCGATTAAATATTGGTAAGAAAGTCGTTTTACTCGTGAAACAAACTCGTATATCAGCCGAAGCCAGATGCATAACAGGCTCCGGGAAAAAATAAATAAATAAATAAAAGGTCTTTAATCTTTACACAACTTCATTTTTTACAGCAGTGCTGTTTATAATCCTTCATTTTCATTTCCATCGTCACTTCAAGATATCTTCTAGGGATGTGAACATTGTCGACTCTTTTGTAAGATAGAATCACATCTCTTATGGAATCTTCCTGTGTTAGTAAAGTTACATTGACTATAGCGTAATGCTTCTTTCTGATATGACGGCTAGTTCTCAGCCTAACGAGGTGGATGTAAGATAAAAAAGGCATTGTCTTAAATTCTTTATTGAACAGACTTCAAGAATATCACAAAGCTACAGTTTTTCTACATAAAAGTTCACCCCTTTAGGCTTCTCTAAAGATATCTAAATAAATGACAAATCGTGACTGTAAGAAGGATGTCAGGAGCTGTTTAATGCACATTTATCCAATTTCACATGCTATGTGAGACCTTTCATTGTCCACGCGAATCAGGATACAGTGATTAGAAATATTGCGTCTTTTGATTAGATAGACTTACTTCATTTTTCCCAAGAGTTCACAGAGAATGCAACATTCACTGCCTTTATTCCTGAAGAAAACTGACATTCTTTAGCAGCAGATGGTCGGATTTTGGTCTTGTTTGTCTTCTAAGGTTTATCCATGAGAATGCGTTACAAGGATGCCTCTCACGCTGCTGCACGACTCTGAAGTACCTGAATCCTCGATTTCTTGTGATTTGAATTCAGAACTCTGGTCACCCATAATGAAGCGACCAGCCAGTATAATTATTAACAGGCGTAATGTTTTCATCTGAGTTCAATTTTTACTGATTCAAGAACTTTACTAAAGAACTAATAAGTTTACACATTTATAATTTTCTGCTTGTAATTAGTGCAAAAAATAAATTTATTCGTTAAGTTAAAATGTAATCAATACGTACTGTGCAACCACAACAGGCGTTTTCGTGATTGCTACAAAAATTTGGGAAACGTACACAGCGCATTTATGTTTGATCGATTTCGATTTTTGTAAATTTTTTTTGGAAGTACCTATGTACAATTTTTGAAAAAAAAAAAAGCTTTATAAAATATGTAGAAACAACATAAATATGTAGAAACAACATAAATATGTACCGTTATTTTTTTTAATCGTGTTTAACGCCCGTTTTTACTATGAGGCACCGCCGGCGATGAACACTGATGATACCTGAGATGAAATTATTAATTGGGAAAGGATTTTTTTAAGGAAGGAAAGTTCTAGGTCTAATTTTAGAATACCTCCCCGGCATTTGCCATTTATGAGAACTGAGGAAAACCTGGAAAAAAAAAAACCTTGGTCAGGAAGGAATTCCCTTAGCGGGAATCGAATTTCAGACCTCCCGCTCACGCTCCTTAACGGCCTCGATCACCGGTGGCGGTTTGTATTTACTTTTATATTCATATCTGTTAACATTTGAAAAATGCTTAATGAGGTTCTGTATTCTAATAACAATCATTACTTCTTTATATTACATTATATTTATTCAGCTTGCAAAGTGGCAGAAACAAGTAAGGCAAAATAAAGAATAATCTTAGTATTAACAGCTAAACATTTAATAATTGTGAAACAGTTTTTTTTCTTTTTTTCTTGTTTTTTTTCTTTTTTTTTGTGTGTGTGTTTTTTTTTTTTTGTGTGTTTTTTTTTTTTTTTTTTTTTTTTCCCATCCCCACTTGAGTAACCAATATTCACTTTTTTCGAGATCTCTCTTGGTAAGCCTGCCGTGAGAACGGGAATTAGAGACTCTGATGTTAGACAGCCTAAACTATTTTTTCCCACGGGAGATCAACTTCCGTCTGGGATTTATAGAGCTGTTACTCAAGGCACTGTGAACTTTATATTAACGCTTACTCAATGAAGCCATTATAATGAAAGCAGTTATATGACATCACGAAACGCACCGAGTGCAACAGAAGCCTGCAAACAGGATCCAAGCTGCTTTAAACAGCCGGCACTCGGATTCTTCAATATGATCGCTTTTAAGATAAAAGACCATAAGCCTAAAAGTACAATTCGGTTTGTTTCTATAATTGCATTATACTGAGTTCTGGATGGTCTCGTCCACTAGAGTTATTTCCTCCCTTAATTCAGATCATTTTAAAGTTAAGGACGAACATCAAGAGGGTAAAAATACAATTAAGGACAATCTTAACTTGGTTTCAGGCTCCTGCGATCAAACTTATAATTGCACTATAGCACAAAAATTTAAACACCTTTTATAACGTCTATGACATCAATCAAAACCAAGTAAAAGATAATTTAACAAAACATTCTAAAGCAACTTTAATATGATATATTATGCTATCTTTCTAATGTAAAACATGCACATTTTAAGACGAAGCGTTGCTGTTCTTTATAGGAAATATTCCGATGCTTTTCAACACAAGAGTTTGCCTATAATGCATATACTTTTTGTTTGTTTGTTTGTTTGTTTGTTTGAGTAGTGTTTAACAACCTTTTAATTATTGAAGCATCACAGGCGGTGGACACTGATGATACGTGAGATGAAACGATAAACTAGGAAAGGATTTTTTTAAGGAAGGAAGCGTTCTAGGCCTAAGTTTAGGGAAACTCCCCGACATTTGCCAATTATGAGGACTTGAGAAAAACCTGAGAAGGTCCTGGTGGGAATCGAACTGCAGCCCTCCCACTTACGAATCCTTAATGACCTCGGCCACCCGTGGCGGTTTTTGCAATAGACTCGCACTATATACCTATCGAATCGAGTAAACGAAGGACATTTTCGCAATAGTCGATCCGGATGATGTAGTGGTAACCATATTTGTCTCGTAGACCCCCGGCTAGGGTCGATGGACTTTTTTGGGCTTAAAAATCCTAAGTATGGAAGGGAAGTAAAGCCTAGGGTCCCGAGTCGTAGATTTACGGCACGTAAAATAACCTCAAGGCTGAAAGAAGAGACCTCGGAGCAAAATTTACCTGACTGAATGGAACGAAAATGGCCTGAGATGTTTAAGAGCTACCATAAAATATCAACGATCATCATCGCAAGGAATGATCTAAAAGTCAAGAAAAACTTCTTAGTACACGATCGCTTCAAAACAGCGTCCATGTTGACAGCAGACATTAACCAGTTGAGGGATAAAACTGTGAGTGTCTCGACAGCAAAGAGACCGTTTTAGAATTCAAATGTTACAGGAAAGAAAACATTTCTGAGGTTTGCCAATAAGAAGAAAAGACTTTAAAATTGGATAGATAATTGGTGGAAGAATGTGTTTGAAAGTTTGAGCTATTAGCAAAAACATCGCAAGTTTTTCCGACGTGTGGAAGGGGAACGCATGGCATCAAAATGCATATTTCCTACAGTGAAGGATTCATTGATAGTCTGGAGTTGTTTTAGCGATATTGTTGAAATAGTAGAACTTATGAAAAGATAACAAATCACAAAACTCTTCTGCGCCATGTAAAACTATCTGGCAGGCAAAACAATGGCACTAAACTTACATCTTCTGTATGAAAAAGTGTGTTGAACAAACTTTTCACGCCCCCGCCCACTCATAAGCAAATTTACATACCAGATAAACGATAATCATTATATAACGTTTAATATCTTGTTAATTGCATAAGGAGTATTACGTTTAACAAGGAAATATATGTATATCGGAAGGTTGCCTGGTGTCGCTCCATATAGCCTCAAGCGAAGACCACCGACATAAACAATGCAAAGTGTACACTGGATAGTGGAAGGCGGAAACAAAAGCCTTTTGTATTCTTGCTGACTGTCAAATCCTTTCCGAGTCCTTCCAAAATTCCTCAGTAGCCGGTAAACGTATGAGTGACCTCTCACACCATGCGGTCGTATGTTTAAAAGTCAACCTATCACAGACGAAGGTTTTGAAGAGGTAAAAGCGCTGTAGATCAGCGAGGAGTCGATAGCCCAGCTCCTGTGGGTTTGCTTGTGAAAACCCCTGTGAGCTAAGGAAATCACGTGTTAACAATTCAAAGATAAGGGGGAACATACCCGGGAAAATATCACAGTTGCAGAAGCATTGGCTCAGTTTATGTCAGTTTTACGCATATCGCAGTTTGACTCGGTAGATCACTTTTACTCAGTTTGCAGGACTCAGCTCAGTATTAAACTTTCAGCAACACGCCTCAGTTCAACTTCTTCAGTGCTAGAATATCAGTTCACGTGGCGTTGTTCAGTGCAGCCCATTCCGTTTTTCAGAACACCAGTATGAAGATACGCTTTTCCAACTCTCGTTTTTGAGCATGCCTTCGAAGTTCGTTCACGCTAAGATTAAGACTGTACTAACATTAATAACTGCTCCAGCCAGATCCTCTCCGAGAATCGCGGGTTCGGGCAATAAGCTAACCTCCCCGGTCAGTGGCAGTCCTAAATTCATCTTCAAATAAACGTATCCAAGATTTAAATGAAGCAGTGCGTTGTTTTTTCCGTCATCACCCTTCGCCTCCCTTTTCCCGTGACCACGAGAGCACAAAATGCCGATATCGGGCCCCTGAGATACTCGGGATACGAGAAGTTATCGTGGTTCGATTGGCATCGGATTTGTGCCGCCCCACTAGCCGCCTCAGAACTGAAGAACATGCTATGTCTCCCAAAGTCGGACTGCAAACTCACACAACTCTTTTGGAATGGTTTGGACAGAGAGCTCAAAAGAAAGGTAAATGCTTCCTGCTTGGAGGGGCATTTTGTAAGAAACCCTGATAAACTTAATAGAAAGGTTGCCCAGAGAGGGTTTTTTTTTTTTTTTTTTTTTTTTTTTAAATGCTGTTTAACGCTTGTTTTTACTACTGAGGCACCACAGGCGGTGAACACTAGTGATACATGAAATGAAATGATATATCGGGAAAGGCTTTTTTTTTAAAGGAAAGGAAACGTTCCAGGCCTAAGTTTAGGGTACCTCCCCGGCATTTGCATTTATGAGGACTGAGGAAAACCTGGAAAAACCTTCAGTCAGAGAGGACGGTCCTGGCGGGATTCGAACCCCAGACCTCCCGCTCACGAGTCCGCGCCATAGCGACCTCGGTCACCCGTGGCGTTGCCCAGAGAGTGCAAAGTAGTGATCAAAGCATGGGAAGGTTTCTTTGAAGAAAGCAATATCTAGAATGTACTGTTTATTTTTATTAAAAATCTCTATGAATAAATATGAACATTTTAATCCTTTTTCAAATAAATCCTGAAAATCAGAAGTGTTGGAAAACTTCTCGATAGTTAAGATCATTCGTGGTATTGCTTGATTATACAAACATTCTATAGGGGACTTTACGTCTTATCGCGTCGCTATTGTTTGTGACATGGATTATAGAAGTGCAGCTGTAGCCACACTCTAATTATGTTAGAGGGTCATTGTACACCTTCACAGTGTCTAACCAGGTTGCTTCCCCCATTCTCTTATCTTCACTTTTCAGGACTTTGTAAGCACCGTGAACATGGGTGCTATAGGATGTGTGAAACTTCAAGTATCTGCCCATATTTTTGACGTTGGGGGCATTGTGTTAGAAACTAGAATCTGGTGGTATGGTAATTTATGACAGTAAAAATTGCGACACATTTCGCCAAATGTTAATTTTCTGATATGCGGTCATATCAATACAGACTGCAGGATTATTCAAGTCTTTCCAGAAAGGTAACTCTGGTTGTTTGTAGCGTAGAGCACTTAAAATATTGCACGTCGTAATTTAATATTGTGCATTCCAATTGCATTTTTACCTTAATATCCGCATATTTTGTTTTGAATGTTGCCTGATGCAATGTCGACAATTAAATTGTAGCATAAAAATGAATTCGTCTTTAACTAAGCTATTGCTTTATGCTAAATGAGCAGGTTATCTATGAAAAGTGAGCGCAGCGGGGAGTGCATGAATGCATGCATCCGGCCGGCCGACAACAACAGCTAGTGGTTAATTTTGCGACACTAGAGTGACTAACAAAATATTATTTATTTACGCTGGAACTGTCTGGCTTGGTTTTTCACATCTTTGGTATCTGCTTAGGAAATTACTTATTGCCCTTCCTAGTTTTCTTTGAAAAAGTGAATTTTTAATGAATATTATTCTTCAATTGTCTAAGATGTGTGGTTGTTTCCTATGGATAGGAAATTAGATCAAACGGTTAATATGTTGTTAAAGACAACTCTATCATAGAACACTTTGTGAATTATCTATAGAGATACATTGACTATAATGCAGCCCCAGAGTCATGCTGCAAGAACTCGAAAGTACCTTTCCTCACAGTTAATTCTGCAAAATTAGTTGCTAAATGAATTTCTTTATGTTTAAAAAATTAGGTCTATTATTCGTCACCGCTCTCTATTCACTACACTTTCATTTTTTTTTTTTATCACGAAGGAGCAGATTAGATTTTTCAGAACTTCAGTATCAGCTATTTTGTGAATTAACATACCTAGGTAAGTGGTACCATGCTTCTTCGGAAAACAGAATGAGGTTAGGATCGATTTCTCCATCGTGCATTAGAATCAAAATTGTCGCTTACAAAATTTACTTCTGGCTATAGAATTACCAGATTTAAGTTCTTACAACACAGTACTTTTATAGACCCTTAACCTAAGCAGCCAGCCATGTGGAACGGCAAGAAATTCCTGTTTGCTGGGAATGACGGCCAAGAGATGTTTAGAGGACTTCTCCATGCGGTGTCTAATGTCACTCGGGGTTTCTTCTGTGAACACTGTACGTCTTCGCTTCTTATGTTTAACGCTTCCTGTTTCACGAAATATATTAACAAAGTTTATGAATCATGGTAAGTTCTGGAGTTCCAGCATTTGCAAATTTCTCTTGAAATAATCTGACAACACGAGCGTATCAGAATACAAGAACCATAAATGAACACTCATTGAAGAATAGAATAAGCTGACCTTTGCTTGCAGACTGTAAACAAAAAAAAAAAAAAATCAACAAACAGTGGGTTTAGTGTAAGAGACTGCAGCGTATATCCCGTTAAGTTATTGCAGTAAGTCCCCTCTACATCCAAAATTCGGTAACCTACTGCTGGTTTTGCCGCGTTCACATTTCAGAGATAATAGGTTAATCCAGTAGCATTTAGAATACTAAATAAAATTTCGAATTTGCAGCCTCTCCGTCCTACAGTTCTAGATATATTAATATCGTTTGGATCCTATTGGAAAAACATTTATATTTGAGGCAGCGCGACTTTCTTAAGCTGAAGGCCATAGCTTCAAAACGTTACGGAAAACAAGCAGGTCTATATGTAAACATGAAAGTTGAACTTTGGTTATTTTTGCTTATAGTATCTAGTTATTATTAATTAGTACAAACAGCAAATAGTATACATTTTATTGAACTTTGTATAAGGCAAACAAAATACAATGCATACTAAAAAAAAAACAAAAAAAAAAAACAAGCTGTGTTAATCTAGACAATATTAATGCTTTAGGCATTTTTAAAGAAGAATTTATTTCGGAAAATAAAGCTTTACATTGTTGTACCGGTGTGTACTTCGCTTTCCTTAATGCCATAAGTACCTGGATCTGGTGTAGTTGAAGAACTGCTGCGCTGTATTAGAAAATGGCAAGGGAACACGTGTTGCAGGTGGATATGTAAATGATATGTTTCGTGGGTGTGGGTACAGGATAGTTAGTGGATAATAGTACGGGGCAGAAGATGGGCAAGCCGTTAAAAATTAAAATGAGAAGGAACCATGCATGATTAAAGAATGTTCCGTGTATATGAAGACAATAGTCTGTGCAACTGTACGCCACTGTACTTCATGAAATCGGAATGCCGTTGTTATTCTATCCTTGTTTTATGTTCTTCTAGCAGTGACCTAGTGTGCTTACTTCCCTAACCTTGCCTAAGCATGGGTTTAACAATGCAGTTTTCTAGCTTGAAGTTTTTCCTATGTGGTGTTTTGGACTACATCAGACGCCATTTCATTGGTGCTGTATCTTCAAACCTTGGTCATTTGAAATAATGTGGAATTAGAAATGGTTCAAGCTCCGCTTTAAGATGTAAATGAATACCTTCTTCGCGTATCTTCTTGAAGTAATAACTTCATTTGATCTGTTGTTAAGTTCAATGCACTTATATGACAACATGCTGTTCTTAAAATTTAAAATGCTTCATTGGGTTCTACAAACGGTATCGGTGTGTTTATGTTTATTTTTTCGTATTATAAGTCTTACAAGATTTGTTCTTATATACGTCTTCTAGCGCAAAATTCCTCGTCGACTTATAAAATTCGTATGTGTTATTGTGCTTCGAACTAAAGAATGCTGACATAATTACTGCATAATAAAATACATAAGGTTGATAATGTTACTGGTGAGATAATGAAATGTCAAAACTGTGAAATGAACAAAGCGTAGGACTAAGAACGGGACGATAGATATGGCATAAAACAGCGAAATATCGAAGGAACGTAAATTTTAATATTAGAGGTTGGAGAGAATTTCATATGTTTATGATATAGGTGTTAAAAGGGACACAGTTGAGCAAAACTGTGAATAAAACAAAATATCTTTTAATAGATGTTTATGCACTATTTTTACACAGCCCTTTAATATTAATGAATAAATTAGTAATTGTAAATTAAATGTATTCCAATCCTTGCGACATGTATATGTTTTAAAGAAATAGTTCCATATTTTTCACTAGAAAGAAACACCTAAATCTGGATAATATTACCAGTATTTTAGCGGTGATAATAATTAGTGCAATTTAAACGTATTTGGTTAGGTAAAATTACATATTAAAACTTTATTTTTAATTACTTGCATTTTATTTATTATACTAAATTATTGTTCGAAATGTAATTTTCTCGCGTTGAAAGTAACTAATACGTCATAAGTCATGGCACCTATTTTTTTTCCTTGCTAACAAGGACAACACGAAAAATATAAAAAGTATGATTGAAAGTGTGTGGAGTGTACTTTCGAATGAAGCCACCAGATGGTGTATATGAGCAGAGCTACGTGTCTCAGCACATCCTAGAGTACAGTTGTGAGCGACAGTGGTCACTAATAGAGGTCACGAAGAGTGAATAATGTGCCTGTGTGTAAATAGTATTTATTCGCAGCAGGAATGCAGAGAATGTCACGCAGAGCTGCGAGAAACACTGGATGCTGCCTGCTTCAATTTGAGTATTTGGCCAAATACTCAAATTGAAGCAGGCATTGTTATTGTATTCTTTGAGCGTGAAGAGAAAAGAAATCGTGCCAATAGTGCATAAAGAGAACATTACGAGATAGTGGGCATGGAAGGTTCTTATGGTCTGTTTTGACTTTTGTGTCAATATACGATAGCAATAAGGACATTAAACCATAGCGGATGTAACATGTCACAGTTTCTAGTAGTAAGTTGATACCCGAAGACACGATATCAAGGAAAAAGTAGTCCTGGTGGTGTAGTGGTAACCTTACTTGCCTCCTAAACCCAAGATCGCGGGTTCAAACCTGGCAAGGATCGATGGATTTTTTCGGGCTTAAAAATCCTAAGTATGGCTTCCTTCGGAAGGGAAGTAAAGCCGTGGGTCCCTTGTACATTTACGAAAAAAGAACCTCAAGCCTGAAAGAAGAAGTCTCTGAGCAAAATTTGTCGGCCATTTCAGCCCTGAATTGAATGGGACACTGATTACCTCAGATGTTAAAGAGTGTCCGTAAATAAATCAAATCAAAATTAAGGAAAAAGAACGATATTTAGGATATAAAATGCAGAATATTACGAAGAATAAAGGAATAGAAATTTTGAATCATTTTGGTTACCAAGGGATAATTGTTTCTTACAAGCGGCCTGTGTTGCCCACTAAAATTCTATCAAAAAGAATTTTAAACAGAGAAATAATTACCGTGATAATGGCAGGCAGAACCTTCAGTCAGACTGGGTGGTGTTGCAAGTATGCCTATTCATTGAACTTGCCTGCTGTCGATGTAGGGTGCTTGATGTTGTGATTAAGTAGGTAAGGAAAACGCAACCCTTGTGGGGGGCCCCTATAGATTGGTAGCATTTTAAAGATAAACAATGCTCACGGCAAAAGGAGGGTTTGAGAATTTTCGAATGTCAACTTATTAAAAGCTTACAAGAGGACAGTATTGAACGGTTGAAACGACTGCGAAATGACTTAACTTTTAAATTTCTCTAAAACAAGCATACTTTGATTGATGTATGCAATGTTTTCAATTGAAGACTTACGCTGAACTATGAGAAGAGAGAACACGAAAAAATTATCTGGAATTCCCCTACACAGAATCTATTACTAATAGGACATGGACTGCTACCAACCAAGACTTAAGGTTTAGAAGCAAACTATTACCACAATGAAATAGAAAGAACAAATACTATCACAAGTCAGATTAGATTGCAATTGTATATGTGACAACATCGGAATTCTTAAGCACTTAACATCAAGTTAAGTATATTCAATACATAAAGCAATTATGAGCCACCGTTTGGCAGATAAACAGGAACTATGGTAGATGTAAGGAGAGAAGCTGGTTTGTAGCTCGTGACCTATTATTCATCTCACCTATTGTCTAGAGTCCATTTATAACATAGCTCCACTCCATTCTGGTTTAGTGCCTAGAAATGCTACGAGTAGCTTGTAAATATAATATATACAGAATGCAACCAAAAAATATGCCAAAACTTTGGAGAAACATTCCTTGCATATAGAAGATGCAAATATGTTATATAAACATGGTTCCAGAAATGCTTTTATTCCTTATTAAATCTATTTGTCTACAACTCCGCTTACACGATGTGTTATGCGAACTAGAATACCAGCATAGCTGTCATTTGGCAATAACCCCAATACAGAACAGTTGGTTAAATGAAGTGGGGGTGTTGTAACTACTGTTAATTTCTAGATTCACCTTTGTTCTATACCAGGTAGTCCGCTTTTTGCGCTATTCCCTTCATAGCTTGACGTAGCACAAGTCAGCTGTGTGTGTTTACGGATCTCGTTCTGGTACAGTAAAATGAGGTGTTAAAATTAGGAGTTGGCAGATGCTCTTATGATCTATGGATTAGCCTAAGGTGTAGAGCGTCTTTTGTGCTCGTAGTCTGCAAGATATTCCCGGGATACATCAGAGCATCAGAGAGTCCGTGCGAAGGCGGACTGGTAGATATGTCCTTGCTAACGGAGGACATTTTGATCGTTTTAGATGATTTGCTATTTCCCACAATTCTGTTTTTGAATATTCTGCTATATGCGTACAGATGTAGGAAAAGGGCTCCCAAGGAAGTAAAGCAATTCGGACCCATGCTTGTTATGTGGAATGTTTCCCCAAAGTTTGGACATACCTTTTTGTTACACTCTTATATAAGTATAAGTGAAAGCAATGAACGAGTATGTAAACCTCTAAATCTCACGATCAACATAACGCGCACAATGATCCTTACCAGTAGAGTAGAGAATTCTCCTCATATTTTGAGGATAAAGTCACCAGCACTGGATTCTTAATATCGGTACATTTCATTCCCGCCAGACGCCGGGAATATGTTGGAGGGAAAGCCCACTTCCTAATATTGCCAAGCAGGAAACGGTATCCGTTACACGCATGACAACATCTTCCTCCGAGAGAATATTGACCCTACTTGGTCCAACGCCAGGGAGCATCCCTATGGGAACGGCAGTACTAGTAGAAGAATGCTGTACCGCTCCAGGCAAACGACCAACTATTCTCAATGGGCGCGATAGACGATTCAAGTGGGGAAAGAAAAATAAAATAAGTTAATTATCTGCGTATAGTCTGCCCTTTCCTTCTGTACTTGGATATGGTAAAAAGAAATTAATCGGAAAGTGTTAAGAGTTATTTAAAAGTGCAGCAGTCGCGACCGTAAAAAGGGAAGCAGAATCATTGTGCATAAAGTTAGTATTTATGTTTTTATCGAAACAATACAATTAAAACATAAAAACGATTGTCAGGATATTTTCTTGTAAATTATCTTAGGCATTTTTCTGCAAGAATCCGTTTTCACTTAAATATGGTAGATAAAAACTCGTTCTTCAAGACTATCATTTATATAGAGATACAATTAAGGAGCAATTAGTAACCAATTTACACACAATGAAGTCGAATAACACACGAATGCACAACCACTCGCTGACAGTCTCTCTTAAAGCAACAAATTGCGACCTGCCCATGCATTATACGATCAGGACAACTGCCTTCTCCGCGTAACTAAAGTAATATCACTGTATATTCGTATAGATTTTAAATTTTTTTTCTGGAAACACGTAGTGAAAAAAATTACCAATGCGATGGATATTTTCTACATTACAATTTTTTGCAAGATGAAACCGAACTGCTGTGGTGGCTTTGCATTGAAGGAAGCAATAACCAAATTACTGAGAATATAAGTTGACTAGTAATGGAAAAATATCTGCCATGAACGCGAAGCCCTTACAGTGTAGTTAACCTTATATTTTGCCCATCTTTCCAATATAAATAACAGCAAACTCTAATCCTCTCTCTTAGAAGTCACGTACCCCAGCTCTTTTCAGGCTTCTACTGATATCTTGGTTTCGGAAGATTTACTGAATAGTCACATTAGCACAGCCCTTGCATCCTTGAGTAAATGTATTTTTCCGTACGCCATACTGAGGCATAAACAATACTACTATTTCTTTAGAAAAATACTCCAAGTTACTGTGACATTTACAGTTAAAATTGTTTTGCCTCCAGGTTTACTGCTTTCGTATTCCATCTTAACGTTGTTTTTTGCAAGTCAAACTATACTATAGACTCTCCTATTTCAATCCTTATTCGCCAGGGCATTTCGAGTTATTGCTTCGTACACTGAAACAACGTCTAAGACAAATCTATAAAATGAAGAATGTATGAGATAGCTCTTTTGTAAAAATCGAATTCTCACTTTCTCGGAAACAAATAATAACGTGCAGGAATCTCGCCAAAGGGGGCGACTTGGCAAGAACCTTTTGCTCTTTCGCATGCGAAGCAGGTACTGTTGATAGGTCGAACGTTGCTTAGCAAAACTAGTTCACATAAATTTGTTTAAATTTACATATAAAGAATCTTAACCTGAAATCCAATTTGTAAGGACACTGACCCCAGTAATAGTGTCCTTGATTCATGTCTCGAGGGTTTAAAATATGTTTAAGATGACTTACTGCAGCTATACAGGGTGCGCCACAAGCCCCGTACCCCTCCTTAGCTAATGATCTAACGGATCTTTGTGAATTCCATAATTATCTGGGCAGTGTACAAGTTTTTTGTGACATCTACGATGTAATAGTTACGACGGCGGCTCTAAAAGCATCTTTTAGTTTATAATTTGTTTGGTAACCATTTGCAGCCACTTTCTTTTTTATGTATTCCTATAGGATGATGTCTAGTGTCGTCAAACTGGAACTTCGGAGAGGCCATGGTAATGTTGGATTTTCACAGCCAATCCATATTCCTGGGAAGTTATCATTTAGAAAATCACAAACAAGGTCGGCGCACCATCCTGTTACAACCATACCCTAGTTCAGCTAGTTGGGGTATTAATCAGTATCGAAGCCTCTGCAGATATGTCCTTCAACAATTATGTCCCAAACACATAATTTGCAGCACCCTCAACATAACATGTGGTGGATTATGCTCCAATTTCAATGCGCAATGTGGATTTTCCTTTGCCCAAAAATGACATTCTGATCGCATTGCTACGGTAAATGGCAGCCTAATTAGAAAAGAGGATATGTTGTCGAGATAACGGTTGAAACTCCTGAAGTAACAAAGCGCATGCTTCGCTACGTTTGTTCATACCACCATCGCTATGTTCATTAAAGAGATAGGGGCGAAATGGTCCTTTTTCATATAATGACTCATTTTAGAATATGGTACTCCGAGGTCGGCTGTCCATTTGCGTGTCGATTTATAAGGTGACCGTTCGACTGATTCTGCAAATTTAGTCCAACTGATGACTGATCGGCCACTTCGTGAACTGTATGTGACACTGCCAGAAATGTTCATTTCTCCGAAACTAATAATGTTGCTTTTTTTGGAGGTAGCTCCCAATTTTCTATCTAAATTACGTCATAGCTTGTTGCATTATCTGCTCAGTGTGTGGTATTTAATGAAGCCAAACACTCGCATCGACCGAATAAACTGCTCGTGTACGTTATCTTGGCCAACGTGCACTATCACGATTTTCAAATATTTGTTATTTGTACCAAATGTTTTCATTGCCCCCAATATTTATTTATCAATATATATACATATATATATTTCATGTTATAATTTACGTAAATAAATTACATAAACTTGACATATTATGGAAAAAATAATGGTAGTTACTTAGGGCGCGTCCTGTAGAATAAAAATTAAAACAGGAAAACTCAGACAAAATTTAGTGGAAAAAATATCGTGTTCTTAAAATCTGTGGTGGAATTAACTTAAAATTGTGTTCCTTGAAGCATAAGTAGGCAATGACTATTTATCTTCAAAAGCAATTAATACTTTGGTAATTCGGCATTAGGTAAACTTATCAGTGGAAAAATACCGACCTTTTCTCTATCTTTTTAAGTGAAGAAACATTGTAAACCTCATTTAACTACAAATTTACGAAAAAAAAGAAGACAGAAATAAATAAATAAAGAAAGAAAGAAAGAAAGAAAGAAAGAAAGAAAGAAAGAAGGAAAAAAGGAAGGAAAGAAAGAAAGAAAGAAAGAAAGAAGGAAGGAAAGAAGAGAAAAGAAACAAACAAATTTTATTTCATAAAAATGTATTAGTGATTTGAAATCAAAGTCAGGAAAAATTCGAGGTCACGGACACATCTTCGATTTATTGTGCTGAGACTCGTACCATTTGAGTACTGTGCCCTGTCCGGCCATAACTGAGAATCTCCCCCGTCTGAGTTTGTACATTCTGGAGACCTCTAAGGTTATCTCAATATGCAAATATTTTTTAAAAGACGATTCGAAACCTAGTGTGGCGTAGGCTTTATAGTTAACTTCACTATTAGAGTTCATTTATGTTCAATTAATTTTGCCCGCACAAACCGTTCGTTAAGCTAATGTTTTACGATGAGGTTGAAAAAGAAAGGACAAAAAAAAAAAATACCGGATCTTGCTTGAAATCTGGTTATAAGCCCCGGAACAAGGAAGAGGATAAATTGCTAACAATTGCATGAAAGTCCATTGTTTATATTTGAATTATACGCTTACAAGCACAAGATGTGAGATACTTCAAAATATTCAACATAAGAATTGTAAACTAGCGCCTAGCTGTTAATTTTTTCCTTCATCTCAAATGCGTCTTTATTCATATACATTTATTTTACTAAAGCATATCACTTTGGTGGGTACCTAACAACCGAGCGGGGTGGCTCAGACGATAACGCTTGATACTCTCATTCGGGAGGTCCCGGGTTCAAATCCCTCGAGTCCAACCATCCTGGTCATGTATCTTTCCGTGGTTTCTCCAGGTCGCTTGGCGAATGGCGAAGTGGGCTGGCGCGCTGTGATGGTAGCTTGCACTTTGCAAAGGTTTCTGCCCCGCATTTGGAATGAAGGGGATCATCTTAGGGGCTTGAGGTCCTTGTGGGGGAGAGCTACTGCGTTGGGATGTTCTATCTGGAAACATGTTAGGGACCACATTTACATCTTGTAGTCACCGCCCTAACCCAATCCCTGCAGTAAGCATAAACTACCAGCATGGGCAAGACTGAAGTATTGAAGTATCTTCCTCCGTCCCAAACAATTCATTCAAAAGTACCTACCTTATTTTTATCCATATCGAACACACAATGTTACCTTATGCCCTCTTAGTTTCCCAATGTGTTAATAAATGCAATAAGAGAAATTAATGATAGTTAGTCAAAACGCAACTGAAAAAATGCATTAAAACAAGTCCTTTCTTAAGGTGGTAATGAAACCGGCAATCCTAAAGTTCTAGGTATTCTAGAGCGGGCGAGAGGAAATAAAGGCAGAGTAGAAGGATTATAAGAGAAGATAGGGAGAACAAGTTGCTGGCATACCCCTAGTGTCTCCGCTATTACCACTTTATTACTATAAAATAAATGTTATTTATTAGTAACGTAACATTCTATTTACTAAATATTACCTAACTCCTCGTCTCTGCATTTTTAATATTTCACGAAAATTAAGAAACTTTACTTCATCTACCTTCATTCTCTGACAGGAGTCTGCTGTAATAAATAACAATGCTATGTCATATGCACCGATACCGAGAGGTAACCGTTAAAAGTGTAATTTAAATATTAAGAGATGCACTTTTCAAGCTTATATTTTTTTTTCAGAAATATTCACATATGTTGACAATTTCTACCACTGTATATTATATAGAGGCATATTTTTAAAAGCACTAGTTCGCAAGTCATCCGACTAGAGGTTTAACGCCATGCTACCTCTGGCTTCTTTCGTAAACTCAATGACGCTCCAACGCTGTAAAACTTGAGAATACACATTAAATAAAAGAATTTGATATTCATCCTCCTTGCAGTAGTTGCTAGAAGTGTTGCCTGTTTTCGTTGACATCTGCATAATAAACGTAGATAATTCCTGTTTGAATATTTTCTTTTAATCCCTCCAATGTGTGAGGATTCGCTTCATTTTTCAATATTTTCTAGAGCCAGATATCATAAACTGTTAGCTCCAGAGAAGAGCAGGCCATACACCACTGCTTACCCTGTTACCGAACATAAGGCGCGATCCCTTCATGAACGATTTAGCAATATTGTGATTAATAATTAATATAACTTAACTATATCCAACGAGAAATAATCCAAAGTAGATTAGGCCCAATAGTGCGCAGCAACTGATAAGTGCGAATGATATTTTCGTAAGAAGATGTACATTACATGTCACTGAAAATGACACTTCCAGCACCTCTGTATTTACAACTTTGAAGCATTGGAGTGGCGTTGAGCGGTCATAACATTGAGTTTCATCGTTAGCCTGTCGAGTTGCGAACTGATACATTTCTCTGTAGCTAATTAGGCGTATAAAACACTTTAATTCATATGGTGAGAAATACTCATGCTTTGTAACGTTAATTTGGCAATGAATATTCTGGAGTTAGCAGAGATTAAAAAAAATGCAATTCTATTAATTTTCCTTTTAACTCTCTTTAAGAGACATCTACATTAGAAACTGCATTTTGTAATATTCACTGTTACTAATTTTGGTTATTAATCTATTTATGAGGATACAATTTAATACATCATAATTTTACAGTATTCAATGCAGTTTCGAAATCAGACCTTAGCGCAGTTAGTGATATTAAACTAATTTCTAAGATTTATTTGCGGTTGGCAACACTGGAGCCGTGTCAGGATGAAAGAAATCAATAACAGCTGATCTCATCATTGCGCATGCCTAAGAAGGATAAGTCATAGTCATGGAAACTATATCTTTTCCTTTGCGAACAAGAGATAACACGAAAAATCTAACGATGTAGAACTGAAAGTGTATAGAATGCACTTTCGAATGAAGCCGCCAGATGGTATATGTGAGCAGAGTTGCGTGTCTTAGCAATCACCATTAACAATATAATAAAATTTCACCGTATAATATTAAAATAAACTTAAATCGCTAGTGAGAGACAGTGGTAAGAAATGGAATGAGAGTCACGAAGGAAACAAGGTGCATATGTTAAAATAGCATTGCTCCACGGTAGGAATGCACGAGAATGTCATACAGTGCTATGTGAGGCAATGAATGCGAGTGCCAACAGTGGCGAGGTGAACAGTGACCTTCAAACAGGGCAAAATGCCGATTATCCGCGCAGTGGGCTTCCTGTGACCGCGGACAAGGATGTACAGGTAATGATGATGGAAGAGTATTTACACGATAATAGGCATTGGACACTTGTGGAATTTGAACAGCAAATAGGAATTCTGGCAAAAACAGTGTCCGGCATTTTAGGGGAGGACCTGAACATGCGAAAAATGTTTGCAGAGTAGGTGCCACATCAATTAAGTGAGATACAGAAATGGACTCACTATGAAATATGTCGTATCAATCTGGCGAGATTTCAGGAATAAATTCCCCTTGCCACTTTTCGATAGGTAAGGATCATTTGTGCATGTTGCTGTTCTTTTAGATTAAAAAACAGTACCTCAATTTTATTTATTTTGTTAACGTTGAACGCGTCATGCCAACTCCAACAGGTATTGAGACGACAAATGGAATTCACTATTACCAAGCAAATAAAATACGAGATCGTAAGGTGTCTAAGGTAATTGTGTTTTGCCTTCTTAGGGCGAGGATGTTCTCAAAAAAAAAATGGTTAATAAACACCAGCTTTCCACTACAAGCAGGCATATGGTGATGAGACACTACAGTTAGTTTTAAAGAGAAATATAGATGTATTTTTTAATGGTGGCGAATGAGCAAGAGATGCGCAGTGGTTTCTGGGCGAGTTCTGTTTATATGTTTATAAGGGAATTACGTTGGTATCCCTCGTACTTCCGCACTGAACAGGTCGTAGAGACGGTTTAAGTACAGTGCCGGGATAATTTTTGCAACGCCTCCCCTGCTGAGTAAGCTGAGAGATAAAGTTTTGCATTTCTCGATTCGTGAAGTGGTTAGCAATGTTTGCCAGTTCATGAAAATGGAAGCTGAATCAGGAAATGCCATAAATATAAAAGCGGCTCAAAATAGGGTGGCACAGGCATTTGGTGTCTCCTCACCGCATAGTTAAAAAGCTGAAGGAAATAGAAACCGGAACGTCTGAAGCTTTCTCTACTTCATACAAGGAAAGGCCTAGAAGGTCACCCAAAGCTACTTTGACGAATTTAATGAATCCGTTGTTCGCATGACAATGAATGATTTTTACATCGTTTTAAAATGTAGACCTACTCCACACAAGGCTAAAAATACTAAGGTTTCGATGGTAGTCTTTCAACACCGCGCAAAATTATTTCGGCTCTGGGTTTCTGCCGGAGAAAAACCAATAATTATAGACGGATATTAGTAGAGCAGGCAAACCCCGGGAGAAAACGACCATTTACTTGAGAGCCTGGAAGAAATACAGAGAAGAACGTTGCCCCAAAATCTTTATGGATAAAACTTATTGTTCATGGTTCACATACAATCCCATCGACTTGGAGGGATGATTCTATGGAGGGACTCTTAGCTCCGAAAGGTGTCGAAAAGGCTGACTGTGCTACATGCAGGAAGTGACGATGGCTTTGTTGAAAACGCATATCTACGCTTCAAGGCTCAACAGAGAAATGGTGATTATCATGAAGATAAAAATTATCTATAAAAATTATACAAATTATGAGAAATGGATAAGACTATTCCTAACTTACTCCTCACAGTGTCCTTGTAATCCACAATGCGCCCTACCATAGTGTAATGCTTAATTCTTCTCTAAATTCCAATATCCGTAATCCTGAAATGATATCCTGGCTTAGTAACCATATGTCCGGACAACAGCTTCAAGAAATTGAGAATTTAAAATAGTTTAATTAAACCAGAAATATACAAATTGATAAAAACTCTTAAATCCAAAGACACCACATACCAAATTGGTGCAATTTAAGAATAGAAAAATCATGCAGTACCGTATCACCCGGAGATAAAGCCCCTAGAGCTAATATGGGGCATAGCGAAAATTGAATTGCAGAACACAATGTCACGTTTCACATGGAGATGTAATAAAATTACCAGATAAAAAATTGCTTCAATTACGAAAGAAGATTGGAAAGGCTGCTGTGAAAACGCGAAGAGGACAGAAAAAGAATATTTTGAAAAAAAAAAAAAAGAAAAAGTTCTCTTAGAGGAAGGTTTGGAATATAGGTGAAGACAGTGACTGCGATGAAAACAATGAAACAAGTTCAGAAAGTGATGATTTGCATAGCTTCCTTGCAAGTGGTTCATCACAGGTGAGTATACAATTTATTGCACAACTGTACCACTCTTATCTTTCTCACTTGCATATAAACAGTAACTTGTTTGTTTCGTTCATGAAGCTGAGATGTTACCCCCACCACCAATTTCCTAGAAGTGTCTCGCGCAAATCCATGCAAGGCCATTCCGCCACTTCTATTAAATACATCTAGAGGTCGCACTCTTAACAAAACCACAGTGTAGTAGTTTAGGTACAAATCACATTATACGTGATACTGTTTTCTTGGTAGCGAAGTCGATCCTGTTAATTTGTTTCCTTAGCTTTTTTATTTTATTGCTTTTAATCTTGTTTATTTGTTAATTTTGTTAAATTAATATACATATATATAAATAATAAAAGTAGATAAATATAAAACACTGAGAAAGAGTCACACTTGAAATTGCTATAATTGCTCAGTGTTTTATCTTTATCTACTTTTATTATTAGTGTTAATTTGTTACATTGTTAATAGTGTTTCTTTATTTTTATTTTTCATTAATATTGTGTGCACCTCTGGTGCTGCTTTTAACTTTGCTTTTTAAGCTTTATTTGCTTTTGTGTGTTTTGCTTTTGCGTGCTTTGCTTTTGACTTCTTTACTGTTTATCTATTATTCTTTTAATTTTATTTCTGTTTTTTCTAAAAGACTTTATTATTTATTACATCTTATACCATGGCACCTATCCAAGGTAATGTTATGACATTTTGGTTCAACAGGTTTGGTTCAACAGTTTTGCCATTGAAGAACTCGCAGTAGTTCGAAATATAGCAATTTCAAGTGTGACTCTTTCTCATTGTTTTATCTTTATCTACTTTTATTATTAGTGTTAATTTGTTACATTGTTAATAGTTTTTCTTTATTTTTATTTTTCATTAATATTATATATATATATATATATATATATATATATATAAATGAATGAATGAATAATGTTTAACTCCCGATTTTGCTACAGAGGCACCACAGGCGATGGGCAGTGATGATACATGAGATTAAATGATATATTGGGAAAGGATTTATTTTTAAGGAAGGAAACGTTCCAGGCCTAAGTTTAGGGTTCCTCCCCGGCATTTACCATTTTTCAGGACTGAGGAAAACCTGGAAAAAACCTCAGTCAGGGAGGACGGTCCTGGCGATATTCGAACCCAGACCTCCCGCCCACAAGTCCGCGTCTTAACGACCTCGGCCACCTGTGGCGGTATATATATATATATTGGTTCAATACAATTTATGCCTTTAATTTTAAAATTCTAGATATTGCTTCCTTTGGAAGTGAAGTAAAGCCGTGGGTCCCAAGTCGGAGATTTAAGGCACATAAAATAACCTCAAACCTGAAAGAAGAGGCATCTGAGCAAAATTTATCGGGCTTTTTATATCCTGAATTGAATGGGACGCTGTTAAAGAGCATCCTAAATAAATCTAATAAAAGAGTTGGTTGCGAAACCTGTGCATTTCCAGCGTTCAAATAAATTGACGATATTTTGATAAATTTCAGGTTATTTGTGTTACAAAACTCAGCACAGGTAAACAATATTCAGATAAGATATATTCAAAAGTATGTAAATTTCTGGTATATTAAGGAATAATTGGAAACTGTAGAAAATATAGCAAAAATATTAAAACAAACTTATACATTTTGTGAACAGATTTAAGAATAGGACGGCAATTAGGTTATATAAATTAAATTCACAATTATTTAAACATTACGGCCAACATTTTAACGACGACTAGTGGCATTAATAACTTTAATTTGGAATGTAGGCAACATACCAATGGCTCGATGCACTAGCAATATAATTAAATAAATATGAAGAAAAAAATAATTGCGAGAGTTAGAAAAGAATTAACATCTTAAACACAAAGTATAAAGCTATGCGAATATAATAAGTAAAATATAACAAAAATTTCAAATGTTTTAATTCAGAAGGTCAAAGTAAGTTTCAACTGGGAAGATGCTGTATTGATAATGGGGTTATATAATTGAATCAATGAATTCTATTTTATCAAACCACTTTACAATTGAATGTACATCAAATTATTCTATCAGAACTACTCTAGAAATGTATCAGTATCGAAACTAAGGTCTCCAATACCTTAACCATCCGGTTGTATGTATGGCAAAGAATTGCTAATGTAGAAAATCGTTTTCACCACTGTGTGCGTCCTCCTGCTCCCTTCTTATACTTCTCCACTTGTCTCTTAGGAATTACCTAAGGAATTATCTTATTGATTTTCTCTACCTTCAATTCTGCTAACATTTTTATTGCCACCAATCTTGCTGTAAATTGTTCCATTTTCCATCCCAAATACTATCTCACCACGCTTTTACCATTTCACATTCAATTAGACAATTCAACAAAGTATCCACTTTCCCACACCTTCTACAATATTAATTCTTATTCCTTTTAAAAATATTACACTTGTACGCATCCATGCTAGGTCCATTCTTCTAAATTGACCGCAATTATCTACACAACTTCTCCCGCCCCCAGTTTCTTTTGACTACTTTATATCAACCCAAAGAGTTTTTATCTTACTTCTCTATATCTTCTGCCCTCTGTCTTACTACTTTCCAAAATCCACTAACGAAACTTTCGCCCAGTCGCCGCACATCCCCCATTCCAGTTTTTTAAAATAGTTTCCCCCTCTCCCTGTACCAACTCTCGCTTCCCAATACCTCTCTTTGATCCATAATACATTCTTTTAATGCATTGTTATTTTCAAGTTAGAGATATCCGTACAATATATAAAAATGTTCTCCGTTATTATACCGTTCCTTCCTACTCTTCTACCGTCACGGGTGGGCGAGGTCGTTAAGTTGCGGACTCGTGAGCAGGAGATCTTGGGTTCGAATTCTGCCAGGACCGTCCTCCCTGACAGGGTTTTTTTTTTTGTTTGTTTTTTTCCTCAGTCCATAAGTTTAGGTGCCCTAAACTGGAACGTTTCCTTCCTTGAAAATAAATCCTTTCCCAATTTATCATTTCATTTCATGTATCATCAGTGCCCGTACCTGTGGTGCCTCTGTAGTAAAAACGGGCGTTAAACACCATTCATTTTTCCTATTCTTACTAATTCAGGAAAGCTTACCTCCCTCGGCGAGCTTTTTGCTAGCCCCAGAACTTCTCAGCAAAACATGCTAATGTGTTTGTAATTAAACAATTCATTAAAATGACTGGACATACTTGGGAACACACGTGGCCCTTATTGATGTATAAAATGAGAGAGATAACTGATATGGAATATGTTATATCAAAGACACCTGATGATTCAGTGAAACAAAATCTGTATCAAGATACCTATCCTATAAATGTCGGTCCTGGTGGTGCAGTGGTAACCATACTTGCCTTCTAAACCCGAAATCGCGGGTTCGATCCCGGCCAGGACCGATGGATTTTTTGGTAATAGTGAGGTTTTAGCATGTATTCAAGTTAAAATTAAATTTAAAACTGGTATAGAATTAAGGCAAAATCAATATATAAATATCTTACTATACAATGATGATGACATAGTTGTTTTTTTAAATTAAAGAACGTTGGAAGTCTACTAAGATATATGAATAGAATTATCAATAAGGAAATATAATTTTAAACTTTCACAAAAATCAAAGTTATGTCATTCCAAGCTAAATACCCTCTAGACAAACAGATAACTGTGTAATTGAACAGAATTGGACAGAATTATAATTGCTTTAGTGTATAATTTATTTATAAGAAAAAAGCAATGCATAAAGTAAACTTAATAAATTTAATCATGTTTATGGAACTCTTAAGAACTCTTAGAAATAGGATACGAAAGAAAACTCAAAATAAATTTTATAATACTATTCCAGTACCTATATTAACTACAATATTTATAACGACCGAGGACAAATAATATATTGAAATGAAATAGTATTATAAAGCTGTGAAATTTTGCACTATACTAGACAACATCCAAATCAGCAATCTGGAAAGAGTTACAGGTTAACCAATTATACCTAAATAGAAAACATTTGATTTCATAGGCTACAACATATAGAAAAATTGGGAAAATGTAGATTACCTAAAATACTGCATAATACAATAAATCTAAAGTCAAGAGAAGCCAAAGGATTGATTGGAAGGGAGGCTGAAATAGCCTTTTGCCCATTTCGTAAAGCGAAGAAGAATAATACAAAGTTTTGCTATTAACAAAATCAAATAAAAAGTTTCATAACACATAGTGTATTCATTTGTTACTGTATAGCAAAGACCAGTTGCAATTAAAAAGGTTAACCAAAACATTACATTCTTGCTCATTTAAAAACGAATACATTAAGAAAATCTATAATTATAAAGGATTTGCTAATCTGTAGGTAACAAATTTCAACAATAGTCTACAATATATGTAATAATATAATTTACCAAAGAGCGTAAATGTATTCAAAAAACAAAACTTGATAAAACAGTACCTATCGTCCCTCTCTGGCATTAACCGGCCACGCGCACGGGTTACATCGGCTGAACCTACCAGATCCAGGCCTTACTGACCGTAATCTCCCCTTTTATTTAATGTTCGTACAGCTTTGATTAATATATATATATATATATATATATGTGTGTGTGTGTGTGTGTGTGTGTGTGTGTGTGTGTGTGTGTGTGTGTGTGTGTTCCTCTTTTTATATTATGATTTGAAGAAGATGTTCAACGAGATGTCCATCTGCATTTAGGCTTTCCTCACATCTGATAATATTTGCTTTCAAATGCAAAATTTGCTTCCGAATTTCTGTGTTATATTATCATTCAGTGTGATGGCTATTTTGGGTTCCGTACAAATAATGGTTTCAAACGGTTAGATTTGGGGAATGTGAAGTCCAAAACTCTTTAGAGATGATTGTCGTCAAAAACCTCCCTTAGAGCCTCCAAAGAACATTGACAGTGTGAGCCGTGGCAGAATATTTTTAAAAATGTCTCTCATTATGAGACAATGTTAAAAATTGTGTGAAAATAATTATGTGCTATAGCCGATATCTCTCTGAATTCTGTGCTCTGAGTCTGTGCTTTATTATTCGCCTTGCAGTTACAAGCCAAGTTTTTCATCACGCAAGGGAACTTGTGAATTGATCGCGCTCCAATGCCTGTAGTTATTTGAATAAACCAAGCTTCTATGATAAAAAGTATTAACTGTAGATGAATGAATGGTGTTTAACGCCCGTTTTTGCTACAGAGGCACCACAGGCGACAGATGCCGATGATACATGAGATGAAATGATATATTGGGAAAGGATTTATTTTTAAGGAAGGAATCGTTCCAGACCTAAGTTTAGAGTACTTCCCCGGCATTTATCATGTATGAGGACTGAGGAAAACCTGGAAAAATCTCAGTCAGGGAGGACGGTTCTGGCGGTATTCGAACCCAGATCTCCCGCTCAAGAATCCGCGCCTTAACGACCTCGGCCACCCGTGGCGGTGAACTCTAAGTGAACATTGTGGTTTGTTTTAGCAATTTAGTGACTTTGAACTTTTGAAAAACCTTTTCCAGGGATTAACGACGTAGTCTTTGAAGAACGCATTAATAGTTTTTTCAACCAAGTTTTTCTTCTATTAGAACATGTTTTCTACCGTTTTGCAAGCCTGTTACTCCATACACAAAAACAAGTTTCAAATGTTCCTATAGCATCTCTATGTGGAATCGCAACACCAGGAAATTTTTCAACAAAGTGCCTATTATTCAGTAAATTTGATTTCACAGAAGTGATTTATACAAATATTCCCTTAAGGTGTTAACTTGTTGGATAACATTTCAATACACTAAATTTAATTTCACACCGTAATAAAGTCACTTACATATTAAGAGCAATTATTAATATACTGCAAGCAAAACACAAACTGTGATCGTGGCAGAGCTTAGTTGGTGCCTGAAATATAGCCTTCAGCGGATACAGGGATTTGGTAGTTGGATCACCTGTTGCAGTCCGAGCGCATGGCCGGCAGAAGGCTGTCTGGGATCCATAGTGGATCTTAATGGTATAAACGTGATAACGAAAATGTAAACTTTGTAATAAAATCCAATAATACATGTATTATATTAATTATCGATATGCTATTGTGTCGAGTTTCTGAGTGCGCTAATAAAATATATCTAAACTTGCGAGCTAAATAGAAGTAATGCTAACTTTAGAAAGCTGTGCATATCCTCAGTAAAGGGAGCTTATGCTCTAAATATGTAGAAACATGCTTCATTTGCATATTTAGCTTATTAACTTTAATGAAATAAGACTTAAATGCTTAAAAGCTCAACATTTACATATTTGTTTACGCTTTGGTCTAAAATAAACACTAAAAATTCTCTTTGCAATTTTAAATGGGCTCCCTTTATAATAAATGCGTATACTTCATTTTATCCTATGGGCCAGGTATCTTTATAGAATATCAGCAAATTAAACATAAATATTTAAATTTACCTCTGACAAATTTCTAGTACTTCTTACCATACACCGGATATAAAATGTTACCGATAAGCTCAAAAAAGCATATTCTTTTTATAAATTATTCTAGCTTAATCCAGTATTATTATTTATTAAAAAAACTGAGATAAATCAAATGTACGTATTTTAACCCTAATGAAACTTTTCATTATTTTATTGCCCATTAAGAACAATTGTCAAGTACAAATCATTAACAGAACTTATAAATGCTTGTTTAACTCAAGAATTAACATTAAATGTAACAAAATTATATAATGTTACATGTTCACAGCACATAAAGAAATAGTAAACTTCATTGTTTCCACTTTATAAACATTAAATAGTATGCATGCATTTTCTTTATTTCTTTTGTTGAATAAAGGACCTTAGAATGTAGCGTTACTTCCTATCTGAATTGGGACTATCTTTTTGAAACACCATTCACTTAGAGGACAAAATAATTTAGACCCTTTTCACGACCTGTATGTTAATTAGCTAACAAGGTCACTGGGGAGACTGGGTTGATTGGTCATGGAAATGCGATATGCTGTTTGACAGAAATTGGACCGCGTGGTGCGACTTGTGGTGTAGATGACGTCATCTAACTCCAAGTTAGTTCTCGTTTAATTATGTGCTCACCAAGGGAATTCCGCTAAGCGTGTTTACAGGCGTAACGGAGAGAGGATCGTTCCATTATGGGCCATGTAGTTAGTCCCTTGTGGAACAGCTTTTACCTGTGGAGCGATTATAGCCTTTTATTTCAAGGAAAGGCCCTAGAAACTCAACGTTCTTATTGCAGAATTCCAATATCGCACGCTTCTTTTCAGCCCATATCGCTGCTAGGTTTAATTGGCTCAACAAATCAATACAAATGTACCAATCGATGGGTTTAATTTGTTTTCTTTAGCTAAAATGTATTTGTAATTTGTCTTACAGTAAATAATGCTGTGTCCTTATTTCTGCACTCAATAAAGATTATTGGTGCTCGATCAGACTAGGAAACTACTATAGGGCAATTGAATATATCACGTGAACGATCTATTCGTTTTTATTATATATTACATATAATAAAATATGTACATAATATTGTACTGGCTAAACATAGGTTCACGTTGTATTAGCTTGCTGGTCGTGTAACAGCACGTTTATGTATTTATAGCGTGATTAATGCAAAAACTACATAAGAGGCAGGAGGAGGTGATCCTAAAAAGGTATACCCTTTCATCTAATCTCAATTCAATCTTCTAGCAATATTAGAAAAGTGAACTGAACTATACCACCATTCCCAGCTCTCAGTCTCAAAGAACATGTAAATAGTGGATCGAAACGCAGAGATCTTTTCGTCATGCATAAGGGGCGTTCAATAAGTAATGCAAATCCCCCCCCCCCGCTCTTCTAGCTTTTTTAATGTTTTAAATACATTGGATTTTTCTGAAATTATAAGACTATGTAGTGTTATTTTTCACTATAACCCATTTGCAAATCTATGGTATTACCCAATCTTCACGAAATTGCGGTATTACTCTCCAATTGTGACCGTTAACCGTCTCTATGACTTTGTCCTCATTGTTAAGTCACCTTTCAGAGAACGAATGATTCAGAAATCTAATAGTGCTGGATTCTGACATTATGGTGGGTGAAGAAGCATAGTCCATAATTTTTTTTTTCTAGTCGTAGACGTGTGTGTCACTTCACGTTGTCACGAAACACTTTGATCCCGTCTTTATGCGCGTATGCACCGGAAGCGCTTCAACTTTCAGGTTTTTTATATATACTTTGGAGTTAATAAAGAGGAAATACAGCTATCAAAATTGTTACCTCGACGTTGCTGAAGATTGTGGCCATGATTTTATCGGACGAAGGCGTTGTTTGAAAAAAAAAATCAAGTACAGCTTTTGTAATGCCAATCCCTAGACGTCTTTCGGCTTTGGAATACTCCTTTACGAATGCTAACCAAGTAGGCGTTATTCTCAATCTTGTAACAAGCAAGCAAGTCAAACAGGTGATGATTGTTCGTAATTTTTGGCACAAATTTTTGAATATTTTCAATGCAATATACGGCCTCTCGGAGTGTGATTAATGAATGAGACTGCCTCGACCATCCTCTTTCGCCCAGGCTCCAGACTCAGTGAAGGCAATCCAGGTTTTCTCTAGTCGAGTGGTGGTGCGACAGTACCTAGCCGCATCCGCTGGGCTTGATTGGATGAATAATGTACATATGATTTTATCTTGTAAGGGGTGATGTGGGGATAGATTTGAAGGAGTGCATATCTCTCTCCGTGCACCCGTATGATGGATGAAGGACAAGCACGATGACTGTTCCTCGTTTATAGGGGCGTCAGGTCATTACTTCGACCAGCCAGTGCTTGACCTCGGAGTCTTGCGTCTGCTTTGCGTGTAGCCCGAGGCAATGACCGATACCGTAATGGCTGAACAAAAGTTCACTGGGTCAGGATGGAAACTGCCTTTCTTGCAACTTGGAGGATAAGGGGGGTTGACTCAGGTTAACCAGGTCAGACCAGGCTTAGTTGCCCTAGGGCTAGATGAGAGGGTCTAAAGTGTCCCTTGGCAGCTTGAATGATGGGCACCCCTCATCAGGTTTTGGTCCCGATCTGATAAATGGTGTAGGAGAGCTGGTCTCATATAGGATGTGGGAGGAACAGCGCCTGTACACCCCGAAAATCGCCCTTTGGGCTCTGTTCTGGAAGCGTTGAAGCCGGAGTAGGGAGAAATGAGCCACCGCTCCCCAGGCCGTACACAAGCATCGCCAGGACTATTCCTCGGATATAAGAAGCTTAAGGGGTAGTGGCCATGGTGTTAACTTGTACTAGCGTGTGTACAAAAAACTAACGGATCCAGGTCCACATGGGAGTGAAAGGTAAGCGCCTTGTCTAGGGAAACCCCCAATATCTAGCTCAGGACACCCAACGAATCATCTCCCCAAAGAGCCCGAGTCGTTCCTGGCTCCTTCTTGACTCTCGAATGAGGAGAATAGCAGAGTTCTTCTCAACACTCGCAGTTATTCGCGACTCCTCGCACCAATTTTCTACTAGGGCAAGGTGTCGATGCAGAGGTTTGCGAATCTGTGACAGCAGGATCATATCATACGTACTTCGTTCCTTGAGGACGTGCTATAAAAAGACCAAGGGGGAACACTGCCCTCCGGCACGCCTTTCCTTAATTGTCTTTCAGTTGAGAGTTCGCCCTCTGCTTTCACTCCAGGAAGCTGTTTCGGAGCAAGATGTAGGGGCGGGAATTCTTTCGCCTAGCTACTGACAGTGATTTTAAGCACTGTCACCTCTGCATACACATTTCTTTAGTGCCTCTGAATGTTTATGATAATCTGATATTTTGTCAAAAGGAATTGAATAACTGCTCATTATTTAAAGGGTATATTAGTTAAGAGACTGCGTTTTGTAAGCTAACTGTATCTTTACCACATAAAGTACATAAGATAGTGTGCCAAGGCTAAAACATTACCAAACGTTGTATGTTTCCAAGATAAACCGGTCGGTATAAAAAGTGCTGTATTACTAATTGATATCGTTTAATGAAGATTAAAATCATGATAATAGACTGTAACATTCGTGCAAAGCTAATATGAGGTGAGAACTGCGTTTGTTTCAGCGTTTAGTAAACTAAAGCATAACTGCAGCTGTTGCATATCAATATGGTAGGCGACTTGCAACATTGCCTCGTTTTGGATACTTGGTATAAAGGGGAGCAACGATAATACAATCGGAAGAAGTAGAGGCTAGTTTTAACTTCCCATTACACATGTTAGGAGGACAAGACAGTTGTTTAGGCTGCAGTAGGCGCAGTAACGAATTATTCATGTAGAAATAATCAATATTTCGGAGGTTTAATTTCATATTTACAATCACGAAACATATTAAGTAGATCAGTCATTCATTCGCAGTGTTCTGCCTAGGTCCTTCAGTACACTCTAAGCATAATTACGTCTTGTTTGCAGCTTTTCTGGGAAGAAATATTGCGGTAGTTTCCAATTACTTCCCGCAATGATGAAGATGAGATGATGACGTAGCAATGGTGGAACGAATGGCAGCCGAAAGCGGATACCGGGGAATACCTACCCAAGCGCCACTTGGGATCTCAGGTCGCTGGGATCGAACCCAGGCCGCTTCGGTGGAAGGCGAGCAGTCTAACTACTCCCCAAGGCGCCAAGTTAGTTGTTACAAGTATAACACATATACACCGTTGATCATTAAAATTTCAACACATGCTTGTTCATAGTGGCCATGCAGAAATGATGTCTGTCTTTTCGATTGGTTGTTTGATATTGTAGTTGGGGTCTTCTCGTCTGTGTGTTCGTCCTACCTCGACCCACTGATCATATTCGTTCCTCTATTGACTCATGGTGATGGTGTTTTGACATCACCAGCAACATTTCTAGGTTCTGGATTAAATCGTAAGTAATAAATATCCCGAAATATCCCTTTTACCGGCTTCTGCAGCTAGTACCACCAATGATCTCACACACAGCAGCAAGCAAGAGTAAGGCCGGGGCTATTTTATTAAATATACAAAATATTATTGTTGGAAATTTATGTATACGAAATATTAATTACAAAATGGTGTATATTTTATACACATAATTATCCAAATTTAATGGCGGGAATTAAGCTTTTTGGTACATAACATGTTTTATTCACTACTATTTATATCACAATAGCGATAACTGTACATATACTCCTGCATAAAAATGTATTAAAAGTTTTTCCACACAAAAATTGTTTTAAAATCTGTAGTATTTTGATAAACGTTACACCATCGTCGTCACTGCTGCTTTCAGTTCGATACGCGAAGCGCGTGTGGCTGTTGTTGAGATGGTTCCTGGGCTGATGGAATGTTTCACGAAATAGCCGAAAAGCATCCTCGCCGGTCGTGATCTAGGGAGTGGGGGTATAGAGAGCCCTAATGAAGTTGAAGGCATGCATGGGGAGGGATAAAACCTGTCCGGACCTTCTCGTGACATTATCAGGGCGATGCGGGGCTGTTTGGACCTCGGGTTTCTGTTGTCTACTCAGGAATTATAATTCCCACTATTAATACTTTATATATTCAATAAAATAGCCCCGGACTACCCCACCCTTGCTTACTGCTTTGGGCGAAGTCACTGGTGATGCTAACCCACTAGTGGTGCTAGCTGCAGAAGTCGGCAAGTGGATTAGGTTGGGACATTTACTGTTCTCTCGCTTTTGATTTTTGTTTCTGCTATTTGTCACCATATTTTGCAATGAAGAAATCATTTCAAATGCTTGTATAATTTTTCACTCCCTCTTATCTTTAGGTTATAAATGTTTAAATATAAGCCATGGAGAATATTATTAATGTTCTAAACAATAGATTAAAATTATAACCAAGAACAATATCGCGAATGGTTGAGAGGTTAACATATAGAACTGGGAGTGTTTGTAAAGGAAATGAGGAGAAACGTTAGGTTTAGGAATAATGATTGAACATTCAAATATTCATGACAACTTGTTAAATAACAGTACCATAACGTTCACTGTAGAAGTGGGAAATGGAAGCAGACATGTAGCTTACTAATTGGCATCTTGTCATCTTTAAAAACTGAATTAAACATAAAGTATACGTTAAAGGAGCATATTAAACATAGAAATACAATTTGGAAAGCCTTTTTACAAAATAAACTTACTACCATACTAAGAAACAAATTATGATACCTTACGAGACCACGATATACATTTTTGTGGCTACACTTTCCGGTGAAGAATGTAAAGCACGCAGAAGTTTCTGTGTTACGTCAATTGCAACACTTAGGTTGGTGGCATTGTCTTTTACAATAACTTGAATGTGGAATGTGCTCTTAGTTGTTAAATGAGTCAATATTGTGTCGTGTACCGTTACTCTCTTGGACATGGCAACGTCGCACATTTTTCTTTCTGCAAAGTATAATGGAGAGTAGTTCATCTGTTCAAGGTTCACCGGTGTGAAGGTAAATCAAGAGGTAGAGAAAGACTGGTGTATGATAAACATGATTTTCTGTTTGAGATCTTCACAGATGAGTATAGTCGTGGTGTAGTCCGTCCAGTGAATTCAACCAATTACTAATTCAACCAGAGTTCATAATGATTACATCCCATGGACAAGTTACCTCAGTCAGGCACTTTGGGTATGCAAAAAAAAAAAAAAAAAAAAAAAAAAAAAAACCCGGAGAGACAAAACAAAACAGAATTACCTTGGTACTTCTGATCACTTGTTTTTCAAGATATTAATTAATTCCAGGAAATGCTACGGTTTTGTCTGCAAGAAAACCTGAGAGATTGTGCTCGCATCCGGTGGCAGTGAAGAATAATGAAAATAGAAACATTATTTACAGCAGGATGCTTAAAAACAAACCAGTTAACTTGTTTAAATGTGCCAAACTAGAATTAAACAAACAAATCTCATTTAAAGACATGTCAGATTAATTTTACTCATATTAACTTAATTAAATGCATTTCACCTTACTAAAAACAAGTCAATCTAGTTAGACACACACAAACCCAGTTAATACGTAGAAGGAATTAGTACATGTTTACTTAATTTTACACATAGTAACTTAATTAAATACATTTCACCCAGCTAAAGCATGTCAATTTAATTAAGTGGGACAAACTAAATGTAAATTTAAATTTACTCATATTAAATAAATTAAATTCATTGCATCTAGTTAAAAATATAACAATTTTTCAAATACGTCAAACTAATCAATTACATGTCAACTTAATTTTAAACATTTTAACTTAATTTAATATATTTATCCTAACTGATCAGCTAGTTAAATACCCATCAATCTAATTAAATACGCCAAAGTAATTAAACGCGTATCAACTTAATTTTACAAATATAATTATTTAGGCTTTCACGGCCGGCGTTAATCCGATAACATAATGGTTCCGGGCTTGTTGGCCGTGGTCCAAAGGCTGTAAACACACCTGACGTTTCGCGCGTGACTTCGCCGGGCATCTTCGGAGGAATGACTATCACCACTCGTTGTGACTTGAGCTACAACAACGAGTGGTGATAGTCATTCCTCCGAAGATACCCGGAGAAGTCACGGGCGAAACGTCAGGTGTGTTTACAGCCTTTGGACCACGGCCAACAAGCCCGGAAACATTATTTTATTGGATTAATTTTACAAATGTTAGTTTAATTAAATACATCGATAAAATCAAATATAATTCACCATATTTAGGCCTAGACACTTAAGAGCTTGAAAATATAATATAAAGAAATTAAGCGAAGTCAGTCATTAAATACAATAAGTACTTAAAAAATATTTCAAGCATTCCGGGAAACTCTAGAAGGACAACTTTCAAAGACAACTGCAGGTAATTCATATCAGTTATTTATGAAAGAAAATTTACCTGCATTCGTTCTCTGTTGCCTACAATTGATTTTAAAATATGATCGTTCCTGTCATAATATGTTGTTTTTTTCTATTCTGTGTAGTTTTGATATCCTTAATGCATTTATTATGTATGCGCTTTGTATGACCTTACCCTTGCTTTTTTACGTTTCTCCTAGTGATTTCCAACCTAATGCTGCTACTGCCGTGGGTGGCCTAGGTCGTTAAGGCGCGTACTCGTGAACGGGTGGTCCAAGGTTCGAATCCCGCCAGGATCATCCTTAATCGGGTTTTTTTTCCAGGTTTTCCTCAGTCCCCTCCTCATAAATGGCAAATCCGGGCAGGTACCCTAAACTTAGGCCTGGAATGTTTCCTTCCTTAAATAATCCTTTCCCAATATATCATTTCATCTCATATATCATCAGTGTTCACCGTCTGTGGTGCCTCTGTAGTAAAAATGGACATTAAAAACCATTAAAAAAATAAGTGAATTAAAAAAAAATACCCGTGTACAAAAAACGCGTGAAAAAATATTCAGACAAAAACCTAACAGAGAAACAGTAGCATGAAGTGCGTAATCTTCGTATAGAAATGAATTGAGCCATCACCAGAAGAAAAATAAAGAAATGAAGAAAGTACAATGGTAAAAGATTTGAGGAGTATCGTTTCTAAAGGAGTCTTCTCATTTTCTACTTTTCTCAAGGACAAAAATCATTGTTGAAAAAATGAAAAATGAGCACTATAATGGTGATTGTTTAGCTAGTCAAGGGAATTAATCACAAGTAGATAAAATGAAAATTGGATAATTATATTTTAAATTTTGAACAGTTTGTCTAGTAAATCACGTTTTAAGCCAATTACCTGCCAAAAACTGCGTTGTAACAATTGTTTCAAGTGTTTAATGTGATTAATATGTTATTTTCAGTTTACGGGCTTACCAAGGTTGATTTTAATTCTACACCGTTTATTTAAAATACTATAAAATAAATTTCTACAAAATATGAAAAATGATATTCCTCATCTTTCATATCCTTTTTCCAGTAGGCTGCTGCTGATGAACCGGGGACTTGGGACCGAAGCAATCATGGTGGAAATATTACATTGTTAAATTATATTAGAACTCAGATAAAGTGATAGTATTAAACTAATTATTGTATTTTCACTTCTTTTGTAATTGTGAGGGGGCATACCCTAAAATGGCTTGGGCCAGAAGGTGGAAGCACCCCGGTAGTTTGTATTTGTATGTTTTTGCATATGTTTTCAGTATATCAATAAATTTCAATTTCATATCATTTTTAAACCGTTATTTATTTACTACTAGTTTATTTTAGTATTAAGCTTTCATAACAGTTTATGAATGTAAAAAAATTCATAATGAAGCAATTTGGAAACTAATATAAATAACTTTGAAACAGAATTTAGTAGGAACAAAGATTTTAATATTTTTCACTCCATACAAACTTATAGTGAAATGAAATACTGAGTCACGTAATTTTTAACAGCTGTATTCGCAATATTGCCCCATATGATCTGTAGAAGACAGGTATATAATGTTTCTTCAAAACGAGCTTATGTAACAAGGAGTACCGTTTTACTACAGAGACACAAAAGTCAATGTTAATTGAGTAATGTGCGTCACTTGCCGGTTAGAATGCCAAAACACTCCACCAATCTTTTGTTTGGCTCCACCTAAACGATAACTGAATATGCCCTTAGCAGATACCAAATTTCTACTAGGGCATGGCTTTAAGATTGCTTAAAATGGCCAACGTCTCATCTCCCACAATAAAAAATGGCAATGACAATGCAAAATATCTTTCTTGATTGCAGCATCAGAGTCCAATACAAGGGGCCTCAAAGAAAGTCATACTGAAAGTGATTTTACTATCACCTAGCCCGCGCCAAGAAAGGGTATGGGTATATTACCTAATCGCTAGTGCACCTTAGTTGATACTTTTGTTTTCTCAGCATCAAAATCAGTATAATTAGCATAGTGTATTTTCGGTTTTTTAGAAATGTTTTTCATATTCGGTATTTATATGAAACAGAAGCGGTACCGTAGTGTGTGAAAGATGTAGAAACACTGGCAGAATATTCAACTTAATAGTCTTGAATTATGTGATTGATTAGACCAAAGATTTTACGTGGCGCTTTCGGTGTAAAAAACATAAAACTTTCTTTACTATGTTGAATAAGTGGGATAAATATCGTCAGCATGATGGATCTAGCCTGAACTTGACGTGATGTGATTGCAATAGACTTCCCCGGACGAATATTAAAATTATTACTCTAGACATATGTCGAAGCGGTTGAAAAACTACTGAAAGTGCATGACAAACGCTGGAATGTGCAGCAGGCGTGTGTATATATTCAGAATTGCTCATTTACACTGGAGAAGGTACGATGAACGGCAGTGTATGCTTCCACTTCATTAACATGTTTACAGTGTCTACTAATTTTTACCAGCAAATGTACCTACAGCAAATGGGATGAAGAGGGAAGGGATGTACATAAAAATCTCATCCCAAGCCTGTGAAGCAGCTGTTCCTTTTTCATTTCTTTCGGATATGCAGCGGCTAACCGTCTTCAACTCAACTACAAAACGGTGCTTTTTTTATTCTTTTCTATGGAATGGAACCTAGAGGATTGTGTAATATTATTAAATATTCTGAACAGACCCCTTTTTAATGCATAGGTGTATACATCTGTGTGTGAGAGAGAGGGGGGGGGGGGAGGGAGGAATTGATATAGACTTTAAGTTGAGTAAATGAATTAATATTTTGTATAATAAAAACAAAGTAAACTTAAGTATACAAAACTATACAGCTTATTCAGTTCAAGTATCTGTCCTATTGTAAGAGAAACCAATATCTTTGGGTCTTCCAACCTATTACCTTATAGACTATAATATTTATTCTTTCTACTAATAGTTTATATCAATTTAGTTGTTCATTTTATTATAGGTCCAACATTCGCAACACTGTCGTTATCAGGATAATAGATTCATCCACATAATTAAAACCCCAATTTCTAATTATTTTCAGCATATTTAATTTCTTTAACTTGTTTATTGATCTCTCTCAACCATTTCTTTATCATTTTTCCTTAATAACTTCCTATTTATGTACATTTTTTTTCCTAGAACTTAATTCCAGTACCTTATTGTTAGTTCCATCTGTCACAAGATGGCTTAATTTCTACAAAAATGATTTTCCCTCATTATTATAGTTTTATTATATTCTAATAAAATATGCCACAAAGAACACTTCTCTTCACACATTGGATATATTTCTGTATTGATCCTACCACCTACTTCTTTCAGCTGGACTACTCCATTTCTGAACCTTAAAAATCATTCATTATCATCTCTATTGTAGCATTCCACATATATTTTCCTAGTTCATATTTTAAATGCAAAACTGAAGGATCATTTTTATTATCATAGTTATGAAATATTCCCTGTACTTCAATATCTTCAATCCTTTGCTTAAATTATTTCCAACAATCATTCCCTTTTAATTCCTTATTTTTCATATTTTTCCCGTGCCTATGCGCTGATTTTTAAATGTATATTCTTCTATTATGACAATTTTTCTATTCATAATTTTGTGAATGAATATCTCTTCTACCAGGTAAATTTACTATTTCATTTTCTTTGTTTTCTTTCTTTATTTGACTTCCAATTTTTCCTTATTTTCCATGTTCATAAATTTTGTTCATGTTTTGTCTTATTCTCCAAATCTGGTGTGCTACATGCAAAAGTGTTCGCCACAGAGTTTTTTTTTGCACTATCCTGAATATTTAACTCTTTCCAAAGGGCACAGTTTCTTTATTTTACTGTGCACTCTTTGGGCATGTCGCTCATTCCAATACTTTTATTTTTAGGAATTCAATTACTGATTTCACGTATCTTAAGGAAAACAGCGGTATCATAACCTGTAAAGTATTGCCATATATTTCTTTCTCACTCTATCAACAACCGCTAGATTATCAATTTGTATTTTCCCACTCTGCCTAGTTACAGATTAATCAGATGTATGCTTGAAGGTTGATAATAGCCTGAGTCCAGAAGTAGAAACTGCGTTTGCTTTCGTTATGGTAAAGCTAATCAGAACTCTGTGAGACAGGTTTAAATTGTTCGAAAATGAATCCATTGTTCCTTCTTCTTCCTTGTGATCTGAATGCTGTTACATCAATCACCCAAGTTTTAACAAAGCTTCTGGGCTTCCTACATAGTTCTGTTACATAATGAAAAAAGCCAGATTTCTATTGAAGAAAAAAAAACTTTTTATTATATATTATGTACCTTTTCTTTAGAGGGAAGTGTTAACGCACATTTGTGAATAGAGGCGAATGTAATGTAAGGAAAGGTTTTCTCCGGGTCTACTTTGTTCGTGGCAGTTAGACGGGTTTCCTCACACAGTGGCGGCAGCGCCGGCCAGGTAAGGAAAGGAAACTGTTTTTGTTCGTCTCCCGGGGCAGGACAGGTGCTGTGTATGTCTGTACAGAAACATCCAAAAGTGGACCGCATACCTTTTCGAACCTGCAAGATATGTGCATTCATTCACATACCTTCCTGCCTCCCGCTTCTGTTTTATTTCATGTTAGGTATATGCACCAGATTTGGCTCCAATGTAGGAATATAGGTAGTACAGTACTGGACATCTACGGAAATACTATATATTTTGATAGGCTTTAACAATTTCCGTAATTAAATTAGCTAAGCTTTCACTTAAGAAATATGAGATATTTGGGTATTTAAGTCATTTTAAACTTCATACCATTTTTGTGGTTTAAAAAGTGGCAGGGAGCATTAGACATTATTTGTAATAAAATACTCAGAATTTGCTACAGGAGTCATGTTTTTAAAGTTCAACACTTCAATTGTGTTCTACTTCTTCTTTATCTCTTCCTTTTCAGGTAATAAGAGCAGGCTAAAACTGTTTTTCCTTCTGGTTCCGTTTTCTTTTAAGCTACTCAATGATCTGTGCCGAAAGAATTTATGACTTCCTTTCTAAATCGTTTACTATTTTCTATAAATTTCTCTTAGGTTTTTTGTTTATTTATGTTTTATATAGAAGGATATTATGCAAGTATTTGTCAAAAGTTTCCAATACGTATACAATTTTTACTACTGAGTGCAACTACTGTAAAAAACACTGCACTAAAACCTCGCTGAAAATATGGAATAGTCTCTGTGTCAGTTTAAAACTGATGCAAACTTCTTCCATCTTACCTTTCTTCCTCAGCTTCCCTTTATTGCTAACTTTCATAGGCATGGTCAAAATCGTGTTCATTTTTTAAGTCGAAATATGTCTGAACTCAGATTTAGAATTTCACTTTCATCCATTTCGGTACTAAGGACAATGTAAGACTACTACATTGTATTCACGTTGTGTTTGAACCGATGATTATTTATTTTGGAAACGCTGATTTGATAATATTTCAAACTATTAGGAGAATAGAAGATAGGTATCAATTCAGTGTATTTATAATAAAGCTTTTTATTTTTTAAACCAGTTTTTTGAAAGTTCGATTATATTTCTTGGCAATCACATTGTAAAGCAAAACATTGGGAAAAGTATGTCAAAAATGAATGGGGGCTGGAAAGAAATTATTTTCATGTCATGTTGCAAGAAAAAATAATAAACTAATATGCTGGAATGAAAGCATTTGAAACAGGAAAGGTCAATATCAGTCATTGGTTAATTGCACTTAACCTAACTTTTTCATTATACTCAAATATTAAATTATTCTTTTTCCTACTCTCATCATTAACGTCACTTTCGCTAATATTTACTTGATTCCAAATTATTAAAAAGATATTAAAACGTGCACTAGTATTTGAAGTTATCAATATTCCTGCATTTGTAGAGAAATCTGTACAAGTTACAATTGCACGAGTAATACGAATACTTCTGTGATACAGAACAACTTGTACACTTGTAAGAACACTTGAGTTATAAAGCATAAGTGTATCAGAAACCTTTACGAAACAGAATTTTACTAATAACTACAAGTTATGTGTCCATACATTTGTAATATATTGGAACATACTTTTGTGGATTGTACTTTTATATGTGAAGAAGGAAGGCAAGACGAGGATTTGATTAATGAGGGGAAAGGAGAGGAATTTATTGATACATTAATCTATTCTTAGTAACTCTGTTCTTCCCAATGCCTCTCGTGATTTTCCGTCGTCGCCGCAATTCGTCTCAGGGGTTCAGGAGTTTAGTGACTCGTTTGAGTCAGCGGGAGGGGCAAATTATCAAAAGCTATTCAATGTCTTTTCATACGTCTGGGTACCCGTAGTACCTTGAGAACTGCTTTAAGAATTCTTTAGTCCACTCTTGCACGATCTAAACTAAGCTAACCGCCATAAAACTACATTCGAGACACTTTTTTCATAACACTCAATATTGCTACTCACTACTTATTTCTGGTTGTTCTGTTCACTATCTATTCGTTATGCACTTACACTATATAGCTTACAGCTGAATCGAACTGCTCTGAGATCTCCAACGAACTAACTGGTTCTCTATCTGTATGACAACGAATCTTTTTTTTTTTGACCTTCTGACTCTCTGATGATGACTGACTGATTACTGACCGACTACTGATTGACTATACCTTGCTTACTGATTATTGCACGATCATGGATTGCCCGATATCAAAAGTTGGTAAATTTCTATCACTATAAAGTCGCTCAGTCGTGATGCTATAAAAATATCTATTCCCTTGAATAGATCTCGCATTCCCTATTCTATGCAAGCATTTTCATTGCTAATGTCCAGCCCTGACTTACTCCCTTCTCCTCATTGGACGTTGACTTATAACTTAATTATCTTGTTCATTTGCGCTGGAAACGTATTTTTTTATTTGTTTATTTATGGACACTCCTTAACATCTCAGGTCATCAGTGTCCCATTCAATTCAGGGCGTGAAACGGCCGATAAATTTTTCTCAGAGGCCTCTTCTTTCAGGCTTGAGGTTCTTTATGGTGCCGTAAATGTACGACACGGGACACGCGGCTTTACTTCTCTTCCGAAGGAAGCCATACTTAGGATTTTTACGCCCGAAAAAATCCATCGATCCTGGCCGGGTTTGAACCCGTGATCTTGGGTTCAGCAGGCAAGTATGGTTACCACTACACCACTAGGCCCGACATTGGAACCGTAACAATCAAGTGGAGAGATATTGTTCAAGAATTGCGTAAGATCAGTTTATAATTCTGTCATTTAACAAAAGTGTCTTTGCACAAAGGCGAGCACTTCAGTTTCCTGCTTTTATGATGGTCTGTTTTCTATCCTTAAGGCTAGCGGAACCCTTGTTATAAAACAGGCATATACAATAAACATGGGTATGGTCGCTTATCCTAGTAAAAATAGCAATTCCCTAAAAGGTCCTTGCGCAAGTGTTCTCGGTCAAAACATGAGAATAAATACGTTGACCTAAATGGATGACAGCTTCAATACAAGTCTTATACGTACATAAGAATAATATAACTGTTAATTATAAGCATATTATCAATTTGTGTAAATGAAACTTAGAGTTTCGGTTTCAGAATCAAGGATCTGGAAACAATGTTAAGTAAGAACCCCGTCTACGGCCGTGCCTCACCGTCTCTGGATCCTGGCCGCTCGGTATATTCTTTTCTTCCGGAGGTGTTTAATTGGGAACATAGGCACTTGAACACGGCTATAGTACCAAAAATTCCTCCTCTACTAATCCAATATAATCCTATCCAAGGGCTGCAACAATTTGAGTGTGTCGATCTTCGAAATGTCTATCATCTCTTAGAGCGCACAGACTTTGAAAAATTTAACTCAAAATTAAGCTCTGCAATTTTTGCCCGTCTGTGAATTTGTTAAGAGTACTCTTTACTTTTTGTTTCAAGTGGCAACGATGTTGTTACGCTCCTTTGATTTCTGTTTGATGATGATTCAACTTTTCCTCGTCTTTCTGCTTTTTCTAATTATTATTTCTCTTTTCTTTTTAGACTTTTCCTTGTTATATTCTTGCACTTTTATCTCTTATTACCTACAGCTCCTCCTCCTTGTTTATATAGCCTTAATATAATCTTCTTCATTTTACCCTATTCTTATTTTTATTTTTATTTCTTAGAGTTTGTGGCATTTATCTAATCTTTCTTTATTTTATATTGTTTTTCTGTTCCTTTTACTGGTCTTTTCTTGTAATATTCTATATTTTTCTCATTCTGTTAGTTTTTATTCTTGTAATTTGTACTACACTTTGAAGGATTTAATTCAAAGTTACTTTATGAGAAATCTCATAGTGCCACTTCAGATAAATAGACGAGGGGCATGTGAAGAAGTTCGAAGATACGACGTTGTTGAGGACATTGACATTGGTGGAAGGCACTGGGTGCTCAATCCTGCCTCCTTTCCCCTCTACGTCATTGTGTAAATTGCCTGCAACATATCTGCAGACTTGCTCTCTGGCAACACCCATTTAATGGGCAAGCTAAGACCTGTTGTGACTGAGAATCGCTCTTTTGTGATGGATGTATGTTGAGATATGAGTATGTGATAACGCTTCAACAGTTTATGTTCTGCTGAGTTGCTACGGATATGTCTCAACATGCTAAATTAGTCGTGGATCCTCTATGTGTGTGACATGAGAGGACTATAAACGCTAAGTAAGCGATAATGATTCATGTTCCATGTTTGAAATGGATCACTACTCATAGCCTTAAAGATATTAATAATTAATAATGTAACAATTAATATCCAAACTTTACAATAATTAAAACAGTTTTAAGATCTGCATATCTATAACAGCATTTGTAATCTTGTGGATTTACAAAGAACAGTTAATGCATTTAGGTTAAAGAACTGAAGGAAAAAGAGTATGATTGGTCTTGAGCTAGTTACCATCCGGTAATTTTGTTACAGGAGCAAAGAATCGTTGTATAAAGATAAAATTTTGAGTATGTACAGTGAGATAATTTTAGTTACTGGCCTCCTGAATGCGGCTGCTTACCGGACGAGGCATCGGGGTGGGGGGAAGACTAAAATAGGCAATGTTTCATAGAAGAAAGATTAAGCTAGATAATAGGGAAGGAAAAGCAAAAGTGGACTAGATAGACAATATTTCAGAGGTTAAAAAGGTTAATATAGGCAATTTTTCATAGGGGAAAAAAACAAAGGGAGGATAGATAGACAATGTTTCATAGGTTAAAAAAGGTAAATATAGGCAATTTTTCATAGGGAAAAGGGCAAAGGTAGGCTAGATAATGTTTCATGTGTTAAAAAAGGTAAATATAGGCAATTTTTCATAGGGAAAAAAACAAAGATAGGCTAGATAGACAATGTTCCATGTGTTGTAAATATAGGTACTTTTTCATAGGAAAAAAAAAACAAAAACAAAGGGAGGCTGGATAGACAATGTTTCCTGTGTTAAAAAAGGTAAATATAGGCAAATTTTCATAGGGAAAAAAGCAAAGGTAGGCTAGATAGACTATGTTTCATAAGTTAAAAAAAATATATAGGCAATTTTTCGTAGGAAAAAAAGCAAATTTAGGTTAAATAAACAATATTTCATAGGCTAAAAAAGGTAAATATAGGCAATCTTGCATAGGATGGAAAAAAAAGGGCAAAGGCAGGGCAAGATAGGACATTTTTCATAGGTAAAAAGACCAAGTTAGGCAATTTTTAATGAGATGAAAATCCATCACGCAAGAGCGTAAACTAAACGAATTCCTCAGCATCTTGACTAACTTTAAAATTAATATAAAATCCCAATTGTGGCCTTATTAATTAATGAAATAAATTTTGACATTACTGTATGGTATTAGGGGAACAACGTTATAATTCTTGCAATCTATATGTAATACAAAAGAGAAACCACATTTTTAGATTTATTTTGTTATCATTATTCTTGTGATTAAACCACGAAAAATTAATGGTATACTATTAATTAAATGAAATATATGGCCACTGATAGACAAAGTTTTACTGTATAAATATTTTTAAATGTTTGTAAATGTAACCGTGTTTATCTGAACTCTTGGTATTTTCTTTACATTCACTAAGACAGAGCGAAATAATAGAAAGTTTGGGCTTACATTATGTGTTTAAGAAGATGTTCGTATGTGCATATGTTTCAATGAAACAAAATGTTACCATTCAGGAACAATTAAAATATACAAAGCAAATATTTACAATGACCAATATGCAATCCAAAGATCCATTTATTTTAAGTAATTTTGAAATATGTTTTAAATTTTATTGTAGTAAAAGCATGTTACGTAAACGTTTTGTGAATGTTATTACAGAGCGCTCTTTTGTACAAATATAATACTCATACACACATTAGATTAATATTTTACAGTTACTATCTTCACGACAATGCTTTTGTCAAATATAAAACATATGCATCGTTATAAATACACTTTATATGTTGAGTTAATTTATCCTTTTATAGAGGGAAAATTAAATGCCAGAGCACTTTTCGTTTTTTAGATATAGACCTATTCCTAATGGTCCGATTTCTCTAATTTTCGGAAATTATTTTTCTTATTTTATTTAAATTGTATATACCGAGTTTCGTTGCAAAAAAAAAAAAAAAAAAAAAAAAAAAAACACAAAACACAAAACAAAACAAATATTGGTGCCGCTAAAATATTTTTTAAATTTTTACTGATTTTGAGGGACTGTATTTTTTTATTTCATTTTATTGACATATACCGAGTTTACTTAAATAAATTAAAACTGCGGCTCCCAGAGCGATTTTTAAACTTAGCTTTAATCCCCACTCTTTAAATTTGGGTTTTCAGGTATACCCACACAAATAATAACCCGATTTCCATGTTTTTCAAAAATGATTTATCTTATTTCATTTAAATGGTATGTACCTACCGAGTTTCATTATGAAAAAAATAATTAGTGAGAGCGATTTTGGGTTTCAGATAACCCCCTCCCCCTTCAAATAGTCCGGTTTTGCTGATATTCGGAAGCTGCTTTTATTAATTTATTTTAATGGCATATACCGAGTTTCGTTGAGAAAATACAAAATTGCGCCCGTTAGAGCGATTTTTAAAATTTCGCTTTAGATTAACCCCCACCTCCAATGGTTTAATTTTGTTGGTTAGCGAACTTAACGAATCATATGTTAATTGATGGCTGTATGACGAGTTTCATATAGCAAAACTAAAATTGCGGCCGCTAGGGCGTTAACACACACACATTACTTTTTTCATTGTAATTTTCGATACCTAGTAGGCAGGATCGATGGAGATTTGAAGAACATTTTCAAAAATCTTTTCATGGATACAACCACATGAGTACAATACTTTCGGAATTCACTAAAAGAGAGATAGATGCGCCGCGCGTAAAGTTAATATTCATATTTTTACAGAAAGCATAAAATCTGCCATGGCACACGACATGCAGCCGATTTGGAGCGAATGCGGCAGTGTTATGTCATTCAGCGAAAAACAGCTCGGGCAGCAACTTGCGATGTCACAAAAAGCATTTACACTAAACACCATACCTATTGCAACTTCATCAAACTCTGCAATAGCTTCAGGAATTGCAAGCAGAAGGAGAATTTGCTACAAGGTAAGTTTTCAGTGATGAATGCATCTTCCACGTAAAAGGGTCGGCCCAGGTGGTGTAGATAACCATACTTGCCTTCTAAACCCAAGATCGCGGGTTCAAACCCGGCCATGATCGATGGATTTTTTGGGGGCATAAAATTCTAAGTATGGCTTCCTTCGGAAGGGAAGAAAAGCCGTGGGCCCAGTGTCGTACATTTACGGCACGAAAAAGAACATCAAGCGGAAATAAGAGACCTGTGAGCAAAATTTGTCGGCTGTTGCACGCCCTGAATTGACGCTGATGACCTGAGATGTTAAAGAGCGTCCGTAAATAAACCAAATCAACAAAGCCACATAATGACTAAATAAAGCGCATAATTTTAGTATGTGTAGAAGAAAAAAATTGCATGTATATCTGCAAATGTTGTGACGTCCTTCCAAAACCAGTGTGTTTTGAATAATTTTGCGTAACATCATTGATAAATCATTCTTCTTCGAGAAAATTCTAATCGGGATATCATATCTGTATGTTGACACAGTAGGTAACCCAGATTTCATATGCAATAATTCATGCACTTTCATTATGAAGTTGGAAGCTCATTGAATAAGGAACTGTGACGAGGCTGGATCGAGCTGAGACTGACGCAATCCACAGTTCTTTCCAAAACCTCTGCAATCACCATATCTGCGACTACTTGCGACTTCCTTATGTCTGTCTTTGTAACATTCTTACTTTCTGACCTGAACAACCTGAAGATGGATCCCATGCAAGCTACTGATGTATGAGACTCGGAGTATCGAAATGACCGTCTCCCGTGTTTTTCGATATGCGCATAATGAACATCTGTAGATGTCCCCTCTCGCCATGGCTACTGTTTTTATTGGTGCTAGAATAGCAGGGCCGTTAATAAGGGCTTAGTGATAGTGTGAAACTCCTAAGACCTGTGTTGACTGGCCCTATATAAGTTATGATAGGGAGAGAAAAAAATAATAGAATAGTACATCGGTTATAAACGAGGACAACACCTTCAAATAAACAATTAAAAGCTGAAAATTAAAACAAAAATTAGGCGATATTTCGGATGGCTTCGTCGTAAGCAAGTTGCCTCGTAATTAACCGAAATTTCGCGTGTTTTACACCAAAATTTTTTAGTGTTTTTCTTGTTCTATTATCTCCTCATTATTCATAATTATTTGCTAATGTCTTAAAGCAAGAAATTCAGTTAGATTGCTTAAACAGGAGTAAACGTAAGGAAATATGTTTTCATGCTCACTATATCAGAAAAGAAGCAAACCAGCAATCAAACGGATATTATACCGTAAAAGAAAGTGCCATTACTTATAAAGTTGAAGTGGCGGAGTAAAATAAATTAAATCGCTTCCGTTCTCACAGATAGCAAATGCAACTAGAGGCAAGAATAACCAGAAGCGAAAAATCCAAGACATGTTCACATAAAATATATTTACTAATTGCAAGGAAGGATAATTTCCTTTTTTCTTTGGAGGATGTAAGGAAAATACTGTTTATTTTTAACCGTGAAAAGCATTATGTGTCTTTACCATTTCAAAAAGTTAGTTCATTAGTAGAATTTAAATTGCAGTTGCATAGATTATTCGTGCAATTGATAAGAAGGTCAAAAGAACACTTAGAAAAACAATGAAAACTATATTTGCAATAATGGCGCATTTTTCTCACTTTGTCATCATTTATAAAATATTGGTAACCATGTAAGTTGCTATACTTCTTTGATCATTCTGACGTTAGGCATGGAATTCTGTGTTACTGTAAGTTATAAATTATTATAACTTACCGTTCCTGTGAAACTTTTGTCCGATACAATGGCGCATAACTAAATTCTTTATATACTAAGTTGGTAATACATATAATTAAGTGGAAGAGCAACAGGGGTGAGATTTGAACCCAAAACATGCATACTTCCACCGAACTTTCTGGTGTAACAGTGAGTAAATAACTGATAAGAAATAGAGCAGGTAATAGTCGTTTATTTGAAGATATTTATAAAATATTTCTTTTATTAAATATGGTGAAATATTTTAGAAGGCCTGGTTAACTTCCTAGTGCCTATAAATATTGTGCTCGATGTCACCATTGCATTAATCTGTAACATTGTATACAAAGGCACACACAATTTATTGTACTAACTGGAGAGGGAGGAATGAACGCTAATAGTGATGAAGAATGCACTAGTAATGATGTTGGAAACCATATGAAGAACGAGGATTTTAACAAGACAATCAGGTGCGGAAGAAGATGCATTTCTGCTCCAGAGCAGAGCAATGACACTGGTGGCCGAGACCGTTAAGGCACGGTACTGATATTCAATTCCCGCCAGGATTGGTCTTTCCGAGTTTTTTTTTTTTTTCCTCTCAGTTTTTCCTCAGTCCTCATTAATGTCAAATGGCAAATGTCGGTGATGTGCCTTAAATGCTTCCTTTTCAAATAGTATTCCTTGCCCAACTTATTATTTCATCCCTTATATCAACAATGTTCACCACCTGTGAAGAATCAGTAGTAAAAATGGGCATTAAAAACCCTTAAAGAAAAAGACCATTCAACAATGTGCAAATCTTGCGCTTCTGCTAGTTAAAAGAGCACAAGGAAAGTATTTATAATGTATCCTAGCTAAACCTCTCAGAGTAGATCGCTCTGCATTTTGTCAGGAGTGTTATGGATATTAAATCAAATATTTCTTTAGCAAGAATATTCTCTATGAGCATTTACATATATTCGAGTTCCAGTCAGAATGTGTAGCATACAATGCTTAATTAGATATCTCTGTCGCTATTTGCATTGGTTTTCTATCTCTTAGGGGAAATTGAAGGTTATTTGACCTCCTAGTACGTATTTCTACCCAGCATGCACATACTGGAGCCAGATGGAGGGCGAGAGTGAGTAGAAATAAATATTGTACATCATACATTTTAGATGAAAGCTGGAAATTACAGCTTTTAGGTTATTTTTAATATTCTAGTGGGTGTTCTTCTAATACTAACATGTACAGTCACCTCTTGCATTTACATTAAAACATGTAACACACTTTTTCACAAACGTTCACATGAATTCAAAAAAGCAAGTAACTTTGTTTGTGTCTTTTAAATTTTGAAACCAAAGCAGGATGAGGCATTTATAGAGTCGCCGCCATTTTACCCCGAAATGAAAGGGAAAATCAAAAAAATGCCTCAGAAAAAATTTTAAGTACTCTTATGGGAACATAAGATAACGACCTTTACTCGTCCTTTAAATGTCATTCTCAGGTCAAATTTGTTTTTTTCAAATGGAATGTTATATTTTTTCCCCGGAATGGAAAGAGCATTTAATTTTCAATATAAAACTTCTAACACATCTATCAGTTACGGGCGATAGATGATGAGATAGTGGACAAATAAAACAGTAAATATTTTAACTTACTGTCACTACTCCCTTTTTTGTGCTTTGAAGGAAACTCACTTGTTTAAACGTAGATGCTCATTTATTGACATCGGTACACGAACGAGTGCTCATCATTGCCAATTCAAAGCTAAAAGCACATTATTCTCAGTTCCATTTCGTTTTCAATTATGGATGTTCGATACACGACCAATGAGAGGATCGATATGCTTTACATTTATGGCAAAGCTCATAAGAACACTAGAGCAGCTTGCGAAATTTTCAACGGATTGCGAACTTATTCTCCGAAATGGGAGGTGTCGCATCAAGAGAAAACACCATCGAATGAGAAGTGCTACTGAGAAAAATTCGGAAGTCACTATATTAGCTGCAGTTGCCGCTAATCCTCACGCAAGTTCCCGTCAGCTGGAACATAATTCGGGAATCTCTCAAAAGAAGTTCTTCGTATACTTCAGCGTCACAATACCATCCGTATCACATTAGCCAAGCTCTTCATGGGGATGATTTTCAGAAGCGTGTTGAATTTTCCCAATGGGCTCTACTACAAATTCAAAATTGTAAGTTTTCCAACATTTTATTTTCTGATGAGGTGACATTCACCAAATCATTCTCAAGTGAACCGGCATAACATGCTTTATTGGGCAATGGAAAATTCAAGATGGTTACGGGAAGCAGAGCATCAGCGGCAATGGAGCGTGAACGTTTGGTGTGGCATTTTGAGATTCCGTATAATTGGACCATACTTGAATGAAGGTAAACTTAATAGGCAGGAATGCAGAAATTTTTGGATCAAGAACTTCCAGTGTTGCTTGAAGATGTGCCCCTTGTGGACCGGGCTGCAATGTGGTATCAACACGACGATTGTCCATCTCATTACTCAGCTCTAGCTCGAGAAATATTAAACAGAGAATATATTGGTCGCTGGATAGGACGCAGATCCATTGCTCTGTCCCCCGTTTCCCAGATCTCACTTCTCCAAACTTTTTCTAATGGGGAAACATTAAAGATAAAGTTTATGAAGATGTACTAACTACACCTGGTAATCTAGATCAACAAATTAGGGATATCTGTGCAAGAATCAGTTAAGAAATGCTGAGATGCGATTATCGAATTTTTGAAGCAAGTTTTTGGAAATGCATCGAAGTTAAGGTCATACTTCCGAGCATTTACTGAATTGAAATTGTTTGCAATGTGAACATGGCATTGTTTCAATTATTGTTATAACTGTACTGTACGTAAATTGATGCCAGTAAAGTGAAAGTGAGCGAAAAACATTTACTATCTTATTTGTCCAATATCTCATTATCTATCACCCCCAAGCTAATAAATGTACTAGAACTTTTATACTGAAAATTGAATGCTCTTTCCATTACCGGGGAAAAAAAATACAGTTCCATTTGAAAATAACAAATTGACCTTGAAATGTTCTTGAAAATGGCAGTTCAAGGACGAGTTAAGGTCGCATTTTATGTCCCCCTAAGAGCACTTCAAATTTTGTCAGAAGAATTTTTCGATTTTCTTCTTTGTTTCGGAGTAAAATGGCGGCGACACTATAAATGCCTCTCTGTACACAATAAGTTGACAGTCGCCATTGTCCTTTTTATATAGAATCTTCTTCCCATTCATACAACTCTGTTATGACACAGGTGGTTTGAGGCTCATCAAGACATTTCACTTGTCCTTTGGATACCAGTAAGTCCTGTTCTCAACCCAATTGGAAAAACTTTTCAACCAAAGAGCAACGCACGATTAGTTCCGGATATCAGAAGGTCCCAAACATCACAACAGTTAAGAGAAATACTACAGGCCATTTGGGATGATGTGGTTTTATCTGAACGTTTAATAAAAACGTTATTGAGTTCCATGAGAGCAAGAATGAACAAAATTATGAAACATGGCGATAACTGGAATGGCTAAATGAAGCACATTAAAATGTTAAGTGCTTAATAAAAACAGGTCACCAGCTTCAATTATTTAGGTTATAACATTTCGTATGGACATAGGAAAGATTTAGACACAAGCGATCTGTGGTCAATCAGAAGAGTATTAAAAAAATAAAGCAAGACCAGATACCCAATTAAAACTATATAAAACAAGGGCAGTACTAGTTTTCTATTATGGAAGTGAAAACTGGACAGTAAGTAGACAGGACAGAAGAAGAATAGAAAGTTCAGAAATGAAATTGCTTCCATCACTAACTGGATGTAGACTAATAGATCAGGAAAAAAAAAAAAAAAAAAAAAAAAAAACATAACTAAGAGAAGAGTTACAGATCTACAACCTGAACGAATGAATAGAAAAATCAAGAACGGACTGGTACCAACATACAAAGAGATTGGCAGAACGCAGATTTCCGAAAATTACACTTGATTATATACCACAAAGTTACAGGAACAGAGATGGCAAAACCAATTCAATTTTGAACGGACTCTTTGGCCTAATCCAATATAGAAGAAGAAAAAATAAGGTAATAAATCACTTTCACCCTATTATTTCTCAATTAAAAGACAGACATAACTAAACGGTTTAACTACAACCTTGTGCTATTTGTTAGAAAATTAAATTATTTCTATGAAATGGTACCTCATGTTTTATTTATTTACACAAGTAACATGACAACAATATGACGACAATCGCGTTTTCATTATGGGAAGGGATGGTTTGGTGTCTGCCTTTCTATTTTTTTGCTCAGTGGTGAAGTACGAGGGTAGGTCCATAAGTTTTCGGCCTCCGATAAGGGTTATTGTCTTCACAAAATCCTTATCTGGTGTCATATCCTGTCTGTTAAGTAAATAATTGCAGCTGTAACTTCCGAAACTGTGTGCGGTTGTTCAGATATAGTAGCTTAAAGAAGGCAATGTGTAGAAGATTATGACGTGTTCAAAATGGAGAATCGACCTCTTATTAAATTCTTCACTAAAGAAGGACTTATTCCAAATGAAATTAAACAGCGATTGGACGGTGTATGTGGGGAAGTATCCACCTCATATTCTATCGTAAAAGAATTGGTCAAACTTTTTCGAATGGCTCGAGAAAGTATTGAAGACGAAGAGCGTGCAGGTCGGCCCTTGGAGGTGCTCACTCCTGAAAAAATCGCTCTTGTGGAAGGAGAAATTATGGAAAACCGGCGGCTGAAAGTTACAGGAATAGCAGCAATGTTGGGCCTTTCTTAAACAACAGTCCTTCGAATTATTCATCAACATTTAAAAATGAATAAGGTTAGTGCAAGATGGGAGACTAGACTTCTTTCCTCATCCAAAAGCAGCAACAAATCATCTGTTGTCAGGCATTTTGGAGCTTGGCCGTAGCAATGAGAGAGAAGTTCTGCAAACCATTGTTAAAGGAGATAACTATGGTCCTCTACCATGGTCCCTTGTCCAAAAGAGAATCAATGGAGTGGCGCAAACCTGGCGAAGCACCGCCTCGAAAGTCCAAGGTCACTCAGTCAATCAAGAATATCATGGCCACAACCTTTTGGGACTGTGAAGGAATGCTCTTCATTGACTTCAAGGAGAGGAACACCACAGTAAATGGGGAGTACTATGCTGGCCTACTGCACAGACTACATGGTTTCTCAAAGAGAAAAGGCGAGAAAAGCTGAGTGGTGATGTGCGCCTTCTACAAGACAACGCGCCTGTGCACACAGCTCTTGTTGCAAAGAAAGCTGTAAAGACATTTGGCTTCAAGGAGATCGATCACTCACCCTACAGCTCAAATTTATCTCCTAGTGACTATTTCCTCTTTCCAAAACTCAAGAGGGACCTTCGAGGAAGGAAATTTAAGTGTGACGAAGAAGTGATGGATGTTGTTTATGCCCATTTGGTGGACAAGATGGGGGATTGAAATGTTAATTCAGAGATGTGAGAAGTGTATTTCAATAAAGGGTAACTATATTGAAAAGTGAAATATGGCTTTTGTCTTTATCGTACTTATAAAATGATTAGGCCGGAAACTTATGGACTTACCCTCGTATATGAAGGGCAAAACCTTTAAACTGGATCAGAAAAAAACCTATGCATGTCTGCGCCATTTAATTATCAGGCACAACGTTTTCTGTGGTTATATTTTTAATACAATGCAAACATTAAAAGGAACTAATATCCGAGTGCATCAACGTCGGTTGTTACCAGCTATTTCGAAACCGCGGTATTTCAAGAAAATCATTTATTTCGATTCTTCACAACACCGCTGTTTCGTTACGCTTGAATATATCGATATTTTCTCGATTTGAAGCAATCCATCATTTTTACTGCCTACAATATATGATGCTGTCGTTGCAATCTGGATGATCTTATTCTGTTCAGATCTTATTCTTATTCTGTTCAGAAGGCCTTGATTATTTTTGTTGTGTTGCATTTAGCGATAACATGGTAAATAAAGCAATTTGAAATACAACGCCATATTTTAGTAAACCGTAGAATTTCGTGCTTTTAGATATGACACAAACGTACCAAAGCAGTTACAGAAAATTAGGACTTACCCGTCTCTTACTGTTTCCACATTTAACGATAAATGATCTTTTTGTTACTGAAGATCTCTCATTTCCCTCCTCTAGGAGACTAAATTCTCAATTCTCTAGATTATCCAATACATCCAACTTTAGAACGCACCGTTTCGTTTTTCAGTCGCAATCTTCTGTAAAGGTCCGCCATCCTGTTCTTCAAATGGATCCCGGTTGATTTTGTAGATATCTAAGATGTAATAGAGCCTTATAATCGTTAAGCTCTATTTTGAAAAGTAAGCGGCGGTTTTTTCACTTTACCACTCATTGACGAGCTGTTGTCGCCAAAGCCGAAACCGCTGTTGGTGCACATGGGCATAAAACTGTTTTCTTTCATTAGCAGTGCTCCAATATCACTTAGAACATACCGAATAAGTTTATTATTTCGATTATAATAAATATTAATTTAAATACTCAGTTTAAAAAAAAAAGAGTAAAATTTTACTCCTGACTGGAATGAATGAAAATCTTTTTCTAACAAATATTAGTTAGCAAGTCCTGCTGCAGGTACGTTTTTCTTTTCTCCCCTCTTCAGGGTATGCCCTGAATTAGTTCGTTTCCAGGTAAAAACGCATATTTTCCATATAAGACGGGGGTGTTACAGTGCCCTTAGCAGGTAAATCTCCCGCTTTCCCACCGTCAGTTGCCTGGGTGACCATGATTTCCCTTAGGGTGTTTGAAAAACAGCTTTAATGTTTTTTGAATAAAGTGTTTAAAAGCAACGTTAATTTAAAATTGCATTAAATATCTAGCAACTTTTAATTTTGGTTCAAAGTGAATTCAGTTTCCTTCATACTGTGAATTGTTCTAAACATATGCCCTTTTTCGTTTAGAAGAATGAAAACCAAAGACATGAATCTCAGTTTTCAATTATATAGGAGAAAGGGAAGCAGAAATTAAATACATATTTTTCTATAATATACCAGAAGAATCCTACATTATTATGCATAGTTATTTTTTTGTTTTCTTTGTTGTAAACATTATGAGGTTTAGAAGTTTTTCCTTCACCAATGCTCTAAGAAATTGGTTTCTTCCCCTTTCTTTGCTGCGACATTTCTCTTCATTTTTACCACATCTGATCTATGTATTTAAATTCCATGAAATGGTTATTGTGCCAATAAAATGTCCTTCTCACTAGCTTTATGGGTCCCTCTTTTTATTTCTTCAGATGTCATTCTGTTTTATGCATTAAAGATACAAATTCTGTTTAAAGTTTTATAAGATAAATAATTTGGTGTTTAAAAAATCTCTTCACAACGCATCTTATTTTAACATCGCCAGTGCAAGTCATAGTCTTTTATCACATTTACCCTACCCTTTTCACTTCACGTAAGTTGTGTATTTCTAAAGATTGTTGATTTGTTTATTTACGGACGCTCTTTAAACAGCTCAGGTCGTCAGCGTCCCATTCTGTTCAGGGCGTGAAACGGCCGATAAACTTTGCTAAGAGGCCTCTTCTTTCAGACTTGAGGTTCTTTTTCGTGCCGTTAATCTACGACACGGGAGCCATGGCTTTACTTCTCTTCCGAAGGAAGCCATACTTAGGATTTTTACGCCCGAAAAAATCCATCGGTCCTGGCCGGGTTTAAACTCGCGATCTTGGGTTTAGAAGGCAAGTATGGTAACCACTACACCACCAGCACCGACATTTATAAAGATATAGATAACAAAGCAATATACTAGGAAAAACTTCTTCGTCCATTACTTGTAAACCCAAAGACACCCGTCTTTCCGTATATAAAAACTCTGTTGTTTATCTTGCTTGGTGTTAGTCCTTTTAGGATTGTATTCACAAAGGCTGTGCACGAATGAAGAATGTGTAATATTTATTTCTAGTACTAGTTGACTATTCTTGGCACGGCACCTCTTCCATGCCATATGAAGTGGGGCGCTGTTGGAATTATGTTGTTACACCCGTTCGTCCTTGCATTTCTTTTCCATTTGATCTGCATGCAGAACCATTTCATGGGCATGGCTCTAGTAGAGCGCTACTTGGCATTCATCCTGTTTAACTTTTATCTGGTTATACGTGGTCACATGTAAAGTGCATGCATAGCTCACACTGTGTTCCTAAGACATTTCCAAAAGAGGGAGCACACATTAAGATACCACATTATTTCGGCCAGTTTATCTTGTTAAAATACAATATTTTATATGTAATGTCTTTAATGCAGTTTCATCTTCTTCCCCAGAGAGTTTTTAAAACGGAGTCTCTAAATGAAGTGCGTTATAAACAAAGAACGGAAAATGCGACTGTCAGTTAGTCGGGAGAAGGCTGCCATTATCAGAATAAGGTTGAGGCAGTCTGAGCTTTAATTGATTTGTTTTATTTATGGATACTCTTTAACATCTCAGGTCATCAGCGTCCCATTCAATTCAGAGCGTGAAACGGCCGACAAATTTTTCTGAGACCTCTTCTTTCAGGCTTGAGGTTCTTTTTCGTGCCGTAAATGTACGACACGGGACCCAAGGTTTTACTTCCCTTCCGAAGGTAGCCATATTTAGGATTTTTAAGCTCGAAAAAATCCATCGGTCCTGGCCTGGTTTGAACCCGCGATCTGGGGTTTAGTAGGCAAGTGTGGTTATCAGTACACCACCAAGACCGACAGGCAGTCTGAGCAGCCACATATGGGACATTACGATATTCTTATACAGTGCGATCAAGAAATAACCACCATAAAAATGCTGTTAATGTCTCTATCGGCAGTGTCAACACAACTATCCACAGAATAGAATATTAAAAGAGTTGTCAGGAGATGAACATAGATGCATCACTTCGAGTGAGAAGTGAAATGGGTAACACGAAGGAATTTTTCTGATCGATGCATCGCCTCGTGGTGAAACAGTAAAGTTAAAACTTCTCACAAATATGTGACCAAAGTGTGTTTTCTTTATGACACAACTCGAAGAACACACTCGTTTCTATGCGCGCGATAAGAGATCAAATTTCTGTGGATTTTAATTTCTGTATCGCCAAATAATTAAATAATAACGCAATGGATTTGAAACTGAAATAATATAAACCCTGTTTGTAAGAGGAAAAAATGACAGTCTTAAAGTTAATTATAAATTAGCATTAGGTGTTGTTACATTATTTAGCTCACTAACATTGGAGTTTGTACAGATTTGTTATTTTGTCATTTTTTAATCTTTAGGCAGATATCTTTCTTAAATGTTCTATCGGTTAATCGCTTTTGTAGTAATATTACCTCTGACGTTTAGACGTAATCACTTTTTACAGTGCGGTCAGTGAAGCTTCACCCCCTATGAGCGAGCCCCCATCCGTTTGCTGCGTCGTGGAGGGAATAATAAATTGCTCACTTGTTGACCTTGCAGTTGACCTTGTTGACTGTCGCAGTTGTAGCGCAGCTGTTCCCGGGTGTGTGTTGCATTTTTCCTTTCTTAATTTGATAGTATAAATAAAGCGGATTATGCCTCGTGTGTTTACAATGGATAGCGTGTCTTTATATAAGATTCACACTATGTGTTAACTCAGTCTGCTCATGAAGTTCGAAGACTTGTTTCAAGCAAGATTTCCGGGTATAGACTCTCCAGATCATAAAACAGCCCATTATCTCTATAGTAAATTTAGGCAACTGGAAGTGTCCAGCCTAAGAAACAAAACAAAAAAAAAAAATAATAAAATAAAATAAAAATAAAAAAGCGGCGTAGGGTTCTCATCGAAGAAATATTACATGGCATTGGTAATCCTTTAGAAAACTTCTCAAGAAAATCTCTTCTCGTCTTGCACAACAAGTGGAATTTTATATGGGTCTGTGCAAAAGGCTACTAAATTTAACAACATATGATTATTATCTCTGAGGTAAATTGAAAAATGATCTATACAAGACGAACCGCATACCATACCATATAAGAACTCAAAGATAATATTCCTCAGGAAATAGTCTGGATTTCTGAAAATGAACTAAGGCGAGTGATAAATAATTTCCTAAAGAATTGCCAAAAATGTATGGAGAATAAAGGCAGACAGTTACAACACCGCATTTGATAATTGGGTAAGTAACGAGCCTCTTGTCCTCCTCCTTGATCTAGTGGTTAACGTTACTGGCTGCGGGCCGGGAGGCCCGGGTTCGATTCCCGGTACCAACTTAGGAATTTCTATAAGTTGGAAGGTCTGGAAGGGTCCACCGAGCCTCATGAAGACAAATGGGAAGCTGGCTGATGGAGAGGTGGCGATCTTCGATCTAGTAAGCCACGTTAAAGCGATCGGCCGGATGCGGTGTGCTGATCCCATGCCCCCCCCCCCTCCTGCAATAGTTTCGGTCCTGATGGTGTAGTGGTTACCATATTTGCCTCCTAAACCCAAGATCGCGGGTTCGAACCCGACCAGGACCGATGGGTTTTTTCGGGCGTAAAACTCCTAAGTATGGCTTCCTTCGGATGGGAAGTAAAGCCTTGGGTCCCGTGTCGTACATTTACGGCACGAAAAAGAACCTTATGCCTGAAAGAGAAACCTCTTAGCAAAATTTGTCGGATGTTTCACGCCCTGAGTTAAATGGAACGCTGATGACCTGAGATGTTAAAGAGCGTCCATAAATAAATCAATGCTGTAATAGTGCCCTCCACCATATCATGTGATGGAGGTAGAGGACGCAGCGGTCGTTGTGGTAAGCTAAGGTTCATATGGGGCTGTATAAAGTTATAAGAAGAACTCTTAAGTTTAAATTTAAATTGGTCTGTGTACTGTTATATGGTTCGTTTATTATACCCTGCCGCTAATCACCGAAATCCGGCTGGCCTGCTGACCGGCTAATGAGCGGCGCGCTAGCCCATAGCAAAATACTCCGGGGGAAAACAAAACTGATCGCATATACTTTTTTACTGGCATTTTCCATTTTTATGAAATTTCTGCATGAAAGTTCCTCAGAACACCGATGGTTAACTGTATTAACGTTTTAAATATATGTTTCATCTTAAAGATACTTGAAGGATTCTGCTCCAATTAATTTGTGGAGGCATGTTCAAGATATAGGGAAAATAGAAATCTCAACTTCTCTAAGTTTCACGAATAACGGTCATCTAAGGATTGTCTATTCTGAAGCAACGCAGAGGTGTATAAATGCTTCTTCAACATGAGTAGGACTCGAATAAAGAAAATGGAAAATAACATTTCAGCCAACCACTGATTTCCCTTCCGTCTCAAACTACAAACAAGGCAACGCTAACTCAGGAATTAGCCAATACCAGCTTTGTCCAAACTGAATGGCAACACTGAAATGTGACTATTGAAAATTCTGTTTTTCAAAACCTTAGTAGAGCAGACACGAGTACCTGCAGCAAATACAAACCCACACGATTTCAACGAACTAAAGCGCTTTGCAGTAATGAGTTTATTGTGGAGACAGGTCGCAATTAATTTTACAACGTGTGCCTTTATGTCGTTTGCCTTAAACTACAGAGCTGTAAGTGCTTTCAATTGTCCCAAAATATCGACATGTGCGCTTTCAATTCAAACTCAATCAGTTAAAATGGAGTGTTGACGCTGAGGATGATAGCGGAGTGGAAACACAACCGCTGTATTTGCTTAAGCTTGTACCATTTAACCAGGTAAATTGTTACAGAAATTGTTGATGCTTTTAAAAACTAATTTAAGACTATGTTATTAGTCGTTTGTTAGAAATCTATGGTTTAGGCTCATAGCCTGCTCCAGGTTTGTGAACCCTTCATTTCCAAAGGCCTTCAATGTTTCTTCCTCCCGATGATTTATAACTAAAACTATTTTAGCAACAGCTTTATGTGGCAGTATATTTATATGAAACATTTAAATAACATTTTTTATTGACTGATGTGCCACAATTCCAGGTGGGTCAAATATAAACATTCTCTAACATTCTTTATTTGACACACTTAGTTTATAAATAGCATAAACCTTTTGTTATACATAGTATGACTAACGTTTATACATTTCTGCCAACTATTGGCAGATTTTTAATCCTGTTTCATGAAAAACAACAGGGTGTACGAAATCTTCTACTATTCATCGTTCGAAAATAGTTCAAGATATCCGAATAATTGATATTCCCTGGTGACAAATCGGGGCTGTAAGGGGGATACTTGGGAATTGCCCAATGAGGTTCATTCAAGTTATTTTCGATAATAGGCTGATGTAGGGTCTTGCATTGTTACGGAGAATCAAATCATTATGTCTTTTAGACCAATGGGATATTTTGATTTTCTCCAAAAGTTCACAGTAATATTCACTGCTCTTTGTTCGTAAGAAAATTGACATATACTTTGAGGTTATTTGAGCTACGAACCGGCAGAATGCCTTTGCGTACTGAGAGAATACAGTCATCAAGGTCTTATAAGGTATGCCCAGATAGCAACTTGCAGTTAACTAGTTAGGCTTTGTCAGTAAGTGACTGCGAGTTTGTGTTACGCGGTGCTTTCATTGTATGTAAATTGTACGCTAATTGTTCTTCGTTATTTATGCCACTACACAAATATAGTCTTGAACGAGTTTTTATGTATAATGTATATGTGAAAACGGAGAAAGTGGTAAGGAGATTTGCTATAAAATATCCTGGCAATCGTGTTCCAGGTAGAGAAAATGTTAGCCAATTTGTTAAAAAGTTACGAAACACAGGATCTCTCAATGACAAGAAACGTGTTCCATGTCCAAGAAAAGTTAAATGAAATACAGGAATTTCCTAAGCAAGTATTTCTACTGAGGATCATCATTTTCAAGATCTCTTTTAACGCGTGTTGGTGCTTATTATAATCAGTTTTATATGCAATGTAATTATATGTTTTCAGTAAAAATATAAAGATTGAAATACGTAATAGCACTAAGTATATGTGGGGCACGGTTCCGGTTACGGTGGCAGCAGAAAGCAGCCGTGTTCAAGCAGCACTTAACTCAAATAGCTTCACTGTACAAGTATCTCGGATATATATGGAAAATAACAAAAAAGAAAGAGATGGACGTTGAAAATGAATTCCTTACAAGAAAATGTAGAATTTAGGGTTTTAAGAATGAAATGCCGAAATTAGGAGAGGAGTAAATGAAGAACAAAAAGTATGGTAGAGGTGCTAATGATAAAAATAAATAAGCGATTGGACAGCGTTGGTTCCTTTTGAATTTGAAGCCACTTTCCAAACGAAAAAGGTGAAGACCATAGAGGGATTATGAGCGAGATGAGGTTTCTAAATCACGTGACTGTTTTTTTTTTCTCTTGCTTTTGATTAAAAAAAATGAGGGGATCCATGTCGTGGAGCTCTTTAGGTCCTGAACAGTCGAAGCACGACTTGCTTTTTGTTCTTCAATTTCAAGTCACTCAATTAGTAATGCTGTAGTACATGGTGGGCGCTAATGGCCTTAGCAGTTTTGTGTCCTTAAACAATAATCAGCAGTGTACTACATCGAATTTATCTAAGTAACACTTTTCTTTTCTGTTCTTTTATTTTGCTCTGGATTCAAGCCTGGTCCTTAAGAGTAATCGAAACAACTAGGTATAGCATTATTTTCATAATACTTATTCTGACATACATACAAAACTAGAACACAAAATAGAAAATGTCCACTTTGTGCCATATAAAAGTTTGCCTTTTTCATGCAGGAGAGAAAGGTGGAGTCGTTTCAAATCGTTATGCCCTGCTTCTGGGGCCATGCTTTAGATTTAAGAGATGAAGTACAAATTTTGGACAGAAGCTACCGGCTTTTCGCACTTTGTAAAAGTGATGCATTCTCAGCAAAAATGTCTCCACAGTTGACCCAGCGTTGAATTGCAGATTGCGTTTAGCAAGGCAAAAGGTTCTAGCAAACTCTCTATCTGCTTTGGGAGCATGCTGTTCCTGATTATATCAAGATCAGCCGACAACGTCTACTAGTACGCAGTAAAGCCGATTTTGAAAAATATCATATAATGGTCATTATATAAAAATTGTTAGCAAAATATTAACTTTAGGCAATATTGGTGGCAATATTGTGGGGGCAATTCTTCAAACCATTATATTCTAAATAAAACTTAGCCAGCAATACCATTCTGTTTTTTTCCCCCCAATCTAGGAATTGAGAAAAAAATAATTTTCAATATGAGCATTACGAGAAGCAAATATGCAAATGCGAAATTATGTTCTACGTGTGTGCAAAAATATTCGAAGATTTAAAACATTCTAGCAGTTTTAGAGTATTCTCTGAAAGGCTTTTTAAAGTACCTGATACAGAATGGCCGATACTTTTAGACTTTTTCAACTACACACACATTACTTTCTATAGAAAACGCCATTTAGTTGGTCCACAAAAGTCTATTATCGAATCAAAAACTGTTTTGTGTGTCAGCTGTCGTTTTGTTATTACTCTGAAGATCTTGTTTACCAACTCGTATTCTATCGGTTGTTTTTCACGTTTCATAATTAATACAACACTTTAATTACAGTACGAATCAACCAAGAGTTTACACTTCTAAAAAGAAATGTACCGTATATCTCTTAACTCCCTTTCAGGAATATTCCAAAGATATTAGGTGCGCTTTGCCCATAATAACATGCCGTAAAAGTTGTGTTCTGAATGCCAGTTGGAAGTGCATTACTGACGAATAAGTCGATGGCTGTGGTTTCATAGTATAAATTAAATACAATGCTGAGCAAAGAATATTAATGTTGAGAGCTACATCATAAAGAAGTCTAATTACAAATAAGTTGTGCAGAAATTTTGCAAGTCAACTCCGAATGCTGTGTACCCACAATTTTATTGAAAAGTAACGCAAACCTGGTTCCATTTTAATAAAAATCTTTACTTTGTTAAGAGAGTCCTACTTGAAGGCATGTGAACTAGGATTGAAGGTTATAGACTTTCCCGCTAGCTGGCACAGGAATGTGGCACATCAAACAGCTGGAGCGTTAAGAGAACTTCAAACTCTTAAATTGTACCCGAAAAAAAAAAAAAATCGGGAGTGCACAATTTAATTAACACATACAATTTCTTCCGCGTTAACTTCTGTTGTACGATGTTGCGTACTGTGCGTGGTGAAAATATAAACCTTTCTCTTCTAATGAGCATGGTCTCATTAGTTATGTAAATTCACAAAACACGCGCCAAGGGGACGCTATATCCACATTTAGTTTACGAAGTTCCCCTTCATGATGTAAAGATGGTATACGGCGTAGAACTAGTTGACACAGAATTGAAGCGATATATTTTTATGAAGCAATAAATCAGAAAATGTGAACTTCTTGTATCTCATCTTTTATTTATGGCCTACCTACTTTCCGCAAGACAATGCAAGATTATTTTTCAAATTTCAAAACGTGCAATTTACATTCATTGGGAAAATAGAAAATACTCAGGAGCAATTCATGAACTATTGAATCCCTGGGTAATGAAACGAGAAAAGCTATCAATGAAGGGACAGGAAATAATAAGCTGTACTGTCACAAAACTGTCTTTGGAGCTGGCTAGAACGAAATAGATATTACTTTCAATATTTACTACAAAATATAAATATGAGATCAAGACAACTAATTAATATATTATTAAGTAAATAGTATATCCAATTTTATACAGGATGTCCTATTTATCTTGCTCACCCAAAATAACTTTTTTTCTGGTGCGTCAAATTAAAAACTGTTTCAAACAAACTTTTTAATATAAGTTATTTTGGGCACACAAGATAAATGGGACACCCTGTATAATAGATAAAATTATATTCCTCAAAGATGGAAATGAGCATGGGAGCGCTCTTCGCTTTGCCTACGAAAATTTTGTAAGCTTTTATCTGGTCCACCCTGTTTACATACAAATTTATTTGCCAAGTTATATTTATTTCATTTTAAGGGGGATGGACTGTAGTTGTAAATGTATGTGATACAATATTGTATGTCATTATTTGATATGCGTTCTTAATCAATACTTAAACTCTTTTTAATTAGTTGTGCATACTTTTCGAATGTCAGTATCCATTTGACAAATATTTATAATGTTATATTAACTTAATAGTTTCTAAACAATTAGTTAGAGAATATACGAGCGAATTATATATGTTTACCAACCATATATTTTCAAGAGGGAATAGATTAAACTTACCTTATCATATTATGTGTTTTATTAAGTATTACGAAGGGCATTCATAAGTAATATTAAACATTTTTCCCGACTGTTTATCTTGATAAATATGCAATAATATTTTATTAATAGTATATTAGAACCTTCGTACACTGTCTCATTTACTTCATCTTCTTCCAGTAGAAAGGAGCATTAGGTTTTAAAACGGGGCCTCTAAGTGACGTGCATTATTAACAAAGCAGCAGTACATGGATTTCTTTTGACAAAAAATGAGTTCATCGCTAACATTCTGAAGCGTTAAGAAAGGTGGTGGATAAAATGACTGTTTGTCGATGATGAGCGAAATATTAACGTTTACTAAAAGGCTAGAATGTTGTTACAGAACCTATACATCTGCATTTTTATTTTTCCTTAAGGTTAATACCGCCACGGGTGGCCGAGGTCGTTAAGTCTCGGACTCGTGAGCGGGAGGTCTGGGTTCGAATACCGCCAGGGCCGTCCTTCCTGACTGAGGTTTTTTCAAGGTTTTCCTCAGTCCTCATAAATGGCAAATGCCGGGGAGGTACCCTAAACTTAGGCCTGGAACGATTCCTTCCTTAAAAATAAATCCTTTCCCAATATATCATTTCATCTCATGTATCATCAGTGCCCATCGCCTGTGGTGCCTCTGTAGCAAAAACGGGCGTTAAACACTATTCATTCATTCATTCATTCATTCATTAAGGTTAATAATACCGAATTGAAGACTCTGGCAAACACCGCATATAATAATAATAATAATAATAATAATAATAATAATAATAATAATAATAATAATAATAAAAATATCAGCCACCTCAGTTTCAGATGAAAGATTTTTTAACAAAACTGAGCTGAGCTGAGGTTAATAATACTGTATTGAAGACTCTGGTAAACACCGCATATAATAATGATGCTGATGACGATAATAATAATAATAATAATAATAATAATAATAATAATAATAATAATAATAATATATCAGCCACCTCAGTTTCAGATGAAAGATTGCGTTGAAAATCTGTAATTTGATTACAACAATCATAAATAAACAAACATATTGTCATTGTGATGCAAAAAAGTCAATTTACTGCGTAATAAGTAGACACCATATTTGTATGCAGTTTTAGGTGCCTAAAATAGGCTCAAATTTAAATAAATTAGGCCCTATTTCAATAAAACTAGGCATTTTAGGCACACGTAATTAAGGCTTGAAACCTATTTATTTCATTAAATTATACACCATAAATAAACAAAACATGGCACAATAAGAATATTTAAGAAATGGAGGCATACAGCTGTATTATATAAACAGAGTTGGACAATTTGAATGTATTGAACAAAATTAAATTGACTTTTTATGTATTTGTAACCCAGTTTCATACACATTCTCTTTCATAATTACACGCACAGTACATCACCATATTTTTTTCCTAATTCACCACATTCAATCTTTGCCTTTTGTCAGTGACAATCCATCTGAAAGCAGAAAAAACTTATTTCTATTGCAACAGATGCCCGAGGAGCAAATTCCAAATTAGCTATAATAGAAACATCAACTTCTACTGGAATATTTACATTTTACCCTAGTATCCCTGTTGATACTTTTACCCACAAAGAAATTTCTTATTTAGTAACTATGCCACTTACTTTAACTTTTTTCCTAGTTTCACCCAAAGCCTATTTTCTCTTGGGCATGCTATTTGACTACAAAGAGATCGATTTTTACGTTCTAGGTGCTGAATACTTGCAGATATAAAGGAAAAGCTTGATGTTATGCAGGCAATATATTTTTTCAACGACGGGTAACTCAGACACACTTTCACTGTTTTTACACACGCTGCATTACCGGATTTACGTAATTTTTCAATAATTGTGACCACCTCTTTAAAATATTTAGAATATTTCCAATAAGAGAAAATGTTTTTTTTTTTCATACTGGAAATGAACAAATTGACAAGAGGAAATACATTCCTGATTGTATCAGAAACCCTGTTAGGGCATGAGCTAAACAGTGACATGAATGACGTTAGATAAAACGATCTAAGAAGTGGAGCTGCAGCAACCATGTATGAAGCAGCATCAGTACAAAACAACGAAACTTTAGTATAACCTGTAAGCCTTTGTTTACAAAATAACAATGATTTCTTATTCACTTTCGGAAGTTCCTTGACAGATACCCATCCTTGCCTCGTAGACCCAAGATCGCGGGTTCAATCCCGGTCAGGATCGAAGGATCAGGAGTAAAAATCCTAATTATGGCTTCATTCGGAAGGGAGTAAAGCCGTGGGTCCCGTGTCGTAGATTTACGGTACGAAAAAGAACCTCAGGCCTGAAAGAAGAGGCCTCCGAGCAAAATTTATCGGCTGTTTCACGCCCGGAATTGAATGGGATGCTAATGACCTGAGATGTTAAAGAGCGTCCTGAAATAAAACAAATAAATAAAAAAAATGAAGATACAAAGTACGGAATCGAAGGTTAATCACAGTTAACTTTCCCTATTATTATACTTGCTAATATCTATTTATAAAATCTAAGGTTTCATCTACAGAGACCCGTGTGTAAGAATCGGCTTTTCCTCTCAAATGGATGCTTGAGTTCCATTGTACATTCAGTCTAGATATTTTTCCATAGGGTAGATTCAGAGAACATATATTGTTTTTCAGAATTTTTGTAAAATATCTCTTAAAACCGGATTTTCAATTGTGGAATTTTGGCAGCAACAAACGCTCTGGTTAACTCTGCATGGAAATTGCTGCTGAGGTCGGATGAAGTAGGCTGTGACAGAAGGGTTTATTTGCTATGATTTTTCTGCTGAGTTTTTGCCTTATGTCCCGCCCAATGCACATGCTGCCTCGGGTGGCCCTTCTTTTCTTGCGAAATCTAAAGAACGCAGAAGTTAACTGAACTAAAATCCTAAATGTAGTTTTGCCGTATTTCTATCACAAAATGCGATTATTTGGTTCGAACAACCAAAATCTCAATGACCCGTAAATACTTAACTGTCGAAATTTAACAGTTTAAAGTGTAGCCGTCTTTAAGAGAAGTTCAGCTCAGTGAAATGTATAGTCGTTGAAATATGTTTCACTTATGTTACATATCTGTTTGCTACAAATCTTGCAGAGTATCGTTTTTCCTCATAAATGAAGTGTGGAACTTCTGTTAGTCATTGACAGATCAGCATACATTTTGCACTTTTATCTTTTGGCATATTAAACCGCAACCGGATAACATCCTACCATTTAAAAATACTCAACACAAATAAGGAGAAGGAAAGAGGGTAACAGACATTCAAACTAACCGTTATACAGCATTGCTGTTGAAATTCTATTTTACGAAACTATAACGTTCCATCCATTGTTGCATTTCCTGATAGTGCTTATCCAAATAACTGGCCCTTCACGTTGCTTACATGTATGGGTGTGTGAATAAATAGTGAAACAACGAAACTTTACATTAATTTGGGCATTTTAACCCGAATATTAACAAATTTAGATCTAACATTCATTTTTGGGGAACCATTAAACTCTGTGAATAGCTTTCAATTTTCATGAAACATAAATATTAATAATTATTTTTTTCCTTTCTCCTAAAGGATCAAAATAGACATTTGCCCTAAAATGCGATGTCTGGTAATGGTGAATTTTTGCGAATATGGAAAGCCAAGGAAATGTGATTAATTAAAGTTATCTGTTACTTTTGAAAACCCATATATTTATTTACTGTTGTTTTTGAGCGCTGCACTTTTAAGTTTCTTATCTCATGACATTGGTGTTTATGGTTTTACGAAGAATACTACCATTCTCGTAAACTAATGCTTCAACCAGAATAAACAGCTGTAAGTATGCGACATCTAGAGTGGTTGTCATCATAGCACTTGCCAGCCCACCCTCGTATGGGAATTCACCGCTCCTCTCTGGCAATAGGCTTAATGCTTGAAAGGAAGTAACTGAAGTCTTTCATTTCCCCCCACTCATTGTCCCGCATGAAGAACCCTCATGTCTCTCCGAGCGCCACATGTTGTCTATACAAGAGACGGGTTCTCTCCTCATATTTTTCATTCTCAATCTCTGAATGAACCCCACAGTAGTAAGTAGAATAGGGAGTTTTAAGTTAGTACATGTTTGTATAACGTAAAACTCGTATACGAAAGTTATCTTTAATTATAGGCATGCTGCGATCTATATTTAATGGGATTTGTTAAGAAAACTTGGCATATGCCAAAAATGTGTGAATATTGTTCATCTTGTACTCAGCAGCACAGCTTAGCATGAGATTTAAAATTTATTTTACCTACGAAATCAGTCTAATATTTACGTACATCTACTTACACATTTGTTTACCTCGTTTACAAGTATGAAAAATGAATGAACAGTATTTAAGGTCGGTTTTTACTACAGAGGCACCACAGGCGTTGACACTGATGAATATGAAATGATATATTAGTAAAGGATTTTTGTATAAGGAAGGAAAGTTTCAGGCCTAATTTTAGGGTGCCTTCCCAGCATTTGCCAGTTATGAGGACTGAGGAAAACCTGGAAAAAGCCACAGTCAGGAAGGACGGTCCTGGCGGGATTCGAACCCCAGACCTCCCGCTCATGAGGCCGCGCCTTAACGACCTCGGCCACCCATAGCGGTCGTTCGTTGACTGGTAACACGACATTTGGCAAAATAGCTGTTGATAAAGTTTTGTTAGCTTTAAGCAGCTGTTTGCATGGCAGTCTTATCCATATTTATTCAATGTGCCACAAATAAAGTGATACTACAAACCAATATCTCTTAAATGGACAAAAAAAAAAAAAACAAATGCTGACCTTTCCTAACCTTATTGCAGGAAGGAGCCTTCAGAATAGCTCCGTGGGCCCTCTTATAGTATTTTTGGGAGTAATTTCAGAAGTTCAACTGAAACAATAGTATACGTTTTAGATATTTGGATAGTCTATACAAATTAATTAAGTTTGGCCCAATTGTCTATGAAATCTGTAATATTTACCTTAAAATATCTACTTACACATTTGCGCGCACAAGTAGTCATATGGGGTAATGCAAAGCATACAATTTTGTTGGAATTTGAACGGTTCACAGCATTGTTTTCAAAATTTGAATCTTTGTTAACTTTTGTTTAAATAATTATTCCAAAAATTAAAATTTGAGAAGTTATAGAGCGCTTAAAACAATAATGAATACAGTTTGTGAATTAAAAAGGACTATTGGAGATAAAGGTTGATGTTAAAATTCTGGTAACTATCCGCTTATTTCAAAGTAATTCTGCCTATTTTTATTAATAATAGCGTTTTTCACACGTTTCTTAAGAATTCTTCTTATATTTGTCAATGCTAGATTTTTAGTTTTGATAAATTCTGCGTATATTTCCTATGTGGATCATTTTCTTACAGTTTGCGGAGAACTTGTGCCTACCTCTAGTTATTTCAGAATATTTCCTACCGTTTCCAGGAAATTCTGCATTCAAATATATTTTTTGCAGTTTATATAAAAGGACCACTATCTTTGCCTACTTTAGCATTTTAGACCGTTTACTTAATTCATTAAATTTCATGTTAATTCCTAAGAATTTCTGACTACCTTTGTCTATTATTGCTTTTCTTTCTAGTATTCGGAAAAGTTGTACTTATATTTACTTATTTAATTCTTTTCCCCCGTTTCCTCCGTTTTTCTGCCTATTTGAACCTTTTTCACATGTTTACAAAACCATTTTTTCTATCTTATAACTGCTTACCTGTGATTATTTCATAATATTTCCTACCATTCAAGAAAGTCTGCCTAACAGCATATTTTCAGCCAATATTTTTTGCAGTTTATGTAAAAAGATCACTATCTTTGTCTACTTTTGCATTTTTAGGCTGTTTCCTCAGTAATTCAATGCTATTATTATTATTATTATTATTATTTACTTATTACAATGTTATTCACGTGTATCTTCAGAAATTCTGTCTATATTTGCTAATTTCAGCCTTTTTCTTGCGGTTTGAGAAGAAATTCTGCGACCTTCAAATGGGAATGGGCATACTGGAAGACTTCTAACATTAGTCATTTTATGTAAACATAGTTTAATAATTATGTCATTATTCACTGTCATTATTGTATATTTGTAGTGTTTAGTTGAAGTGCGTACAAGTGAAAATTATGAACTTTTTATCTTCTCTAATTATTGAGAGAACATTGGATACTTTGGATGGTTGCATTCAAGCATTGGGCATTATAGAATGTTAACATGTTTTATTGCATCTAGAAAGTCGGTTCTGGCGATTTAGTGGTAATACTTGCCTCGTAAACGCAGGATCCCCGGTTGAATCCCCGCCAGGGTTGATGGAGTTTTTCGGGCGTAAGTATGGCTTCCTTCAAAAGGAAAGTAAAGCTGTAGATCCTAAGTAGTAGATTTACGGCATGTAATAGAACCTCAAACGTGAATGAAGAGGTCTCTGAGCCAAATTTATTGGCCGTTTCACGCCCTGAATTGAATGGAACGCTGAAGACCTGACATGTTAAAGAGCGTTCGTAAATAAACCAAAACAAAAAGTATCTAAATAAAATTTGTAAAAACTGTATAATTGTATCTAAATAAAATTAGATACAAATTAAAAAATGTATCATTTTTGCAACATAAGAACTTTTTGAACATAATAACTTTTTTGCAACATAAGAACCTTTTTTACTATATAAGGATTTTTTTGCAATGTAATATTTTTCTAACATAAGAACTTCTTTGCAACAGAACATTTTTGCAGGTAGTTGCATTACCGACATGGATAGTTGCATTACCGACACGTAGGTTTACCGGCCTTCGGTGGTCCCACGACAAAGACCAACCGGAGAAGGGTCATTATTATACAAAATAGTGGGAATACCGATATTCGTGGGAAGAGGGATATTTTATTGAATTGTAGATTTGAGACAAGCTGTGTGGTTATAAAATATATCTCACTTAAATAAGATGTTATGTTGCAATCAAAGAATATTTTCGTCACGGGTTCGACTTTTAACATGCAACAGCGAAGCAGAAAATTGTTTTAACTTTGTACAAATAAACAATGTTGGGCGAAAAAAATATTGTACAAAAAATAATTTTTATTCCTACATGGGATACTTTATATTATTACGTTGCATTGCTAAAATGCGTAAATATTTGTTAATTTTAATATTTTTAGGAAACAAATCTTGAAAACAAAATAACATTTACTGGCTCGTGCGGGAAGTTATTTTTCCCGCGCCTTCCAACGGCTACTTAGTGTATGGGAAAGTTGCGCGGCAGGAATCTCCCTGCTCACGTAGTGGGGTGAGTAATAGGTTTCTATTGCAAATTTACATTTGGTATTAAACTCTACGCCAACACTCCTAGAGGAGAAACGTGGTGTCAGAGATCTAAGGGAAATTGTGGCCTTGAAAGAAATTTTAATATGATTAATTAATAAGTGCATTTTCAATGTTTCCAATATTGATAAAACCTCATAAGGTGTTGACATTTCTATAAGCTATAATTGAGTGTCAATGTATATGCGCCTCCCCTTCGCCTTTTTCCTTTCCCACGTTGACCAATATGCTTTTAACGCCAACTCCACCATCTTGAAAAACGACACTAGTGCCATTTAGAGTAAGCGCTACAGTAGGGCTCTTAGCTGAGAAAAGTGGCATAACTTAAAAGTTCACCGGGGATCTATGCTACCACCCTAACAATATGAAATTAGGAGGGAAATTTAGGGTGATGAGAGAAATTTGGAAGGAAATGCAATGTGGCCAACGTAACTGCCTGAGGAGGAGCCTTTACTCTTCATGAAACATAGTAGTAATTATTTTTTCCTTTCTCCTAAATTTGGAGGGGAATTCAATGTGGCCAACGTAACTGCCTGAGGAGGGATTTTTACCACCTACCGATTTCGGCTTTCCCACGCTGACAAATATACTTTTATTGCCAGCTCCACCATCTTGAAAAACGATACTAGACTCATTAGGGTCCTTAGCTGAGAAAAGTGGCATAATTTAAAACGTTTACCGGGGATCTATGCTACCAGCCTTGAGTAAGGAAATTTAAGGTGATGAGGGAAATTCTGTGTTGCCAAACTAACTGCTTGAAAGAGGGGCCTTTACTATATATATACATATACACTTAAGCTGATCAACATGCATCCAACCACTGAATTTTAATAATAATAATAATAATAATAATAACAACAACAACAATATAAGATTGTAGAGATTATGTAAATTCTATTCTAAACTATAAAAAACTTGTTGACATATGTTATTATAAAATAGCTTTGATATTCTTCAATAATAAATAAAATGAATATGTATTTTAACTAGTATTATTCCTTATATAGCTAATGCTATTTTAAATATCTCATACATTCAATGAAAAAGTAATATTTGTTGTTTCCTGCTTTAATCTTAATTATCTCATTATCAAAACATGAAAAATCATGAAAAAAACCATCATTTGAATAAGGCAGGAGTTAAGTAGTCTGAGGGATCTAATAACTTGAAAACGACTTGAGATACGCTGGCACAGACTTTTTGTGAGAGATATTAGGTAATACCCGTTATGTGAATGTAGAGTGTTCCATTACTTACAACGAAATCATGCCGAAATCTGCCTTGGTGATGTGTTAGGAGAAGATTATCAGGTATAATAGCGAGGCCGCGAAATCTAAACCTAAACTAACACAACAATGTGGAACAGCTGAACATCCCTGCTTCAGTCTGGACGTCATTTACTCAACCTCCCCCCCCACTCCCTGCTCGTGCTACTCTAGCATAGTCCAATTGTCTATTCCAAGTCCAACCATCTGCTATCATAATATCTTCCTCTCGATTCTATGGATTATTTAGGTTCCATTCAGGGAATTGCAATTTAATCTGAAAGCTGATTTTTAGTTTTCTTAAGACATTTTGATTCTCACATCGAAATTTCACGGTAGATTTCAGTAGGATCGCATGGATAAATAGGTCGCTACTATGAGTAGTTAAATGAAACAAGACTGATCCTTATGGACCAAATATACAGTGTGTCCGTAAATTCAAGGTGTAATTTGAAAGCCATTTTCATAGCTATGTATTTGATTAAAGTTTAAAATACACACTGTATTTTAAATGTTATATATGTTTAAATGTTGTTGTAGCTTTCCTTTCCTTTCCTTTCTTTTTCTTTTCTCTCTCTCTCTCTCTCTCTCTCTCTCTCTCTCTCTTTTTCTCTTTTTTTTTTTTTTTTTTTTGTTACACATTTAATGAAATTCCTTGTGGCTTTCGTTTGTTATACTATATATAAAAGTTATACTCCTGTTGTCACACACGACTAAGTACAGTAGATGAGAAAGATTGAATGCCTAAACTGGTTCCCTTTATCAAGTATTCAATGTCATTGACAAGAACACTTTACACATTTTGCTTGATGCATCCCTAGAGGTAAACGTCTAAAGAAGCGAGTTCCAGCTATCATGACTTCCATCCTGTGGGAAGGTCCTGTTCAGAAACTCAGAAACAGTAACCGTAGTGTGGAGAAGCACCATAGCTAACAATTTCATCTCCAATTTGTGACACTGCATACAACTTCCAGTCTGTTACGTTATGTATAGACTTGTCCTAATTCTGGCGTTATGTCGACGAACACGACCAGATGCACACGTTCCCTCATCACTGACTGAATCTTCTGTAAGAATTGTTCATCATTGTGCATACATCTCATCCAGCACCTCTGCAGTAATAATCACATCTTAGGTTTTATTAATTGAATGAAAACTGCAGTTTGAAACTCTATAAAATGACAAAACTCTGTAACCATCGTCTAAGGTTTAGCAATAAAGGAAATGGCATCCACCAATTTTTGGGGCTTCTTAGCTAGCTCCCCTTTATTGACAACTATCTCATCACTAATTGATGGTTTGCGGAACGTTTTGCGTTCAACAAGCTGCCAGTTTCTTCAAGCTGACAATCTCACCAGCAAATATTTTCACATAATGACTCTTATCCAATACGTGACATTATTCACGTTACACATCAATGATTCAAATTTTAAAAATCAAGGACTTATTTAACATTCATATGAACCGTTCAAATCCCAACAAAATGGCATGCTTTGCGTCACCGTCACATGACTACTGCGCGCTTTCCAAGTCTTCACCACACTACGGGGACTCTATGAATTAATTATGTTTTGTTCTGATACTGTAGAGTCTCAAACCCCACCATGACTTTACCGACACGCTGTATTTGATTATTAAGTAACCCACATGGCTACAAAGTGCATTCATCCGCTACTTAAAAGACCTGTTCAGAAGGAATTCCAACTTCAAAATTGTATTCGAACAAAGCGTTAAGCGAAATGTCATTGGTAGCCGTGTAGCAATAATGTCCTTGATAAACGTGCCTCCGTTTACTGCTGTTTTCCTCGTTTTCTATTTTTAAGGTAGTTGATATTCATAACCAGCATATGGGCATCACATTTGGCGCGAAAATAAAAACAGATTACATAAATTTGCCAAATGAGAAATAAGCTTACCGTGATCACTATTTAAATCGTACTTTGTGTCATGTCTGGTATAAACAATTGTAATCCGCGTTAACTGACGACGTGCATGTGGCCAGAGATAATGAAAATGTCCGTGTAAATCGATGGCTAACTTCAAGAAAATGAGGAAAAATGGGAGGATAAAAAATTTAATTCATCCCGTAAAATCCTGATAATTCAAAATTACATTGTCCCGCACACTGATTCGAATTCGTAACGTTTGTTCAAAAAGAAATAATAATAAAATAGCTATATTCTGACTTGTTTTCTTTGGACATTTGTACTTAAAAATTTAAATCAACATTTAAAAGACCACATTTAAACTCAATTGAACAAAGAAAAGAAAATTCGCAGAAGCAGATATGACAAATTGCGAACTTTTCCAGGGCTCTTATCAAAAGCAGAAAGGTTTTTAGGAAGAAATAATTAACACAGAGGAAAGTTCGAGAAGGGCAATATTTTAAGCAATAGGTAAATGCAAATAAGGAAACAGACCGGGTTTCTTCTATCCGTACACTACGGTGTTTCAGAGCCACAATGGGGGTTTCAGTAAAAAATGATTTCGCCTGAATACAAACAAATAAGCTATACTAGACAGCAGATAAAACTAGACTATACATGAAAGCATACACACAATCCTGAGGGCTGTGTGTGGCGTACCATAAATATTACACAAAAATAATCGACTCCATTAAGTAATTTATATTGCCAATAAATTACCTAATTCTGGAAGTGTTTTTTCCTCACTTCGCCGAACGAAGTGGTACGATCCAGCAAGATAGGACTATAAAGCACATGGCTCGAATTTCAATGCATGCGATCGCTGGTGTCTTTGATGAGAGACTAATATCATTAGGGAACAAACAAAAATATACTTGGCATACCTCCAGAATGAAAATATCTGCTTCTTATGTAAAAACGATGCGCTGGATTTTTCCTGTCGGGTTTAGTTCAAAAGATATCCAAGAAAAATAAACTTCTGCAATTTTTAGGACATCGAGAGGTACTTGTAAATCAAAATAGAAATAAAAGAATTTATGTACTCGTAAACCATTTAAAATATTAACAATAGAAATAACAAAGCACATATCTCATAGGCCCTAAAAATGCTTGCTGCCTGGTGTAATCATTTCTTGTAATCAGAATACTGTCTCACCTTCAGAAACCAGCAGTAATCCCCCACACTGCGCATTCCAACACCCTTGATTAACGTTTTTCCACTGTGGCTATGTCCTAATGAAAATTCCTCCCAATTCATCACTATTGTACCCACCATTTCAGGAAAAAAGTTTAATTGTGAATGGAGGAAATGCACTTTTAGTGACATCTTAACAGTCTATTTCTCTATTACATTTTAGTAATATGTCAAATAAAGGTTCATATTGCAGGAAACTCTTCTATCACTGTATTGAAAGCACGCCAGGCCGCCAAATCCACATTTGTTAGCTACTTTCAAAAACTTCGCCTTTTAAAGGCTTCCTTATCTGTGGGCCAACGAAAATATCCTCGTTTAACTTTACATATGCCAAACTGTGAAATACGATCGTAAATCATGCCTTTCCTATATACTGTAATTCTAATAGTTTCAGCAAGCATATTCGCTTTTGCAGCCTGGAGTCCAAGATCTCTGATTGCCCCCCTCCCTAATTTAAATCTCGCACTAAATCATAAACCAGATTGATGGAACAACTGTACCACTTTTCTAGTGGGAGAGTTGGTAGGTAGAATCACTTGATTTAAGGGCCTATTTTTATCATCACTTCTGTTACTATCAGTTTCTTCAAATGACTTTAGAGGAACTGGTACTGATAAAGTTTCTCTATGTCTAATTGGTGACGGCACATTGGACAAATATCATTTGCTTTTCTTTTCTTAGTCTAATCTGACACTTTTATCATGAATAAATAACATTTATTCATGTTAATGAGTGGTACGGCGAATGGCAAGCATTTTAATTTCCCATATAATCACTTTTTCAAATTAATTGTACAAGTAAGAGTAATGTAATAATTTTTGGGACCCACTTTCTATCTTGATCACCAGTTTTGCAACCAAAGTAATGAAAGTAAACTGTTATTTTATAGATTTTTTCCTTTGGATTTTGATGTGCACTTTCCACAAATATAACAAAATTATCTGAATGATTACGACTCTGAGTCTGTCACCTTTATCCATGATGACCGCAGAAATAAAGTCACTACACCCACGAACAATACACCACTACCTTGATTCAAAGATACAGCTCTAGACTAAATCATCAAACCGAAACTCCAAACGACAGTTTCACTTAAACAATCAACACGTTTATCAGCAAATTTATCTCTTAAGATTTACATTCTCTTAAATGTAAACTCCGCTTCGGCGCTTCCATCCCAGCAAGGGACTTTTGGTAATTAAGTTGTACGTGACATTGACATACATAATAAGTTTAGGGATTAGGGAACTCGCCAAGTCGGGAATCGAATATAAATAAAAACCGAGATCTGACCGCCTAATTTAAAGGACATATTTAGTTTCTATGTATCAAAATTGACAGGCATTGATGTCCCGGAGGTGAAAGTCGTATTCCGTAGTGTAATTAGTGTAATTAGTGTTATGCTGGATGATCCCCTGTCTGGATCGCTGCATTTTTCCTTGTTGAAGACAGTTGACGTCGTAATTATGAGCTGCCACCCCCCCCCCATTTAATTACATTGAAAAATAATTTTATGTAACTTCGTTATAGCCATGTGTAATGTCATTTTCTGTACAAGTGTTGAATATTGTGTCTAAAACGTCAGTTTCTTGCAAAGGCGCAGAAAGCTACCCTAGTCATAAAACCTGACCTGGTAATTTCTGTACCTTTTTGTAGCAATATTATTTGTAAAGAATCCTGAAATCAGATGTTTACTGATGTTTTGTTATAACCTTTCTTAAGCGGGGCAGGTACCATAAAAACATTTGGCGACTATAGAAATGAAAAGAAAGGGAAGAAGCCACCGCTACATGAAAAAGTCACGCAGACTACATTTACTTAGTTCTGCAATTTTGAACCCCACAGTTTGGCAAGAGTGTTCAGAGAAACAACATCAGTGTAAGGGATTTCTTAGTTCCGTTCAATTAATGGAACGCGGCAGATAGTTTTGATGGTCGACCTTTATTAGTTAAGGGCAATAGTTTATATATAATAGTGTATGAACAATAAATTGTGTTACATCTTCCATAACGAAAAAAAAAAATAATATCCAGCATCAGAGTCCCAACAGCCGTGACAAAACTGTAAGACAGCGGTAACCATCGTCGGAGAGGAAGGAATTATTTACCAAAAATCTAACAATTCTGAATTCCTTTTACCAAAATCCTCCCCTCCATCTATTAGTCATCTAATTAACCATCATTTCCTGTTTATTAAAACCGCTGCACAGTCTATAAATCAAATTCACAATTATTAGATATTTTGCAAAACAACGTAGATATAATATATCCAACATTTCGGAGAACTTTATTTAGACAATATAATTCTTGTTGCCGCAACCTTTATAACAATATTTGAGAAAATTAAGCTCTTTTACATTTATCAACAATGCATAAATTGCAGAATTATGCTAACTTAATTGCCATTCACTGGGTCATAAAGATTTAACTTCTTTGATCTTACATAAAAGACATTTTCAGTCATTTAGCAGCGCGTAACGTTGGTATATCGATTATTCTCGTTGACTTCGATTTATTTTCTTTGTTGGTTTGTTGAAGTCATGGAAATTATTATTTATTAGATGTTAGATATATCAACCCCAGCAACACTTTTCTAAAATTCTGCACAACACTAAACAGTCGATTGATGTTTCAAAGGTTTCTTTGTTTTTTACTAAGCTTCCGAACCAGAACTCAAACAGCACATGCACATACAGACAGAAGGAAAACACTACACCTTGAGCGTTGTACGGCATCTACTGACTTAAGTAGAGCACTAAAGAGACAGGTATTCTCGTCCGCCATTTTGTTGCCTCCGGCGAGCAGTAGTATAGGCACTAGTATAGGTTAAAAACATAGCTAGTAACGCAAGTTAAGATTGTTTTAACCATTTTTTTGCACTGGAAATACCTATAAAATATATATTTTTACTGTTGAAAAATACTTTCCCCAATTATTTGAAAGGTGGTTTAAAAGTCAAAAAAAAAAAAAAAAAAAAAAAAGATTTAACTTGTGAATGTGTGTGGTTAATGAATATAGATTTATCCTTGTTATAACATTGCTGATGGTTTTTTTTTTTTTTTTTGCATGGTCTTTGAATTCACAACCTGTAAATATATCACATTCTGTATTTTATTTTAGGATAACGACATTTGTCAATTTATGTTTATTTTTTATTCCAGAAATCAATTTTGTTGGTGAGATTCAACACAATTTTGAATAATAAATTAAACACACTCAACATCAACAAACGATACGCTACTATACTGACTTCTGCTCCGTTCTGCTCCCCACTGGCACCAAAATGGCGGATGAGAATACTCATCTCTACAGTGCCTTAACTTAACCGGTCCGCCCTTACGAGCTAGCAGCCATCTACTGCCAGGAGCATCCTGTCTCGGAATGCCAAACACAAACAAATGGATGACACATTCTATTCGCTTTGCTTTTTGATTGATTTACTATCTCGCCTTCAAACGCCTATGTTTGCTGGAAGATGGTTTTTATATTGACTGGTAAGAAGACTCCGGAATGCGCCAATGACTCTTGTATTTTCTTTTTTAGGCATCGACATTATGAGGACGACAACGAATGGGCGTGCACCAACTGGTTCGAGTACATGTTAGTAGTGGTGTTGGCGAGCTTGCTGCTCCTGGGCTCTGTTGTGGTCACCTTGTTCTGGGTGCTGTACTACCGGGAGGGATTCGCCTGGACAGAAAAGCCCCACATTCAATTCAATCTCCACCCGGTGCTTATGATCGCCGGCTTCATCACTTTCAGCGGTTTCTGTAAGTATCACATCATGTAGTGTTTACATGTACAGGTCAAACGTTCAACATGAACCAGTTCATAGTAAGGCATATTAAGCTTTAAGAATGATTTTTGTTTCCCAAAAGTTGAAAATATGGTCGTCTCATGCTATTCATTCACCGTAGCTGCTCTATCTACTTTGTTAGACTGAGTTAATTATTGATGGGTGTGTTCCATGTAACATGTCGAATGATACCTGATTCTCGTAAAAAGGGAAACGTGCATTTTCTTGTGTGATGCCAGCATTCTCTCATATACGAATACAAGTTGCTTCCTTCCATACTTTATTTTTGTTCTTAACTTCCACAATGCTGTAAAAACAAAATTTACACAAGAAATTCAATAAAGACAATATTTACTGTAGAAATTCACTAAAATACATTCAGTTATTTACACGTTTGGATAAATATATTTTCAAAATGTAAAAATTAAATGTATACGAGTGAAACATAACTATCAATATAGAATGTATTAAACCTCTGGGGATATTATTTTATAGCTTCTGTATGTCAAAGAAATATTTTACTTTAATCAACATAATATTATGGCACGACACAAGGTACAAATTCATCTATTAGAATATGTCACTGTGCATGTACAATATGAGGATAGTACAATGAGGTAATTGAGTTACTATCCTGCTGTACACTGGGAGAAGAGCTTAGGTGGTCTGCAACTCGAATAGCCTCAAAAGGGGAAAGGAGAACAAACTGGTAGTTGAAATCAAGACCGACTACATTTACCACCCCAGTGTAGGTATCGATAGTAATAAAATGGTAAAAACATGGCTTTGTTAATTTGCAGTCATCTGGTTTATTACAGTGGTTTATAGTTGGAAATAAATCAACAGTAGCGTATAATTTCTTTTGTTTTTTTATTAGGTTAATATTGATTTAGTGAAATAACGCCAATAAAATTTTTAATAGAAAGTGTTAGTACTGCATGGGTTGCTTTTGCATGTCTTTATTGTTGCAGTGAGCGTCCTAATACCATATTTACATTTCTTAAATAGCCGTAATTAAAGGAGGAACGGATAAAGAGTATACACCATGCAAATTTTGAAGTTAATTATGAAACTATAGTGTATATTAAAAGTTTCTTACCAAACTTTGTGGTTAGGAAGGACATTTTCAAAGCACATTTCTTAAATCTACCATTGTATGTGAAAGTGTGGGTTAGCAAAGAAAGGAAAGATCGAAAAAAATGAATGAAGAGGGTTTTGGATCGAGATGAGAGTTTTAGTAAACCTGATGTTATAACATGTTTGGACTCGTTTGCAAGTGAGGTTATGCAGAGACGGCTATATTCGTAGTGAAATCATTCATGTTGCTACTATTAAACACATGTGTTTATTTGGTTTGTTGTAGTTACATTGTTTATTACAGTGGTTTATAGTTGGAATAAATCAACAGTAGCAGGTTAGTTTTTTATTAAGTTAATATTGATTTGGGGAAATCACACCAAGAATTTGTGTAATAGAAGTTTAGTACAACATGGGTTGCTCTTGTATGTCATAATTACGACAGTCCACCGCATAATATAATATTTACCAAATTTCCTAAATAGTAATAAATAAAGGAGGAGTGGATAAAGTGTATACACCGTGTAAATGTTTAAGTTAATGATGAAGCTGTAGTGTGTATTTAACTTTTCGTACCAAAATTGAAGGAATTTTCTTTGTTCAAATTTCCTTAATCTACCATCTTATGTCACAGTGAGAATTAGCAATGAAATGAATATCCGAAATAACGTATGAAGCGGATTTTGGAGCGAGATGAAGAGAGTCTTAATGAATGAATAATATCAGTTACGTTTACACTCCTTTGAAAGTGGGGTTAAAACAAGAGAGACACACTCGTTTATTATTATTGCCAAAAAGACTATGTCCTTTTCCTTATAGACAATGATAAATATGATGCCGTTCCAACTATGTCGATTAGTTTTAAGGTGTCAAGTTATTTGGAAGTTCGTGTATTTTATAAAGAGTTGTGCTCACCTATAATTCATATTTTTTTGTGTTTCGTTTTCATATGAGAAATATTGTTTGTAACAATTTCAGATTCTTAAAAAAAACATCGAAACATTTTCTAATAATAAATAATGTCATATTGTAAACATAATACTGCGAAAAAGTTTCGTGTTTGCTATTGGCAGTAATAGGCGGCCATTTTTTTTTTTTTTTTTTCCATATTGGAGTCTGGTAAATATAATTGTTCTTGTTAAAACAAAGTATCACTTTCAGTTAAACTAGTGATAGTGTAGCAGAGATATATGTATGAATTGTAATACCCGAATCTGAATTACTCATCATAACTCTCACTCAAATTCCCCTTTTGTTGTAAAATTACCCTTAAATATACTATTATCATTTTACGGTCTCAAGCATAAGATGTGAGCCACTTTACCCAGTAGCATTGAACGTTTTCCACTTAGATTGCTTTATACCGCAGAATGCCTTCATAAAGGTTATTCTGAAGTTTTCCGCGCATTTTTTCTCCTATTTCCTATGTCGCAAGTTTGAACCTATCAAGAGAATCCACTTGAAGTACTCTACAAGGCGCTTATTATTTTATTTCGGAAAGGAAAAGAAGTAGGAATAGGTACAACTTATAAATTCATCACGAATTAACACGTTCGTTTTCAGCATGAATACCTATATTTTCCACTAAATCGGCCATAATTTATGGGATGACAAAAAGAAAGAAAGAAAGAGAGAGAGAGAGAGAAAGAGAGAGAGAGAAAGAAAGAAAGAAAGAAAGGAAGGAAGCAAGGAAGCAAGGAAGGAAGGAAGGAAGGAAGAAAGCAAGAAAGGAAGGAAGAAAGGGAGGAAGGAAGGAAGAAAGAAAGGAAGGAAGAAAGAAAGAAAGAAAGAAAGAAAGAAAGGAAGAAAGGAAGGAAGGAAGAAAGGAAGGAAGGAAGGAAGGAAGGAAGAAAGAAAGAAAGAAAGAAAGAAAGAAAGGAAGAAAGGAAGAAAGGAAGAAAGAAAGAAAGAAAGAAAGGAAGAAAGGAAGAAAGAAAGAGAGAGAGAAAGAAAGAGAGAAAGAAAGAAAGAGAGAGAGAAAGAAAGAAAGAAAGAAAGAGAGAAAGAAAGAAAGAGAAAGAAAGAAAGAAAGAGAGAAAGAGAGAGAGAGAGAAAGAAAGAGAGAGAGAAAGAAAGAAAGAGAGAAAGAGAGAGAGAGAGAGAGAAAGAGAGAGAGAAAGAAAGAGAGAAAGAAAGAAAGAAAGAAGGAAGGAAGGTAGGAAGGAGGGACGGAGGGAGGGAGGGAGGGAGGCAGGCAGGCAGGCAGGCAGGAAGGAAGGAAGAAAGAAAGAAACAAAGAAACAAAGAAACAAAGAAAGAAAGAAAGAAAGAAAGAAAGAATTTCCATCGCAAGACAAAGTGCAGCCTGTTACAAACTCGCGTCTTGAGAAACGTTATTCACGAAATAACGGGACCGAGCGTATTAATCAGCAGCTAGACGACGCGACAACGCAGGTGATCAAAGAATGAAAAGCAATAACTTAAAATTTGCAAACTGAATTTTAATAACAAATAAAATTATATGGAAATTTATTCTACAAATATGAATTAATCATACAAAATGCATTTCATTGCTTTTGGCATTAAAATATTTGCCATACCGTCTTAATAAAATCATTTTTATACTATGTCTGAAGTATACTAAAGAAAAACATAATGCTAGGACTTTTTACTAGCAGAGATTATCGTTCTACTAGATGTGATTATATTTAAAGGATTAGAGGACTAAAAATAGAAAGATAGCTCGTATGGATAACATCTAAAAGAAATTGTTCTTATACTTAAGCTACTACAGTTTATAATTTCTTTTTATATAGACAATAAAGTAGATAAATGACACATTGAGCACACTCAAAGCTAACAAAACCTCAGAAAGTGACGAAATTCATATAGAATTAATTAAATATGCATCATCAAAGCTCAAATTACGATTATAAACATTTTGATATGTGTTTGTCCACGTTACAGATCCCAAAGGAATGGCTAAAAGTCCGAATAAAGTCAATATTTAAAAAAAAAAAAAAAAAAGGTAATAGAAATGAATGTAAGAACTATAGAGGCTATTAAATACAAACTATTAAATACGCTTTATAAAAACTTGGATCGCCTCCTTGGTCTAGTGTTAGCGTTTGGTACTTCTACTAATTTGGACATCCTGTGTTCGAATCCTGGTCAGGTCAACTGTTTTTTTTTTTTTTCCAAAGATAATCCTTACCTAGCAGATAGCTTTAAGGTGTCAATTGTGAATTTATTTTAGTTTTAATTATTTTGACTGGAATAATTAAAGAGTTCCTCATATTTCTTTTTCAGAGTGATTGCAAAACTCCGGACTCATCCGCGCCATCATTAATTCATTTCATTTTATTCATCCCTAGAGATTTACCCTATAGTATTCAATTCGCAATTTACAGACGTCGCGAGAAGACCAATGCCTTTAAAGCGACAACAAATAAAAAAAAATTAAAAATATACTTTTTTTTGCTAAAAATTTAACAAGGCGGCTCAATGTTGTATGTGAAATCCTTTTAAATAATGGACAAGTGTAGACGATTTCGATCTTGCGCAGACTGTGCATTTATAGAAAAGCAAATAATGCAGAAAAAGGAAAATACAACCTATGAATTGCTTCCTTCTAAATTTGAGAAGTATATTTATGTCCATTGACAACAGATCGATTCTGAGAGGGAATATAGTTTTGTCATTGCCGGTATCTGTAATATGTGTCGGTGCATTTGTTTCAACGTTTCATTCGTTCTCTTTGCTGGAAAAAAATTAACCTCGCAACGCATAAAGTGAAATGTTCCCATATTCTTTCTGCAGCAAAGCGATATACTTGGTAATGATTGCAGGTCAGGTGCACGTTACCTATATGTTTGGGTTCTTCTCCTTGTAATTCTTGCCACGAACACATGCCGGTACTACATCTATCACCTACGTTTCTGTGCTATCGACCGCAACTGCAAAGACTTCCCTTGCATGACAACTTGTGAAATTAAAAGGCACTCATGAAATACGAAGCCACAATCTACAAGTGCGTTCTCTGACAGTGTAAAATAATCTTAGACATAGCTGAAAGTCGGTCCTGGTGGTGTAGTGGTTACCATACTTGCCTCCTATACCCAAGATCGAACCCGGCCAGGACCGATGGATATTTTCCGGCGTAAAAATCCTATGTATGGCTTCCTTCGGAAGGGAAATAAAGCCGTGGGTCCCGTGTCGTACATTTACGGCACGATAAAGAACCTCAAATCTGAAAGAGAGGCCTCTGAGCAAAATTTGTCCACCGTTTCACGCCCTGAGTTGAATGGGACGCTGATGACCTGAGATGTCCATAAATAAATCAATAAAAAAAAAAAAAAAAAAACATAGCTGAAAGCACTATACAAGAAAATAGGCAACTAATAGCAGGAAATTGTTTTCGTTGTACATGAACCCAAACTATGAAATTAAAGAATTTGCAAATAATATCCAACTTCTGTTAATTAGATTCGTGGGATTTTGTGCTTCTTAGAATAAGATTAATATTATTAATAAACTAACACAACATCTTACCATAATGCTTCTTTAATTACCAATCGCAATAATATTATAAGCAAGGAAATGCATGGAGCTAAAGTCATGTTTTCTCTTTGTTCCATTAAAGAAACATTGAGCGCAATAAAAAACTATGTATAAAATACACATTTTATAGTAAACACTATTTTTGCCGACATCTTGAGACTCTTACGGTTACCGAAGTGGCCGAGGTTAAGGCGCTGCTTCGTGAGCGGGAGGCCTGGGGTTTGATTCCCAAGAGAATGAGATTTTATCCAAGTTTTCCTCAGTCCTCACAAATGGCATATGCCAGGGAGGTACCCTGAACTTGAGCCTGGAATTGCTTCCTTCCTTTAAAAAAAACATTCTTTCCCAGTTCATCATTTCATCTTATATTTCGTCAGATGATAGAACATTCAAATAAAACAGACTCAGAAAGACTTGCAAAACAAATCCGCAATATCAACTAAGGAAAAAACCTGATATAGGCAACAAAGAGAGAAATAGGCTAAGGTGGTCGGAATATATATATTTGGTATATTTACGGACGCTCTTTAACATCTCAGGTCATCAGCGTCCCATTCAATTCAGAGCGTGAAACGCCGACAAATTTTGCTCATTGGCCTCGTCGGAATAGACAAAACGTTCTATTCCATGAAATAAGAAGATAATAATAAATAAAGCTAATGCAACACTTTTCGTATTGGGAATGGATAGGAAGTGCGATGATGATGGTTGACAAGTCTTATCTGAATTTACGAGACTAAGAAATTAAATGTTGAACATTTGCCTCGCCTTAGCCATACCAGTGAGAGTTTTTGAGGCTCATCCTTGACTATATTATATTTTTTGGCTAGGTACACGCCGAAGATGGAAATTTTAATCCGGTTCAAGTGAACTAATGTGTGTAAGAATATTTGCTGAACTCAGATTTCGAAGGACTTTAGGACTTCATCTTTTTGGCTTCTATGCGGGGGAAAAATCCTTTTCTTTGATCCTAAAATAACTTAAAAATGAGGAAACTGCGTTCACGTTTTCAGTGAGAAAACCCTCTAGAAGAGGGAACAACAATTAATTCAGGCAACCTGTTTTAACCTGACCCAGCTGATAAGCATTTAGTACTTTGAACAAGTTTGAATTAGCACCGTTTTAAAATATTTAAATATTCCAGCGGCATGTTTTGCATTGGACTACTCATGGTATCACGTGTTACGTCACATCTTTTATGAACTAGGATCGAAGATCTATCTTGTTTATCCCCTCGTGACGTCACTTCCCGATTATAGAGGTCCGTTACGTCCAGTGTCGCTCCCTCGCGATGCAGCATGTTTATTATGCATGACCAGTAGGGGATCTTCCTGGACCCAGGGTGACCATATGGGTGTCTCCCACGCTAATAGTTCACTGGGACTCTGTGGGTTGGTTATGGATATACGAGATCGATGTACGTTCGAGCAACAGGTTTAGTGGAGAGATGGTAAAGGTGTCCTAAACATGCACACATACACACAAAATGGGAATCACTTGCACAGAACTGTTGATACAAAACACGCAAGTTAGAAACAACACAACCACGATAAGAGGGGGGGGGGGGGGGAAAGGAAAAAAAAAAAAAAAAAGGAAACGCTCAAACATTGCAAGCGAATTGAGTATGTGTAAACAATTTTATGCCGATTTTATGAATACTAAATGTTACAGCCATATAATCGTTTAGGAAAGAAAAGAAAAAAGAGCATATAAAAGGTTTGTTCGGAAAGTACCCAATTACTTAGGACTTATTTATAATTGGCACATATTCCTCGAGGTCTGCAACTTTCTCTTTCGAAATTATCATCAGCCGCCTCGACGTGTTCTTAATCTCGTTCACTCTCAGAATAGCAGACTAACGTGATCAAGTTCGCAATAGGCACACACTGGTGAACGGAGGGTTTGCGTTTCGATTTCCGCCAAGACCGTACTCTTTGATAGGTTTTCCCCTGGTTTTCCTGGGGTTCGAATCCCGCAGGACCGTCCTCCCTGACTATTGAGGTTTTTTCCAGGTTTTCCTCAGTCCTCATAAATGGCAAATGCCGAACTGGTATTGAAAATGTAGATCTTGGCATTTCGCGAGCACTAAAAAGTCTGCCGCATGCATTTACATTAACTTTCGCCGGTTCTGCCTCAGAGTCAATTGCTTTTAACTGCTTCGAAATATTGCAGGCGATTTATTCATAAAGGTAGGCGTAAGAGTCGGCTGAGAGAGGGCACTGTATAGGGCACTGACAAGCTTATTGAAAACACTTCTGGAGTCGCAACTCACGCTGCGCTCTTTACAACGGCTTAGATGCTCCATGCAAATTAGTCTATTACTACTACGAGAGCTAGAGAAGGAAGGGTTTATAAAGTAAATTCCGTAGAACGGTATGAGAAAGTTTGTTAAGGAAACTGCTGTTCTATAAAGGCATTCTAGCATGAATTTTAGATAGAAATCAGGAAGAAATAGTAGCCGTACAATTAATTTGGTTTTTACTGCTCGGAACAGCCGCAACATAGCCGTGACATTTTTATCTTTCAGCCACACTGAGAACTTGCTAATCCTTATACAAAATGTTAGTGTCGTAAAGTTAATGTCTTCAAATCACCAACTTAGGACACTGGACTATGAAATGGACCATAGATGTTTGTAAAACTTTGTCCAGCTCTGGTAATTTGAATGCAAGGTAGATTAGATTTTAAGATAAGGAAGCAAAAGAATGGCATCCAAGACACATTATCAGTTAGCAAATGATCCATAATGCTATCTCAGATATACTATTGTAGTTAAGTGAAAAATATTAATTCATCCAAGTGTTGACGATGCCTAGTGGTTTACAATATGGAGACTGTTATTGAGAATGTAACTGGGTAGAGTTTAAAAATACGCGAATCGCATATTTTTCAAATGAAAACATACACTTTTTTCTTTCTTTTTCCTATGTCTCAAAATATTTTCACGAGCTTGCACATATTTTCCCATATTTTCTCCTTCTCTCTAAAAGGACGAATGTAAGGTAACGATACCACCAGAACTTTGAACTCAGGTCATTTTACTCATAATTCTTAGTCGACAAAGATGGTAAGAGTGTAAAAAAAAAGTATAATTTAATAACAGGCATCAAAAGACTGCATATGTGAAAGTGTGCCAGAGGCTTTTGGCTCGCGGAGAAATCAAGGAAAAACGTTTCTAACCTGCGATGAATCATGGGTACACCAAAGCACTCCTGTATCGAAACAAGCCATCATGGAGTAGAGGAAAAGAGGAAAGTCTGCTCCTGTCATAGAAAAAACTCGCCACTCAGCTGGGAAGGTTTTCTGGAACTTCAAAGAAATTTTGACTATCGATATTCTTCATGAGCGTCTAACAGAACAGCTTATTACTGGCAGCTTCTGGTTCAGGTGAAACAGCCGATTTGAGGACTTCATCTCTACCTCATGCCTGTCCTCATACAGCCGCTTTGACAAGGGAAAAACTTGAGAAAACCCACTGGACAACATTGGAACTCCCTCCATTAGGACAGTTAAAATAAGCATTGGAAGATCGGTGATTCAACAGCGACAAAGGTGTGGAAACATTCTTGTGCAAACGGCTGTAAACGCAACCCCACTTATTCTTAATAATGAGATTAAAAACTTCTTATAGCTGAGAAAATTTTGTTCGTAAATCGGGAATCTGTGTAGAAAAATGAGATATATTTCACTTTTATTCATTTGCTTTCAACAAATTATTAAACATATCTGGTTTATATTTTATTCACTCTCGTGTATGTACTTCTTAATTCTTAAACTTTAATTAGTCTTACATTGGCAGCATGCTTAGTTGTACCTATTGCTTTTTGCTGTACATTAATAGAACTGGAATGTCTTTTTGTATCTATTATTTTACTTAATGGCTATTTTAAAATTTCGGAGATATTCTGGTTACACCACACAATGTGTTTGCTTGTTGCAGCGATACTGCTGTACCGGGTATGCCGCTGCTGCAGAAGGATCTACGTGAAGCTGTTTCATACGATATTCCACGCTCTCGCCATTCCGTGCATCGTGGTGGGATTCATCGCCGTGTTGGACTCGCACAACCTGGCCAATCCGCCCATTCCCAACTTCTACTCCCTGCACAGCTGGATGGGACTGGTCACCATGGGCCTGTTCGCGCTTCAGGTATTCAAAGTGGTAAATACCAGTGACAAACATCCCAGCCAAAGTAGGTGTTCAGCTTCTCCTGTCTCTTCTCTGTCTCTGTCATGTGGTAGATAGAAGTTGCGGAGGTTGGAACTTGACTTGAGACATGCTTATGTTGAACATGGTTAGTTTTCTTATGATGCAACTATCCCAATCCTCTCCTCGAAGGGAACAATTTGTGGAGCGTGGAACTTCACTTGAGACGTTATGGTGAACTTAGTTCAATGATAATATAAAATGTTAGCTTCCGGGTGTTGCCGTATCTTAAAAAGTTGAATGGGCGCAACGTTTCATACAAACTTAGCTGCACTTTATCGAGCGAGTTGTCTACTTACTATGCTCACCTGCTATCGCTTATGCTGTTGTCTCTTTATATATTAGCGATCTCCCTCTCCCTCCCTTTTAACCGCCACGGGTGGCCGAGGTCGTTAAGGCGCGAACTTGTGAGCGGGAGGTCTGAGATTCGAATCCCTCCGGAGGACCGTCCTCCCTAACTGAGTTTTTTTTTTCCAGGTTTTCCTCAGTCTTCATAACTGGCAAATGCCAGAGAGGTACCTAAACTTAGACCTGGAACGATTCCTTCCTTAAAAATAAATCCTTTCCCAATATATCATTTCATCTCATGTATCATCAGTGTCCATCGCCTATGGTGCCTCTGTAGCAAAAACGGGCGTTAAACACCATTCATTCATTCCCTACCCTTGTATTGGTTTGTTGAGCTTGGGCTACAAACCCCAGATGCTGCTTCGGGTCCAAGGGGTCTTTGACAGTTCGGAGGAATTGTTGGAGTTGTCGGCTGGATTTACACCGAGTCGTTTTCATGTGTATCCTTAGAAGATTAGATATTTTGTCAAGAATTTTCACATAACGTAAAACTATGAGTTTAGTGCTGTTTCTTTTTTGCCGCAGTCTGACTCTTCGGTTTAGTGGCTTTTAGGATACCTGTCGATGAATAACTATTGACTTTTAATGTGTTACGGAGATGGTGTAATTCTTGATTCAATATACTGGAGTCACATGTATGTTGATCCCTGTACACGAGTGTCCTTTTGATTGTCCTTTTGATTGCCGGTGGGTGATGTGATGTAGGCTTAGATATCGTTGGTATGAGTTGACTTGCGGTATACTGAGGTCTTAAGAGATTATTGGACGTTCTCCTCACCCAATACATCAAGGAATGGCAAGGAGCTAGTCTGTTTCATTTCCACCGTGAATTGAATATGTGGATGTGTACATTTAATTAGTGTCGGGAATAATTCTATTTTGTCTTCTACGTGGAGTCATATGACAAAATTGTTATTAACATAACGTAACCACAGGCTAGGTTCGGGGCTGGATCTTCCACAAAACTTTAGTTTAACATTCCTTCAATTACAGATATACGTAACATCACCCACCGGCAATCAAAAGAACAGTCATAAATACACTCATGCGCAGCGCTCAACGTTTATATGTTTCCATTACATTGAACCAGGAACTACACCATCTCCGTACCACATTGAAAGCCAATGGCTATTCATCTACAGATATCCGAAAAGTCACTAAACCGAAGAATCAGACTAACGCAAGAAAGTAAACCATTAACATTCACAGTTTTGCCACATGTAAAAGGCGTAAGAGACAAAATAGCTAATCTTCTAAGGAACCACAACATAACGACTCGGTATAAATCTAGCCCAAAACTACAGCAATTCCTCCGAACTGTCAAAGATTCTATGGACCCTCAAGCAGCATCTGGCGTTTATAGTATCCCTTGCAAATGCGGCAAGACATACTTAGGTCAAACCGGCCGCTCTGTCAACACCCGGAAAAAATAACACATTCGCAGCATACTGCTTAATCAACTATAAAAATTAGTTTTAGCAGATCATTCCATCACCACCAAACATCACATCGATTTCGATAACACGATCTTACTAACACGAGTAGACCATTTGGGAATAGAATTTCAGGTGAGGCCATAGAAATGTACAAAAATGAAAATAGCATGAACAGGGACATGGGCACTCATCTCAGCAATATTTGGAAACCATTACTACAACAGCCAAGCCCTTCACCAATATAAGGGAAGGGGATGCAGAGGGAGAGAGCGCTCACTAGTACATATGGAGACAACAGCAGCAAGCGATAGCAAGCAGTGTGTCAGCCAACGAAGGGAGAAAAAGTACCATGGGAAAGAAGAAGTAGCGAATCGTCGCCAGTAACCGAACCAGCTTGCTGAAACCCGCCGAATCACACGACCGCTCTGACCATGCCGATGCTGATCAAATTATATGCATCGCAATAACCTCATCATCTTCCGCCAATCCATCTACTCGTCCTGCGACACTTGACCATTCATCCATCGCAGTCGTTAGCTCACATAACCACGCCGTAATAACTGCAACACGACCTGCCAGTTCATCAGCTCGCCATTTTATAGCGCATCCCGTACCCAATAGCACAATACTGCCAATCTCATCACAAAGTTTCTCAGCACACGTCAATAGAAATACTTATAGCGCCGTAGTAACTGGTGTTCCTCGACACTTAAAGTACAACCACAATCGTGCACGCTGCCCAACTATTGTGGATTTCTACGATAAGAACAAACGGGATATTCCATTGGTCAGGACTATCTTCAACTCTTACAGATATTGTCAAGACTTAGTATGGGTTTGCGGCTCTCCAGACAACGCTACAACATGGAAGGAAGTTACAGTCGGCACTACCCTCCGTGCAGGCTCTGCTGCGGCTACGGTCATACACAGGACTCATGCAGCAACACTCCACGGTGCCATTTCTGCTGTTGGGCAGCTCTGACCGTGAAATGCATTCATCACGATTTGACCCAACAACGTCGCTATTGTGCCACCTGGGGGGCTTCGATCGCTATACGGGCCAACTCACTTGCCTACTCTCCAACTACCGTAAGAACCAAATAATGGAACAAGCTTACACATCACACCACCAACTCCGAAAACCAGAGCAAACTAGCCCAACCAACTCAGTCACATATTAAGGAACGAAAACAACAGCTAGCCCAGCCATACACAACAGAGAACAACGAGGCAGTTTCTACACAAAATCACTAACCTCAATTGCAGTAAAAAATCAGAAATTATTAGTAGACTATAGGCGCTGGAATTCATCACATCGAGCCCCGCTGCTGAGCTGCATCAAAGTATCAACACCAAGATTCAACTTCTAGAGCATCTTATCACCAAAGAATTAGCTGCACAGACTGCACGTTTAGATGAACTGTGTATTTCAATTTTACCGATGGTTTCCCAGCCTTGGTGCGCTGGGAGAAGCCTTCACAGAGCACCATACAGCGTCCCGAACAGCCATGACGTTGGCGACAAATAATGAGCGAGAATAAACTGGAATTCATACTCACAATGGGTCGTCACAAGAAACGACTTGATCAAATCTACAACAAAACAACTGACACCTTTAACAGTCCTCCTGCAACATGCGAAAAACCATCGCTGAATTTCTCGGCACTACCTGTACGCCCACAAATATATCATGCAAATAGAACTCCTAGAGCATAGATTATTCTCACTATATGCAATAATCACTCAACTACGAAACTACTATAAACCTTACAGCTTTTGTCATATAGGACCTGATTCCCCTTACCCCTTTTTAGCATCACTCACTAATTCCTGGGTACGTAAGCGGTACCAGGCATCACTAACCCCATGTCTTCAATAAATAAACAGAGTCAACAAGTAATACTTAACAAGTAAAAAAGCAAACAGACAACACGCTCGATAAAGTGCAGCTAGTTTGTACGAAAAGTCACGACCAATTCAACTTTTCAATACACCGTAACAACCGGAAATTCAGATTTTAATTTATCATTTAACTGTGAACTGGAAGCTTACGTACTCATTTATTCTCAATATGTTGGGTTTTCTGGTATTCAAGTAAATTTGTAACTGCAATTCTCAAAGTCCGCAGTAGGGCTTAAGGGCTGATATGCTCACTTCTAAGCAAATTTTTGCTAACCGGGTTTTAAAAAGGTCATTGCTGATTCATGGGAAGAATCACAGAGGCTTTCTGTGCTATAAAAGGTCTTGTTTAATTATTTATACTGATAATTTACACTATTTGGCTATACATAAACAGAGAAATGAAATAACAAATTCAGCCTGATAATTAGAATAATGAAGCTACCCAAAAGTAAAATTTTGAGCTGAGGAAAACAATATAGATTAAAGCCTCAATGACAGCAAATATAACTTATGTCCACTCCTTCTATATAAGCCACTAGGCATTCAGTCATTCCAAAAAGCATTGCTCTACTGTTCTACAGCTTAAATAGTATAAGTATCCAAGCAAGACCATAGGATTATGTAATTGGAATTCAGCTACTTAATCATAAGATATTGGGAAAATTTGAAGTGTAAGTTATATCTAGGTATCTAAGGAAAATTGAGATTATAGAAAAGTAATCACCATGATAATAATTGTAGACTTCTTACCTACTGCATTCTTCCACGTACTATATTATACCTGTTTGCATGAAGAACTTATAAAAAAATTAAACAAAAAGAAATTAATAAATTCATTATTTAGAAGCAAATATCTTTCAAATCTAAAAGTATCATCATATATCGACATTATCATAATTGAATTAGTCTTCAGACCAAAAACACATTGTCACATTTCATTATAACAATTGATAGTGAGAAAGGGTGATATTTTAAATACAAATGCAAAGTTAAACATATTAATCATAGCTTAACGCAACTTTGTTCAAAGCATAGTGATTGATTATATTGATAGAGGAAGCAGACGACTCAGAGCTAGGGAAAAGGAACTAACATTTCTACATTGACACTCCCAAGCAAGAATTAAACCTAAATATTCAAACAACTTAATAGTGTTGCAAAGCACAAACTACTGTCGAAGAGCTATGGTGGTCTGAATCAAAACTGGATTTGACATTCAAACTGACGTACTATAATTACATTCATCTCACCACCATAAATATACGAGGACTGAAGACTTAGAAAGATGGAGATTATATATATTTTATTTTTTTACTTACAAAGTACATTATGCAGGATAATAGCATTGTCCCTCCTTTGGCTAATTTAATTACAGGTAGCTGTGTTCCGACCTTTTAGGGGTAGGGATAGACAATTCCGCAACAAAGAACAGCGTAAGAAGGGACATTATTTTATTTATTATACAAAATGACAGGAATTTGTTTCCTTACCAATCTTCAGTGGTGTGCAAAAATCTGGTGTGAAGGGGAATATTTTTACTGTGGGAATTTGCTTCTTTACCGTCATTCAGGGGTGAGTGTAAAGATCTGACAGGATGGAGATTATTTTATTTATTATACAAATTACAAAATGTATTTGCTTCCTTACTGACCTTCACGGGTGTGCAAAGATCTGGCAGGAAGGGGATTATTTTATTGAATGACATGAATTTGCTTCCTTACCGACCTTCAATGGTGTCAAAGATCTGACAGGAAGGGGATTATTTTATTGGTTTGACAAAATATTAATTAAAATTTCTTGGGAAAGCATACTGTCAGAGGCAAGCACTATTTCATTGAATGGTGGATGCGAGACATGTTGTGTATTTGTAAAATACACTAAAACTAATGTAAAAAAACCTTTCTCACTCATTGAAATAATAATGTTGAAAAGATGTCATGTTTCACAAATTGTTATGATGCAAAAAAAAAGAAGAAGAAGAAGTAGAAAAGAACTTGTCATGATAGAAAAAAAATGTTATGTTGCAATAAAAATATTTTAGCTCCTGCAATCGACTTTTAACACACGACAGTGAATATTAGAAGAAAAAAATTATTTAACTTTGTAAAAATAAAGTTATGTTGTGCGAAAAAATAATTTTTAGTTCACTTCTTGGTACTTACTACTGCTATTTTGAAAGAGAAATGTTAAATTGTGCAAATATTTGTTCATTTCCAATAGTTTAACAACAATATAAAATAGTGTTATCAACATATCCGAGACGAGCTGCTGCGGAGCTGTTTCGGTCTCGGCTTCCAGTTGTATACTGAGCGTTGGGAAAGTCCGCAGCACACGTTTTATACCTCGAAGTGTCAGTCTGTCAGAACAAGAGCTAAGAGCTTTTCTCCCTTTACCTGCTGGGATTTCAACGTTTTCCCTGAGTCATAAGGTTTTATCCTTTTTTTATTTGTTGATAACATTATTATTTTTTTTTGTCATGCTTGTAAGGGCAAGTTATATTTTCTGCTTCATGTTGGTTTCGCTTATTCTCCGGTCAGAAGCTGAGGTCGAAAGCAGCTTCACGTCAGCTAATTTCAGATATGTCGTAAATGTTATTTTATATTTTCACACCATCACCATCGTAATATATTGGAAATTAACAAACATTTACAAACTTTAGCATGTTACTTGTAGCTTATTATTCCAATTTAAATGAGAACTATTTTTACATATATTTAAGTATATTTTACAACCACACAATATACCCAGATTCTTATTTTTTTAAATATTATTAGCAGATAAAAGAACGAAAACTAATAAATATCACATACCGCGTGAAATTATTTTTGGTTGGAGCATAACTGTAGTAAGTATCCCGCGTCGGACTACAACATTATTTTCTCGCGCAACATAGCTTATTATTTACAAAGTTAAAGATTTTTTTTTTTTGCTTCTAATATTCGCTGCCGTGTTTTAATACCAATGACGGTATTAAAATATGTTTATTGCTACATAATATTTTTGCTCCTCATAACAACATTTTTGCACCATAACAATTTTTTGCTCCATAACATTTTTTGTAACATAATAACTCTAACTTGCTAAGTTAAACTGTTTTTGCTTCTAATATTCGTTTTTGTTCATAAAATGTGAATCGCGGGATGAAAATATTCTTTTTACACAACATATTTCTTTTATTTTTTTGCAAAGTATTTTATGTGACAGGTTTTTACAAACAAATGTATTTTATTTACTGCATTACTGTGATAAAGACCCAATTTCTCTTCTAATATTTTATGATGCTATACCCCTATCAATAATTGGAGTTGTACGTATACTCCGAATAACTCAACAAACTTAAGACATATTGAACTCGGTTACTTCAGGGTAAAATACTTTCGTACCGGGGAAGAGGAACATTGTAGAGAGTTTTAAAAACAATTAAATGTGGAATACAGCGCAATATTAGAGTATTACAAATCATACATAAGTATATTTTATTATAAGCGCTGTGATATAGGTAAGAATGTAGCAACGGAATAACTTTATTGTCTGCTAAAATTACGAGGCCCTACACGAGATTGGTTTTTGCTACTACGCATGCGCAATAGCTCGTCCACTTGGTTAACAGCCCATGAGGTTGGTTTTACCAATTGCACATGCCCTTGGCACTATCCCAAAGTCCCAGTCTATTAGCGGAGTGAAGGGCTGGAACAATGCATTAGCAAGTAAGAAATAATCCCAGGTAATACAATGTCATTCCATAAACAGGTAATTGGAATAAAACCTTTTAGATAGAAATGTCTAAACATTGAAATGCATTCAACGGGTAAAAAAATGGATAAAACCTTATCAGAAATGTATGACTGAGGGAAAACATTGAAATCCCTTTGCAGGTAAAGAGAGAAAAGTTCTTAGTCTTGATCTGACAGCTTGACACTTCATTGCGCCTGGACAGGTATAGACCTGTTCGAGGTATGAAACGTATGCTGCGGGACTTTTCCAACGCTCAGTAAACAACTGGAAGCCGAAACCGAAACAGTTCTGCAGCAGCTGGTTTCGGGTATGTGGTTAATACTATTTTATATTTTTGTTAAAATATTGGAAATGAATAAATATTTGCACAGTTTAACATTTCTCTTGCAAAATAGCAGCAGTAAATACCAAGCGGTGAACGAAAAATTATTTTTTCGCACAACATAACTTTATTTTTACAAAGTTAAATAGTTTTTTCATCCAATATTTACTGTCGTGTATTAAAAGTCGATCGCAAGAGCTAAAATATTTTATTGCAACATACCCTTTTTTTCCATCGTAACAATTTTTTTGCATCATAACAATTTTTAAACATTATTTTTCAATGTAAGTGAGAAGGTTTTTTTTTTTTGCATTAGTTTTAGTGTATTTTACAAACACACAACATGTCTCGCATCCGCCATTCAATGAAATAGTGCTTGCCTCTGAAATATGCTTTTCCCACAAATTTTAATTAATATTTTGTCAAACCAATAAAATAATCCCCTTCCTGTCATATCTTTGACACACTTAAAGTCGATAAGGAAGAAAATTCACATATTCAATAAAATATTCCCCTTCCCGCCAGATCTTTGCACACCCGTGGTGAAGGTCATAAGGAAGCACATTCCCTCCATTTTGTAATTTTTATAATAAATAAAGTAATTTCCTTCTTGTCAGATCTTTACACTCATCTCTTAATATCGGTAAGGAGAGAAACTTGGGAAACTTCCACTTTCCAATAAAAATAACCCCCTTCCCACCAGACTTTTGCACACCCCTGAAGGTCAGTAAAAAGCAAATTCCCGCCTTTTTGTAATTTGTATAAATAATAATATAATCTCCTTATTATCAGATCTTTAAACACCCCCGAAGGTCGGCAAGGAAGAAAATTCCCACCATGCATTAAAAATAACCCCGCTCTCACGATATCTTTGCACACCACTCAAGGTCGATAAGGAAATAAATTCCCGTCGTTTTGTATAATAAATAAATTGATGTCCCTTCTTGTGCTGGTTTTTGTTTCGGGTAATGCATACCACCGAAGGTCGGTAAGGAAATAACCAGCAACATGTTAGTAATGCAGATAAATGTTACGGGGTTGCCTACGCCTGTCCTAAACGGTCGGTAATCAGCTACCTTCAATAAGATTAGACCAAGCAGGGATACCTACTACTCAGGATCAAGGTTGGTATGATATTTTTCGAAATTAGTGCCCATTGAGTAGTATGCACTTCACCCAACTCGCCAATCTTGAAAGATGTGCTGGAAAATTTTTTATTTTTTTTTATTTTTTAAATTTTTTATTTAGTTATTTATTTATTTATTTATTTATTTATTTATTTTGCATATCGTATTCAGAACCGCCTCTGTCTTCTTCACGACAGTCGTTGATGAACCAAAACGCTGGGCTAGCAGCTCGTTTTTGAGACGAGGGAATAAGAAGACCGGACTATTGGAGGCTGACACATATTCTATATTTTTTTTCTGGCCAAATGTTAAATAACAATGCAAATGTTAGGGCGTGCACTGTCGTGGTTAAGGCGCTAACTGGATGTAGCTCAGCGTTTTCTTCGGGTGTATTCGGCCTGAACGCTCGAAACATTCTTGTAGTACTCCCCATTAGCCGTTGTTTGCGGGGTAGTTCAAGTTGATAGACCTATTCCACGACAAGCGAAGAGCGAAATCACCATAACTTTTCCTGCAGAGCGAACAACCTTGGCCTTCTTTGGTGTCTGAGAACCAGATGATATCCAGAATGAGCTCGCCGGTTTTCTACCGGGATCGTAATGGTGAAGCCAAGTCTCATTACCTCTAATGGTGGAATTCAGATATGCGTCGCCATATTCCGCTAACAGAGCTTCCGACATACGTCCACTTGCACCCTATTATTATCAGGCATCGTAAATCTCGGTATCCATCTGAAACAGACGTCTCATGGTGTAAGCGGTCGTGAAGAATCCCACTACCATAGGAAATCTGTAACATGTCTGCCAGTCTATCCAATGTTATTATCCCATCACACCGAACAATAACGGCAACTGTGTTAATCATGATTGTAATGATTGAAGCACCTGGAACCCTGCTTTGTTGTTGAAACACGGCCCTTCTTAAATCTTTGAACCACCGAAGTGCAACTAATTGTGGCAGAACATAACTAAGTGGTTGCTATAACGTCCATACGCTTCCATCCAGAATTCTGCAGACGGAAGCAAAATTTAAGAGCTGCTTACTGCTCGTTACAAAGCGATTCCATGTTACGCAGTCAAGTGGCAATGAAAAAAACTGAACAATAATTTTTTATTCAGCTTATTCTTTATAAATGGAAATTATAACAAAGAGTAATGCAAGTGTATTTAGCAGTTTATATTTAGGAAACGGAAGTAACATTGAAAACAGAACATAAAATAAATTTGTGGAAGCACAGGTAACTGTAGTAGTGGTGGAGGAAATTAATTCAATTCTGGCCACATTCAGTTGCTAGATAATTTAAGTAAAATAAGGAAGGAACAATTTTTGTGCAACAAACTTAATATGGCTACCAAAAGTTAAAAGAAAATGTTTAAATCTTCTTCTGAGAATTCTTCTTTGTTCCTTCTTCATGATTGTCGCATAACTTTCACCCTCCAACTCTTTAAATTTTCTTCAAAGAATTCTTTTTCTTCATTCTTCACTGTCTTCATATAACTTACATCTTCCACTCTTTAGTCTTCTTCTATAATTTATTCTTTCGTCATTCTTCATCACCATCACATATCTTACATCTTTCAGTTCTTTAAATCTTCTTCTTTAAATTCTTCTTTCTCATTCATCCTTACACATAAATTGTATCTACAGCTCCTAAGTCTTCTTCTATAATTTCTTCTTTCTTCATTCTTCACCCTGTCACATTATTTTCATCTCCCACCCCTCTGAATCTTATTTTATATAATTTCTCTTTCTTCTCCCTAATTATACTTTAATATTCATATATCTGTCCTCTCATCTAATCTCATCTAATATACTAGCTTCTCCCACATAACTTCCTCCTTCTTCACCGTCTGTATTATTTTCATCATTCAGTTCCGATCATCTTCTTCTATACCCTTCTAATTTTACAGTTTACATAATTTTCATTTTCATCACTTAGGGTAAAAATCCCTAATCTCTTCTAACCTATTATTATCCAATGTTTTCTTCTTCAATTATTATGTTTGGATATTATCCTTGTTATCATCGCTATTTTCTTCCTCCCTTACCTCTACCTCCCCTCTTCTTCCTTCATCCTATTGCGTTGTGTTTAAGTTAGGTCCTGTGTAGTCTATTCCTGCCATTGTTGATGTGTTGTACTTTGTGTACGTAATCTCTTGGATCTTCTTCCTCTATTACTTGAGCTACGTCAATCTCAATCTTCTCCTGTGATGCTTGTACTTCCTACGCCAGTTTGATAATTTTATTAGTAAGTTGATGTAGTTGGTTATATAGCGTTCTGTCTCTTAGGATGTGCGAAATACAATGACCACTTAAAGTAACTCTGTAATCCCTTACATGATTTGAAAAGTGTGGACATTCAAATAAGACATGCTTGGGTGTATCTTATTTATCACAGAGATCACATATAACATTTTGTGTGTGTGTTTGTTTTTTATGACTATTACTTATTATATCCCAATACATTTTGTATGGACGGTGTCCAGTTATAACATTTCTTTGTCAGTTGAATATGTTTAATCCTCAATCTTTCCTAAATATTATTAAACAACTGCTAGGTTCTTCTACCTAACTCTGTGGTGTCCCATTCCCGTTGCCTCTATTGTTTTAATGTATTTTTTTATTTCTTGTACACTATTACATTGCTTGCCAATTATTTCAGCCACTTGTCTAGATTTCTTTTCTTAAACCAAAAAATTGTTTCCCTCAATTTAATTGTGAGACCAGTAGGCCATAATCCTGTCGATACTAATAGAGCTAGCGGTGGGCAAGATGCTGAGCTCTTCCATGAATCGTAATAAGATCTTTCTTTGCTAGGTCTTACTGAGTTTTAATAGCTACGTCATTCATCCTTGTCGCCCATACACCTGCCCCGTAAGTTATTGTAGAGGTAAAAATGCTTATGTGATAAGATATAATAGTATTGAATAGGATTTTAAAATCTGTTTCCATTATTCTTGCCAGTTTCATCATAATATTTTTTTTCTGTATAGCAAATCCTGTATGTTTTCTAAAATTGAATTTCTCATCTAAATATATGCCTAAATATGCTTCTTTTTGTCTTCTGATATTTTGATTATTGTACTTTATGACTGGATCTCATTTTAGGTTACCTTTCAATACCATATATGCACATTTGGATGGGGCAGTTTGTAATTTATTTCTTCCACACCAATTCTTTAACTTGTTCATTAAGTGATTAGCAAGGGTTAGAATTTGCTTTCTATTTTCGCCTTCTGTTATAAAGAAACCTCATCTGCATAAACAATGGTTTGCTTAACATTATCATTGTTTATCAATTCATCTTTTAGAGTTTATGGGACATATCCCAGGACCTGGGGACATCCCTTTGTAATTTCTCTGTATACCTTTTCCTTTCATATACACTCTTATATATATACATATACCTCTATTCCTTTCATATACACTCTTCTGTTTTTGTAGTAATCTTTTAACATTGCATATAAACACTTGGGGAAACCTTTCTCCCGCAATCATTCAAACAATGCCGGCCACCATAGAATGTCAAAGGCACCGGAAAAATTAATTAAAAAGCCAATAACATATTTTGAATCCAACTATTTTAGCATATTTATTAGCTGATTAATTGCATCTTCTGTTGATCTTCCTTTTCTAAAACCAAACTGGTTACTATTCATACTTAACATAATTCTAAATTCTTTCAGTCTCTTACATACTAATTCTTCCAGAATTTTGCCTGAGGTGTTTAGCAGACAGATTGGCCTATATGGTTTAGACTCTTTTGGATCTTTGTCGGTATCTCTTTTTAAGAATTATGAATTTGGCTTCCTTCCAACAGTGAGGAAAGCATCCCTTTCAAATGCAATCATTAAAAAGCTTAAATAAAAATGGTCTAATAATATACTTGATATATACTAATACTTCATTTATAATCCCATCTGGGCCCACAGATTTTTTCTTTTTTATATTGCTTATACTTAATCCGATTACAGAAATGTCAAATGGAAACATATCTATTGTTGTTATAAGTGATAGAACCAACGCACTGAATATTCTCATTGAAAAATACATGCAGCATAAGCAAGTTTCATTTATATTTTAGTCCTGCTTTTTCGTTCTAGATGTGTGTTCCCCTGATTAATAGCTTAGGTAGATGGTTGCAGAACAAATGATCAATGGTCAGCAATTGGTAATGCTATGGGTATTATTTGAAGAAATAGCTTCAGATCAATGCTATTTGTAACAAAAGACAAGAACATTTTTACAAAATAAAATAAAGTAGACATTGCTAGACAAGTGCTACCTTGCTGTCAGTAGGGCTTTTGCAGCAGAAATCTCTTAACTTCTTGTTTGCATCTAATGGAAACAGTACATTTCCACCCAAATCTTTTTCAGTTATAAGTGCTTTTATTATAGATTTTTCTTTGTATGGCAGGAAATCATTGCACTCGAAGTGAAATGACAATTTTAGTTTTATCTAAATTTCTAACCTTAAATATATTTAAATACAGTTTACTGCTTATTTTTAAAAGTCTTTAAAGTACAATATGCAGAGATTAATGCCATGATTCTCTTTGTTCAATTTTTTTTCTCTTTCTAACTCTAAATTCAAACATTATTTTAGAGCAAGTTACAGTAACTCAGCTTGTCCCATGCTTCAACCCCAAATCTAGAGCACTACTGTCTTTATTTGAAGTTTGCTGCTTTGGGAGAGTTGCATCGCCTGTTGGTTCACAGCAAGTTAACAAAATATAAAAACCATAGAAACAGAGTTTTGGCAACGTTCTATGGAATAACTTTATGGCACCATTTTAAGAAAAAAATAATTAAGAGTGTAAATGGACATAAATACTTCCATTATTATAAAAGAAAAAAACTGAGTTGTTATGGACAGGTATAAAGGATGGAGGACGGTCACTATCCAAAGAAAATATTGAATGGGCCCTGAAGACCAAGAACAACTTGTGGATGGTGTAATATTGGATCTTGTAAAGAAGATTGGCAGGATTGGAAACCAAGATGTAACAAGTGACTCTAGTGTTGTACAAGTTTGTAACACATGATATTTCTAAATTGGGGGAGGGGGTTTAATGATTCCTGAACAGAAAACTTAACCATTAGTTTACCTTTAGGGCAGGGAAGTCAGAAGGTCATATCTCATATAAAATAGATCACTCATCTTCCAATGTTTGTCTTCTACTAAGTCAATCTGAGAGCTCTTTATGCATACAAAATAACATAATGTGAAAATCCATAAATATAAATATAAATATTTTAAACAGTAATGCAAAGGTTAATTATACTAAATCTTGTATATTGAAATCATGTTTTCATGGAACATCATAGTTCAGTTTTAGGAAAATTCTGATAAAAGAAGGAATTTGTCTCATCTGCAGATCATTGTGCACCATTCTGTTGCTTTTATTCCAAACCCTTTATACTTTTCTAAAGTATGATGCCACTATTCATGTGACCTCTTGGATTTTGTATACAATAGGAATTACTTGTCCACATTTATATACCGTTCACAGTGTTGCTAACTCAGGTATCTTGATTTTAACAACTGATTTTTTTAATTGTTCTGACAGGAAAATGTTAAGAATTACAGAATAATAAAAAGATAGCAGACAAACATTTTGATTGTTCCTGAGCTTAATAACGCCTATATGGAATCTTAATGTCACCAATAAAAAGTATATTAAACCAGCTTTTAAGTGCCATGAAAAGTCCTAATAACAATACCCAAAGCTAAATATTTTGAAAATCATACATTAAGATCAGTTTTAGATGCACTCATTATATATGAAATTACTTGCAAAAGCAAAAAGAACTGGAATAACAAGCTTTGATAAGAATATGAAGTTGATCAGACCACCTATCAGTAAACTGAATAAATGGGTGCCTGTAAATAGACTGAAGACACAAAAGAATGTTACAGATATTTTGAAAGCTTGAAATACTCCTATTTACACCTATTTAAATAAATCTGCAACTAATAGAACAATAATAATGAAATATTTGAACATGAGAAGCTTTAAGTCTAAATATTCACATACAAAATTACTACTGCTTGTAAGTTTATATGAATGAATACTTATAGTTACTGAAACTGAAATCACATTGTGCAATTTCCCATTTACATAGCCCTAGGCAGTGCAACATTGCTGAATAAATATTTTTCAGAATATTGTCTTTATCAGATAATATATGTTGTTAAGCAAAGAACAATGAAATAAACTTGAATTGTATGTGAAAATTAAGGATATATTGATAGAAATATTACAAGTCTAAATAAGATAATCATTCTTCAATTTGTAACCTCACATTGTAACATTAATAAAAATGAATTAGATCTTTATGGAAGGAAGAAGAAAATTTGAAACAATAATGGAAGAAAATATATAAAATTCATTACATTGAAAAGAGTAGATTTCCATAAGTAAATTCCACCAGCTTCAAAGAGAGATCAAAATTAAAGATATCTTGGAACTGCTGAACAAAAAATGAAAAAAACTTTCCAAAAAATTCTAGTTGCAAAATTCAAATTGTTGACAATGTTTCAAACCATTTTTACCATATAGGGGATGTATAGCACAATTTTCTGTGTTGTGAAATATTGAGAAGAAATTTATAGATTCATAGTTCCAATACCCAATGTTAATGCATAAATAACGGAATGCAAATTATAGTTATTTTATTGCCAAATGTCTAGCCATTAGAGAAAAAGAAAGAGTGATGAATGTAACAACAATTTATTATTTATGAATTACTAAACATCAGCTAATGTATGCACAGAAATCATACTGATACCCACTTATTTCAGGTTAGATTTAACTTGTGTAACAAAGATACTAATTTAAAGCATAGTAAAATTATGAAGAAACAGTAGGGTATGACATTAATGATTGCTTAGGACTAATGTGACTCTGATAGTTTGCTTTATCATCCAATCCAGCTTATGCAAGTGCAATTTATTATACAAATAAATACATTTTGAAACAGTTCATTGAAATATAATAAATAGTACAAAAATAAATTAACAAAACCTTTTAATATAATTCTGTTATTTGAATAAAAACAAAGATAATATACAAATTTGAAAAATAAGGTGCTAAGCCGCAGCCTATTATCAATTGGTAAAGTAGTAGATAAGAAAAGAATCAAAAACCAGACATCAATAGATGGACTAAGAGAAAACAAAAAAAATGTGTTATAGGCATATCAGCTGTTAATTGACTGATACACCACAAATACCTCTAAATGAAAAGAAAGTAAAAGAGGAATGCTGCATAGTATGCAACTTTATATATAGTTAGGTGCTATATAAAATTAATTTGGTCCTAAGCACTGCCTACTTCAAGATGCAGATGGCATTTTTGGTTCATGGTGCTGATTTATTTCCATTAGGTTTTTTGGCTAAATGTGTTGTTCTGGGAAATGCGAATGTTGGTGAAGGTGAAATTCAAAGTTTAAAGAGGCATAGCAATATATAAGGCATGGTGCATGCTGATGGGAAGCAATCTTAAATAGTAGCAGAGCTTCACCTTTTCTTTGAGCTTCATTGTACAGAATTGAATGTCATAGCATTTTTGCACTTTTATTAGTGTTTAGAAGTGTGATATTAGATGCATTACACTTTAACTGGTATTATTTCTGTTATTATTAAAATAAAAAATAATGGTTAATAATGATTAATATTTTATAACAATGCTTTAAAGATATAATGTAAAGCAAATTCCATATCTTAGCATAATAAAATATAAATTGCATATTATAATCTAAGCTAAAAGAAAAATAAATACATTATCTCCTTGCTTTCTGTTTCTAGTTTGTTCTGCAGTAGTAATTATTAGGAAAATAAAGAAGAAAAGTACTAGTGGTATTTGCTGTCTAAGCCAATGAGCAAATTAAAAAAAAGAAATTTCCTGGCATTTCTTTGTCATTCTGTAATTCTGTCTTAATACATCTCATAATTAGTGATTATTCCTTTCTTAATACATTTTTAAATTCTTAATAAAATTATGAAAATACATGAGTTGAAATGGGCATTGTTAGAATGGAAGCAAATAATTTACAAATAACTACTCTAAAAATGGCAAAAAATATTTTGAAATTTGAATCATTTTGAGATATTATTTAAAAGAAAATTATAAAGCAGCAACTGTGGCTTGAAGTGAAGTGTGAAAGGGTTGTCTACTAATGAATAGCCATCTAACAGCAATTCCAGAAATAAGTAGTGGCAAAGATATAGACATTTCATATCTGCCATGCTCCATGGGAAATTGAGAGTACATTTTGAAAGAAAATCCATCAACAAACACACATTATCTGTTGAATTGTGGTATCAAAATATACAGTATACCTTAAATAAAGACTCCTAAGAAAACCATACAGAAATTGTCAATCTCGTGAATTAACATGCGAACCAGCTCAGCATCAAATGGATATGTGCCTTTAGCTATCACAGAGATTTTTGTTCATTCAGCATATTACACAATTATAATAACCTTTGCAAATTTGGGTTAAAAGAGGAAATTATGTGAAGTATACAATAATATAAAAAGTATTTAAAAATAAATAAGTAACAGATAACATATTAAAGACTTAACACAAAATATCTAAACAAATCTTCATTATGAAATTTAAATTATTGTTCATTAATAGTACCTTACATAAACTCAAAAGGATTTTTAATAGCCAGCTATGTAGTAATGTATAAATGTAATAAAAGTTATATATGGTATAAATTAACTGGGTAATTTATTATAAGGCCATACTGCCACAGGTGACCGAGGTCATTAGTGGGAGGTCTGGGGTTCGAATTCTGCCAGGACTGTCCTCCCTGACTGAGGTTATTTCCAGGTTTTCCTCAGTCCTCATAATTGGCAAATGCCAGGGGGTACCCTAAACTTAGGCCTGAAACGTTTCCTTCCTTTAAAAATCCTTTCCCAATATATAATTTCATCTCATGTATCATCAGTGTTCACCGCCTGTGGTGCCTCAATACTAAAAACGGGCGTTAAACACCATTCAAATTATAAGGCCATATAGTGCTCTGAGGTAATTATAAGGCCATATAGTGCTCTGAGGTAGTACATTGCTTTAGATAATCTTCATTTAATAAGTTTGAATATAATTTATTTTTACATGATATTTGATATTCTTATCTACTAATGTTAAAAAATTTAAAGCTACACAAATTCATCATAGTTATGATGCATGTTTCTATATTTGGTGGGTTTTTTAAAATTCTCTGAATATTTTGTTCTGCATTGCTAGAACTAAATTTATTATAAATCCATTTCCCTTATTAAATCACACCTAATAATGATTTGAAAAAAAAACAATGCATGTCATTTTTACATATTGAAAGTTAGTTCTTTTTAAATTACTTAATAAGTAAGTCACTCTGGATAGTCTTTTACACACTTCAAAAATAAGTTCAGAGATAAGAAAGCTAGACTGCTTCTTTGGTCTAGTGGTAGCATTTGAGACTACTAATCTGGAGGAAAGTAATGCAATTAAGACAATAAATAAAACCAAAAAAAAGAAAGGAAACAGTGGCAGTTCATGGAAGGACAGGCCATTGGCATACCCAAATGGCGTGGGGAGGTCTTTTTATCAATACCTATTCCTCCCCAAATTCTCCCATAGCTGCAGTGCCAGCATTCATTTCTCCTATAAACTTCTGGTTTATATGGAGTTCTCCTAATTCAGCTTTAAAGTTCACCTTAAGCCTTCTGAATCAATTCAGAAACAGCAATGAATGTTATGAATCTTTTATCCGGTTTACCCCCACTGATGTATCGTAATATCACAACAAACTGTGACATACATGTACTATTTCGACAGCCTGCACAGAAAGGAAATTTGCCCCTTTCTATTTTTTTTCTAATCTCATCATATACACAAGATAGATTTCTCCTTCACACGCTATCACCCGAGAAGTTTTTGCAAACCATAAAAAAATAAATAAACCTCTTAATTTTGTCCCCTCTTGGTCAGTAAGCTCCCATTGCTTTTGGTTGATGAGGTTCAAGTCGTTTCACTTCCAACTTAACAGTTAAACTTGGACGCGAAAATGGAGTCTTCATTAAAATGTCCACTTTATTCATTGCCACAACACAGATAGCTTTTTGTAACTTAACAGTTAACACAGTGAAAGTAAATTTTTCACTGACATACAGTGAAGAAACCATCCAATTTCAAACAAAGTGTAAAAACAACCCCTATTCAGTTAGGCATGGTGTCAATAATACCTCAACATCTGTTTCCTAAGAAAAGAGAGAATACCGAGCTCCAGCCACTCGTCATCTTCCTGCTGGCCCCAGAGAACAAAGAAATACGACTAAGCAGGAGAAAGACTAAACCATCTTGGAGTAAGACATATATAAATTCTTGTAAATCTTTGCTAAGTTTAAAGCTAAAATTTTCCGGGCTGGCCCATGAGCTTCCCACACTAAAGGAGTACCTGCATGCTACCACTAGCTACTATCGTAGAGAGGAAATGCACTTATTATGTAAGATATAATTAAGAACTGATTGGTTATACATCACTGTTTTCATTCATTTTTTGTTATAAAAATTGGCCAGTAGAAGAGAAAATGGTTAAATCATTATGGCATTTTCTATGGCAGGGGAGTGGGACACACCCATCTGGCCCTTATTGATGGACTGCCCCGAAATGAAGAAAGATTTCTATCAACAGTAATTCTGAGCAATTAACTACTTTATTAAAACCTTTATCATAAAAATGTAAGTTTTTAGCTTCTTACTCATTTAAATAGAATGTATTACTACAATTCAAGCAATCACATTTTCCAATGCATTTTTGGATAAATTACTTAGGTGAATTTTATATTTAAAACAGTTGTATCATTATATAAAGCAGTAAATGAGGACAAATTATTAACAATAGCATTATTTTAAAATGTATAGGTAAACAGTGTCTTGTGGAACATCATCTGTGAAGTTATCACCTACATCTACCAACTGCTTTCTGTTTGCTTGATATAATTTGAAAATTATAAAATTAATTCCTCGTACACCATAGTAACTTGATTAAGTGGAATGTCATATATGACACAACTAAATGCTTTTCTAAGACTGCATAAAGCAATATGAGCAGTATGTTATCTTAAACTGCAAGTAGTTTGTTTATAACATTGTGTAACTAATAGCTGAGTATCCTGTGCTGACATTGTCAAAATATTTACTTTTCCCCCCCCCCCCCTCTCTCTTTAAAATTGTCTCATGCATTTTAGCTGTGAAATGAATACAAGAAATTGGATAGTAACTATTTGAAGAATAAGGTACACTTTTTTTATACACTTGAACTGCATAAATGATCCACAAAGAAAAGATCAATAATACATTGAATTATGCAGAAGATCAACAAGTCTTGAGTATATTAAGAATTACTTAATCCTTTTCCAGGATGGTTCGTATTAACACTTCTTAATTTTCAACAAATTTAAAACTAGCTATTTTTATTTGGTTTTAATAATTGTGTTGTAAATTTGTAGTTTCCAATTAAACATTTCTTTAAACATTTGTAAAAATCTATATATATATAAAAATAGGTTATAGCAATTTCCTATAACTTTATGGTCAGGTGACACAAATAAATATTTCATAATCATGTGGCTTAAAATTTGTTATATATTATCTAAACATGTATTATCTTGTTGCCGTTTTGTCTTAAGAAGTAGCCTTTTTAGTAGTAATGATACACTTAGCATTAATGTTACTACATATAATTATTTACAATGTAAAGTAATAAGACATTCTGAGAGTTCCTCAAAAATTCGTAACAAAATGTTAATTTTTCTATTAGAATAACCATTAGTGATGCTATAATGCATGGCCATATTCATTGCAGAATTTGTTTAGGTTTCATTTTGTAACAAATGTAATGTGTAATGTATATATCTGATTCTGTAGATTCTGAGTTGAACAAGAGCTCAAGGATATAAAATATGTCAAAAAAAATATATATACACAATTAGGATGAATAAAATCAAAATATTAATTCATTTTGAATGTGTGAGCTATTAAGAATTCTGTAAGAGAATTTTTTAAAGATACATTTATATTCATTTTCTAATAATTATATTCTGCTGGGCCGGCCATTATATATGTGAATAACAGAATAGTAGAGACACTTTAATGGAAACCCTGCATTCCTTAATTTCCTTAATTAGCTGTTCCCTTTTTTTCTGAGTCGTTCTAGTAGATATACTTCAATATATAAAATACCTAGAAGAGACTGCCTCGGTGAGAACTTGTTTTCTTCAGTGGGAAAATAATGTTTCTACTGCAGATACATTGATAGAATTTGTATTCATTAATGACACTAGGAAGATTTTTTGTTGAAAACTCATTTTTACCATTGAGCTAGTGTTCAGTAGTTTTATATATTTTTAACTTCACTGCTATGCAGTCATTAGCCGATTTTTAAGTCAATGCCCTCACATGATTTTCCTTACCTAACAGAATTTGAGTTTCAGGAAAATCTTTAGAGCCGTAGTTATCATTTGAAGTTTGTACAAAAACTGCATCTTTGAATAATCTTGAAAGTTATAATTTAAATATTATCAAGAATTTCGGAATATATGCGTTTATAGTAGAAAATCTTCCCTTCAAGGGTTCCTCTACTTGAGATAGTGTTCCTTGATAAACGTCTTCACGTACTGCTGCTACTGCGTGATGGTGATTTTCTTGAATTTTATTTTGGCACTACAACATATAACAAGTTGGTTCTGAAGAATTTTATTTAAACGATTATTTAAGGCAGATATTTTTCTGGATATATTTAAAAGAAAAGCCAACTTCAAATTTAATCATTAATAGCTTATTAAGTATCTGACTGAATATTATCAGGATAGTCAACATCGCACAAAAATGCATCACAATACTTCCGTTATATTGGACAAGCATTTGGAAGAAGTCTTTGTAAAAATTAACAAAAAATGTAGGATGACTTGTGAATCTTGAAAAACAACAAGCATACTAAAACTTTCTACTCAGGTATTTAACTGGTACTTAGAAATTAAAGGAAATTCAGAACATGGACGTATTTTGAACAAACCAGCATTTCATATGTGACTTTGTGTAATGCTTGAACACCTCTTAAATTTCCTGCCATAATAGCCATCCATTACATGAATGTTCAAACAGTTTTCAAATTCGAATTCTGATATGAAATTCCCAGAAAAAGATTTGCAATAGCCTGAGGTGTCGGTAATTACTTATATCCCAGATTCCTTTGAATATTTCTTGTATTTCTCCATCGAATTTAAAACTGGGATGGTTTGTTATATTTCTGATTTCATCGTCTAAGGCAATTAAAAAAGAAAACACCTTAATGTTTTACATAATAGTTGATATCTTTGATGAAATCATTTTGCATTCGATTAGAAAGTCCTTTAAAAATAGATGTGTGTCCAATCTAGGATCATACTTAGTAGTTTATTTTAGCAATTCTACAAAATTGTTTTGGTATTTCTGTTTTGCAATGGCCCGAAAGGCCAAATCGTTTTTACTCAGGAAACACTTTGACAAATGTAGAGTACATCCCTTTCCGTTTTACCTTTCAATTTTGCAAGCATACTTCAAATTATCAAGCACATTCTCGATTTTATTCTCCATAAGGAAGTACTAAATGATTTACAGTCATTTATGTTCATTAAGTTACCTAAATGTTTGAACTAGTTTTGGTTCAACTGATATTTCTATGCTTCCCAAATCAGCAAAACAGAGATTTTAATTCATTACTATGGCTAACCATTCACATTTACGTTACCTACATAGTAGGCTTTCAAAGTTCATTCCTTTATTTGTGTTTTGAAAGAAGTCAGGCAGTTCTGGTTTTGGCACACAATTGTTAATAATTGTTGTACTCTTTTATTTTGAAAAAGAAAAGGTTGAATGGTTTTGACTAAAAGCTAATTATAACACATGTGCACGTTACTACTACTACTACTACTACTACTACTACTACTACTACTACTACTACTACTACTACTACTACTACTACTACTACTACTACTACTGCTGCTGCTGCTGCTGCTGCTACTACTACTACTACTACTACTACTACTACTACTGCTGCTGCTACTACTACTACTACTACTACTACTACTACTACTGATACTACTACTACTACTACTACTACTACTACTACTATTACTACTACTACTACTACTGCTGCTGCTGCTGCTGCTGCTGCTGCTACTGCTACTACTACTGCTAAATTGCAAACTTTATGTGCCACAGTCAATTCTCCAGTCTTCGCTAATTTGTGCTTTTTTTTCATTCAGTACTTGGACTCCCAATATTTGTTGCGCATCCTGTCTTTTAATTGTATAATATATCAACAATTATTTTATATTAATCGCATAGATGTCCTTGTATTAATGCATCTCCCTGTTCAATTATTCAGTAAATAAATTAATAAATAAATAAATATTGTCACCGCACATTAGTGTTATAGGTGCATATTACTGCATATAGTCAAGCCAGAATAGTACTTTTATAGTGCATTTACCTACGTGTTCTAAGGTCATACATGCATCTGTGTAGAGAGAAAGAGGGAGAGAGAGGGGGGAGGGAGGGAGGGAGGGAGAATGTTAATCAAATTCTCCTTGGATGCTTCCAATACGAATCACAGATGATTACATTTTCTTGAAAAATCAGCAAATGGATTTTAGTTACCACTGAATACCAATTGTTAATTATTCAGTCATACCTCCCATTTAAGTTTTAAAGCTATGCATTTACCTTCGTTGCTACAGATTGTCATTTTCCATTCTTATTCATTAGACTATTCAGGTCACAAGTTCAGTGTTAATCACCAGAACTAGACTTTCGTAATTTATTTTTTATGAGAAGCATAGACATTTTTCATTTGTACGTATGCGTATTAAAGAAAAAGAAATCGAATTAATTAATACCCATTTATCTTGCCATAATTCCATACTTCGTGATTTTAAACATGTTTATGATATATTTTTATTTGTATTTTTGGCATTGAAGAAAGTCTATATTATTGCAGTTTATTTTTAGATTTGGTCTCTTTTTATTTAATTATTTATTTTTTACATTTTCAATTGTGCATATCACGAACATTGGTATTATCGCCCTTCTGAGTTGGTAAATATCGTCAGGGCAAAAGCTTCTAGTCTCCACACAGAACTCGCTGCACCACTCTTGCATAAAAAATAGCAAACGCTCAGTTTTATGCAGCAGCAAAGGAAGCGGACTGCAACTGATAATATAACGGATGGGTACTATTGTCTCGCTGAACAGATAAACATGTAACCTGTGTTTGTCGCCAGAGCGAATATCTAGCAAAGAACGTAGTCGGCTTATTTTAGAGTACTTCAATAATAAAGTCCTCTTCTTTTCAATGATCCCTACAGGAATTAAGTTTGTGACGCTCTATAGTCAATCCTCAAGAAATATTCATCTACCATCATTTGTTTAGCAAGGGAACTGAATTCGAAGATTATAAACATTGACGCGTGTAAACTTGTGAATGTGTTCCATCGAAGCAGCACTCAGTAACAGGCTTCGCTCGCAGATATTTAAAGTGATAGAGAATGCCACAAGCAAATTATGAAGCTTTGTTTCTCTGTACCTTAGTGACAATATATTTAGTACCAATAGAAACATTTTATATTATAATTTGTGCGACGCATTTTTCTGAAAGGAATATTTCTGTACTGCAGTATGTTAATACAGAGAAACATACGAAGGGACTCAGTGTTTACAAAATTAGAAGAACATGCAACGGGCAATCTTCTCAAATTTTTAAGATTTCTGTGAGCATTTTACTGTTCCGGCACTATGATTAAGTAATTGAAAACACTGAGAGTTGTGGTAGAAATGGTGTGCATTCTTTTCCACATGTCTCTATATTAAGGGGAAAAATAAATGTTTTGCGCACTGCTACGAGATGACAATTGATAATTAAGGAGGGAAACAGTAGCACAATAAAATAAAAAATAAATATGAAACGAAACGAGTAAGCTATCATGCAGCTAATGTATAGGAGTAGCGCAGTAGAGTTAATGTTAGGCAAAATGAAGGGTGAAGATCCGAAATAAAACAAACTCGTCCTTTTGAGTTGTGAGCAACTTGAAAAGGTTAACCATTCCACAGCCTGCAAACTTTTTGATAATTATGTGATTTAGGAGTACAAAATGACAACACATAGATGTTAATGACGTGCTACAAGCCACATGTTGAAGAATTACAATATCTGCGAGGGCTCTATTAAAAACGGTGCATGTAACAGTTTTGTACAAGCAGATGGGGAATGGAGCAGTTTCTTGAGGCGAATTCCTAAAGCCATTTTCTATAATGGACTGGTCACAAATCTCAGTTATACGGATCAAATTCAAATATTCAGGCGTAAAACTGGTAAACCTACTTAGTCATTGTATTTTCTGAAAAACATGGTATTGATTCTTTTGATGACGTTGTGTTTCTGAAAGTTCTATTCTACCTTCCATAAACATATTTGTGTTTAATATGCAGGAAAGCGGTAGTAACGCGGTCATAATCTTAGATGCCTCTGGAAACTGTTCAGGTTAATGTTTCCTCAACAATTCAAAACCGTATTTAGTTAAATATATCAGCATAGGCTTGGTGGACATACATAACAGAAAATTCATCATTACCAGAATGGAATAGTTAGTCATGCAAATTGCTGTTTCTCCATCTCAAGGGTCCTGTATAATCTTCGTTAAAATACATGCATTTTATGTTCTCAAGGCCGTAGTCTCTTAAGCTGTGTTAATTAGCTCAAGAGTGGGATGAACCCAGTGTGACAGCACATTAAGTACTTATTCTGCACTGCACCACAACATCAGTGGGTTTTCTAGTAAGAAAAATATACAGCTTATGATCTTGAATCGATCGTTATACCTGTTTTCTTGAAGAAGAGAAAGTGACCCAGAAATTACAATGATCAATATCTTTCTCCTGAAATACACATCTTAAACTTCTCTGAGATTTTAATAAGAGAAAAAAAGTGCAAAATTCGCATAATGGGAGATTTCAATTTTACCTATATCTTTGAGGTATTTTAATGACATTGTACTTAATACAATAAAACTGCCGGGGCAGCAAAAGGCTGAATTTACTCTTGCATTGTCTAGAACAGCCCCTGTTCGATAGCTGTAATTAACAAAAAATTAAGAATAATATGTTGAAGACAAACCTTTTTTTTTTTTTTTTTTTTTTTTGGAGATTTTTCTCTGAGAAGGTGAAATTTTACAACTATAAGAAATGAATTGAGTGAGGAGATAAAATCAGCACATGGAAAAAGGATATTTTATATACCTACTCTCCAAGGGCTAAACGTATTTCTAGTTGAAAATTGGACAATTGGAAAAAGTAGACATTCTTATTAGCAAAGTGGGATCTCATGACACCCAAACTCAATACAGTTTAATTTTTCCCCATTTTCAATTCCTGTATTCTCAGTTTGAGTGCCTAATTAAGCCTCACTTTGCAGCGCAAAAAATCGGATCTCATCTATTTACACGTAAATAACTAAATTACATTTTTTGAACCCAGCAAATAAAATATCTCATTTATAAGAAAAATGTTAAATATAAGGCATTAATGTTGATAATCGTTATTTTTAGTTACAATTTTGTGTTTTTCATCAGCCTAGCCATTTCTTATTGCAAGGCCGACATGGGTAGTCAAGGAGTCACGAACTCGTAAAAGGTAGGTGTGCGGTTTGAACCCCCTAATTGATACCTGAGTTGTCCTAAACGAAGACCTGGAACGCTTCTTTCCCAAAATTTCTATCCCAGTTTTTCATTTCATCTCATGTATCTTCGAGTTTACTTCCTGTTCACAAATTAAAAAAAAAAAAAAATGATTCTTGGCCATCCTATGCTTTTGATTTTTTTTTTTTTTTTTTGATTAGTGTTTAACGCCCGTTTTTACTACTGGGGCACCACAGGCGGTGGACACTGGTGATACACGAAATGAAATGAAAAGTTGAGAAAGGATTTATTTTTAAGGAAGGAAACGTTCCAGGCCTAAGTTTAGGGTACCTCACCGGCAGTCTGAGGACTGAGGAAAACCTGGAAAAAACCTGTCAGGGAGGAAGGTCCTGGCGGGATTCGAACCCCAGACCTCCCGCTCATGAGTCCGCGCCTTAACGACTTCGGCCACCTGTGGCGGTACTTTTGAAATGATATTAGTTACAGTCGATTAAATGGTATTTATATGATTGTACTCTATAAGTTGTATTGTTGTTTTTGTAGCTGCTTAATATTATTTTTTTTCACTTTTGTCAGTAAAGCAATATATTTAGTTCTTGCATGCTTATATATGTTTGACGTGTAAGTTGTTGAAAATTGTTTGTAATTGTTTGTTTTACATAAAGATTTAGCGAACCTGTGGCGTAGATTCTAATTTTTTTTTTTTTAACCAAAATTAATAAAATTTGTTGCAGATAGAGACAGAAACGGAGACAGAGACAGAGGAAAATTTAAATATATATATATATATATATATATATATATATATATGACATTTAAGGCATAAACATAAAGTACAATATAATGATATTTAGAGAAGAATAGTTTATATACCTATACTAGTTTTGCATTAAATTTGGGATGTTTGTTGCTGAATGTTACACATTTTCAGCAATGGGTACTTTACTTGATATACCTTAAACGTAGAACTACTTATATATTTTTATAATAAGTCCAAAATTATCTAAATGTACTTTATTATCTTTTTAGGATCTAGCAGTGAAAAAGTGACGTCAGTAAACACAAAATGCAATGTGTTCGCAGAAAAAAAATTTACAATGTTTTATGAGAATGCTCTAATCAGGTATCATTAATTAATTTGTAGAAAATATTATGATGCACAGATTTTTCATTTTGTTACTTTGATACTAAAGGCAACTGCTCCAATATGCTATTTCTATTGCTAGGCTAATGACAGATAAAATTGACTGATGTTAAATTGTACAGCTTCAAGAAGTTTCAATGATTTTACTGCAGTATATTAGTCTAGAGTTCAGAGGGCGGATTCAACTAATGGCAATTTAAATATTCCACAATATAAAACCAATAGAAAACCACGTTAAGAATAAAAACAGAATAATTATACCAGGATGAATCTGTTTTGGTTTTAATATATTTTGTCTTGAAAGCCCTGAGGTTATCCTCCAACCTTCTATAAGATTGTTTTGGTTTACATCTTTCGCTGGTAGAGTATGTAGTTGTAATTTGGGTGGGTTAATGGTGATCAGCTGTGCCTTAATTAGCACCCAAATAATGTGGATATTATTATATGACCAGTTTGGAAATGATGAAGACTTCTGACTCTGAAAATGTACAGGAATAAAATTTCGTACAACAATATGAGTTATATTCAATAAATAATTGGGCTACTGGTTAATATAACTTCGCTAGAGGCGAGGGAGAAGTCAAAAAGGTACCAGTACCAGTCGATCAACGTCTTCTTGCTTACTAGCATTGGTAAGGTGAAGGAACTAATTAACTTGAACAAACGAACTAGAAGTTGTGACTGGTGTCTGTTGCATGAAATTATCCATAAAGATCTGCAATTTCTGAAAGTATGTGCAAATTGGGTACTGCGTCATTTGACTCGAGAACAAATACGCAGAGATTTCCTCAACTTCTTGCAGTACACAATATAGATCCGCGATTTTTGTTACACTTGGTGATGAGTCCTGGTTTTAAACCTTCGCACGGTGGAAGCCAAAGAACAATCACGACCATTAAAGCATAAAGGAAGCCCAAACCTATAAATTTTATCAGTGGGAAAGAAAAATACCTGCTTTTTGGGTTTTTATTTACAGGCTGTCCCATTTATCTTGTTCACCCAAAATAACCTTTATCTGATGCATCAAATGAAAAATTCTTTCAAACAAAAGTTTTTTAACATCATGGAGGAGTTCTTGCCGAGGGTATACTTTTTATCTCCATTAATGTAGGAGATACGGGATAGAACTTGTTTTTTTTTTTATGGTACCATGTACATTTAATTCAAGAATACATTTATCCTCTCCAAGAGCTATTCAAAAAAAGGATCACACTGTACCATTTTTATCAAGAAAAGATGTGCAAGAGGTAAGGAGTGCGTAATTATTGAAGGAACCGAACTGTTTAATGCCTTAGGTAGACAAATTACTTACCCAGTATAATACTATTGTAGAGTCCTGGATTTTATTTATGCTTTTATATTCATGTAAACATAGGTACCCTGAGAGGCAGGTTGGGGTAGGTGATCCATCTCCCTCGCCCCTCAAATTGTCGTTACTTTAGCTTACATACCAGTCGTTCATCAGATAAGTTGGTACTGCACTGAGCTATTTGTGACTATAATTTTTCTTACAATAATTATTTATTTGATTACATTATTCAAGAGATTAAATTGTTTAGTTAAACAAATGCACTGTAATGCTATAAAATGAAAGAAGCCATTCATTTACAATTTCCATACCGAAGATTTTCTTAATTAAAATACTACCGTGTGATATATTTCTGAACAACTCTTTGAGAGGGCAAATGTATTCTTGAATAAAATGTATATGTTGCCATTAAAAAAAAGTTAAATCCCGTATATTATAATGGAAATTAAAAGTGTACCCTCAGCAAGAACTCCACCATAATGTTAAAAACCTTTGTTTGAAACAATTTTTCATTTCATATATCAGAAAAAAATTATTTTGGGAGATCAAGAAAACAGAATGTTTATGATTGGGCTTACCAGGACATAACCATCAGTAATGAAGCTTATTGTGAAATATTAAGAACCCAGCAACAGAATTCACCAGCCACAGATCTGTGAATATGTTGCTGTTGCTTTATAAAACGCGACAGCATACTGACAAGAAAACCGTCACATAATTGGAACATTTGAGCTTTACTGTGTTGCCACGTCCACTGTACTCTCCTGACCTTGCGTTCATGGATGCCATGAAGAAACCCTTGAGAGTTCACACATTTCCGACAAATGAAGGCTGGGTGCTTTAGATGCTCACATTTTGGTTTTATAACGCAATATGTAAAATGGTAATGATATACAGACTTCTGAGAAGAGGACGTGGATTGAGGGACTGTGTAAATCAGATGTTGTGCATAACTAGCACCAGAAAAACAGGCCAGTCTCGATCTTTTCCGAACGAATCTGATAGCTTCTGGAACTTTATCTTATTAGATGCAATTAAATTGCGAAGTTCTTCTCAGAGACATAATGTATCAAATAAGAACAGCTAAGGCATTGATGGGATTAATATGTATTATTTGTTTACTGTCTAGAGAAGTAAATCTTAGCACATAATGTAATGCTAGGGATGTTCTAAAAGTTCTCAGCTTGACTCAGAGATGTCATGAAGATGGCCAAATTACTATGATAGTTGTTTAGTATCATACTTTAGATGATGCACTGTAAATTTTCAGACGCCTGAGTGGTCACTTGTTTATGACGAATCATGTAAACAAACAAAACAAAAGAAGTTAGATTCCATATTAAAGGACAAGTGGGCTGCTAAATTTAAGCGTGGCCGTAAATTCATTCAAGACGATGAGCGCTCAGGGCGCCCCAAAACTACTACGACCAACATGATTGTGACAAAAATTCACAATGCCGTACTCAGTGATAGCAGATTGAAGGTAAGCGAGTTGGCTGACCTTGCAAATATGTCAATAAGCCGTGTCCACTACATTTTACACGAAGTTTTGGATATGAGATAGTTTTCCGCTCGATGGCTGCCGCGTTATTTAAAATGGATCAAAAACGCATTCGAATGACATTTCGCAAGAGTGTTTAGACTTATTTAAACGCATTTTCATCGAATTTCGCCCACGTTTCATAACAGTGGATGAAACATGAATTTATCACTACACGCCAGAAACAAAGGAGCAGTGGGGTAGTAAAAGTGAAAGTGCACCAAAGAAAGCAAAAACGGTTACATCTGCAAGGCTACAGTTTTCTGGGATTCTCATGGTGTAGTGCTCGTAGAATACATTCAGAAGGGCATAACCACCATCGGGGACTATTACAATTCACTACTGGACCAATTGAAGGATGCTATTCAGACTAAAAGTCCACAACTTGAGAAAAAAAAAAGTTCTCTTTCATCACGATAATGCGCCTTCACATATGTCTGAAATTGTTGCTGCAAAACTGTATGACCTTCGCTTTCAAATGCTTCAACATCCACTTCATTCGCCGGATTTGGCTCCCAGTGATTACTTTTTGTTTCCAAACCTCAAGAAATGGTTGGTTGAACGAAGATTCACATCAAATGATGAGGTTGAGACCGAGACAGACGCTTATTTTTCACAGTTGGACAAATTTAATTTTACTGAGGGTGTTAAGAAGATGGAAAGTCATTGAACTAAATATGAAAGTCATTGAACTAACAAGATGACTATGTTGGAAAAACAAAACATTTCTCTTAAATCTTGTGTTTGCTTGGTCAGGCCAAGAACTTTTAGAACATCCCTTGTATATGTGCAGTAAAACCTGTAACTAGATCTGTTTTTGAAACAGACCTATATAATTGAGATCATTGTATGATTGAGTCGAATTAACACTCTTTTGTTCCTTACTTGTTTAAAATATGTAGAACTGTTTGTCCGCATCGTCAGCTCATTGTCGACTGGAGGATAAACCTTCACACATCCATCAGAGCAGATTACACATTCCCACAGCATAACGATTTATCCTCCAGTCGACAATGAGCTGACAATGCTGACAAAGAGTTCATGAAACCGGTTCTATATATTTTAAACAAGTGGAGCAAAAGAGTGTTAGTTCGACTCAATCATACAATGATTTCATTATATGATGAGCTTCACTGTGCAATGTTTCAATTAATATTTTTAGACTTATATAAATTAATCAATACTCCATATAGTTGTAACTTAATTTTTAATTTCTTCTGTGTATCTCTCTGATTTGATTGGTTTAGCAATGTCATTTTTTCTTGAAGCATGATGTGCTATAAAAATTAAAAAAATAAGGCTCTGGAATATTAATAGCTATAATGGACATTGGACACTCAGAAGCAATGAGATGTTGTAATAATGCAGAATATTAATTTTAAACTAAAATATATTTCTCAAACATTGTTAGGAGATTCAGGATAGACTAGATGAAAATCAAGACTATGAGAAATAGAAACTGAGGTATATAATGCAGCCTTCTATACTAATTGGGTAAAAAATAAATTGTGCCAAATATAAAAAGATAAGTCTCTTTTCTCAAAAAGTTGTTTCATTATTCAAACATACCTATATAATATGCATGTGTGTGAATTAATCCACATGATCACAAGCAGTGAAGAGGATTCTGCTGCTCTAGTAAGTACTATAAGTCACTTTGTGATCAGAGAAAAGCAGATGTAGACAGAACTGTAGCTGATTTGCAACCTTTATTATGGTTGAAGAAATGGGCTCTATTAATTTTGTGAATAAAACTTGAACCACGGTACCACTTGTCAAGTAAAGCTATCCTAAGAAATCAAGAATATGATGACCTTCAGTTCAAGTTGAAGATAATTCAATCTTTTGTCGCTATAACAGTGTTTGTGGACATCAAAGTAGCAATTTACTCTTTTACCAGTAACTTACCCCTTTACCAACGAGAATAATTTCATTAGTTCTGCAGCCATCGATGCTAATAAAAATAACACATCTGAAAATATTTCTGAAAAAAATTGAAGAAGTTTAAAATTTTGAAATCTGCAAAATAAAATAATATGTATTGTAAGCAATTATGCTTCTTACCTTGCTTTGCACATGCTTTAAATTTAATTGTGCAGAATGCATTGAAAACTAAATAAACACATTTATGCACTTGTGCACATTTTTTAAATCCAGTTTAATTATGAAAAGCTATGATATGGACAAGAACATATGGATAGGACCTCTAAAAATTAATACAGATAGTTTCGATTAGGTGGACAGTGCTCATGTGACAAAACAGAATCATTGAAATTAGTGATAACTTCTACTTTATCCTAACTGCTCAAAGCTAAGTTCCTATCAGTCTAGAAGATACCTTAGTCCTACAAGACCTTAAGATTTATTTGAAGAAGCCACAAACAAAGTTTCTGGTGATAATGTAGCACTGTCCCTTATTCTTGTCATGGTATACGTGATATATGCACAGAATGACCAGAATTCTGAAACACTGCAAAGTAACAATTTTCACAAAGTAAATTTTGAAAAAGTGGAATGTGTAGATTATTTGCATATGAAGATCACATCTTTCCAAAATTTGCCAGATTTCTTGATGTAGAAAGAAGTTTTCATGCTGAAAATAATTAAAATTCTGCTGTTTCTGTTCAAGTTGAAAAAAACCTTTAGTAATCCAGAATCCGGAGAAGAAAAAATTAGTGGCATATTTCATTAGCACAAACATTAGTTTAATGAAATGCTCAAGTGTTTTTATGGAGATTATAAATCTGCATACTTTTCTGCTTCAGGTTCATGAATTTAATTGAAGACTTTGGAAACCTTAGCAGAAAAGAAGATATTTAAAAACTTTAAACTCTATACCAGTTGAAATAATTTTCACCAAAACTGGACATTTATAAATAAAAATATGTAGAAGCTGTGGTTCACTAACTAGTCCTGCCCTGTCAAAGTAACCAACTCTGGAACATGGGTTGATCTTTTTTAATTGTCTAAAAATACATGTTTCATATTATAAACTAAACATTTCATTAAATGAAATATAGTGAATTTTTGTAACAGTGATGTCGAATATTACATTTAAAAAAGTTGTGTTGAAATTGTAACATATACATCACTAAGATTTTAATAAAAAGAAAGACTAGTTTCTGGAGCCATCACTCCCATTGTCAGTTCCTGGTCGACTATTATTAAAATCTTAGTGATGTAAAAGTTACAATTTCCACTCAACTTTTTTAAATGTTAAACATTTCATAATTGTTGTTTTGAATAGTTGCATACGATAAATACAATTTATCATATGATGGAATTTAAATAAGTTTAAAACACATAGAATTATTTAAATGTCTCTTTTTAAAAAAACTATAAAAAATGTCCATTATTAGTGGTACTGCATATTTGATAAATATAGATGATGTTAACTACTGGCAGTTTTTCATATTATTGTGGTGTTCTACTTTGTTGTCTTATTTGTATTGCAATGCTCAATTGTCATTGTAGGTTTGGTTATCAGTAACAGCATATGCTCCTTGCAATTTCTTCTACTTATAAAATGAATTGCGATTAGCCATAGAGTAATATGTTTTGTGTTACAGTGTTGATGTAAACACAATATGAGCACAGAATAGTTGGTGATTGCAGACTTTGAACAGAAATTTTCTTTTGTTCAAGCAAATGTCAAGCAATGAAAAATATGAACAGTAAACAGGATACGAAGGAGTCAACCGCAAACTGTCAATACACAAGAAAATGCACATACTGTTACTCAAAGTTGTGTCATTAATCCACTTAAGTTGAGGATTAATCATTACATTTTAAGAATCTTGTTACATGAACTGAAACTGAGATCATATTGACTTAAACTTTTGCAAGCCCTATATGAAAAAAGATGCAGATTTTTGGAAAACTATTTTGTGAGCTGATAAAGCTTTGTTTAAGCTGAACAGCCATGTAAACCTACATGTCTATATATATTGGCTAATGAAAATCTATATGAAATTATTGTAGAAGACTATATATTTCTGATGTTAATGTTTGGAGTGGCATTTTAACTGAAGGGGTCTGGATACTATTCTTTTCTGAAGAAACTATTACCAACAAATGATATCTTAAGAGGTTACAACAGCTGATTATTCTAAAATTTGAAAATGGCCTTCAGTTTGCTTAGATATAGTTTACATGGCAGCAGGATGGAGCACTGCCTCATTATGGTTAAGAGGTGAAAAGCTATACCATGAATGACAAAACACAATTGCCACCCAAATACAACCTCACACTATGTGCTGTTTCACTGTGGAGTACCATGAAAGATAAAGTTTTTGCTCAGAAACCACATTATCTAAATTACTTGCAGCAGTCATTCCAGAAATTAGATATAAATTGTCATTATGTTCTGACATCTGTGAATTACCCAAATGATGTGAATTGTATATCAAGAACCAACAATCTTCATTCCCAATTAATTTTGTAAAGATATGTGCAATAAAAACTAAAGATAATATTGTTATTTATTAACACTTTTGAGAAAAGTGGTTCTTATTTTATCCTATATAGCAGTTTTATTGTGTGTATATTGATATGATCGAAGCACATTTCAATGTTGTGCTATAGCATTTGAATGTGTTCTATTATTTTATTTTGGTTATCTTGTTATAGTTTGTAGTGGGCTTCTTCAGTTTCCTGATTCTACTGTGCTGTGAGGGAGCTACAGCAGCCTTTCGAGCTTCCCTGGTTCCAATTCATGCCACCTTTGGAATCACTACTTTCATGCTAGCAATTGCCACTTGTCTCACAGGACTCACAGAGAAAGCTCTCTTCACTTTGAAGTATGTATATAAGCTTTATATTTATATTGGTGTAGAGTTCTGCCTTAAGATTCAGTAATTATATATTTTGAGTCATATATTTTAGAGTTAATAAAGAAGTACACAAAGATATAAGCTGAATACATAAACAGATATTCAGGAGAAATCATACAAGATAATACCTGCCTGTTAGGGCATTTTGCCCATCTTACATTTATTCTCAGATGCTACTTTCCACAAAAAAAGAAAAGAAAGCAGTAGAAAGCAAGAGAGAGCACAGAAAAGCTATGAAAAGAATAAAAGTAACAAAAAACTTTGAAAAATCCAACAATTAGCTGTTGCTGCTGTAATGGGAGATTTAATTATGGAAATTTAAAATCTTCTTCTAATACTTACTGAATGCATAGGAGTAAAGCATGTCATCAAAATAGAGTGGAAGTTCTTCAGCACAGGAATACATCAGTAGAGGTGGGATGCTCAAAAGATGGAATAGGGGCTAGGTATTGTGAGGATGTAGCCTTTTTAAAAAATTTTAACATTGGTATACATTGTTTATTTTTAAAACAAATTATAAAATTTTAAATTTAAATATTTTAACATTAAAATACTAAGAAATTAATGTTGAAACCTCAAATATTAAAGCTTTTACTTTTTCTTGGCTTCTGATTTTTCCTTATGATTATCAAATTAGTAAATGTAATTTGGAAACATTTTACATAGATATGAAAAGCACAACAGCAGCTGAGGATGTGAACTTGAGTGAACAATAATGGAGTGGAGACTTATGAGTGTGTAATCAATTCATTAGCAAAAGCAATTAATTAAAAAGGTTATGTGAAAGTTCTACTAATTTTAGTAATGTGTTTTTATATTACCATTAAAAGATGCTTTGCTTGCTGCCTAACATAGCATTGGTGTTGTACAAACAGAGATCTATCAATGAAAATTTTTTAAAAATTTTAAAAACTTTAAAACATTTTTCATATGGAACTAACACAGTGAAGCTCACATGAATTAAATCTGTCATCTAACACTCTTCATGCTTCACTAACCTAAAAATATTTGGTACTGATTTCAAAGATACGTTATCTCCATTTTCGGCTGTGGACGACTCAGAGATCTATCACATTATCTATACTTCTCTCATATTGGATTAAGCACTTAATAATCTTCAATTTCTGGAATCTTTGCTCTCAGTTATAAGAAGAAATAAACCTTCATCTTTTAAGTTCCATATTCAGGTTTTCCTCGATTTTTGAAAAGAAATATTCTGAATAATATTTGTAATATCAAGTATAGTTTTGCTGTGCGAACACTTGACACTGCTTGTTTGCAAACCAGGTTTGTGAGATTTGGAGTAAAAGATTCTGAAGACATCACCTTCATTATGAAAGAAATATTACCATCAGTATTTCTTGGTTGGTGGGCTGTTTTGTTAGCTTTCATACATGAAAACAGTGTTTTTGTAAGTGCATTTTTTTCAGCATTAGAGTCTTCTAATTGCAAGCTATAGTTCCATTGACCTGTTCCGTCCTCAATTGAGCATACCATTCAATCTTGTTTTGGTCTTCCTACTAGGCAATATTCTCTAGGTTTATAATTTAGTAAGTATTTTGGCATACATTTTTATTTCATCCTTTATGTATGCTGGTACCAATTATTTTTATTTTCATTAATGTTTTCATTTAGATTATATATACATTTAACTGTTTTTGAATTTTTTCATTTCTTTGTTTATCCAAAAGAGTAAATCTGGCTACTGCTCTTAAAAAAAATCTCATCTCTGCAGTTTCTATTCTTTTCCTATCTATTCATATAGTCCAACAGTCCAATTTTCACTTCCATATGTTGCCATTGGCACTTCATTACTTTATAGAATGTCATTTGTGTTGCTTTTGATTGCCCTATGCTTATTGTTGCATTCACTTGTCTTAATTTATTTAGTTCTATATTCAGATGTTCATTTTTACTGTATAATGCTTTAAAACTAGAGATTATTTCTTCATTAATAACTTTTTCTTACATGATTATTCCCTTTAAAAAACATTAATTTTTTCTTAGTTAACCTAAACTTAGGTATTCATTTTTTACACTAAACTGCATTCACTTACACAAAAGTAAGACGTGTTTCTGGAGAACCTCTCCCATCTTCAGTTGCTCACTGAACTGCCGTTACTCGAAACTATGGCTGGACAAACGGATGTTCCTGTGGTGGCCTCTGTTGGTTGAAGTAGGAAATTGCTGAGTTCATCCATAGAGGGAAACTCGAAATTCATTAGGTTTTCTGTATTTTTTAATATGAAAAATTTTTCCCAAGTGGATAACTCCAATGAGTTGTGAATATGTTTCAGCAGTTTAATTCCAGGTTTTATTTCATGGTTTTTGGTCCAAAAGTGAGCTGCTACTGCTGATTTATCCACCTGTTTAAACCGAATATTCCTAAAATGTTCATTCCTCCGAATTTCCAAATTTCTTTTTGTTTTGCCTTTGTAGCTCTGTTCATAATCTGCACATTTTATTTTGTAAATTCCTGATTTCTGTTCTGTTGATATGGAGTCTTTTACTGTGCAACCTAATAAATTCTTGATGTTGTATCTGTTCTTTGGGGCTAACATTATCCCATGTTCTTTGAAGATTTTCTTGAAAAAAACATTCTTGATTTTCAAAGAACATGAACTGAACCTGGGCCTCCTGGGCAGCTGTCAGTAACGTTAACCACTAGACCAAGGAGGTGATCACGATCCAACTTAGCAGAACAAATTCAATAGTATATTCAGAACATGATATGAAGTTAGCCCTAAAGAACAAATATAATATAAAAAAATGTATTAGTTTGCACAGTAAAAGACACCATACTAATGGAACACAAATCAGGAATTTACGAAATTAGATGTGCAGATTACTACCAAAGAAAAAAACAAATTGGAAAAACAAAGAGAAATTTAGAAATTCAGAGAAAGAAACACTTTAGGAATAATTGTTTTAAGCAAATTGATAAATCAGCAATGGTGGCTGACTTTTGGATCAAAAAATTATGATATTGAACCAGAGGCAAGCTACTGAAAGAAGATCACAACCCAATAGAGAAAAAGAGTAAGTGGAGTTAGTGGGAACATATTTAATACATTCTTATAGGATATATGGCCACTCCATTGTTTACAGCTTCATAAGAATGATTTAATTAAATTATAAATTATTAAATGTTTCTTTTGATTCATTTTGGACAGTTGTGATCCAATATGAAAGCTAATAAGAACCCACCTTTGCCTGCCTGCAGCATATGTGATAGATTAGTTATTAATAATATCTAAAAATTATACAAAATGAATACATGCCACTGTTAGAAATTAAACTTTCAAATGCTTGTTACAAACTTTTAAAGTGTATGTTGTGTTACATTTTTAATTAAAATGCTGTAATATTTCAACTCTTGCTAGGGGCTCCAATTGAACTTAATAGAATAACTGTAGAGGTTAATGATAAAAAAAAGAAAACGGTTGGTTAATAGGAAGGAAATTTATTCTTTAGATTTGTTTATGAGTTTGTATTATTATATGATGATGATAATAAGAGGTGAATTATTTTTAACTATGTTTTTTATAACGTTTTCTGTATGGTTTTATATATCCAAACAAGATACCATGTTGGCAATATTAGTCAAAAACACGAGATCTTAAATGATCCACAAAATTCTAAGGACTCAATGAATCCTCTGTAAACTCCCTTTAAATATACACTGTATATTTTCACTTCTCACCTCACTGTACAAAAGCGGCATTTCCATCATATGATGAATCTTCTGCAATACAGTGCAACATTTGCAAAGCTCTGAGCTGAAATGCAGGAAACACGATGTTGCTACCTTTAGTCATATTGTGTATCAATCAGCAAAAACATTGCTACTTAGCACCTAAGTTGAAAACTGTATATTATACAAGAATATACAAAAAGTCTATATAATTTAGTATCAAAACAAAAGGATGTGCTATTTGCATTGTTTTGATATGGAAGCTTCCTATATTGAGAGTACCTATTGTCTCTTTGCTGTAATAATAGAGAGAAAACTCTGATGTAGTTATGGTAATAATTTCAGATATGGTAATAATATTAGAATTAAATATTGTGGAAGTTCTTTATATCAAATGTGTACCTGGAATTATTCAATTTTCAGAAGCACATATGGAAGCTTGCCTGAAGAAGCAGTAATTATTAATGTTCTGTCAATGGTTCTTGTTGGAAGTGCTATTGTGGTCGGCTACATTGTCTTGAGAGAGGACTTCAAGTACAGAGGACATATCCTGATCACAGCCCAGGGAGATTAACAATGTGCTTGATCATTGAATTTAATGAATATCATATGCATCTGACTTAAAAGTACATCATTCAAAAATTAATAATTGTAACATTGCATTTTTTCTAAGCAATGAAAAATGCAGCTTGTTTCTCCAGAGGATGACAAATTCAATGTATATAAAAATGTGACCGAAAACATTAGCAGATATGTTCTGAATGAAAAGAAAATCTTTTTGCTTTCTGTTATATAAATATCTTATGTTTTATAGTTTTAGATATTTTAGTTTGCACTGTTATAAATCATAAAAGATGCATTTTTGTGCATTAGCAATGTAACAATTTATATAAACATAATGTTAAGACTTAATAATATTGTATAAAATTGATTATTCATTGCAGCTATTTGACAACCAAATGTGGCATATGATTTGGTCTTAAGCAGTCTTTGAATTATAATTTAAATACAATAAGAACTCAAGTTTCCATTTTTCTGACTTCAAAAAGGCTATCACATGAACTATATGAAATTATAATTAATTATAATATGTTTTGTTGCTTTATAAGTCAAATGTTTTATATTACTGCAGTGTATTTGCTTCATTAATTGCATGCTGGCATGTTAGTTATATATATTTTACCAGACCTCCCGGAGTAATTTTGTTTAACCATATTAATATACATATATATATATATATATATATATATATATGGCTTTCATTTAAAAAAATTGCCAGTCTGAATAACTGCCCAAAATAACTTTAATTTGTTTCATCCCCTCATCCCCAGCTGCCCCACTTTGAAATTTCAAATGGCATCCATATCTAATGATACATTTTAAAGAGAATTAAATTATTATCACATATTTTGTTTTTCATCATTGCCTTGCACTCTGAATAATAGCAAAAATGGAATAATTACAAAAACTACTGAGCATTTACTGTAATAGTTGTATTTTGGTAATAAATTGTTTCAAAATTAAATAAAGAACACAAAGTAAGCATGGATTAGTCAGGTGTCTAAAAATAGGCTCTATTATTGTAATATTAATAATTACAGTATTACCCAAAACATGTTGTATTTTTATCCTATAATTAGCTGACCTATTTTTTATTTTGTCCAATAACAACAATCCAAATAGAATTACAAAACAAAAAATATAATAGCAATTGGGCTCCCTTTAACATTTTAATTATCATAAAATAAAGATACCATTTGAAATGTCAACGTGAGGTGGGAAGGCTAAAACTAAAATGAAATCAATATTGGTTTTAAACTTTCCTTTCAATGTTCTTAATTATCTGTTGAATTATGCAAAACTAGTTTTGCAGGCTTTTGTCTGCATCCTCAGTTGCAATTCGACTATCGGCTTCGTTGTTGGTTGGCTGGTTGGTGTAGCTTCGTGGACATTTTATGAACTTCTGGATTAATTGTTCTTCTGTTCTGTTCTTATGTTGGGATCTCAAAGTTCCACATAACCTTATCCACATATTTTTTAATATAAATTTTTTCCCATATTCCCAGCTCAACAGGTCGATCTATGAATTTCAATAATTTCACTCCCATTTCTATATCATGTTTTTCTCTCCAAAAGTGATGTGCAACTGCTGATTTCTCTATCTGATTGTACCTTATGTTTCTCTAGAGTTCCTTCAGCCTGATTCCAATGCTTCTTTTTGTTTTTCCATTATATACTTTGTTACATTCTGAACAGTTGATTTTGTATATTCCTGGCTTCTTCTCCTCTGGTATTCTATCATTATCACCAGAATTGAGCAGATTTTTTAGGTTAAACTTGTTCAGTAGGGACAAAGTAATCCCAAACTCTCTGAGAATTTTTTGGTGGCCCAAGGATGATAAGTAAATTTCATGTGGATGGTAGATTCTTTTATTGCTGTCAATGTTGTAACCTGCTTTAACCTCTTCTTTTGTTTGAATTTCTTGATTTTCTTATCTTCAATTTTATGGTCATATCCATTGAATTTTGCTGTTTGTATAATATGGTGGTATTCTTTGTTCTATTCAAACACATTCATAGGTATGTTAATAAGTCTATGTGCTAAGCTATTGAGAACTGCATGTTTGTGTGCTGTAAGATTGAATCCACTTGCCTTTATGTAATTCTCAATCTGTGTGTCTTTTCTGTATATTCCAAATTCCAAATTGTTGCCTATTCTTATAATCTTTAAGTCAAGAAAAGGAATCATGTTGTTTTGTTCTGTTTCGGAAGTGAATTTAATTTCTTTATCTTGTAGGTTTAGCAATTTCAAAGCATCATCAAAGAGTTTCTTATTGACCACTACAAAGATATCATCCACATATCTTTGCCATACTTTGAAAATGTATGGATATGGTTTGGTGATGTGCATTTCATACAATTAATCATAGATAATTAAGAACATAATAGTCACTTCACTGTGTTGGTTCCGACACAAAATTAAATGTATATTCCCTTTCAATATCTATAAATTCATGTTTTTATTTAAATTTAATTTATTTTAAATAGACAATTATTCAGGTCATCAAATTCCAAAATCAAAACATTGTGTGTGTGTGTGTGTGTGTCCCAACCACTGAAGAGCTCAAGTTAGAATTAAAAAAATAATGCTAATGCTAAAAAGATACCAGTGCATATACATAGATGAAATATAAATTACTTAAAATTTTTATTCACCTCTCCATAATTTTGCATCATTAATATGAAGTATGTGTTAACATTCCAAGGTCTGTAAGACACCATACTTTAATATAACTTGGGTATATTTCTATTACCATGGAATATGTAAAATGGTTAGTAGCAAATTCATGGAATATGGATAAGATAGTGACAACAAAGCATTCCACATTCGATTAGAGTCATTAGAGAAGCTAGGCCTATGCAAGAAAGACTGTTTGAACCTGAACACTTTACAAATCACATTGTCATAATTCAAGGATTAAACATGAAAAGCACCAACTCTGCAAATTATGTAAGAAAAGGTTTTTTCTTCTTATTCTTTTATATTAGTAATTAAAATGAAAATAAGCTGTTTCATGAAACAAAGCTAGAGACAGAGAAAGCTCTACCAGAATATAGAGTCAAGCATACTTTGGAAATTAATGTTTAAAGTGCATTCATTATTGATGAACTTCTAGCAAATGTAATAAGGTGTATTAAGATTTTATTTTATTTTTTCTCCTCATTTCTTACTGACTTTTAAGATTTTTAAAGCAACATAAAGCACTTATAATAAATTGTTCTAATCTAAACAAGACCAGAGGCTATTTATGCTCAAAGATATTTGGTGTATTAAGATTTTATTTATTTTATTTTTTCTCCTGATTTCTTACTGATTTTTAAGATTTTTAAAGCAACATAAAGCACTTATAATAAATTATTCTAATCTAAACAAGACCAGAAGCTATTTATGCTCAATGATATTTGGTATATATCTTTGCAGAATAATAAGTATTTTTAATTTTTGACTAAACATAAATAGTAACGTATGTACATATGTGCATTAGCAGTATGCATGTGCATAAATGTATGTGGAGGGATATCAAGAGACATGAAACATGAAGTACAGGATTCTTCATAATGGAATATAGTTTTGTTACTAACAAATTACAATGCAGTTTTAGGTCATCCAAGTATTTGTGAGTCCTTACTCACTTTATCATCTGAGATATGAAGCACTATTGAACAAATTCAGCTACAGAATATCTAGAGGATGAAGTGGTTTAGTATAGCAGCCATGTTGGGTGCAAGAATTGAAGCCATTTTGTGGTGGGTGTTGTCATTGTTGTTGACTCCCTGTTGGTGCCAAATTATAAAACTCCAGCCAGCTGCGATTTGTTGCTGACGTCAAATGGCCTCATATTGTGATACCAATTTTGGAGTGGTTTGGTAGTGTGATTATTGATCACTTCAGTGTTGTTGCCCATGCTTTAGTGACAACAAATTTCTTAGGGTGAATTCCGCTATTTTGTTGATTCGGATTCAACAGGACCAGGAGAGGAGTTCGATGATGTAAATAAGCACGCGATGCGACATAATATATATTGGTACTTTATTAAGTTCAAAATCTTTTGCGTCCTTTGATATTTTATGTACGATAGACTTAGTTGCGTCGAATATAAACTTAGTTACCGCATGTGAAACTTACAGATGAATGTCTCGGCGCGCAAAACTGAAAGCCGAGCTTATAACGTATATCTACACGTGGAGTGTATATTACAACTGCGTGCCTCAGCAACGTCGAACTTACAACTGCCTGCCTAACTAAGTCGAATTGCTTATCTCTAGCCACGTATAAAACTTCAAACTTCTGAATGAGCACTGATAACTGCATGTAGACTTATGACTGTATCTGAGGAACCGCGTTTGTATCGCCGCGCATTAAACTTAAGACAGCCTGTTTCAGCCGAGCAAACTTTTCCTTATATATTAAATTCAAATCAAGTAATCATTGAATTAACGATCCCAACGGAGTCACAAAGGCATGAACAATCTTTGCACCTATCTTTAAAATTTCAAACACACATTTTCTATTAACTGGTTTAAGTTCTACTATATGTGCCATTGCTATTTTTGAAAGTTTAAAGCATTTTGTTGACATTGGCTATGTTTAAAAGGCTAGCAGTTACAATGCCTGTCGTTTCAGAGACCTAAACACATTCAAAAGTCCTTCAGATTTATTGACCCTGTTTATTGACAGGCCTTAAGATGCTTCACACATGGGACCCTTGGGTTAATTTCTCTGAATGGAGATTTTATGACCCTTTTGTTGGCTTTCCAGACTTCTGTAACAACACACCAAGGACCTTTCTCTTCTGTATAATTCTTAAATTAAACTAAATTCTTAATTCTTAAATTAAAATTAAATTAAACACATATGGACATAATAACTAATTACAATGACAGAATATGTTGATTGGGCTTACATAAATATACATATAATTTATTTCAGTCAGGGTGAAATGGAGGAACCATTACAAAGACTAGTGGTAGTCTTATTTTCCCTGCAATTCAAATCACCAGCACATTCATTCATTCAACTCTTTCTTTCTTCATCATTTGCTGTAGTTTCAAAAATTGTATATCTGATGGGGAAAGGAGAGTCTTTCTGAGCTCAGGTGGCTTTATTCATACCAATGCTGTTCATTGAACTATTTGTTTCATTTGGGATCCCATTGGTACTCTACATTTGTATGTGAATGTGAATGCATACATGTTCAAACTATAATTCCTATAATCAGGGCTATATTCATGGAAGCATTCCAGTTCCTTTGCTCCAATAAATACACAACACAAGCTGTCTGGAATTTCAATTGATACCACACATTTTGAGAACAACTTTAAACTGAAGTGAAATATGGCACAAAGTTCTATCCGTTGCAGGAGCATATAATCCCATTCAACATAAAATATGTCATTGCATTTGTAGAACTCAGCTTACAGCAATATGTAAGCAACCAAATCAATATGTAGATGCTATATTCTATTATCTGAGGGCATAAGTTATTCAATTTAAGAAGCTAAACATTAACTCTCCCAAAGATTACACCCATAAATCTATGAAGGGCTATGAAGGACATGAGTACCAACATGGGTGACCGAGGTCACTAAGACACCTACTTGTCTATAATTACAATCCTACAAGGATTATCTTTGACTAAGGTTTCTTCCTCAGTCTTCATAAATGTCAAATCCCAGGGAGGCACCCTAAACTTAGGCCTGGAACAATTTCTTCTCAAAATTTATTTCCCAATAAAATATATAATTTCATCTCTTGCATTGTTACTATTAATCATTTGTGATGCCACAATAGTAAAAATGTGATTTAAACACTAAAAGGGGTCTAAGCAGATCTGGGAATAGTGAAAGGGGAACAAATATATGCAAATCATATGTAACAACCCTTTAATGGAACTAGTATAAAACTTATTGTAATAAAAAATCTGAATTGTGAGAAAAAATACTAAACAAGAATCAAGTATGACAAGCTTACAAGAAGAACATTATTGCCACTCAAGATATTCATATATGGGGTGCCAAAATAGCAACAAAGTATGACTCCAAAAATCTATTAACCATGGCATATAAAACCATAACTAATCATTAAAATTAATTACAAAATAATTTAGTAATCTCTTCACATTTGAATAAGCACATGATTCAATGCAACAATTTCATGAAATAATTTCCTTGAAACAATTTTAAAGTATAGTGGAAACTAAAGGAAATAATTTAGGCTTCAAAAAGAATTAATGAAATTTAGAGGTTGAAAGTTCTACTTAATATAACAGAAACAGACAGCACAGTAAGTGCAGCAAAGTGACAGCAGCACCAGTCCCATACAACTCCATGATCACTTTATACAGTCAAAAGAACAGAGTAATGAGAAAATATATGGATGCATCATAAGGGCAGAGAAATATCAACAACATAACCTCCATATTGAATGCAACTAATAGTTACAAACATAATTGTAGTTATGAAGGAAGTTCAATGCTGATCTGCTATATAAATTGAAAATTGTGTAATGTATGATATGCAAATTCAGTTAAATATTTTCTTGGATAATTGTTAAATAACTGTTAAACAGCAATCAATGAAGAAAAGATAACTCAATTAATCTTCTTGGTTGATATCAATCGCTGATGCTCATCAATTAAGAAAACTTGGGTACTACATATCCAGGTTGAATTCTTTTTTTATTCTAAACATCAGACACATGTGCTGTTCTCCACCCTGAGAAGTCAATAGCAAATGCAGGAAATATGATTGGGAAAGAGTTGATTTGGGAAGGAATTAACATCTACTGAAATGAAATAGTACATTCCTCTGCTGATGCTGATTATCATGATTGTTCTAAATGTACTGCTATCAATTTTGTCTGAATTCTTCATTTGTAATACTGCTATACAAATATTTAGTAGCAGAAAATAAACATAAAAATGAACAAATGCATAAAAAAGTTTTATAATTAAGTATAAGTTGTATGCATTGAAGTATAATTTTTATTATATATAATTGATATATTACAAGGCTACATGTTGAGAATAAAAATACCGCATATTCCTTTAGTTTTATACCAGGAATATTTTTGTTGCTATACTTAGATGCCACATAAAAGAATTGCCTGCACTGCACTGGTGTGATATTTGGGGGCATTCAAAAGTTTTGCAAGTGCCTTTCCAAAATTCAAGTTATGAATTGTATTAAAGCACGTAACCCCAGAATCATTCTAAATATCTTGAACTTGCAGTCACTAGATGCAATTGAGGAATTGTCCACAGACCTATATTTATAACTTTGCAAAGCTCATGCTCTTGTTTATAAGGTCATCCATTGATAACAAATTATCATTAAAGTCACATGGTGCAAAGCCAGGGCTGTAGAGTGCAGGTTGAGCACTTGCACTTTATTGGTTTCTAGTTTCATCAAATTTGCAATTGCTCTTTGAGCAGACATAAACATGCAAAAGCAGCAGCTTTGAAGTTCCTGTATTTAGACATTATCACCTCAGTTCATCCAATAAAGGATTCAATACATAAGTGCATAGTATGCCAATTCATTTTCATGCCTTCTGGCATGCAGCAATCTCTAACAGCCCTTCAACCCTCCATAATTGAATAAAATTGTGAGCATTTGCTTACAAGAATGAAAAAGATATTGTCAAAGAAATACTGCTCTTGGATAATTTTCAGCCATCTACCACTGTTTTGACTTCATTTGTTCATTTGTACCTAAAAACCTTTCATTATCTATCAGCTTTTTAGAGCCATTTGTTGGAAACATTTTGAGCAATTACCTTGCAAATTCCTTCCCCTCCATCTACTGTTAATTGTTTAGAAACTGTAGGACCCATTTGCATAGATTGTAAAATTTTTTAAAATAGGTGGAGTATATGTCGGTGTTGTCAATACTGATAAAAATTTCCAAACTTATGATTTTAATAACGATATGGCAATTTTTTTTGTGAACTGTTCTATCATTCACAGCTTCCTGAGACCAACAAGAACAAGGATCATCTTTCGGTCTCTTACACCTTTTCAAATGACCAACTTCATCCTGCTATGGCATCTAATGAGCATATTTGGTGACTATGAAATACTACTAAGACTCCATGATTTTTTCACTCCTTCATCTAGCTTATAATCTATGAAAATGCATTATCAAGAAATATCTATAGTTTTTCAGAAGCTTTTGACACATCACTGAACTCAACGACTCTCATGCAAGCCCATACAAAATTAATCTTGAACTGATGCTTTAAAGCTTAAGGCCCCATTATTGCCAACTATGTTAGTTACATTTTTATACTCATTATTATCAACAATGCACAAGCTGGCTGCAAAACTTTTTGAATGTCCTATGTATGTATACAGTAGTAACATTATTTTAAAAAATTTCTTTTAGATATCTTTTGACTGGGATGAATATTTCAGTGTTCTAGAAACAATAAATGTTCTTTTTAAGTGAAAATATTCTGTAGCTTATCCAGTCACTGCATGCCTTGTTTTGTAGCTTTATTCCATGTTTCACAGCATGTTAGAGAAAGCTGGGTTGGTAACACCACTAATTGCTTGTAAGCCTATGTTTTCTCTTCTTGTGTTTGCAGTGACTACTCATCCATGCCTGAAGAGGGAATAGTGATGAATGCACTCGCTATGGTGTTGGTAGCTTTGGGAATACTTCTATCCTATGCAGTGAGAAGGGAATCTTTTCGCTCCGAAGTTAAAACCTTCGTCACTGAGAGACTCTAGAGAACAAAACTGCCTGGAAACTAACTCATAACACACTTGCCAAGGCACTCTTATGCCTTTTTGGTATGAAGAGCTGCAGACCTCTTTGTAAGAGCAGCTTTACATGCTTATAAGGACTGATAAGGGAACAAAGCATAAACTGAGACAATGCAATTGATTTGTTATTGTATCTATTGCATGTGTTCAACAAAAAATATACATTTTATTTGATACTAGCCATATTCTGATATTCATATAAATCTTTATTGCTGGACCAGGAAAAAATTATTTTCAAAACTGGAAATTAATATTCTTATGTTGTTTTCATGAGCTGTGAATTTTTGTATTCACTTCTGAGCATAAAAGATAATACAATGTTTTAAAATGAAGACACTGCAAGATACAGTAGAAATTTGGCTGTACTTGCAGATTTAGGAGGGAACATATATGAACTTAAATGTTTGCTGCAATCATAGCATTTAATGAATTGATGGTAAAACCACTTTTAAAAATATGTATAACATTTTTATTTCAGTAAAATATTTCTTTTATATACTGAAATCGGATGAAACTGTTCCAAAAGGTGTGTTTCCAGTTTATTTATGAATCATGGTTTTTGCTCATCAATGCCACTTGTGAATAAAGTGGAATGTACAGCAGATACTGCTTTTGTATTAGACTTTCTATATGGCTTCATTATAACTAGAGTTGTTGTGTATATACATACTAAAATGGTATTAAAGATTGGAGATTATCTTCCAATGTGATGGATGTTTCTGTAACTCCAAGACCATTGCATTATGATAAATTAATTGAATTACATGTTATAATGTGAGCAAGTGTTTGAGTTCTGATGGGGTGTATGTATGTTATGTATGAATGATGAGCAGGTGATCAACAATGTGTTCTTTGACCAGACCAAAAAGTCATTTGACTTTGTGACTTTTAAATAAATGATAACTTCATTTATTGTTGAAGGAGTAAAACGTTAAACTGACTGAGCATGACAGCCTCCAATTTTTCAGTAGTTTCCATGAAATTGCAAATGAAATTCAGGAAAACTTTATTGCTACTATGGAATATTATTGACTTCTTTTAGTATAATAATTGCTTGTAGAATGACAGGAAGAGTGAAAATATTTGATATTATTAATGATAAAATGTACCATAAATTTATGTTTAGACAAATATATATGTATGTGTTTACCCAAAGTAAAAAAAAGTTAAAAAGTAATTAATTATTTTACCATAATTTCTTCTGTACAGTCTCTTATGCAGCCACTGCTATGATCATGCTAAAGTTGGTCATATTTCAAAGACTGGAAGAAAAATGTTATTACTGCATTATAAAGGCATTCTGTTGAACAGATGTTTGAATGACAAAATTGCAAACAGTTTAATCCTAACAATTGGGTGTTTTTACACATACATGCATACATGTGCATACAACATATAATAAGATACATTTATAAGTCCTCTTGTAGCATGAGCATAATAATTATTGTTCTATTCTATGAAAACTTAATTTTCAGAGCATAAAATGGGCCTGAAGCATAATTGGAATAAATCAACATTATGAAGTTGAAGCTACCCTATTTCATGGTTTTTAGTTTCCAATACGATGAAAATGCATTAAATTTAAATGTATCACTTTCCATCATATTGGGAAATAACGAATTGATATGCTTCCCTTTTCTGAAATAGCTGAATGTTTTCCATGTTTGTTAGTATTCCAGGTTTCCTTAGGCATTTATTGGAATAAATTGCACAGTTATTTATTTTTTAACTTAATGAATCAGCATACTATAAGCTGGAGATTAAAATAACAAATTATTTTAGTGGCACACTGCTATAACATGCATTTTATTAACCTTGGGTTCTCTGCTTTTGTACAGTAGAATTTCTTTATAAGGTGTAAACATTCACATTTTGAAGTGGATATATATAAGAAAGCATTCTAACTTTAGCACTGGACTTTTATTTTAAACATACAAAATGGGAAAATGAAATAATATGAGTTGGTGTTAGTGTTGTAACACTATACTTCATTTATGAATATTTTTAACTGGACATGTTTTGGGAACACTTATTCATTGTCAGCAGTGGACTAGTAGAGTAGGTGTCACCTGTACCTGGAAGAAGATACTTTTTAATTATTTTTTATATTGCTAATTCTAAAGAGTTCTTTGTGCATTTTAATATCTTTTTTTTCCTGCATGTTTAATGGTTTTTTGAACAAAAGTGGATGGCAACTTCTGCTTTTTATGCTGGTTTATAGTAATTATTTCTAAAATATTCTTTTGTGTGGATATCCACTTCTTGTCTTGCCAGTATATGTGTTATGGACAATGAAATTAATCAGGGAAATGTTGTAATGGCGGCCTATCTTTAACCTTATTGTTTAACTATAATGGGTAATAATGAAAATACCTGATCATTAACTACAATGTCCCAGATAGCTGGGTAATGATGAAATCATTGTCCAGGCAATTTCGTAATTTACCAAACTTCTTTGGCTAATGTTGTAACAAATGATCTTTTTCATTAGTTAGACTTAATAACAGTGCAGCAATTGGCAGCAAGTAAGCAAAGTGACAGTGATACACAAATTCAGAGCAGGAAAGAAAATAACAATGCAGAAGTTGTAACATTCATGGTAATATTTTTGATCAATCTTATAAGCATGTGTTTTGTGTATCAAGCAAGTTCTTAGTTCATCTGTTACAATGATTATACTGTATTATGTCCACAGTGTAATAGCAATAATAAGTAATACGGAAATTTGATGAAGCTCTGTTCTCCATACTACAATGTAAATGGACAGCTAACAGAGCCTATCTTACTCTGGATGAGTACAATAAACAAATGAACCTTGTAAAACAATTTAAGAAAACTGGGAAAACTTCTAGAGCAAAGAGAACAATAAAAGGATCATAAACACTGGAAGAAAGAGATTTATAAGACCTGTGGAAATCACCACTGAAAGCACTTTATTATGTTACAAATGATGATATTCTTCATACAACACATTTGTCTATAGGTCATGGAGGAAGAAACAAAATGGCATAATTAAAGAAAAAGTATTGCAATATCACCAAGAAAAGCATTATGATTTATTTATGTTTTTGTGTGTAGAAGTCAAGTCATTTGAAAAAAGGGTCAGTAATAATAATAATAATAATAATAATAATAATAATAATAATAATAATAATAATAATAATAATAATAATAATAATAATAATAATAATAACAACAACAGTAACCAAATCTATAGTACATTCAGCTTTTAACTCTCATGCACCGGCCTATCTGAGTGATATGAAATTGCAAAGCTACAGTGACTTTTGATTTATAATGGATATCAAGATCATTTGACTAAATTTGTTGTTTTGAAGCCCCTAAAAATTAAACCCACTATCAAGAAGTGACTTAAACCTGCTTGATGTTTACACAACTTTTGACACTCCAGTAAACTTACACTCTGATAATGGACAAGAGTTTGTGAACTCTGTACTAACTGAAGTATGTGCTGCTAAGTGGAATGAAATTAAAATTATCCATGGTAATGCAAGACACAACTAGAACCAGGGCTCAGTGGAGAGCACAAACCGAGCATTGAAGAAATATTTGTGCATGGTTAGAGCAAAATCAGATCCTAGAATGGCCTATGGGACTGCAGTTCATTTAGTTTAAGAAAAATCTTGTTCTCCATTCAGGTAAGAATGTTTCATATTATACTTTTTCAATAAAAATTAGTTTGTGTCTAAATATCTATTATAAAATGTGTTTTTGGTTCAAAGCCTTATTTTTGTCATATTTATAGGAATTGGTCGATCACCGTATGAAGCCATGTTTGGATGTTCATCTAGAGTTGGGTTATTATCAGCTGGAATACCTGATGGCAAAATTCTTTATGTACATAGAGAAAAGAATATTAAGATTTTGTTCAATAATCCTGGAGAGGAGAATGAGCAACATCAGCCAGAAAATTAAGATGATGCCTATTTAAATGAACCATAGAATATCATAACAAATTAACTAGGTGAGCAAATTTTTTAATATTTGCCATTTTAATTTTATTATAAAGAGTGGAAAAATATTTTGTATTACATTCAAGTTTTACTGTACTGATTTAGTTCTCAATTTTTTCAGGCCCTTTGAATACCACAAGTAACTCAGTTGATTTTCACAGTTCTCTTATTGATGAAAGAGTAAAGAAAATCTACCAGGAACATGAGATCAAGAAAATGTTTGCAGAAACAAGCAACTAAAATGATGAGACTATTACCAAGCAAACTTCCACCATTTGAGAAAAGAACAACTATATGTATTCCATACAAGATGTGGACTATGCTTGAGGTTCTTCCCAAACTGTACTGGCAGTGATGATGGAAGTTGACAACAATATATAAAAGCTCTGTAAGTACATATTTCATATATATAAGAATAAAGGAAATGAAAAAATTTAAACCACTTTTGATTTACAATACAATACAGCCTATAACAATTATTCCTGGGCCTGCATAGGCTATACTTAATGTTTTATAATTAAAGGGTCCTTTAAGAAACTTATTTACTGTGTTTCTATCATTTCAGGCACTCCTTCAGGCATATCAAAACAAAAATATACCAGATCAGAAATAAATCCCTGTATTGAACATTTTATGGAGCTGGAGGAAACCTTGGAAATGGCAAAAGGAGGGAAATAAGTCTCAGAAAAATGATTACAACTAACAGTATATCAGGGGCACAGGGTTACCAGAGGTGTCACTGTAAAACTAAATTTAGAAGCAATATGTGCGTCATCCAATCAATATTTTGTGCAATTTGAAGTGTCATGGAAGTTTATGTTGCAAAAACAAGTAAGAGTTACAATATACTGTTTATCATTAAAAGAAATAAAAAGTATATTTGAAGTGATGATGTGTTTTTATATTTTTCAACATTACCCTATTACAATTAGTCATTGATAATATTTTTCAACATTGCCCTATTACAATTGGTCATTGATAACGTTATTGTCTGGGTAATTGTTATAAGTTTCATTTTCATATGAAGTATATAAAAATGTTCTAAGCTCATTGGTCAGTTACATAAATTACCAGCCGCTGATATTTTTGGCTAAAGTAAACATAGTAATGAGAAATTATTATGTTAATGTTAATGTCCAGGCAATAACGTTACTTCCCAATTTACTTCATTGTCCATAAAATATATATAATCCTTACATTGATCTGATAAACTCTTGAAGGATTTTAATTAATATACAATGCTGTATTTGTTTTCAGTAGCCACAGTAGCCAATGATATGTTATGCTTTTAAAACTTGTTCAAAGAGTGAAAAACAAAAGAAGTTTGCAGAACTGCCCTAAAGAATATTTTAGGAACATAAGCTACAAACAAGCAGAAGAATCAGCAGTTGCAGCCCACTTTTGGTCAAAACCAAGACATTGAAAGAAAAACAAAATTATTAAAACACAGGACAATTTCTTTAGAATTATCAACTTGAGAAAAAAAATACTTTATTAGAAACATGAAGGATATTGTGAACTTCAAGGTTTCATTTTTGGATATTTTAATAATTTCTTCTTCCATCATGGAGGACTCCTCCTCCAGTTAGCTTACAGGTGATGTTGGGAGCAAGTGTCCAGTTAATAAAGCTTGTAAGTCAAATATAGCATTTCTACATCAGTTCAAATAATTTAGTTTCATATTTTATTTACTGTCAACATAACTTTTTGAAATAATTTATATACAACATGGATTTAATTATTCTTGTGTGGGCATAAAAGCATAAAATGTTTCATAATTGTCTTTTGTTTCTCTAATAAGCCTAGCATTTACTGTTTTCTTTACAAAACCGACAATGCAGCTGAATAAGGAGTTAAGTTGGGTATAATTTTATATGAATTAATAGTCTACTGCAGCATAATTGAGGATTTATATATTGTTTAGCTTTAAAAATGATTGAAGATCTTCCTCCTTTAGTGACTGAAATGTAATATGCACAACATTTTCTGTTCCTTTCATTATCTTCATTATGTATAATATAAAAAATACCTATAAAATAATGATATTCTACTGTACTAATGTGCAACATATATTTGTTAGGCAATGCCATACTACTGTCATGCATGACATTTTTATTTTCTAATACCTTATTTTTGTACACCTCTACAAGTGAACATATTTGTAACAAAGTTTTCATATGAGTGCCGAATGCCTCTTGCTAATAATACAATTTTTAAGGTTTACGGGACCACCCGAACTAATTAATGTAGTATTTATTGTTCAAGCGATTGGCAATGCTCAGGACATTTCTTATAAATTGGTTCCATGTTTTTAGATGCTCACATGTCTCAATGAAATATAGTTTGTGTTAATTCTAATTTAAGCATGTAAAAGAGCTGTTCAACTGAGATATGAAAAATGTTTAAAAATTGTTGTTAAAAATAAAGACAGAGCATGCCACAAATATTAGTTACTGAGCAAAAGCAGACATATTTTGACATCTTGGATAGTTGCTGAAATTATTTTCAAGTACTTTGCTCTGTTATACTGAGTGCTTTTGTATACATCTAATATTTCTAAATCTGTGTAAATCCCACACATTCATATACTTATTACTTTCGGCTTTTTGAATAGCAGGCATCTGAATTGACTAAAAGTACAATTTTGAAGAATATGCATTCTTAGCATAACAAATTTACTACTAAATGTTTGAGCAGCTCTTTTATTTGCCAGAGTTATTGCAACTCATAGTAATTATATGTGTACATGTAAACCTGTAGCATAGAGCCAATATAGCATGTTTCCTACACATCTCTGCATTTTATCTGTGAAAGTGATATAAATATAAATGAATATTATATAATATATACATATATATGGCTTTTTAAACTTCTTTTCAAGACTTTTTATGACATTTTACAATGACTTATTTCATGTTTTGTAAGAAAAGCAACATAGTTTTGTGCCTTAAATGTTTTAAGTATTTCGTGTTTATTGTTCAAATTTAACTCTATTTGATAAATCTTATTATTTTAAAACACAAATTATGGTATCTAGATGTTATTATGACTTGTTTTTTCATCTTTCAACAAAAACATCTGAAGTTCTCAATAATCTTGGTAAATCCATGTTATATTTTAATAGACTGTTATTGGTGTATCTTAAGTGTATTTTACAATCAAAAATAAATTCTTATGTGGATGGAGCTTTAATTTTAAGTGTTTCCTTCAGAACCTTAGTGAGAAAAAAATTTCAGCTGGATGTAGAACTCTACCTGGAAAGCTGTTTCAAAATGAAAGATAAAAGAAACCACAGGTGTTGTAGAATGAGACCTTTAAGTTACATGTCTTCCTTCATTTAAATTAATGTAAGAATAAATTTAGCATTTAATGCAGAAAATCACAAAACTTCAAATAATCTTGTTCAAGGCACAAGAACAGATACAACATCAAGAATTTATTAGGTTGCACAGTAAAAGACTCCATACCACCAGAACAAAAATCAGGAATTTACGAAATAAAATGTGCAGATTGTGAACAGAGCTACATAGGCAAAATAAAAATAAATTTGGAAATTCAGAGGAAAGAACATTTTAGGAATATTCGGTTTAAACAGGTGGATAAATCAGCAGTAGCAGCTCACTTTTGGACCAAAAACCATGAAATAAAACTGGGAATAAGACTGCTGAAACATCTTCACAGCCCATTGGAGTTATCCACTTGGGAAAAAAATCTCATATTAAAAAATAGAGAAAACCTAATGAATTTCGAGTTTCCTCCTATGGATGAGCTCAGCAACTTCCTACTTCAACCACCAGAGGCCACCACAGGAACATCTGTTTGTCCAGCCATAGTTTCGAGTAATGGCGGTTCATTGAGCAACTGAAGATGGGAGAGATTCTCCCGAAATGCGTCTTACTTTTGTGTAAGTGAATGGAGTTTAGTGTAAAAAATGAATATCCAAGTTGAGGTTATATTGCCACTCCATTATCAACAGCTTCATAAGTACAATATTTAGAATGCATTTAGTTTTATTGACATTGAGGGTCAATTGATTTTGGTAACATATGCCCAAAATTTCAATGCCATATCCTATATGAGGGTGAGTTATTTCATAGTATAACTCTATTAAGTTGTATCTAAATATTAAGAGAAAAAATTTAACAGGTAAGTATTTTTGCTTATTTTGTTATAGATATCCTGTATTTGTGATACATTTTTATCTCGATTAATTCCTAGGAAGTTGTTCAGTTACTTGCTCAATTTCTTTGTTTAAATGCTTATATTTGGAGTTGGTTCATCAGGAACCAACTAAATAACTGTGACTAAACAGAATGCATTTAGCTTTATTGACATTAAGGGTCAATTGGTTACTCTTTAGATATTGTATCAAGTTCTGATTTATGGTGTCTTCTCAGGTTTTTAGATTTCTATTGCTGAATATTAGGCTCATTACACCAGCATATGTTATTACTTTATGTTCAGGGTATTCTGGAAAGTTATTTACATAGATCAAAATGAGTAAAGGATCTAATACTGGTCCCTGAGGTACCCCCAGAATAAACATACTTGCAGTCTGATTGAACTGCTTTTATGCAATTTCCATATTCCCAGAAGATTTCACAGTATTGTTAATGATTTTTAGATAGGATGCAAAAGTATATTTACTTTCCCTCTTACACCATAATTTTCCAATTTTTCTAACAGGAAGTCATGTGACATACTATTGAAAGCTTTTCATAAGTCTAGAAATAGTAAGTCTGTGTTTTCACAATATTCCATTTCTGAAACATGTCCTAGTTTTATGTAAGTAAATGGAGTTAGTGTGAACAAGTTGATTACATTAGTGTAGGATATATTACCATTCCATTGTCTACGACTTCATAAATACAATTTAATTAGTTTTGAATAGCGGGAATTTTCACAGTGAAATATAGTATAATATAATAAATTATATCGAGGGAATCACTCAAATTTCAGTAATTTTATTCCACTTGGACATGTTTCAAAGGCTGTTGCCTTCATCTTCAGCATGGTTCCACTGTCTACTTCCCAGTGTGATATTAAGATGTCGCTCTGTGGATTTTATGAACTTAGTGATGAGGTTACTATTGTTTAGGAGATTAAATTAACCAAATTTTTCTTGTTTTTGTGTATGAGTATATTTTCCAACACTGTTAATTCTATGGGTTTTTGAACAGCTTTTAAGAGTTTTGGTTCCTTTTGGAATTCATGGTTCTTTTGCCAGAAATGTCAGCTATTGTTGATTTTTCTATGTATTTATATTTTACATTTCTCATGTGATCCTTAAATCATATGGTAATGTTTCTTTTTGTTTTGCCTATGTATTTCATATTGCAGCCTTTGCAACCAATTTCGTAAATGCCTGATTGTTTTTCTATCAGAATTTTGTCTTTTGTGTTGGTTTTTAGGAGTTTTTTAAACTACATTTGCTTACTGGAGGCAAAATGATGTTTGCCTCTTTAAAAATCTTCTGGAATTTTTGGTGTGCCCATGGGTGAAATGTCAATTTCTTACACATATGATCTCCTTTGTAGCCTTTTAGTGTGGTGATATCTTTTATTTGTTTCTTGAATTTTTCTATTTTCTTGTTGACCAGATCTATTGTGTACCCATTTTTCTGTGCTATATCTATGATTTTATGGTACTTCGAATGGTATTCGGTCTTGCTTATTTGTAGGTTTGTTAATCTGAATGTGAGACTATTGATTATGGTGAGTTTGTTGTTTGAATTGTGGTTGTTTTTTTTATATAATTATCTGTGTAGGTATCTTTTCTAAATATGCCAAATTTCAGATTATTGCCACTTTTTATAATTTTTATATCCAAGAATGGAACAACCTTGTTATTTTTTATTTCCATTGTGAATTTAACAGTGTGTTGTCTTGTAGGTTGAGTAATTTTATTGCATCCTCTTTCCATTTTTCATTTACTATTATAAAGACATCATCAACATAATGGTACCAACATTTGTATATATGTGGAAAAGCCTCAACTAATTTCCAAAAAACTCATGTACATATCTGCCAAGAATGGTAAGAGTGAGTTTCCCATTGCTTCACTCTTTTTTTGTGTATAACTATTGCCTCTGAATGTGAAGTAGATTTGATTAATACAAACTTTGGTGAGGTTTATATATTATTCCATTACTTCTTCAGGTAGGTTTATGGAGGTTAGTCATTTCTTTACGATATTTATTAGATTTTCTTTGGGGATACTAGGAAACAGAGAAACCAATTCATAAGAAACTAGCAAATCCCTATTTGCCAGTTTCACATATCTGATTCTATCTAATAATTCTGATGAGTTCTTTATGCTTTGGCTAAATTGTATGTGGGCAAATTTACTGTATCTACAATAGGTCTCATTTTATTGCCAGGCCATAGATTCTGGTTGTTGTAGAGTTGTCTGGTATGATCTTTTTTTTCTTCCTCACTCAGAATTGTTACTTTTGTTAATAGTTTTCTTACTGCACTGATATATTTTTGTGTAGGATCTGTTTTCATAATCTGTCTGATTCATTATTACTATTTTGTTTCCTTTGTCAGCCTACTATAAATAATGTATTTTTCTTTTACATTTCATTTCATTCATGACTGCAGACTTACACCTACATTATTCATGTCCAATATACAGAAGTTGTAAGAGCACCAATGCAGTCATAGCTATAATAAAGCATAAAAAAATCAGCATAAAAAAATCAGCACAATACAGTTACAAGCAGTAAGAAAGTGAACTATCTGCTGGTGTTTCTCTGGGATAATTTCGTGCAGCATAAAAGCAAAAAAATTTCTACAGAGTGCTGTGTTTGTTGGAGGGTAATAAGAGTTATCAAGAATTCTTTGAATTCTCCTGTAAATGAACTGGCTATGATGGAAGATGCAGCAACTAATTAGCACATTAATTGAAATTTTGCTTACATCATTGATTGTTATCTTCTCAAAGTCAGTGATCATCTTTGGGTACATAATGTCAACTCCACAAAACTTGGTTTTTGTTCGATAGTAATTGTTCATTTACTAATTCTTTTGTCTCAAGAAGAGAAAGGTGAATATTACATTTATCTTCAGGATTAGCACTTAAGCTTTATTAGCCTAATAATAGTAAATAACTGAGCAAACAAATTTGGAACAACCTTAAAAGTTCCAGTAATAATTTTATCAATAGTTCATAATTAAGCTGAGAGTCAAAATTTATTACTTGCTTGCCTTCAAGCTTCCCTGTTTCCAATTTTAGACAACCATATAAAAGAAACACATCTCCCATCAATGTCCTTCTATCCAGTACTTCTGCTTAAGTTACAGAGTGTGTACATCACATCTTCATTCTCTTCCTAGGCTATTTTTCAGGCTTTCACAATCAGGACATGGTTCAAAGTTTTTGTTGGAACATTCCAAAGTTCAGATCTAAGTAGATGTGCTCAAGTTATTTTTAGAATTTTATGCTCTCTTAATCAAAAATTCGTTCCTCAATATGGAACCTGTGGTAAAGTTCTTTCCACAACCTCACATTCATGAGATTTCTTGCCTATGTATGTGTGTAGTTCAACTAAAGATACAATAATATCAATTATATGATTGGCTTCACTGTGCAAGTTCCAATTTACATTTTAATCAATAAAACTGTTTCCACAAATGTTGTATTTATGGGGCTTTCTGCCTTTATGTATCAAATGATGGTTTCTCAGTAAAGCTCATCTCACAAACTTCACAATTATGAAGCTTCTTACTCTCATGAATAAAAGATGTCTCATTAAAGAATATGTATAAATAAAACTCCTCCCAGAAACTTCACAGTTATGTGGCTTCTTGCCCTCATGAAATAAATTGTGGTTCCTGAGCTTCCATGACCCAATAAAACTCACGAAGTTCACATTCATGTGGTTTCCTACCCTCATGAATCAAAAGACATCTTCCCAAACTAGATGCAGCAATAAAATTCTTCCCAAAACCTTTGCACTTTTGGAGTACCTTGCCCTTATGAATCATAAAATAGTTTCTTAACTTTTATGCTGCAGAAAGTTCTTTCCACAAGTTTGACATTTTTGTAGTTTCTTACCTCCAGAATAAAAATATGCTTCTTCAAACAAGATGCCTTAGTAAGTCTCTTCCCACAAAATGTCATATTTATGTGGCATTTTATTCTCGTATATCAGTATGTGCTTCATTAAAAGTGAAGAATTAGTAAAAATGCAGTCACAAATATCACATGTAAATTCCCGCTTCTTTGTGTTTTCTCTAATTTTTAACAGAATATTATCAAAAGAAGTGAGTGGATATGCTAAAGAGTTAGACTGCTGTTTTGTATTGGCCTGAAACTTGAAGATCGCAAGGTGTTAAGAGAATGCAGGAAAAGCTATCACAAAGCTAGACCATAAGGCACATTATGCATTCTGTTAAATATAAATATATTTTCAAACATATCTACTTCTCTGCAATGTCTATGACTTCAAGTTTATCAAATAAAAAAAAATTAACTGCTTTGATCAGTGCTGTAGTATATCTAAAATATAACTGATGTGATAGAGTTCACTGTGTTTTTAAAGTTTCTATCTTTATCCTTTGTAATGATGGAGGTTTAGTAATGAAAATGGATTAACTTCACCCTACTTACCCCCAACTTAAATACTATCCTAAAAATGAAGATGAAAAACAAAAAGATATATTTCAAGATTATTGTTAGTGACTCATTCATAAAATGATCTTAATATATGATTAGCTTCACTGTGCAATGTTCCAATTAACAATTTTAGTTACAAAAAGATATGTTCGAAGATGACACTTTGACATTAATAGATAAAATGTCACCAATAGCAGCAAAAGTATCATTTTCATGTGCACATTTGGCCGTCACAGGTGGCCGAGGTCGTTAAGGCGTGGACTCGTGAGCGGGAGGTCTGGGGTTCGAATCATGCCAGGACCATCCTCCCTGGCTGAGGTTTTTTCCAGGTTTTCCTCAGTCCTCATAACTGGCAAATGCCAGGAAGGTACCCTAAACTTAGGCCTGGAACGTTTCCTTCCTTAAAAAATAAATCCTTTCCCAATTTATCATTTCATCTCATGTATCACCTGTGTCCATCGCCTGTGGTGCCTCAGTAGTAAAAACAGGCATAAAAAAGTGTACATTTGTCTTTTTTGAACTCTGACAATAACTACAGGAATACAAGTCATATGCACCTAACTTGAATTTAATTGGCAAAAATTAAAAATAAATTTACTCTCAATATCTATTAATTGCTAAATAAGAGAGTTATACCAGGGTTAATTGCCATGCTTCACCCCTGACCCATTCTGGTTGTCCTAAAATCTTTATTTTCATGATACAAGTATGCCTAAAATGCATAAATTCTGAGAATGCAGTTTCAAGGTCATATATTGTTGCATTATATCATAGTGGTTGTTTGTGCCTGTTTTTAAAGGCAAAGGGGTTAACAGCAATCCAATGATATATATATGCATTTACTTGTTATCTAAGACAGAGAATGTTTATAAAGAGAAATGATTATAAATAGGTTATGATAAAGGATGGAAAAGGAAGAAAAAATTTCAGAAAGGATTTAGAAAGGGGAAGAGAATAATATAAAATAGAATAGAGTAGAAGTTTTTCAGCCTTAAGAACTACATTGAATTCTTGGTATCATCAAAAGAATTGTATAAAAGACCATATGGCAAACTGAATATATTGATAAGTATAAATATAAGTACAATATAAGCTAATTCAGCTAATTGCAAGTTGATGTATCTGAATGTTGACACAAACTTCATTTACATGGTTTTTAATTAGCACTCATTTCAGGAATCATCTATCCCATCTTCAGTTGTTGACTATGAGTTCAATTCAGGATGGTTCTTGAAACATGTCTAATTAAAAACTCTGTAAGAAGTTTGTGTGAAGATTTGGAAACATTCACTTGGAATATTTCAGTTGCTTTACTGTCATTGCTTCTAAACACATTAAATATTTAATTCAGTTCAATTTCTTTCATTTGTCACCCTCATTTGAAGGCTTCTCTTCTATTGGGTGCCAAGCATATGAAACAAGGGTAAAAGAGAAGCAGATATAGTCCTGGTGGACTAAACTTTATAAGAGAATCTGTTTTGTTAGAAAATGCACAAAGAGACGTATTAAGAAATACAAAAAATGGCATTCACCAATCTTTGTTTCACCAGTTTGAATTCTGTTCTGATAAGAAAAGCACTATGGTGGCATCTCAGCACATCAAAGAAGCAGATTCTGACATTCTTGCAATGATTACACTAGTAAAAAAGAAAATTTCCACCAAAAAAGTAATTTGTTTACAAGAAAGGTATCAATATGCTGATTATAAGTCTGTTTTCAGTTTTTTCCTACCTTGTTTATTTTTTAATTTATTCTTAATTTATTTTTATTTACATTGTAATTTTTTGCAAGTGCTCATAACTTTTCCTGTGCATGGTATGCATTTGAAGTGTATTGTTTTGCTGTATATGCATAATCACATCTTGTCTACATTACAAATGTCCATGTCAGCCAAGAAGTTGTTATAAGTTGCTGGTATGTTCACATTTCAGTGATAAAAAGTTCTGTTGAGTACTGCAAGTTGTCTTTTTTATGGAATGGTTTTAAATTACTGGCAAAGGTACATTATTCAATTAAAAGAGTTGTGTGTGCAATACTGTGTTTTTCTTAGAGGATATTTCCATAATACTCGTCATAGGCACACAGTTAAAGGATCATTTCAGGAACATAAAGTACAAGCAAATAGAGAAATCAGCAGTAGCATAAACTTTTTGGACAGAAAATCACCACATAGTGAATAAAGCAAAATTATTAAAATCAGTACAAGGACCTACAGAACTAGCAACTTGGGAGAAAATCTACATCTACAAATACAAAGACAGTCTAATGAACATGAACACTGCTGGGGATGAAAACATAAACTACAAGTTTATCACACTGCCACCAGAGCAGAATACACACTCCCACAGCTTAACAAATTATCTGCCAGTTGAATTTTAGCCTGGCTGATGAAGAGAACAAAATGTTCTTGAAACCGGTTCTATATATTATGAGAAGTAAGTGAAGCATTAAGAGTATAATGCAACTAAATCATACAATAATATCAATTTATGGAATATTTGAATTTATTTCTCCTTACACCAACATAAAATTTTAAATATTACAATAGGATCTATGTCTTCATCAATTCCATAATACTAACTAACAATATAAAATTAATACATATCATTATGACATTATAATATTTTAATATTGTAATATTTTAATTCTAAACACTTCATCCAACTATTATCCTATACTTGTGAGTTAATTGATATTGTATGATTCAGTTGAACTACACACTCTTAAAGCTTCACTTACTTTTCATAAATAACTTGTGAGTTACTTATTTCTTTAGGATTATACATACGCACTAACACCCTGGTTATTGGTGTATAATAATCCTGTTTCAAATACTAATTTACTTTCATTCCCTTCCCTATTCAATTTATCAATCATTGACTATCTGACCATTCTTTATCAATTCTCCCTCACCTTCCCTAAATATACTGTAGTATGCATAAATTATTATACTTATAAGGTTACATTTGTTTTTACATTTCCTTCCATCATCCTCTTCCTCATTCTTATCCATTTCTCTCTAACTTTACGTAAATAGTTCCCTGTCATTTTTATATCCTTTTAAAGTTAAAATCTTCCTAATTAAAATTTCCGCATCTAAATTTTTCCAATTTTTATTCCAAACCTTTCTCTCCATAACTTTGTTTGATTACAATATAATAAACAGGGAAAATCTTTATTGGTTTCCACACACATTAAACAATTTCCTATTCCTTCATATCCTAATCCTTTTAAATTCATAACTCCTAGCCCAAGCAAACCCTTCTCTACCTGCCTTATCACATTGTTCTATATATTTTTCCCTACCCCGTACTATTTTTATTCCCCTATAAAGTCTCATTGAACTGTTTTCACCTAAACTACTAATTATTTCTTGTCATTCATTATCTTCCAATCTTAGATTTATTTCTTTCCAAAATCCTCCATTTTGGTATTCCCTGTTTATCCATACTTTTTCTAAACCTGTCTGTTGCAAGATTCCTACACTTTGAAACACCATGATTCTTTCCACTTACATTTTTCCTGTATATTAAAACATTCTTTAATAATATTACTCTTTTCTAATGTGGTAATTCTGAATAAATATTTCACAATTGAACCTGTTCAAGTCTGCTGATTGCAGAAAGAGCCTAAGTCCATTTTTAAAAATAGTAATCCACTAACTACAGGTCAACTCTGTTTCTATAGCAGTTCAATAAATTAGATTTTATACAGATTTTTAAAGTAATAACAATACATTTTTCAGTTTTCTTTTCATTATACAGTTTTCTTGAAGTTGGACTTTATGGGCTTATTTTTAATTATTAAATCCACAGATCCAACAAGAAGACATGGGACTAGTCAATACATTAAATATCATGTCTATAAATAAACGAATCATCAATTCAAAATATCAGCATTGATTACATTCATGTAAAAAAAAAGCATATTTAGATTAATCAATAAAAAAAGGACATGGCATACATCACAATATAACAATACAATAGTACCACCTTAGTACATCATTAATGGGTTAGAAATATACCATTTCATTACATAAGTATAAATGATTTATGTCAATAAATACATGAAACTAATATTGGAGAATAATAATTTTACAGCACTTCTATTAAAAAAGAAGTTTCTCAGTCATCAATATTTTTAATGGAGGTCATTTTCTCTTGTTTTATTTGCTTCTCTCTACAGTCTTGGCTATATTCATCAACTGAGTAGAGCTGATTTATTCTAAAAATTTATGAAGTTCATTTTTTAATTTATTTACTTAATTTCTTTTTGCAATCATCAATTCAATTGCAAATTCAGCCTGTTTGTAAAAAGCCTACTTGTTTACAATATTCTACCACTTTGTTTAACATGCATATTATCCTGAAGCATCCAGTTCACAGTCATATTGTAAAATTTTAAAGTTTTTCTCTTCCACTGTTTTTTTCTGTGCCACATATTGTGCCTCTGCATTGTGCTATTGATGAAAATTGAACAACATTTTGACTACTGCACAACATTGTCTGGCATTAGAACAGTCATGTCTGATAATTCAATTAACATTCCATTTGATTTTGACTTTAAGTGATAACACTCCTTCCAAAATAACTATGTGTTATGCATTTAAAGAACATTCTATGTTAAACTGAATAAATTTTATGAAAACCATCACAATTCTTTAAAAAAGTTGTGAATAATACAAGATGTATTTCTGGTTATCCAGGAGGTTAAGGATGCACAAATACCATCACCGCAGGAAAAAACATACCTCTATTCAATATCATTTAAGTACTAAGTAATGATATGCGGTGGTCATTCATATCATACCAGTGTGTTATCCATAGATCTAATGGACATGGTGGCTGAGATAGTTAAATTATGTTTTGATCCCAAAACCCAGTATGAAATGTTGTGTCCCTGTGCAAGTTTGCCAGAAGGAAAAGTCTCAGACTAGAAAAATTGTTATATCCCAACCTATCACATCAGTTAGTAGAAGGACAATGGTTTTTAATCTGTTGCTGCTAGTCAGTTAAAGGCTCTTTTTAATCTCAAAATGACACAATTGAATACTTGCATTTGAGGTCAATACAATTGAAACAAAGTTGTTTTAAGACTCCTGATGATGTTATATTAATGTAACTTTGTAGAACTTGCACAGTGCAGATATAATTATAAATTAAATACTTTAGTTAATGACTCAATTATACACTCATATTTCTCCACTTACCTATGGAATTGGTAGAACTTGTTTCCTGGACCCTTGTCCATATCCTCGACTACTAGTCAACAGGTAGTGATCCAAAGATATTTTTAGATTTTGGTGCTTCCCACATCATATAAAGTGATAGTTTACTGCTGATGTTATTAAGAAATTAATGGATTTGTGACCTGACTATAGATTTGTTCAAGGAATACCTTCTTGTCAACCTGAAGTACAAGAAACCTTTTAGAGGAGCAACCAGGACAGAGAAACATGCTTCATTATTGGATGGAAATGGTTAATTAGATGTTACTTCTTCCAAGGGAAAAAAACTCCTGATTTTACCAAACTACTGAAAGACCACCTCCACTCCATATTTTTTCAGGTACAAACTAAAAGTTGGACACAAACAGGGATACCAGTAGTTTTTATTAAATCAAAGAAGAGTTGGAGTTGTTCTATAATACAAGCAACAGCACCACTCTACAAAATGAAAAACACAGCACATCCAATGATCTGCGCCATCCTACATATGAAGAGGAAGAATAATTGCAGCTTAATTGTCCTAAACTTAGGTATTATTTTTCACTAAACTCCATTTACTTACATAAAAGTAAGACGGGTTTTGGGAGAATCTCTCCCATCTTCAGTTGCTCACCGAACTGCCATTCTATAATAAAGAACGGCGGTTCGGTGAGAGATTCTCCCAAAATGTGTCTTACTTTTATGTAAGTAAATCGAGTTTAGTGTAAAAAAAAAAATTACCTAACTTTAGGATATATTACCACTCCATTGTCAACAGCTTCCTAAGTACAATATTTACAGCTTAATTGTTTTGTGTTAAAAGGAAGCAACAGATGCCCACACTTACAGCGCATGCAGCTGTCTTATTTATGTTAACTGGGGTGAGCAGCACAACACAAAAGAAGCAGGATACAGCAATAAAATATTAGATTTAGTTTGTAAAAAAATAAAATAAAATGCTTTTGAAAGGCCTCAAACATAAAAAAAGCATCTGAAAAATATTATTGGTACAATTTATTATAATGTAATTGTTAAAGTGTCTAAGTTAATTATGGTCCTCTAGACACCAAGATTATAGGGCAAATTGTAGATTTAAGAAACATGATCTATTGACAGGTACTACTTCAGGAACAATTACAAACTCTTTTCCTAATAATGAAATACATTATTCACTTATTCAATCTCAGGTACTGGGTGTAATTGCAAAGCTTTCAAATGAATGTTCATTAATGACATTGTAGCCCACATGGTGGCATGCTGTCTGCCAGGTGAGTAGGATGTATAGGGTCTTCCAATAAGAGTGTCTTACCCTTAACATAAAACAGCTGCTGTGTTTATTAAGCTACAGCAGTCATATTTTTCACATGGTTATGCTTGTTGACAAATAAACATTACACTATTTCAGAATGCATATAGCTCTTTAAAATATATTATCAAAATGGGTCATCCATTCGCCATGCATTACTTGAAGTATGATGTGCTTAATCGTCCTTGCAAGAGAAAATTTTGATGTTTGATCAAAGCACTTAAGATAGCTGGTTCTGTTGCAAATCAAACAATGTTTCTATGTGAATGACACAAATGCTCCAATGAAAACATAAGTCTCCATTCATCCAAAGAAATAAATTTTTCAGCAAGCACAAGAATCGAGCCTTTAATTGACCACAAATTGGCAGATTTTGCATCAGGACTTGAAGTTACATCCTTACAAAATTGTTTAACTCAAAAATTGAAGCCAAATGACCATAGATTGTGCTGTGTATTCTATGACTGTGCTATGGAATAATTGGAAGTTGATCCTGCTTTTAGCTGAAAAATCATCTTTAGAGATGAGGCTCATTTTTGGATGAATGGTTTCATCAAGAAACAAAATTGTCACTTTTGGAGCAATGAGAATCTAATGGAGATTCAAGAATCTCCACTTCATCCTCAAAAGGCTACAGTTTGGTATGGATTTTGATATAGCGCAATCATTGTTTTACATTTTTCCCAAGATGAATGAGAGGCTCTGATGTCAATGGCAAAAGATACTGGGTTATGAAAACAGATTATTTTTGGCATCAATTGGAAGGTATGCATCTCTGAAACATCTGGTTTCAGCAAGATGGCACCATGTATCTACTGCTTATGAAACAGTGGACGTTTTGAAGGGAAGTTCAAAGGCTTTATAATTTTGCATAGTGTTGATATTAGATGGGCTCTTGAGATCATATGATTTAATGTCACTGGATTACTACTTATGGGGTTATGTTCAATCATGGTCAGAAACAGTTATTGACCTAAGGAACAATTTCACACCTGGTTTATGTTTACCTGTTACTGAAAATAGGAAGACCTGTACAAGCACAACCCAACAAAGCTGCAGCAGCCATTTAACTGATGTTTTGATTTCACATAGTGAAACCTCAGTTTGTATGTGTAAACTTAAAAAAAGTTAGGAATAGTGAAGTTGCTAAATATACAATTTGGATATAAATATTGTACTTAACGAAGCTGTTGACAATGCGGTGGTAATGTATCCTAAACTAGGTATTCATTTTTTACACTAAACTCCACTTATTTACATAAAAGTACGATGTGTTTTGAGAGAATCTCTTCCATCTTCAGTTACTCACTGAACTGCCATTACTCAAAACGATGGCTAGACAACCGAGTGTTTCTGTGGTGGCCTCTGTTGATTGAAGTAGGAAGTTGCTGAGTTCATCAAAAGGAGGAAACTGGAAACTCATTAGGTTTTCTTTATTTTTAAATATGAAAATTTTTTCCCAAGTGGATAACTCCAATGGGTTATGAGGATGTTTCAGCATTTTATTCCCGGTTTTATTTCATGATTTTTGGTCCAAAAGTGAGCTGCCACTGCTGATTTATCTACTTGCTTAAACCGAATATTCCCAAAATGTTTTTTCCTCCAAATTTCCAAATTTCTCTTTGGTTTGCCTATGTAGCTCTGTTCACAATCTGCACATTTTATTTCATGACAGAACAGAAATAAGGAATTTATGAAATAAAATGTGCAGATTGTGAACAGAGCTACAGAGTTGTGAGCCTCTCAATCAGATAATATTTTATTCACAACACTCCTGCTTATAAAGTTTGAATGAATCTGCATTGTTCAAGGACATTGTGCCAGAGTTCATCAACTATAGAACTGGCCATTGTTCAGTCCCAGCCTGAATTCTCTGGACTCTAAGCAGTGGGATATTTTAAAGACCAAGATACAGCAATCTTCAAAGTCTAAAAAAATCCCTAAATTACACAGTGCAGATTTGAACATATATGCTGAATAAGATGATTGGCCAGGGCGCATATGGACAGTAAAGGTGAACATTTTGAGTGACCTTATACTGCAAAATGTTTAGAATAATTGGCTGTATTGAATGGTAAATAAAACTTTAATAATATGTTCTTAAACAGGTAGTGAGTTCTTTTAATACTCTTATGCTTCATTTACCATTGAGTATTAAAGCGATTCACTAGCTATTTAAGAATATATTTATTTGCTTCACTGTATTAGTTCCAAAACAAAATTAGTTTTAAATTGAATAATATGTTTTCATTTAACCAAATAATTATTTCCTCAGTTGAGACAGAACTTAGTGTAAACTAGATATAATATTTAAATGTAAATTGGAACTTGCACAGTGAAGCCAATCATATTAATCATATTAATTGATATCATTGTATGATTCAGTTGAGTGTAGTTCAGTTGAACTACACTATTGTTCAGTTGAACTTTAGCATGACTGAAGATGGGAACAAAATATGTTCTCGAAACTGGTTCCATACATTTATGAAAAGTAAGTGAAGCTTTAAGAGTGTGTAGTTCAACTGAATCATACAATGATATCAATTAATAGCTATAATATCTCTAATATGGCACACTATTTCATATAGTTTCATCTTCTTTCATTACATGACAAAATATTCTCTTTCATTATATCCTTCAATTACCATAGCAGTTGGAAAATAAGTCACCTTCTTCTTTCTCCTCCGTCTTCCTCTTTCTTCCTCCTTCTTCTTCTTTCTCAGTCCTTATAAATGCTGGAGAGGTACCATAAACTTAAATGTTTCCTTCCTTAAAAAAATCCAATTTTTCCTTTCATTTCATGTATCTCATGTAATAAAAGCAGGCATTCAAACACTTTATGAGGAAAAATTAAAAAAAAAAAACAACAACAACAACACACACACACACATAATGTGTTTGTATCTGTGATGACTTCTTGCACAGACAACACACAATTTTTCTGCTGAGCTGGTCGAAGTGGGCACTGCCGCCTTGCACATTTAGCAACAGAATAGTTTCACACTACAGTTCTTTTGTTTGAATATATTTACACAAGAAAACTGGCACAGCATGTTGAAATTTCTACATGATGGAGTAATATTGCATAAGAGAGCAACACTACATATTTGCCTTCTAAACCCAAGATTTCGGGTTTGATCCCAGCCAGGAACGATAGATTTTTCCCAGCATAAAAATCTTAAGTATGGCTTTCTTTGGAAGAGAAATAAAGCTGTGGGTGCAAAGTCGCACATTTACGGCATGATAAAGAACCTCAGACCTGACCTGCTCCTCCTCCTTCTTCCTCTTCCTCCATTTTCCTCTTTCTTTTCTTTCTGTTCCTCCTCCTTTTTCCTCTTTCTTTTCTTCCTCTTCCTTTCTTCTCCCTCCTCTTCCTCCTCCTTATTCCTCTTCTTCCTCCTACTCCTTCTTCTTCTCAATAGAATAAATAAACTAATTATTAATAGAACATAATGATACCCAGCATATCTAATCACTACAATAACAGCTACAAACTCACTTTAATACCTTCATGTTCTATAAGTTATTGTTGAACTGAAACACCATTGCACAAATCTCTGTTGCATCATCCCTCTCGTCGGTCCTGGTGGTGTAGTGGTTACCATACTTGCCTCCTATACCCAAAACGCGGGTTCGAACCCGGCCAGAACCGATGGATTTTTTCAGGCATAAAAATCTTAAGTATGGCTTCCTTCGGAAGGGAAGTAAAGCCATGGGTCCCGTGTCGTACATTTGCGGCACGAAAAAAAACCCCAAGCCTGAAAGAGAGGCCTCTGAGCAAAATTTGTCGGCCGTTTCATGCCCTGAGTTGAATGGGATGCTGATGACCTGAGCTGTTAAAGAGCGTCCTTAAATAAATCAATCAAAAAAAAAAAAAATCATCCCTCGCTTCTCTTCATTCCTGTTTCTTCTGTAGTGGCAGCTAAGATTTTATAAGATCTTGCCTTGTGCAAATATTGGGAACCAGCATTAATTTAATCTGTAAGCCAAGCTTCTTTCTTGGAAGGCTCTCTTGTGAGAGACAGGCATGCAAAGTGGTGCCCTGATAGCACATCTAGATGATACAAAGATTTGTAAGGAGATTACAGTGAAAAATAACATTGTGTAGCCAAAGAAATGAGGAATAATTCAATGTATTTGAAAGTGAAATGAAATAAATATTGAGAGAGAAAGAAGAATGTGTTATACTATTTATTGAGGCCCTTCAAATTTTTCTCATGATGGAATAATAATACTAGAGATTTCACATTTATGAGGTTTCTTGCCTTCATGGACAAAAAGATGTTTCTTCAAAGTATTATGTTTAATAAATCACCACCCACAAACTTCACATTTATATGGTTTCTTGCTCTAGTGAATCAAAAGATGTCTCCTTAAAGTACAAGCATCAATAAAACCTTTCCCAGAAACTTCATATCCATAAGGCTTTTTGCTCTCAAGAATCAAATGATGTCTCCTCAAAAGTATATGAATCAATAAAGTTCTTCCCACAAATCTTGTGTGCATTCTTGCCCTCATTAATCAAATAATGGTTTTTCAAACTTTATTTTGCAGTATAGCTCTTCCCACAAACTACACCAGCATAAAGCCTCTTACCCTCATGAATCAAATGATGCCTCATTAAAGTATACTGGTTTCTTGCCCTCATGAATTAAATGATGGTTCCTCAACTTCCATGGTGCAACAAAACTCTTCCCACAAAGTTCTCATTCATGGGGTTTTCTAATCTCATGAATCAAAAGATGTCTTTTCAGCTTTGATGCAGCAGCAAAGTGTTTTCCACAAACTTTACATTTATGGGGGTTCTTTTCCTCGGGAATCAAACAATAGTTTCTCAATATAAACAATGTAATACAGTTTTTTTCACACTAACTCCATTCACTTACATAAAATTTGGACATATGTTTCGGGAGAAGAAAGGAAGAAAGAAGTGGATATCTCCACTTCCTAGATGTAAAAATCATAAGAAATGAAAACTATCTTACATTTGGAATTCATAGAAAGGATACGCACACAGAAAATTACATAAAAAATGACAGTTTTAACCCCAATCCACATAAATATGCAGTGTTTTATAGTTTAGCACACAGATTAGTTAACATTCCACTCACAGAAACAGAGTACAAATTGAAATACCAACAAATCATAAAGATAGGAGAAACTAATGGATACAACAAAGACACAGTAATAAAAATCATCAATAAAACCAAAAAACAATAACAGATGTTTCCACACTTAAAAGTGCAAAAGAAAGATACAAATTCAAAAGTTTGACATACCGCCCAATTTACCACAATAAGTTCAAAAAGATATTCAAAGAACAAGGAATTATGTTAGCCCCAAAGAACAATTTTAATATAAAAAACTTATTAGGTTGCAGAGTAAAGAACTACATGCCAACAGAACAAAAGTCAGGTATTTACAAAATAGAATGTGCAGAGTGCGATAAAAAATACATTGGAAAAACGAAGAGGAATTTGGGAATCAGGAAAAAAGAACACTTCAGAAATATTCGCTTAAAACAAATTGATAAATCAGCAATAGCAGCGCACTTTTGGAATAAAAATCATGAAATTAAACCAGAGATAAAACTACTTAAACAACTTCATAACACAATAGAACTTTCCACTTGGGAAAACATTTTCATTACAAAAAATAAGGATAATTTGATGAATTTCGATTTCCCTCCATTGGATGAACTCAGCAAATTCCTAATAGAACCAACAGATGCCGCCACAAGAACATCAAGAGACCCAACCGCCACGTTTAACAACAGTTTATCAACAGGCTGAAGATGGGACGGATCACTCTCGAAACATATGTCCAAATTTTATGTAAGTGAATGGAGTTAGTGTGAAAAAACTGTATTACATTAATGGATATCATTGTATGATTAGTTGAACTACACACTCTTAAAGCTTCACTTACTTTTTTATAAAAGTATGGAACCGGTTTCGAGAACATTTGTTCCCATCTTCAGCCATGCTAAGGTTCAACTAAGGTTCAACTGTATTACATTGTTTATATATATATATACCACTCCATTATCAACAGCTTCGTAAGTACATTTAATTGAATAGTTCCTCAATTTCAATTTCTGAATGAAACTCTTCCTACAAGCTTCACATTTATGTGGTTTCTTAGATCCATGAATAAATAGATGATTAAATTTAATAATTTCATGCTAGAACTAATTAGATAAATCAGTGGTTGCACATCATTTTTGGAGAGATAAACATGATATAGAAATGAAAGTCAAATTACTAAAATTTGTAGATAGGCCTTTGGAGAGGGGAATATGGGAAAAAAAAATTATAGAAAAATATGAAGATTTTGAGATCCCAATAGAAGACAAATTAATCCAAAAGCTCATAAAATGTCCAAGAGAGCTACATCAAGTCCAACCATCAATGAATCCAGCAGTTCTCTCACAGCTGATGATACAGGCAAAGGCTTGTGAAATATGTTCTGTATAACTCAATGGTAAGTGAAGCATTAGAGTATTAAAGCTACTAACTGGCTAGCTCATTAATGGTAAGATATATACACAAAAGAAGGGTTTAGCAATGAGGAATCTGCTCTCACCATTCTTAGCAGACATACACATGAGTCTCCTGGAAACAAAATTAGTAGAGACTTTCCCACATATATACAAATGTTGGTATCGTTATGTTGATGATGTCTTTGCAATAGTAGATGAAAAATGGAAAGATGACACAATAAAACTATTAAACTTACAAGACAGCAACATAAAATTCACAATGGAAATGGAGAACAACCAGGTTCTTCCTTTCCTGTATATAAAAATTATAAAAAATGATAACATACTGGAATTTTGCATATTCAGGAAAGATACCCACACAGATAAGTATATAAAAAACAACAGCCACAACCCAAAACAACATAAATAATCAATAGCCTCACATTCAGATTAACAAACCTACCAGTAACTGAGACAGAATACAAATTGGAGTACCAAAAAATCATGGATATAGCACAGAAAAATGGCTACACAACAGATCTGGTCAAGAAAAAGATAGAACAATTCAAAAAACAAAATAAATAAAAGAAATCACCACACTGAAAGGTTACAAAGGAGAGCAGATATATAAATAATTTACATTCCATCCATGGACACATCAAAATTTTGAAAAGATTTTTAAAGAGGCCAACATTATTTAGGCTCCAGTGAATAAATGCAATGAATAAAAACCAACACAAAGGACAAAATCCTGCCAGGAAAACAATCAGGCATTTATGAAATCAGTTGCAAAGACTGCAATAATAAATATATAGGTAAAACAAAAGGAAACATTACCATACGGTTTAAGCAACACATGAGAAGTATAAAATATAAACATATGGATAAATCAGCAGTAGCAAAGCATTTCTGGCAAAAAAAAACCATGAGTTGCAAAATGAACCAAAACTTTTAAAAGCTCTTCAAAAACCCATAGAATTATTGGTGTGGGAAAATATACTCTTGAATGAAAACAAAGAAAATTTAAAATTTTAAGAACTATCGAAATTACACAAATTCGACAATTCTAATTGGAACTAAACACAGTGAAGCTTTTGAAATGTATATAATCAACTACTTGTCGTCTAAACACTCTTATGCTTCACACTATTTTTGAAAATGATGGGACCGGTTTCGGAGCGACATCCACTCCATTCTCGATCAACTCGACGACTGATTGGAGAAAAATCAACAGTTATGAAGAACTGCGGCTCCGCCTGGTGATACTTCTATGAACTATGAACGTCAAGCATAAACAGATAGATAGGTCGGCAGTGGCACACCATTTTTGGATTGATAATCACGACATACAACAAGAAATAAAGTTACTAAAAGAAGCACAAGGATACATAGAATTGGATACATGGGAGAAGATTTTTATTTAGAAACATAGGGATCATCTGTTGAATTTCGACTTGACAGGAGAATGCAATACAAATTTCCAGTTCATAGAAGTACCACCAGGGCGGAGCCGCAGTTCTTCATAACCGTTGATTTTTCTCCAATCAGTCGTCGAGTTGGTCGAGAATGGAGTGGATGTCGCTCTGAAACCGGTCCCGTCGTTTTCAAAAATAGTGTGAAGCATAAGAGTGTTTAGATGACAAGTAGTTGATTATATACAAAGAAAATTTAGTTAATTTTGATCTTCCAAACAACAACAATCTCATCAAAAAGTTTGTAAAATCCAAATAGCAACATCTTAATACCATGCTGGAAAGCTGACAGTGGAACCGTGCTGATGATGAAGGAAATTGGTCTTTGAAACATGTCCAAGTAAGTGGAATAAAACTAGTGAAATTTGAGTGACTTCCTCATAAATAATTTGTTATATGTTATACTCACTAGCTATTTAAAATAGACGATTCTTCAAATTATATGTTGTGCTGAGTCCCTTCCCACAAATTCCACACTTCGTAACATTATGTTCTCATGAATCAATATGCATTTTGTTAAACATGAAACCAAAAAAGTGTTATCACAAAAATTATATGTAAATTCCAGCTTCTTTATATTTTCTTTCATTCCTGACTGAAGATTATCAATATGCTAAAGAAGGAGACAAGGACCAAAGAACACTTCAGAAATTTAAGATATAAACAAGTGGATAAATCAGCAGTTGCAGGTCACTTTTGGACTTACGATCATAACATTGCAGGAGAAGCCAAACTGTTAAAAGGAATTGGCAATATGGGAAAAGATTTATATTTTAAAAAATAAACATAGAGTTATGAATTTTGACATTCCACCAATGGACTTCCTGTTCCATTATCTAATGGAACCACCAGATGCCACTATGTCACCTGCTAGAGTTAGTCAGTCCCCAGCTGAAGATGAGAGCGAATGCTCTTGAAACATGTTCTGAAGAATTAACCAGTTAGTGAAGTTTTTGTGTCACCTAATACTGACTCATTTGTAAATAGACAGATCTTCCGTATGTGGCCTGAAACTTGAGAACACAAGATGTTAGCAGAATGTAACATAGGTTTTATTTTACTCTTAATATAACAGCCTATTTCCAAATATGTTAATTGCTCTGCAATTTATATCATTTCCAATAAGTCATATAAAAGAACTGAAATTAAATTACTGTGCTTATCAGTGCTAGTATATCTCTACAATGATAACTGATTGTGGCAGAACTGTGCATTTTCAAAGAATGTACATCTTTATGATTTTAATAAAGAAACTTAAGTAGAAAAATTCAACTAATACAGGAATTTGCAACTGGATATCTTTATATTCATATGTTCTGTCTTATTTCCTGGAAATAAGACAATACATATGAATATAAAGATATTAACAATTTAACATTAACATATAAGACATCAGCAGTATTTTTGTGCATACATATACTGTCCTAGGGTTATGACAATAAATGCAGGAATACAAGTCATATGCAGAATTATTTCATATAGTATTTACAAAAATTTATAAAATGAAAATGATTGATAAGATCTAGTCATTGCTAAATATAAGGATTACACCAAGGTTAATCCTATGCTTATAACTCACTGAATTTTAGTTAATCTAACATTTTTATTTCATGACGCAAATATATCTGAAATGCACAAATGCTGCTTGTGTAGTTTCAAGTTCCTACAGTTCTTGTACTACATCATAGCAACTGTTGAAAAGATAAGCTGTGCTAACTCACTATGAAAATGGAGCATGAATTTCTGATTAAATACCTGCAGATGAAGGGAATGCTTTTGAAATTCATCAAGATAGTTAGCAACTTTATGGGATTGTGCTGTGTCATATGATACAGTAAGAAAATGGTGTCATTAGTTAATTGTGGTAGAACATTCTGTAAAGGTGTGTAATGTGGTGGTTTTGGAAAATTGCCACAATAGAGAAAAATTTAAATAAACTGCATAATTTAACACTGCAAGACTGACAGGTAACAATTGGATTGTAATAGAGAAAATGGGCATGTCATACCATCTTGCATATAAAATTTTAACTAAAGAAGTATATAAAAAAAATTAACTGCGAGTTGGATACTTCAAATGCTGACACCTTACTAAAAATAGTTGATCCACATTAATAAGTAAATTTAAGATATTTTCAGTTGAGCAAGCAAAATTTACCAACAGATTTTTGATCATACATAAGTCATGATTCATTCACTATAATCCTGAAAACTAAATGCGAAGTTAGTTATGGAAATATAATAAGTCTCCATCTCTAAGAATTCCAGGATTCAGCCATTGGCAAACAAGAATCTATTAAATATAACATTTAATTTCATGTGGAAACGATTACAGTGAAGTGACTATTATGTTCTTAATTATCTAGTGAGTCGATTTTATAATCTTATGTTCCACTTGCTGTTGAATTATGCAAAACTAGTTTCGCAGGCTTTTGCCTGCATCCTCAGTTGCTAGTCGATTGTTGGCTCTGTTGTTGGTTGGCTGGAGGACTTGGTGTAGCTCTCGTGGACATTTTATGAACTTCTGGATTAATTTGTCTCCTGTTGGGATCTCAAAGTTCATAACCTTATCTTCATATTTTTTTATATATATTTTTTCCCATATTCCCAGCTCAACGGGGCCATCTACGAATTTCAATAATTTCACCCCCATTTCTATATCATGTTTATCTCTCCAAAAGTGATGTGCAACTGTTGATTTCTCTATCTGATTGTACCTTATGTTTCTCTAGTGTTTCTTCAGCCTGATTCCAATGCTTCTTTTTGTTTTTTCAATATTTACTTTGTTACATTCTGAACAGTGATTTTGTATATTCCTGGTTTCTTCTCCTCCGGTATTCTATCACTATCCTCAGAATTGAGCAGATTTTTTAGGCTAAACTTGTTTACTGGGGACAAAATAATTCCAAACTCTGAGTGTTTTTGGGAATTTTTTGGTGGCCCAAGGATGATAAGTGAATTTCATGTGGATGGTAGATTCTTTTATTGCTGTCAATGTTGTAACCTGCTTTAACCTCTTCTTTTGTTTGAATTTCTTGATTTTCTTATCTACAATTTCTTGGTCATACCCATTGAATTTTGCTTTTTGTATAATATCATGGTAATCTTTGTTGTATTCAAACTTATATAGGTATGTTAATGAGTCTATGTGCTAAACTATTCAGAACTGCATGTTTGTGTGCAGTAGGATTGAATCCTCTTGCCTTTATGTAATTCTCAGTCTGTGTGTCCTTTCTGTATATTCCAAATTCCAAATTGTTGGAAATTGTTCCAAATTGTTCTTATAATCTTTAAGTTCAGAAAGGGAATCATGTTGTTTTGTTCTGTTTCGGAATTGAATTTAATTTCTTTATCTTGTAGGTTTAGCAATTTCAAAACATCATCAAATAGTTTCTTGTTGACCACTGCAAAAATATCATCCACATATCTGTGACATACTTTGAAAATGTATGGAAATGATTTGGTGATGTGCATTTCTAAACTACTCATATACAAATCAGTCAGAAAAGGTGATAATGGATTCCCCATAGCTAAATCTTCTTCTTGTTTGTAAAATTCGCCATTGTACTTGAAGAAATTATGACTAATACATACTTCAGATAGTTGGATGTATTCCTCAATTCTCCTTGTTGCTCAATTTCACCGACTGTAACCATTTTCGAAGAAGTCAGCAGTTGCACATCACTTTTGGAGAGATAAACGTGATATAGAAATGGGGGGGGGGAATTATTGAAATTCGTAGATCGCCCCGTTGAGCTGGGAATATGGGAAAAAATTATATAAAAAATACGAGGATAAGGTTATGAACTCTGAGATCCCAACAAGAGACAAATTAATCCAGAAGTTCATAAAATGTCCACGAGAGCTACACCAAGTCCTCCAGCCAACCAACAACGAAGCCGACAATTGACTCGCAACTGAGGCGGAGAAAGCCGAAATTCTCTACCGAACGCAAGGGCGCCCGCAGAATATTTTTGAGGGAGGGGCAACATATTTTTGAAACAGTCTTTCCGCCCTTATATATGCAAAACGAAAAAGTTTGGGGTAGGTGTGTGCCACTAGTAATCGGATAAACGGGTTAAGGTACTGACTCCTTCAGAAAGGTCAGAAAAGTTTAATTTAAGGTCAAGATCGCTCTGAACCGTCTACCGAAGACCTTGAGCTATCGAGGTATCGAGAGAGATTCCTTTATTAGATGAGCTAACTATTCTATATGCATGGTATGCTCTTTCAATACGTCCACCGACTATAAGTTCATATTTCTGAGCCAATTAACGGAGCTGGCTTGGAGACATAAGGCCTCTAAGCGGCTGTTTTGTCAGCATATGAGTGACCTGCTTCACTGTGCTGTCGATTCTCTGACGTTTTGCACTCTTTGGAGCAGGTGGAGGAACTGGAGCTTGGAGAGGAACTGTAACCGAAATTATAATTAGAAGTTTCTTCCGGGCTTAGGAGCCGTGGTCTCTTGGAGCTAAGGAGTTGTAACCCAAATGTTGTCTTTGTCGTCTCTTCCTAGCATCTGCTGATTTCAACATAGGATCTTTGTTCTTTTGGAGCTGTCCTCATATTTCTCCTGGGAGTTTCTTTTTCTAAAGTGATCTCCATATTTATCTGTTGATTTTGATCCTCACTAGTCTCCCTTGTCACTATATCTCTGTAAGTAAATCATTGGACATCGAATTTAGGATCGATCCTTTTTGGGCCGATTCCCAGTTTTAAAGGAATCGGGTTTGGGGAAGTAACTAGCCACAATATGTCTATATCTTACAAACACTTAAGTCTGCTGGCTTGTCGGAATTTATGTCGGGTGGGTGGAGTACGATTGAATGCAAGTGTTGCCTCAAAAACTTACTAATTTGCCAAAACGCGCAGTGTAGCTTGTCATGCAATGGGTGGGCGTATGTGGGCTTCCTCCACATCTTAGGCACCGAATTGCTCTGGTGCAATTTGTAATGGTATTCTCATATGCTAAACATTTTAAAATTGAGAAGGCCCATCTCGGGAGCGCACCTTCTTTCATTTAACTCTGATCCATATAATGGACCCTACATCCATCCTCCAATTGACATCTCTGCCCTGGCGTGGCTACTATGATAGTGGCTTTTTTACTTTTGTTGCTGGTTTTTTATCTTGTTTGGGAATGTTTTTGGCCATCTAATATATAGCTTTGATCTTTATTCCTTTCTCTTTTAAGGCCAAAACTATTTTTTCTGGCGTAGTTTCGGGATCAAGTCCATTTAGCACTCTTCTGTGCTCTTTTATCTTTTCCATTTGCTATGTATAACATATTGCTTTTCTCTTTAAAAATTCAGTTACCACATGGTGATATTCGACTGAGAATGTTTGCAAGCGTGTGCTGTTTCTTCCTCTCACCGCTTCTACACTATTATTTGTTAATGCAGCTAGTTCTTTCATTACCCACAAGTAATTGGGGAACAGATCCACAAATATTGGAGGCACCTTTTTACTGCTCTTTATGGTAGTTTGCTGGTGCTCCAGATTAGGTGCAGGGGTTGGTTTAGGGATAGGAGGGCTGTCTGGTTGCACACACCACCTTTTCTGATGTGAGACGACAACAAGGCCGTCATATCCATTCACGGAATTCTTCTTGCTTGGAGGTTTATCAGCCATTTCTTTGTGTTGTTCACTCTCTTTTTCTCACCTGTTGAGGTGGATAACACTACATCATCCACAAATGAGGGTGCTTGGCTCGATGATTGAGTGACAGTAGACGCAATGCCGATAAACATACTCTGAAAGGGTGGGGGAGGTAAAGGAGAAGGACGTTGGCAAGTCCTATGTCTGGTTCCTGAAGAAACAGATTTTAGCAGTTTTTTTGCATCACATTGAGGAATCGTCCCCCTGGAGACCAGGAAAACGGGCCAGATGCGAGCGAGCGCTCCCGGGCTTGAGGCAAGCCCTTAGCTCTTATTTCACTCCTGTGTGACCTACTTATGTCAGTCAGTGCTGTCAGTATGCTAGAAATATGTCCCTTAGCATACTTACCAATTGGATGCTTCAGCGATGCCGGCTCAGCAGCGAAAATAGTGAGTGGGGCCCCCTCGACCCCTTCTGTGTTGCGGCAGGTCTTTGGGTTTAATTGTAATTGGATCCAACTGCGAGCTGCCGGACCTAAAACTGCTTCCAAAGAACTGTTGATGTGTTGCTAGTCTGTTTGTCATGTCAGTGCAGAGTCTTTCTTAGTTTAGGCAACTGTGGGAGATTTTTCTGCGCGCTTTCTCGGAAGTCTGGTCGATGTGTCTAGGCGGAATTTATGCATGAATTGTTGCTTGAAGTTCTCTCTCTCTCTCTCTCTCTCTCTCTCTCTCTCTCTCTCTCTCTCTCTCTCTGTGTGTGTCTCGGCCTGCTCCGAGTCCAAAATCGAATCAGAGTGGAATGCCGAATGAATGTGAATGCCAATGGCTGCCTTCCCACTCGCCTTTGCGGAACATTACTTACATAGCCACAGGCTACTCGTACTAGTGGTGATTACACCCCCATCATGGTAGAAATAAGAATGGCCAACAGAATAGGGGTTCTAACACAATTTTAGCGGTTTTACAGCCCGGGAAATTTAAAATAGCCCAAAAAGAAATTGTAGTTGTGAATTCGTAATGAGTTAAAACACACACACACACACACACACACACACACTATTCTTAACGCTAACATCGGGTAAATCCTAGAAACCGGTGGACTCAGTGGTTTGCTGCGGCTCGCTACGGCTTGACGACTTACGCTCGCCTCCTTTTCGTAAGTATATATTGGTATGATATATTGTATTGAAAAGAATGGTATAAATTGCGCGGGTGACTCGCCCGCTTTATATCTTTATTGCTGTGGAGGAAATTTTGGTTAAAGTTTTTATCTTCTGGGACATGGCAGTTTGTGCCGAATGTCAGCGGAGTGTAATTAACTATGTAAAGGAAGCGAATACAGATAAATTAGGTGGGGGGAGGCGTACTTTGCTGGATACCAGTGCGAATACATATTCAAGTGCAATTTCTCACAGACAGAAAGACTTCTTCACTTCCTTGTTTATGCTGCAGAGGTTTATCCCACCCATTGAGGTAGTTACATAGCTTTTTTTTTTAATTATCAGCGGATTAATCATGTTGTAATTGTGGTAATACTGCTTTAACTCAGCAGCGCTCTCTGGGAAACATACCTATTGCCATCTAGCGGCAAGAATCATAAGGGTTAGTTGTATGGTATGTAAATGGCAAGGTTAGGAAAATATCAACTTTTGGGCACAACATAGTTTTAGTGTTTAACAGTGGTTTAAAAGCACGTAAATGATAATGAGTGTAGTAGTTGCGGTATTATGTATCCGTTACATTAAGGAAAGTGCGTTAATTGTGTGTGATAGCTCGCGGTGGTCTTATTGCACATAAGCCGTAAAAAGTTTGGTACTTTCAGGCTATGGAAGATAAATTTCATACAATATATACAGCGTCCTCGTGCAACCGCACGCCGCATAGCGTGGATTGGGGTGTGAACAAATTAATATGTTATGCAACATCGAATGCTGTAGCAATATATGATCCCAAGGTATGTATTAGTAATTTCTGCTGTATTGTTTTTCAGTGTATAATGTTCAGTGTAATGTATAGGCTGCAAATTGAATTACGGCGCTACACTATATGGAGGCAATGAATGGTATGTATTTCAATGGCTTAGGTTGATCATTTTGACATGTTTTCCTTATTCAAAGAAAGATATGCAGAATATATTCTTTTTAATGGATATGTTTCATAAATTAATTTTACTGATCGGGAAAATATTGTTACATTAATTGGTATGAAAAACCGAGATGTTACCATTTAATACCGTTTTACCCAAAACTGAAAAATGTTAATTTACTTAAATGGCACAGATATCAGTTATGTGCTGGATATGAAAAAAATGACTCTTCTTTCCAATGTGACACGAAAATCGCTGGAAATTTTTTCCAAGTCTGAAGCAGACACTTCCCAACAAAAATTTTCTAACATTGGCCGGTCTTACATTGGGTAGATATCTTTTTTTTTACAGGAGAATTCATATGGATGATCATTCTGCCCCCATAGTACTTTCATGAGTAATAATGTAAACTTTCATGTTTTTTTTCTAGTATGCACAAGGTGGCAAGGTGCTATTTATGCTTTGTGGACACAAGGACCGAATTAATGGTGTAAGGTGGTTAAGAAACAAGGACATACCAGAATCAGAGTTAATATCTGTTTCTTCTGACCATACTGCTATTGTATGGACCAAGATATCTGAGACTACTTTTAGACCTGCTGTTTTAAGAGGGCATTTAAATGTTGTCACTGTGGCAGATGGTTTGTTGCTGGAAAATCAGGAATCAAGCATTTCAGCTAAGCTATGTGCCATTATTGCTACAGCATCAACAGATTCTACTGTAAGAATATGGAAAAGGAATTCAAATGAAGGTATGTATACTATAAGGCTTGAATGTTTAAGTGTACAAGGATAGGTCCAGAAGTTTCCAGCCTTGCTGATAAGGCTTATTGCATTCACAAAATCCTTATCTGGTTTCATATCTTATCTGTTAAATAAATAATTGCAGCTGTAACTTATGCTCTGCTATGTTCACTTATTCTGATATAGTTGCATAAAGAAGGCTATATGTAGAAGATTGTTACATGTTCAGAATGGAGTATCGAGCTGTAATTAAGTTCTTCACAAAAGAAGGACTTACTCCAAATGAAATTAAACAGCGATTGGATGATGTGTATGGGGAAGCAACCCACTCATATTCTACTGTAAAAGATGGACCAAACTTTTTCTAATGAGTTGAGAAAGCATTGAAGACGAAGAGCGTGCAGATTGGCCCTTCGAGGTGCTCACTGCTGAAAACATCGCTCTTATGGAAGGAGAAATTAATGTTTGTTTTCTTGCAACAAAACTCCATATATATAATTTAAATAAAATAAAAATATGTTTCTGAAAATCAGGTAAATTGGACCATTATAAGGGATTTACCTGAAACCCAAAATTTAAAAATTACTTTATCAGCACAAATATTTCTTTTTTCATAAGTAAATATGGCATATAATATTTAAATCAATAAAGAAAAATATTTTCTGAAAATCATCTAATTATTGGAAGTGAAGGTTAAAGCAAAATTTAAAAATTGCTCTAATGGCCACAATTTTAAATGTTCTTAAAGGTAACAAAATAAGAAAAACAGTTTATGAAAATCAGTTAAATCGGATTATTAGTAGGGAGGGGGGGGGGTTAACCAAAATTTAAAAATCGCTCCGACGATTAATTAATTGTCATTAATTTTTTTTTTTTGTGCCTTGAAACTGTGTACATAACATTTAAATAAAATAAAAATAATTCCTGAAAATCAGGGAAATCTAGCCATTAGGAGTGAAGGTTTACCTGAAACCAAATTTAAACATCCATGTAGCAGCACCAATATTTGTTTCTTTGCAATGAAATATGGTATGTACCATTTATATAAAATAAAAAAATAATTTTCGAAAATTAGGGAAATTGAACTGACCATTAAGAGTAGCGGTATACTTGTAAACGAAAATTTAAAAGGTGTATAGTTTTTAATTTTCTCTATATTTCTTTTTAAATAAAAGAGCTTATTTGTTCAGCACATTAACCAAATTTGTCATAATGCATATATTTTATATTAAGTAAAAGCATCATTCTGAAGATAGAAAATGTTAAATATTAATCTGTGTGTGAAAATTTTATCTGTACATAAGAGTGCTCTGCTATAACCTTCATTAAACTTTTGTATTACAATATTGTACTACAATAACATTTAAGTTCAATTTCAAATCAAATGAAAATCTATGTAACTCTTGTTTGGTTTTATTTACTTTGCACATTGTATTTGTTTTGGAACAGTAACATGTTTTTGTTTTATTGAAACATATGAACACCTTCTTAAATACACAATGTAACTTGAACTTTTGTTATTCCTCTGTTTTAGTGAATGTAAAGTGATACCAAAGGCTCAGTTTATAAAATGGTTACATTTAAAATGTTAATAAATACTCACACAGTATAGCTTTGTCTATCAGTGGTCATAAATTTCATTTAATTAATTGTATACCATTATTTTTTTTGTTAAATCTCAGTAATAATAATGATAATTCTAAAAATGTAGTTTCTATTTTATAATACTTATAGGTTGCAAGAATTCTAATTTTATTCCCCTAATACCATACAATAATGCCATAACTTATTTCATTTTAATAATTAAGGCCTAATTTGATTTTTATATTAATTTCTATTAAAACTTATTAAACTCAGTGAAGGATTCACTTAGTTTACGCATGCACGACAAGACTTTTCTTTGTCTTTTATGCTTAATCACTTTTGTATGCACAAATTGTTCTTTACTATTTTCAGTCTTTCCAGTCCTCCTCCTGCAGTACTCTTTGTTGCGTTGCATAATGTTTCTTCCCTTGCACTTTACTGTCTTACTTTGCCCCTTCTGCTAGTAATACTGTAATTTGACTTTATATATTCTTATAATATGAATTTTCTTACATATAAGAAGCATGGTTAATTGGTAATTCCTTTTAATGTACAGTAAATGTAATTAAAAGTGGTATATGCTTAGGAATGTGCAATATTATTAATAATTATACTTCACATTACATGAAAATATGCCCACTGTTTAACTAGTTTGTTACAATCTGGTAAGCCTTACTTCAACAGTTAAATTATTAAAAAATATAAGCTAAAGGTAAATAACATTGAACAAAGGCACAAATAAATAAATTAATAAGTGTATAAAATGAGAAAAATACTAAATGTGAATTGTGTTTAACATTTCAGATGAATTTGGTTGCATACAAATTCTTAGTTTTGGATCTGGATTTTGTCTAGCAGTACGTTTTACATTCCTTCCTGGAACAGATAAAGTACTTCTTGCTTGTGCAGCAGATGATGCAAAGATTCACTTATTTGTTGAGAATGTTTATAACAAAGAGGCTGACAAAAAGTACATGCAGTTGATCTCATTAGTTGGGCACGATGACTGGATTAGAGCAATGGACTTTGCTGTGGATGGTAATTCAATTTCTATTCCTTATAGTATGTAAATTTAAGGTGTAATAAAGCAATTGCAATTTTTGTAATTTTTTTAAATGGACCATCAGAACTCTCTTCTCTAATTTCTTCAAAATGAGCTATTTTTATTTCCATCACTCATGTTAAATATTGAAAGAAAGATTGGTATATCATAGGAGAACAGTGGAAGTTAAAGTTTCTGACAGGTTATAACACAAAAACATAACAATGCCCTGCAGTGTTATAAATAATATTTTATTTAAATTTATTTACTAGAAAAGAGGCATATCAGTAGTATAGCTCTTTAGTTTAACAGTAAACTGGAAGAGTACTTAAAAGTCTATAGCTTAGTTTGTGTATCCCTGTGACTACAAGTTGACACTCATGCACATCTACCCCCCCCCCCCCCCCCTTTCCTTCCATGCTTATAATAGAAGAGAGTCTTTAAATACAATAACAAGACAATCACCTGAAGTTGGTACTTTAAAATTGGTAGCAATGCTCTGATAGAAAAAGAACATGTTTTACTTGCTTTCTCTTTCTGTGAGGTGTTTTATTATTGACACTCTTCACCATATTCTGTGTTAATAATATATTCTAATTTGATAAGTATATTTAAAATCATGAAATATTTTAGTACCATTCATGAATATGCAAATGTTACCTTTCACATTTAGACAAACCAACAAAAACCATTAAAAATCAATCAGCAAAAAAATGTAGTATTTTGTCTACTGATCCAATTATATGCACTGCAATTAATTTGGTATTTGTGTGTTTTATACTGTCAGGGAAGCACATCATTTTTATGCTGAATAAGTACAGCTTAGCAATGATATTTACGATCAAAGAAAGGTGTTTTACTGTTATACATTTATTAAGAAATCTAAGAGCAAGAGAACCCAATTTTATTCAATGGAAATTTTGTAGATTCTCCCATTACTTCTAAGAAGGGATGGACTATAGCTCAAATCAAAAATTTTTTTATTCAAAATGCATACACACATTTATCTTAACAATTCTGATGATTGCAGTCATTTGACCATATAACAAATAGATACCATTGTTTTGTCTTCACATATGTACAAGGATAAGTATTTAAGTTACAAATTAAGTGGGGTAGTACATTACTTAAATGTAAATTGGAACTTACACAGTGAAGCCAATCATATTAATGGATATCATTGTATGATTCAGTTGAACTACACACTCTTAAAGCTTCACAACTGTGGAGCTTCAAACTGTGAAGCTTTAAGAGTGTGTAATTCAACTGAATCATACAATGATATCCATTAATAAGGGGTAGTACATGTTTGAATGAAGCACCAAAGGCTCTTGTCACCAAAGATAGTTTTAGTCCAGTGGCAATTCGTGAAAATCAACATGAGACAATGTTTACAAGTGAAACAGCAGTTGCAAGATGGCAGCACCTCTGAGTTAGGTATTACTCTTGGGCAGCATTCCATTGTGTCATTTTTGTAGGCAAAAGGTATGGAATCAGAATATTTATAAAGAAATACTTCCTATCTATGGTGAGTAGTGTCTGTCGCATCAACCTGTTTGCAATTGGGTGCAGAAGTTCTCTTAAGGGCAGACACATATTGAAGTCAAACACTACATTTGCCAGCCAATGGAGATTGCCACAGAGGCGAACTTGCAAAAATTTGAAGATTTAATCTGAGCAGATAGAAGGATAACTATAGACACTATAGCAGCTGCTATAGGTTGTTCACATGGCATGCTGTACTTCATAGGTTAGGTTTACACAAAGTTGTGCATGATGGGTTGCTGCATTCTAACCTCCCCCCCAAAAATGCAAAAAAATAGGTTTGCCATTACAGCATCTCAATCGCCATCATGATGAACTAAACTATGTGCTAGTTTGAATTGTCACAGGTGATGAGTCTTGGATTCACCATTGCCAAACTGAGACAAAGCATGTGTCAATGTAATGGAAACATCCTGAGTCGCTTACGAAAAAGGGTTAAAGTGACACCATCTGCAGGGAAAGTGATGCCCACAGTCTTCGGGATCATTAAGACATACTGCTGACAGCATTTCAGTCTCAAGGACAAACTGTAAATGCCAATTCTCCCACTTTAACATCCTTAGGAAACTTTGTAAGGGCATTCAGCAGAAGTGAACAAGACTCCTCATCAAAGACCTGTTGATCTTACATGACTACATGCTTCCTCACACTGCCAAAATAATTCAGATGCTGCAAAATTTCAAGTGGAAAGTGTCTAGCCCCAATCTTGCTCCAAGCAACTTCCATTTCTTTGATCCTGTTAAACATAATCTTTTAAGTGAACATTTTCCTGACAATGAAGCTGAAGAAAGGAAAGTCATTGCCTGGTTCTGGCAGTAGTCCAAAGATTTATGCTGCTGGATTTCAAGGGTTTGTGAAACGATGGGACAAGTTCTTCAATGTACAAGGAATTATGTTGAGAAATGAAGACCTTTTTCAAATTAGTACTCTTAATTGTTTAAGTTCTATATCAATTTGTAACTTACTTAATGACTTACATTTTCTACAAAGGGATTTATACAGAAAGGTTATGCTGCATTAGGCATTCAGGGAAAATAAAACTTCACAGCAGCCTTCAAAATAGCACTACATATATAGGCAAGATTCAAATACACTTTTGAAATTGCAGACATGTATGGGAACGATGTGCCCAAATGATTACCAAGCATACAACAGCATTGGTGATAAGAGTAGACAAAATGCATTTTGATGATGAAAATTCTATTAACAATTTTGATTCTGGATTTCTGATCAAAATTCAAACATAATCCATTAACCTTTTTGCATGTGTTTTATATTGACTAAAGAAATAAACATCCAAGGACTGGGTATGTTCAGTTGTTTTTGGTGGCATGATCATATATTCAACATCTTTGCCATGTTATTATCGTAATGAACACCTCACAAATCACAAAACAATGATTGCTTGCTAGATTTTCAGAGAGTACACAGGAGAGAAATGTTTTTAAATGATTTTTGGCCACTTACACTAGTCTCTGAATGATAAGTGTGCTTCTTGATCTTGGGACCTAACCTAAGCATTTTTCTGATATTCAAATATACAATTTTTAGGATATATGACTAGTCATTGGAATTCCTGCATCTATTATATAACCATATGTTAAACAATGAGTAGACTGAATCTGTGCAATTGCTTTTTCTCATTTTCTAGATAGTATGGAACCTGATATTAGCTCATAATTAATGCTTATTTATGTTATACTATGAGTAGACTGAATCTGTGCAGTTGCTTTTTTTCATTTTCTAGATAATATGGAACCTGATATTAGCTCATAATTAATGCTAATTTAAGCACAATTGCAAATATGGAATGACTGTGCTTACAGATTGACTACTTTTGGCTTATCTCTTGGATAAAATGTTTCTCACATTTTTGGTCATGGGTTGCCATAAAACTAACTGTACATCTAAAAGAAATCATTAAATCATGTATTCCTTTTTTTAGTTGTTTTATAAAATTTACAGAATATCTGTATGCCCTACTCTTATACTTTTTGCACAATCCAAAAATCAGATGCCAGTCATGAACATATTTATCCTCATTTCTTGCTTTGTAAATTAAGATGTTGATTGATTGATAGCTTTTAGCTTTTTTTTTTAACCTTACATGGTCAGTTTACTTTGAAGTCTTGTAAGGTAGGACCTGTATAAATTTTGAATGAAACAGTTTAACAGAGGAAAATTAGATGAAATTGTTACTTTTTCTGAGGTTAGTCCATGAAAGTAAATGAAGCACATAGTACAATGGTGAGAGTGGAAATTCTTTTGCTTGTAATGCTACAAAATATCTTAAATTGCAGTCATATAAAATTAATTTACTGTAGTGCCAAGGCTTAGTTCCATCTCAGTGGGTAATTGAGAGCCAGAATATTATAAGCATACTGAAAATCCACAACAAAAATTCCAGGTTCCTTGCCATAACTTGAAAATATGCAATAAATGCACATGGAATTATTGGACTAGTTTTCTTTGGCATTGCAATTATATTAATAATATAAGTTTAAAAACCCATTTTTTTTTCAAAATGACAAGAAGGAACTATTGTACTTACGAAGCTGTTGACAATGGAGTGGCAATACAACTTCAACATATGCATTCACTTTTTCACACTTTACTCCATTCACTTACACAAAAGCAAGACACGTTTCGGGAGAATCTCTCCCATCTTCAGTTGCTTACTGAACCGCTGTTACTCGAAACTATAATACATAAAATTGGTTACCAACATATATTTAAAAACATTTGGTGTCTGAAGATCAGCATTTTTCTTCGCATGGAAGAAAAATGCTCTTTGTGTGTTGATTTTTGTGTATGATTGGGTTGCATATCTTCTCTTCAGCCATAGTTTCGAGTAATGGCAGTTCAGTAAGCAACTGAAGATGGGAGAGATTCTCCGGAAACCTGTCTTACTTTTGTGTAAGTGAATGGAGTAAAGTGTAAAAAAGTGAATACATAAGTTGAAGAAGAAACTAATTAGAGTATTTATTCAAGACAATGTACTACACATAAATCAGGTCTTTCAATTATTGCAATTGATATGGCTTTTGGCAATCAGTAGTAAGTTGTAAGTTGCAGTTTCCTGAATTTTGGTATGAATCCATGTGATTTTTATCTTTGGGAATGCTTAAAGTTAAGGCATATCAAAGTAATCCTCATACCCCAGATCAGTGGTTCCCAATCTGTGGGTTGGGGGTCGCAGTAGATATGGGGAAATGTCTTTTATTTAAAAACTTATCCATTTTCACTCCCATTCTTATTAAAAATGTTTAACTAACTTTATATTGTGATTATTTTGACTATTTATACATCAGCACAATAATGGAATAGATGTCGTATAATTGAAGTGTGCATTGCAAACTTGGAAATTAATTACACTGGCCTGCAATGATTTTGCTGTCTTGGTGAAAATGCAACATTTAAATGGAAAATGGCATCAATTTTTTCATAACGCAATTTTTTGTGATTTGACATTTTATTGATTATATTGTTATATTGTGGTGAGAATGATACCATAGCGAAACATGAATATCTTTAGCACACATGTTGTATATAAATGCTTTTGTAGAATATAATGCAGAATACAAAGCAAAGCATCCATTATCTACTTTCTTATCAGTTCCTGTACCATGTACTTAATGTTTCCAATGTGACTGGAGCTAAATTAATGCTTGGCCATAATTAAGGAAAAGTGATTGCATTGTATTTTCATTCTCATCTTTTCTTAACTTGCTACTCTTCTAAAATACCATAATTTTTATTTACTTATATTAAATCTTATCTCCATTTCCTACAGAACTTGTCTAGTGCTTCAATTCCTTTCATTAATCCAACATTAGCTGAGGTAATCTGGACTGAATTTATTGTTTAGTACAATATATCATTTTTTTTTTTTTGTGTTGTACATAAAGTGCCAGGGAACACAATAAGATGACTTCAAGCTGTGGAATATCAAGGTGGCAATGTGTGGACAATCTGAATAATCATATGTGATTTGTACTTGTTAAAATAACAAAAGAAAAATATTCAATACATTAAGAAAAGTGCTTTTGCATATTTTTAGTTAAGCGTGCAGACCAGAATGAGAAATGGGCTCCTTATACTGCATGTAAATTTGTGTTCAAGGATTAAGGCACTGGTATAATGGAAAACAGATTTTCATGCCTTTCGGAATCCCCATGATCTGGCAACAAAAAAAATCACTATTGACTGTTACTTTTGTTTGAATTGTATCAGGGTACAACAAAATTAATGAGCTGAAAATTAAATATCCAGGATTAGAATCAGTTATAAGTCCAGTGCCACTTGGACCTGTTGTCCCAGTTTCTATCCCACCTACTAAACTAAAGAACACTGACCATCATCTTTCACCTAATTCTAAATTTATCACTATGTTGATGAAGCTAAAGATATTTCATTGTTTATTAGTGAAGATAACCCTCATCTCTTTACTCAGACTGAATTGAACGATTTGGCACAGGACTTATATCTTACCAAGGAGATGCGTGAAATACTGGGGTTGCGATGAGAAGAAAAAAAAAATACTGTTGAAAGATGACGTATTTTACTGGTACAGAAATCGAGATGAATAAATTGAAATTCTTTAAAATGGAAAATAAGCTGAAATATTGTAATGACATATCTAAGTTAATTCTTCAGTTTGGAGAACGATCTGACAATGGCTGGCATTTATTTATTTATTGATGCATTGAAAACAACTCTCAACTCTCAAAGCAGTCTTTTTGCATAATAGAGGCAAATTTCCCTTGATTTCAGTTGGAAATTATTGTGTTAAATTCGTTTTAGATCAAATTAAGTACATCAATGTGTACTGTGTGGATATCTAAAAACTTGTGGTATTTTACTTGGCCAGCAAGATGGGTATACAAAATATACTTGCTTTTTGTGCGAATGGGACAGTAGATGTAGGGACAAACACTGGTCAACAAAAGAATGGCCTAAGAGAAAAGGTTTAATGCTGGGGGGAAAAATGTAATAATCAGGGTCTAGTTGACCCTGATAAGATGCTGTTGTCTCCACTTCATATTAAACTTGGTATCATGAAGCTATTCATCAAAGCGCTAGACAAGAATGGCTTGTGCTTCAAGTACTTATACCATAAATTTCCAATTTTGTCTGAAGCTAAAATAAAAGGGGTGTATTTGTTGGACCTCTGAACAGATAACTAATGAAGGATACTGACTTTTTGAACACTATGAAGGATATAGTACGTTCAGGCATAATGTGCTTTTCAAGAAAGTTATCAATAAGTTCTTTGGAAACATGAAAAATATGAAGAAATTGTTAGAAATGTGTTAACGAAGACTGCAAGATCTTGGTTGCAATTTGAATTTGAAACTTCATTTCTTGAACTCTTAATTTGACAACTTTCCACCTAATTTGAGACTCATGAGTAATGAGCAAGGTGAAAGATTTTATCAAGAAATTAAGGAGATGGAAAGAAGAAATTAGGGATGGTGTAATGAAGCAATGCTGGTGGACTACTGCTGGTGCTTGAAGAGAGAAGATATGCAACCCAATCATACACAAAAATCAACACATGAAGAGCATTTTTTTTCCATGCAAAGAAAAATGCTGATCTTCAGACACCAAATGTTTTTAAATATATGTTGGTAACCAATTTTATGTATTATACAGGAATGGCATTTTAATTTTGATTATATAGCATTTTTATTTCCCAAAAATAAGATTCTTCTTTTAACATTCTTTTTGCAATAGGCTCAAAAACCTTACATGATAGAGGAAAACAGATTTCAACTTTCAATTTAGCATGCCAAAATTAGTTAAACTCACTGTTCACATTTGAGACAGCAGAAAACTTTTTTTTTTTTCCCCTCAGGCTAATCATATTATTAAGCAGTGAAGTGGATGGAGGGGTCGACAATGTATGGCACATGACCATTATTTTGAATATATGACATAAGTAAATATTTATTAATTCAATTTTACAATTATGTAAATATTTATTTTTAAGTGCAAATAAACAGTAGAATTAAGTGATGTTATATGCATTGCTATAATAGATGAAAGATGTGTAAGTAGCAGAGACTAGTTGTACAATAAAATAACCTCATTAATATTTGTCTGCACATACTCACAGCTTTCCATGAAGTATGCTTTCAAACATTAAAAAAATCTGAATGCTTTAGGGGAGTCAAAATGCCGTATCCCTTTCAATGTTAATTTTAACAAATTCATTATCTGTTATCTCAATAATTTTTAAAAAATACTTCAATGTGATTAATGAAAGAAGAAATTACATTAAATGGTAAGCAAAAAATTAAGAGATTCCAGAAACAAAAAAGAATTAAACAAATAACAACTTTGAGTAATTTATTAGGGGAAAAAACATTTAAAAAGTTCACTTGCCGCCCATCAGCCAATAAGAAATTGCAAAAAATTTTAAAACAGCACTATATCATCTTAGCTCCTCAAAACTGATAAAATGTAAAAAATTTATTGAAATTAAACAAATCAGATTCCAGGACTAAAGATAAAAAATTCTGGTATTTAACATATTAATGGTAAGAATTGTGAAAAAATCTATGCAGGGAAGACAAGTAGAAGTATAGGCATTAGGTTGAAGGAACATTGGAGAAACATCTGTTACAAGCAAATAGATAAGTCAGCTCTGGCAACACATTTTTGGAAGGAAAACCATGAAATAGAATAAGGCATCATGTTATTAAAAACTGTTCAACAACCAAAAAAACTAAAGATATGGGAAAGGATTTATATAAAAAAAACATGAGCATAACCATATGAATTTTGACATCCCGGAAGCAGACAGCACTTTATTTATGTTTATCACTAGACCACCAGAGTCGACCAGACCTACCTATCCAACTTCTATGAATGATCCAACAGTCGTTTAACAGCTGAGATGTGGACAAAAGTTCCATGAAACATATGTCCTCAATAAATCTTATGTAAGTGAAACCATAAAGAGTGTTCTAAATATCCTACTCAGAAGAGATTACTAAGGGGTGTTTCACTGTGTTCGATTTCAAATTGAATTAATAATTAAAATGGTAAGTAAACTGCAGTTTTTTAAACTATTTACTTTTTACTGTAACATTTTGGAATTCATTTTTTAAATAACTACACATATTTTCAAACTTTTTCATTAACTTATTTGCTACTCTGTTAAAAATAGCTTGTAGAAATTTAAAGTTTTGTGCATATAAATTTTTGATGTAATGGGACATTTGTATGGAAAAGTGCATTTTCTCAGAAATTGCAATTAAACATAGAAATGAAAAGAAAACTCACTTTTGCATAAGGTTTAAAATCTCAAAAAGTTGATAGTTTTCCATCTGTTCCTCTTGATTGTGATCTTCTTTTTATTTATTGAACAAATGGAAAAAAGATATCTCTATAGCAAATATTTATAAAATTATTGATGTTTTATTGAGCAAGCGATCTATAACAGTATACAGAGCTGGGAAACACAATTTTCAGAAAATTTTTAAAAAATTGTCAAAATTACCACGCCGCTTTAAAATGTATAGTTTAAAATATTCAAATGATATCAAAATCTGAAAATGTATAAAAATCATGAAAAATCACCATTCCCATAAACAGATAAATATCGCAGTGTTATCTTTTACTCTGAAAAGATGCATTACTGCACAAAATTAATAATCGTGTGCTTTGCAGTAGCACCTATGATGCTGGGTTAACTACCACCAAGTTATGTGTGCCATTTCAGGAAACCTCTTCAGAACTGCAAACACAACATAATAGAATACTACCGTTTTCCTAGCAACTTCATTGTGCGGTAGATTTTCAGAGGCATTAAATAGTAACTTACTTTTTGATGCCCTCGTATTTGCTGTGCAGTCTACTGTGTCTGATATTAGTCATTTATTGCCCTCTTTCTTTAACAGATTCTGGTACTCTACTCCTTGCTAGTGGTTCTCAAGATGCACTTATTCGTTTATGGAAGATCATGCCACATGACAAGGAATCATCACTGAGGAAGTATGCGAATGGTCTGAGTGATTCTGAAGACATACACACAGAAGAGAAAGTATTCTGTGTTAAAACTGAAGCTTTAGAATTTTATTTTGCTGTTTCTTTGGATTCAGTGCTAGCAGGTCATGAAGGCTGGATTTATGGTATTGATTGGCATCCAAGAATCAACTTAGGTAGGTATTTGCTTCCTTAGTAAAACCAGCTGATTATTACTATTTGTTGTTCTATTGTGGTTTGGTTCTAAATTACTTTTGGATTTGTTTCCTTACTACTATATTTTCTGTTAGTAAAATGGTCTTCTGTGGGATGTTAAGGGGCTTAAAAAGTTTCTGCTAAAAACATTTTTTTTTAATAAAGATGCACAAAAAAAAACCCTACCATTTTATATTTAAATTTAAAGCATGATTTTTCTCATTTTTTACACTGGAAAACACTTCAAACATTGTATAAAACTTAGTTCACTTATTTCAGTGGTCAAACAGGGTTTTCTGGGTGTGCTTTTACTCTTGGCCATTTGGTTTTCCACTAAAACTTTAGATGCAGAAATTTCACCAGTCATATCCAAAGCATTCCATTGTTGTGTAAATTCCTACAGCTGCTTTAAACTTTTACTACTACATAAGTTCTTCCAACGCAGTATTGTTTTTATACTTCTTCCCTTTCTCCATGTCTTTATTTTTTTTTTTCTGGACCTGTAAAAGGTTGGCAACATAATATATATATATTCACTTTGCTATGGTTTGCACATCTTGGTCAACATTATATTCAGCTTTGCAATTGTAAAAAGCAGTTTCATTCATGCAGCTATGTAAGCCCTTCTGAAGATCTTGTTTTGCCAAAGTATATATGTAGCCACAGTTTCTGGAGAGACTTATAGCTTCACTTGTCCAAATCACTGCATCCAAAACCATCACCTTTTTGACAGGATGGAAGATGAATAATGCAGAATCCACAGTGGCTAGTGAAGAAATTTATTATAATGTATCGTACTGTAACAATGTTAATAATGCCTTGATCAGTCAATTGAAAAAAGCTAGTACAATCATTCTTTGGTAATAGATGTAACATTAATGTATTGTTTTAATAACTTATTGTGTCTCGCAAGAACCAATTTGACTTCACTCAGCTTCTGCAGAATGTTCTGCGTTTGTGGTAAATGCCATTGCAATTTTTGCTTAAGGAAACAACAACAGACACAATAATAGAAATTTATATACATATCTTTCTAAGTGTTCTTTGCTATTCATTTGCTAATGGCATATTCTTATTCTCAATACTGCTGTAGTCATCAGCTTCCCCATCTTGAGTGTTACTATCATCTTTTATGTTAATGATAATCGTTTCTAAAACGTCTTTACATCTTAATTCTTTTTGGAAATCCTCCTCTTGTAATTTTTCTGCATGTTTCACACACACTACCAGTCTTCTCGCGACACTTTATATAGTTTATCACTAATTCTTCCACATCAGTAATTTTAAAAGAGTTTTTTTTTTTAGCAATTTCTCTTTTTATTTGATAGAAGATCTATGGCATTATACCAACAGTGATAAGGGGAGTCTTATAAGCTGATGCCCCATTTCATTGACAAGTAAATCCAGTTCATAAAGATGTAACTAGAGGTATCTTCTGGGCCGTTATGCCCATGGTCTGGTGGAGATAAGAGTTCCAGACATTTCGTCTGCAACAATGGCATGAACGAATTCTCCTTGAAGACAGCATCATTATGTCTGATGTGTTGTATTTGTACTGTAAGTTCCTTCCGCTGATTCATCTGGCGGTCGGGCAGCTGGTGGCAGGGGCCTGGCCTCTTCTAAGTTGTTCTCTTCTGATTCGTTCACTATGTTTTGTTCTATTACAGGCCTTACTTTGTTTTCAATTACTGGATGCCAGCTGCTATTTAGTTTTAGAATTCCTTATTTGATATTGAAATTATTGGAATGTTTGTAAATTTCAATAGCTTCCCATTTTATTCGGGCATAGTAGTGTGTTATGGATGAAAGGATGCTTGTGTGCTGGAACTTGATGATGTGTTCTGTGACTGCGGACTTTTCTATTTGGCCCAGAAGTCATGTAGTTCCATTGTAAACCAAACTGCAAGAACAAGGTATACGGTAAATATTGGTCGACGACAGAGGCTCCTTAGGATTTTTGACTGAGCCTTAATTATGTGGTAGGCTTGAAAACCATCTTCACACTGTGATACCTTCTCCAAGGAGATTTCGTTTACATCATTGAAGATGTCTGCTGCAATTGTGGACGAAATGTCTGGAATTCATATCTCAAGCAGACCACAGCATAACAGCCCGGAAGATACAGTAGTTACATCTGCGACTCCGGCCGTGAAAGTCTATGATTCATAAACTTCGTCACTGTAATTGAAAGGCTGCACTTTTTGTAAAACCTCAGCCTTTGTTTCCAAAGGAGAAAAACTAATGCTTTTTTCTTCTAACCACGAATTATATTGTCTTTTCTGGAGGAAGTATTGGGAATTTGTTTACAAAAACTGAGTGTTAAGGTGCATAGTCTGTAACAATTATGCCTTCCTCTAGATAATTAAAAAATTGGTTCAAGAACCTTTTCAAAACTGAATCAGATGTCATTTCCTCGTGATAATCACCCATTTTCTTCAATATAAACACTCATTTACTGTCTTATATGAAACCTGTATTAGCTGATCCTATGTAACAAACTATAAGTCTGCTTCCTTTCCCTACCAGCACTTTTAAATCCCCATTTGTTGAAGAATGCTTCCATATATACTTCATTGTGTGATTTTAGTTTACCCATGTTTTGTCTAGCTAATATATATCTGATTGATATTATCCATGGTGCACAAGAATTTCATCTTGCTGCAACTATGTCTCTTCAGTCCATTAGAAACTGATACCCATCATGAGTTTCCTATATCTAAATTCTAAACATTTCAGAATCGATGAAGAAACAGAAACTACGAACCCTATATTTTCTCTAAGCACCATTGTTTACTTCTTGACTGTAGGAAATCCTTTGTTCATAGAATTCAAAAACACTGTGCCATACTACATCTTTTTCAAAATCATCCAGGTTGGTCACTCTGTAAAGTATATTTTGATTTATTTATGGACGCTCTTTAACATCTCAGGTCATCAGCATCTGTTAGGTATATGTACGTGCTTTCTCTGTGACACAAACAATTCGTGGCTTCCTCTTACTGTTCCTTTTTAGCTTCTGTACACACCCATGAAACAGTTGATATACTTAATGTACATGGCTTAGCCATTAGTTCTTGGCATTTTCTATAGTTCAGGTTTCGGCATTTTTCTTCATTTCATGCTTTTTAAAGCAATTGTACATACTGAACATCTCAGCCCTAACTTTGCTGCTATATCTACTGATACTTATTGGTACTGGCCTTGCTAAGCAACGTTTTCATAAAAAATATATGATAACTTTATAAACACTAGAACAGAGCCTGGTGGTAGTGTGGTAATCATACTAGCCTTATAGACCTAAGATTGCGGGTTTGATCCTTGCCAGGGGTCTTGGATTTTTTCAGCCATAAAAATTGTAATCCTTTGGAAGGAAGTTAAACCATGTGTCCCATGTCATAGATTTACTGAATGTAAAAGAACCTCAAGTCTGAAAGATGAGGCCTCTATGAAAAATTTACTGACTGTTTCATACTCTGAATTGAATCGAACGCTGATGACCTGAGATGTTTAAGAGCATCCGTAAATAAATCAAATCAACAAAATAGAACAGAGCCTATCACTGCAAAAATGGACAGCAGTATTACACCAAATTTAACTCACAACTGGAGTGCATACAACCCTTCACTTCTCATTTTGGTTTTTGTTATTGTCCCCCAACCTTTAATGGCTTCAACATGGAGGAAATTGCAGGCAAAGTTTGGAACCAGCCTTGTTTGAACAAAGAATCCACATGTAAATATTTAGTTTTATTCTTCAATGTAATTTATTTTACTTTAAACATTTTTCCCCATTTTCAGAGAAATGATGTAAGGAAAGCAAAGCTCATAGAATAACTTATTTCCAAATTGCTTAGGATGCATTCTTAAGTGATAATTATGTCTATGACAACATTAAAAAATAAAGTAACTATGTAATAGTAAATTTATTGCTATTATAAGCATAACTATAACTATAGCTATACAGCTATTATTTGCTAGTGCTGTATATTAGTAGACATGTTTCAAACATCAGTGTATTTGAACCATACAGTAATCACAAATTTATAAATATTAAAACATTATTCAAAAGTAGACATTTTATTCAACAGTTTTATTATTCTTGTGCAAATATTCATAGTAACATTTTAACGAAAGTCTCCTTGACACTCACTTGTAAGCACATAATTCCACTTAAAATGATATGTCTTAAAAATGCCTTTAGATAAATTTACATTATATGGGCAATAAATTCTACTTATTTGTATAATTTTATTGCTTATACTATTTTTGCAAATATTTAATTACCTTTGAAAAACATGGTAAACTTATTTTTATATACATTTATTAAACATACAGATCTCAGATTTTAATGAAATGAATTTATGTTACATATCATTTAGCCAATATAATAAATTAATGTTTCATTTTGGGACAATCATAAGTTACAGAGATGTCAGTGTTAATGTAAGCAAACCATATAGCTGGCGTTAAGTGTTCTCATACATCTATTTTCCCACTGATATTTGATATTCCCATATATCGCTATGTAACAACATGCTGAACATGATTAGAATTTTGTGATTTATTTTGTGTAAATAAACTGATTGCATATTTAGTTTGTTACACCTGAAGTTCTCAAAATAATAGTTGCTTACCTTTCATCATTGAGATAAAATCCCCAAATCATCTTTCCAGATAGAATTCTGCAATGTTTCAGCTGCATTTGAAAACTGCTTGTAGTAAACAGCAGAACTGTATGAAATTTTTGCGTTCTAGACACTGATAGAATGTGCAAATTGAGAAGGAAGCATTTTTCTCTTCAGCATAGACTTTTTCATTGTCATAAGCAGTATTAATGTTTGAAGATGATCCTTTCTCCAATCTTGCAATTCCTATGGTGTTTCTTGCTTATCAGATGACTCTCCAAACTAGCATGAGCCGCAAGCCTCTTAAGAGTCCCACCTACACCTTCATATGCTTTTTTGTCTGTGATGTGCCAAAATAATGCTCTTCTGCAGAAAATCATCCATATATAATGTGAGGTTCAGGAGATTTTTTCTATTTTTATAAACCGCAGAGGACCCATAGAAGAAATACACGATTTTTTTGTGCTGATTTACAGTTATTTGTTTTAATAAAGTTCATCAGATATTATTGAAAAAGTTGAACAGCTATAGTGTCACATTTCAGGGAGTTTGAAATGATTAGTACTTATAAATTATTATTACGAAATCACTCAAATTTCACTAATTTTGTTCCACTTGGACATGTTTCAAAGGTGTTTGCCTCCTCTTCAGCCTGGTTCCACTGGCCGCTTCCCTGTGTGGTATTAAGATGTCGCTCTGTGGCTTTAACAAACTTTTTGATGAGGTAACTGTTGTTTGGGAGATCAAAGTTAACAAAAAAAATCTTTGTTTTTGTTTATAAATATATTTTCCCATACTGTTAATTTTATGGGTTTTTGAAGAGCTTTTAGTAGTTTTTGTTACTTTTGGAATTCATGTTTTTTTTGTTTTTGTTTTTTTTTTTTTTGTTTTTGCCAAAAATGGTCTCCACTGCTGATTTTTTTTTTCTGTGTGTTTATATTTTACATTTCTCATGTGTTCCTTAAAATGTATGGTCATATTTCTTTTTTGTTTTGCCCATGTATTTCATGTCAGTCTTTGCAACCGAGTTTGTAAATGCCTGATTGCTTTCCTGGTAGAATTTTGTCTTTTGTGTTGGTGTTTAAATGGTTTTTTAAACTAAATTTATTTACTGGGGCCAAAATGATGTTTGCCTCTTTAAAAATCTTCTGGAATTTTTGGTGTGCCCATGGGTGGAATGTGAATTTTTTATATATACGATCTCCTTTTAGTGTGGTGATGTCCTTTATTTGTTTTTTCTTTTTGAATTTCTCTATTTTCTTGTTGACAAGATCTATTGTGTAACCATTTTTCTGTGCTATATCTATGATGAACAGCTCTTGTGTAAGTGATGGATTGACATCCATGTTTGAATGCCAATTGTTTTCTGATACATTGTTTTGTTTTTTATTGTGTTAGGTTTGGAACTGCAATTAGATAAATCAATAACTACCTTTCTATTGTGCCAAACAATGTAAGTCAAAGGTGGTAGGTGATGCACCTCTACTTCTCTCTTTAGAGCCTGTACTTTGACAATACAATTTGAATGTATTTGCCTTTTAAGATCAGATCTTTGTAAACTTTATGCCTATATACATTTGTTTCAGTAATTATGAGAGCTACTAAATCTATAGTAAAAAAAACTTGGTAAAAATCAATGATTGACTGTCACTTGTGTGCTGTGTATGAGGCTGTACACCACATGTTGTACTCTGAAAAACTTGTCTTTTTATGCTGCAACGGTTTTCAGAATTCATAACCCAGTCTCACTAGAACTGGGAATAGTTTGTAACTTTGTAATTCCTTGTCAAGTGAACCTTGCCTCATTAGTATTCAACTGAAACAAAAATATTCTCAATAAACAAACCCAAAATGTGATGCCAAGAACAGATTCCAGTATCAGGTTGCTAATTTATCTATCTCAGTAGCTGAAAATTGTATAGCTAACCTGAACATACAAGCTAAGCTTATTGTGTCATGCAAATGCAATCATATGATTCAAGCACTTCCTCTACAGCCACACACATGTTCTCTGTAATAACCTACTGTCTATGAATGATAAAGAATGTGTGCGGATGCTTCTTGTTATGTCATACATTTCAATATTTATTTGATGCTGTTTGCTGGCTGAGCTAAGAGATTCCAATGTTTATAAACACAAGTGTTGAATGGCAGTAGCATTCAAGATAAAGTAGCTCTGCAAATCACAATGCAACATGTAAAATGCACTTTTCTCTCTCTCTCTTTTTTTTGTACCATTTTGCATTTTTCAAATAAATACAGTAATATTTGTAATAGTTGACTCATACTGCATTTAATGTCCTTTAATTCAGATTTTGTTTCATTTAATTATAAAGGTTTGTTCTGTGATGTAGAAATTTAAAGTATGCACCATTTTAATACCTAGATCTGTTTATTGGGTTTCTGGGAACAGTCAGTGCAGTGTTTAAATGGCCATCGGGCAACATGTTAGAGTATGTAAGATCTATATAAAATTATTAAAAAATCAATAATTTTCTTTATTAACCGGGTACAGATCTAAGTGTTACAATATTTTTTCAGTAGTATGCAGTTTATCTGGCCAGTAATATATGCATTTATTTACTATTAACAAAAAAAAACTTCTAAAGGATGGTTGAAAATTGATTTTATTCATATATTGTTTTATAGGGAGATATTGGGATTGCCTAAGGCTTCACCGAAAGGAGTAGCTTTAGCTGAATTAGGGAGGTTAAGGAGGAGGGATTTGGTCTTGGAGAGAATTTTAAAATATTGGTACAGGATTGTGAAATTAGGGTACCACAATTTCTAAAAAGAGTGTATGAAATATCAAAGGGAGGATAAGTGGGGGAAATAATGCCAGAAATTGAGATGGAGGAACTATGGAAATTTGGAGAATAAAAGTAGACAAGTGTTTGGAAAAGGAGTAAAGCAAAGAATTGAAAATATGGAAAGGCTAGAGATTTGGGCTAGTTTAGAGATGACTTCTTTAAATTGTGCAGAATAATTAAAAAGTAGCAGGGGAGAGAGCAATATGTATGAAGGTAGGTCTACAAGTTTCTGGCCTCGCCTATAAGGATTATCGCTTTCACAAAAACCTTATCTGTGTCATACCTTATCTCTTAAGTAAGTAATTGCAGCTGTAACCTCTGCTCTACAGTTATTCAGATATAGTTGCATAAAGAAGGCTATGAGTTGAAGATTGTGGCATGTTCAAAATGGAGTATCAATCTATTATTAAGTTCTTCACAAAAGGACTTACTCCAAATGAAATTAAACAGCAATTGGATGGTGTATATTGGAAAGCATCCTACTGATATTCTACTGTAAAAGAATGGGCCAAACGTTTTCGAATGGGTTGAGAAAGAAATGAAGGCGAAGAGCATGCAGGTTGACCCTCAGAGGTGCTCATTCCTGAAAATATCGCTCTTGTTGAAAGAGAAATTATGGAAGACTAGTGGCTCAAAGTTACAGAAATAGCAGCAAGGTTGGGCCTTTCTAAAACAACAGTCCTTTGAATTATTCATGAACATTTAAACATGAATAAGGTTAGTACAAGATTGATACCTAGACTTCGTTCCTCAGTCCAAAAGCAGCAACGAGTCATCTGTTGTCAGGCATTTTTGGAGCTATGCTGTGGCAATGAGAGAGTAGTTCTGCAAACCATTATTACAGGAGGTGAAACTGTAGTCCTCTGCTATGATCCCTAGTGCAAAATAGAATCAACAAAGTGGCATAAACCTGGTGAAAGATCTCCTCTGAAGGGCAAGGTTACTCAGTCAACTAAGAAGATCATGGCCACAATCTTTTGGGACTGTTTAGGAATACTCTTAATTGACTTCAAGGAGAGGAACACCATAGTAAATGGGGAGCACTATGCACAGACTACATGCTTCCATCAAAGAGAAAAGACGAGGAAAGCTGAGTGGTGGTGTGAGCCTTCTTCATGACATTGGGCCTTGCGCACAGCTCTTGTTGCAAAGGAAGCTGTGAAGAAATGTTTCTTCAAGGAGATCGGCCATCCACCCGACAGCTCAGATCTAGCTCCCAGTGACTATTTTCGCTTCTCAAAACTCAAGCAGAACCTTTGAGTAAGGGAATTTAAGTGTGAAGAAGAAGTGATGGATGCTGTTTAAGTTCATTTTGCAGACAAGACTTCCGACTATTTTGGGGGGGGAGGTTTGAAATGTTAATTCAAAGATGTGAGAAGTGTATTGCAATAAAGGGTAACTATATTGAAAAGTGAAATATAGTTTTTGTCTTTACCTAGAAAATAGGCCAGAAACTTGTGGACGTACCGTAGTAGATTGTTGTGATAAGTTTGGTTGGGAGGGAAGGACTGGCCTGAATGTGAGCAGGAATATTGTTTTTAAAGGATTTCAAAGGATTTTTTTTTTTTGATTGATTTATTTAGGGACGCTCTTTAACATCTCAAGTCATCAGCGTCCCATTCAACTCAGGGCGTGAAACGGCCAACAAATTTTGCTTGGAGGCCTCTCTTTCAGGTTTGAGGTTCTTTTTCGTGCTGCAAATGTACGACACGGGATCCACGGCTTTACTTCCCTTCTGAAGGAAGCCATACTTAGGATTTTTACGCCCGAAAAAATCCATCAGTCCTGCCGGGTTTGAACCCTTTTTTTGGGTTTAGGAGGCAAGTATGGTAACCACTACACCACCAGGACCAAAATTTCAAAGGAGATAATGGGGAAGGGTGTATTATGTGTAAGGAGCCTGAAGGATATTTCATTGTTTATTAGAATGTGAAGGGGTAAAGAGATGGAAGTACAGCATATGTGAAGTGAAATGGGATAAATTACAAAAAGAAAGTATAACACATAAAATGCTGACTGATACGGGAACAAAGAGAAATAAAATGATAGGGGAAAATGCTTTAGAACAGTTAAGAAGGATGAAAAAATTGGAGTATGATTGAAAAATAATACTAAGAAGGGAAATAACAGAAGTATGAGGTTTTATTAAGCAGATAATCTGGGGGTTGGGGTTAATGAGGCTTCGTATGTGGCCAAACCTGAGTCTTGAGGAATTTCCAGTGAATAATCACTGATGAGCTTAAGGCCAAGGTGCGGTGGGTAGTGAATTGTTAACTGTTTGTATTGGAATATAATTGGTAAAAAAGTTAACAAAAATATCCCTTTAATTGCCATAGCATTTTATAAACTTAATAAGTTATGAAGCAATTATTATGGAAGATTCAATTACAATTAAGTATTTATGGTAAATAGAATATAGCAAATGTTGTTGAATGTCATATGCTGATGCAGAAATACAATTCAGATTCTATTTTCCATTAGTTCTCTCAAAAAGGTGGAGGTTGTATAATCATGTTAAAAAGTATGCACTAAAGCACCGTTCCTCTGCAAACAGGAGATGGTGAGTATCACCAACCAATGAAATTGCTCTCTTCCTCTCTGGATAAAACAATGATCATATGGGAGCCAGATAGTTTATCAGGAATATGGATGGAATCTGTGCGTGTAGGAGAGCTGGGAGGCAACACTCTTGGCTTCTACGGCAGCAAGTTTGGACCTATTGGTCAGAGCATCATGGGCCATGGCTACCAAGGTTCTTTTCACCTCTGGTCATATTCTAAGGTATGTTTTATGCTTCTGTACTGAAACTGTTTGCAAATTACAATGTTCAAGAATTGTAAACATAAATAAGTGCATTTTTTCTTTGTTACTTTTGATTTTATCCCTTATATACTGAAGATATATGAATACCTTTTAAAGTCTCTCTTTTGTGCCTCCTTTTTATCGTATACATGCTGTAGCAATATATAGGTATTCACTGCTTAGCTAAGTTTGTGTGTACCTTGCCTTCCTGTTGATCCTGTTCAAGATCGTGCAAACATCTCTTGCTGTTGCATAATGCTATGCTTTCCTTTTATTTTTCTTGTTGCAATACTTGGCACGTAGCATTCAGCTCTCATCTTTGGTATAAGTAACTGCATTTGGACTCCACACTTGTTCTTGCTTGAGGTTATACTCTGGTTGGGTGGGAACTCATGTTCTATCATTCTGTGATGATATCCTCTCCAGCAAGACTTACCTACAAAATTCTACTTTGAAAGTTGGTAAATTTGGGGTATGATTCATTTTCTGTGGTCAGAGCAGTGACCTGGTAACTAATTGATTATTTGTTGTACATATATATTTTTCCTTACATTAAGTTTTTTCCTTGTCTTGCAGTAACTTTTGATTGTAATTATGTGTAGTTTTTTTTATCCTGGTTTACTTTTGTTATGCCCCACATTGGAACTGTTTCTTTAATGCATTCTTCCACCAAGGTTTGGTTACATGGAAAAATTTGTAAGAGTTTTTTATGATAAATACTCATTTAAGCAGTGAATATTTTGAGTTGCATATCAGCTGTAATGTACATAAAAATAAATTACAGCTTTTTGTTTGCAATTTAAAATAATATAATATCCAAGTGTGTATTTGGAGTGATGAATATTTGATTCATATGCAAATGACTTTAATTTGAAGTTCAAGATTAGTAATGTTCCATTTTATAGATATATATATCTTTATTATAGCTAATGAGAAACCTGCGATTGTTTCTTCTTCACAAATTCTTTAATGCATGTAGGATTGAAAGAAAATTGGTATCCTTTGAGATAGCTTGTTCATGCTTTGTTTATGTAACTTTGCAGCCAGTTAACCCTACAGATACTGCAAGGACCTTTGAGTCATGTTAACAGGGTGATGCAAACTAATTTACAATATATTCTTAATTAGCTAGTCAGTCAATTTAATACTCCTATGCTCCACTTACCATTGAATTATACAAAACATTTTCATAGGTCTTTGCTGGCATCATCATCTGTAAGTCGACAGTAACATTCTTATAAATACAATGATGACTTAACTTCAATGAAGTTTTAACAATTTTATTACATAAATAACCATAATAAATGTATTGTATTAATGTTGAAAATAGTGTTTTTTCAATTTTATATGCACATTGATTTTGTACAAATATGGGAGAATCACACTGTGATTAATGGTGAAGGGTTTGCATGGGGCAAGAAAGATGAACCTTTGGTGTTTAGCTTTACTATAATAAAGGCATATTTATAAGAGAGAGAGAAACAGAGGGAGAGGGAGAAAATGACAAATCCAAAGAAATGCAGCACTAAGGGAGAAGCATATAGCGGTAGAAGTGTGATGATCCTGAACGTTGTACAATTTATTTCTGTTCCTCACGGTTTATCAAAAACTTTATATATATATATATATATATATATATATATATAAATTATGATTAATTTTTTATTTTTTATTGAAGAAATTGATTGCAATACATTGTAATTGTAATCAGTCATATTGAAGAATAGCCTGGACAAAATAATAAAATACTTGTACTTTTTTTAGCATTGCAGTAAATATTTTTCAGTTTCAGTTTCAGTTTTATTCTGCCATTTGCAATATTATTTGCAAAGCATCATCAATATTATAAAGGATAGAATATATGTTACATTACAATTAAACAGTTAAACAGGTAGATATAAATACAGATCTGAATAAGTATAGATACATAAAATAATTAGAAAACATATGTTTGCATTACAATCAAAAAAGTACATCTAAATACAGATCTGAACTTAGAAACCAAATGCTAGAAAATTATATTCACTCATTTTTGTTCCTCTTTGTATTCATTAATTGAGTAAAAAGCATTTTTTATCAGATAAGTCTTTATTGTATTAATTTTCTTCATTTCTTCACGTATTTCCGTGAACGAGTGAGGTAAATGATTGTATAAATCTTTCGCAACACTTTCAATACATTTGGAAATTAATGATCCACCTAACCTATTTCTAAAGTAGTTCTGTTTTGTTCTCGTGTTATATTCATGAATATTCCTATTTTTTCTTCAGTGTGATTTCTTATTACATGTTTAAGACATTCAAATATATATAAACAGGGTACTGTGAGGATTTTTTAGTTTTTTAAAAGTACTTTTACACGTTTATTTTCTTGGAATTTTTTCCATTATTCTTATTGCTTTTTTCTGTAGTCCAAATATTCTTAGCATACTTTTCTTACCAGCTGCACCCCATAATATGATCCCATAATTTAGATGTGAATGAATAAAAGCATAATATACCTTTAATGTACTATCTGTATCCATAATTTGTGTTATCTGTTTTAGTACATACATGCCCTTATTGATTTTGTTGCTAACCTTTTCTACATGTTTATGCCATTTTAAGTTATTGTCTATAACTATTCCTAAAAAATTTGTGTATGTCACTTGGGAAATTTGCTTATTTTGTATAGCTAATGTGATGTTACTTTTTGTTTTATTACTTCATTTAATTTGCATCCATTTGGTTTTGTTTGCATTTAGTGCCATTCCTAGTGCTTCTAAGTAGGTTCTAATTAATTCTAATTAAGAATTATTAGAATGCTTTATCTTGCACTTCTGCCTCCATCCTACCTGTTACCACTATTGTTGTATCATCAGCATACTCAATGACTAAACTTCCAGCATTCTGTATTAATTTGAATAAGTAATTTATGTACAAGATAAATAGATATGGTCCCAGTTTGGACTCCTGTGGCACTCCATGTGTTATGCTTTTTAATGCCGATTTGATTTTTTTCAAATGTACTCCTGTGTTATGTATTATTTCATTACACTGCATTCTATTTTGTAGGTATGAGCTTATCAATTTTAATGGTAAGCCTCTTATCCCATAATTTTCCAATTTCCCTAATAGGAGTTTAATGTTAACACAGTCAAATGCTTTAGAAAGATCAAGATTGCCAGAACTAACTCCTTTCTATCTAATGCTCGAACTATTTTATTGTTTCCTATGCGCACTGCATGTATTTTTGATTTATTTTTTTTAAAGCCACTGGTTTGGCGATATATTAAATTTATTGCAATAATTCTGGAGTTGTTCTAGAAAGAGGCCTTCCATGATTTTAGAGAATCCTGAGCATAGAGATATAGGGCAATAATTTTCAGTCATTTGTTTGGAACCTTTCTGCTAATAAATTGGCCTAAACTACCACTTGTTTTAGTTTACTTGGGAAGGTTCCTAATATAAAGCTTTCATTTATTATATGTGTAAAGGTGTCTACTATTTCATATTTGCAGTATTTTATCATTTTATTTGAGTATTCATCTAAGCCACTAGATCTTTTACATTTCAGTTTATCTATTTGTTTAATGACATCTGCTTGTGTAATTTCTCTTATTATCATTGAGTTTATGGAGCTTTCATTTGTTTTGTGGCCTCTTGTCTTAATTCCCATATTTGCTACAAAATGTATATAATAATCATTAAAGATGTTACTTATGATATTAGGTCTAGTATTAGGCAGTCATCTTTTACAATTTTCAAATTCTCTATCCATTTAGAGGAGTTTTCTTTGTGTACTGTTTTTATAATATCCCGTGGCTCCTTGATTTTATTTTCTGCATTTAAAAGCAATGATTTGTTGTGAAGTTTCTTTGCTTCATTCATCACTGCATTTAGTGTGTTTTTGTAGTTTTCTATGTATCTAAAGAATTATTCATCTAATTTAAGAGCTTTTAGACTGTTTAGGAATTGCATTCTCTTTTTAAGTTTTTCTATTCCTTTGGTAGATCAATTACAATTTTTTTGTTTGTTACATACTACCATCTTAGCTGGTGCTGACTGCTCTAAGCATGACATTGATGTTTTCATAAAGATTTCAAATTTATCATCTATGTTAGTTGTTTCAATTATAGTACTGAATACTGCCTGTTTAAGGTTAAGCTCTCAATGCTTCTAATGGAGTTTTATTTACAATTTTTTTAACTTCTATTAGAATTTTTAATTTTTCTGCTTGTATGTTTAAGAACTTGTTCTCTATTAATTGATCAAAGTGGTCATTAAGCCCATTCTTTATTAAGGCTATATTTAGATCTTCGATCTTTAGGTTCGCATATGCATGGTCGATAAGGGTCGATGTATGCTGTGTTACTCTGGTTGGCCCAGTTTTTAAGACTTTCAGGTTACTCCTTTCGAGCAGTTCCAGTAATAGCTTTTTTTGTTTACTTTCTATTTGCAGATCTATACTTATGTCTCCTACAATAATAATTTTATTATTTTTTTATAATGTTATTTAGACATATTTCAAATATGTTTAAAAAGTTGTCTTTGTCATCATTTGGTGGACTATAGACACCTAGTATGATAAGATTCACATTTTGAAAGATAGTTTTGATTGCTGACAGTTCACAGCACCTTCTTCACAATACTGTTTACAGTAAATTTTTTTAAATTTCAAACCCTCTTTTGTGTATATAATACCCCACCACTCATGTATTTTTCTGTACAGTAACTAGAGGCTATGGTATAATTTTCATAGCAGTTTGCATTTATTTCAATATCTTTTAGCCCATGTTCTGAGAATACTGTTATATTTGGTTGTAGAGCAAGAATTTACATGCTGAATGGCTACTTTTTTATTAGCAATATACTGGGTGTTTTGATGAAAAATACTAAAATGTTTTTTTTCTCCCCTATTTACTTTTCCTAACATACTATATGAGTTTTCATTTTTAAATTAAGTGATCATGTTTACAATTACACAATCATTTACCTTACCTGCAAGTCTTTGAAATTTACTCCTGTTTCCATTTTGGTTTTCATCATCTCTTGTGGATACTGGGCTCTCTATACTATGTTGAGTCCTGGAACTTGGATTTTCTGCTGGAACATTATTCACCTTGGCCTCCGGACCTTGCTGAATTATGGTGTAACAACCATCATGCCTCCTGATTTGATTGTTTGCCGTTTCTTTGGTTATAATGATGCTATCCACTGCAGACCTTGCTAGTTTCCCCTGAGCTGTAAGGTTATGATGTCACACAATAGTTTCCCAAATTCATAGGAACCTCTGCAGTTCAGATGTACTCCGTCTTTGCCAAAATCTTGATTCTGAAGCCAAAAATTGCCATCTACAAAGACACAATGACGTTTTTCACATAACCAGTTTATTTTGCAATTAATACGTCGTATTTTCCTGTTTGTTGCATCTCGTCTCTGTAGCACGCCACTCACTATTACTTTTGCTCTTAGTGCAATAGACCTGATGCTGGTTATAAGATCCATTGTTTCCCCCTTGATCTCTTCTGCGTAGAGATTTTTCTTTATGTCGTTAGATCCCACGTGCAGCAAAACAACTTCTGTGTCATTTTTTACTAAGTCAAACTGTTATATCTTGTGTTTGAGTTCACCAATTTTTATTCCAGAGAAGCAGTTTACCTTATGCCCTTGCTGTTTGCGCAAATATCCAGAAAATTTTAGCAAGGAGTCTCCTAAGAGTACAACTTTGCTGGGTGTTTGAAACACTTTCTCCTTTCGGGATTTACACTCACAATCGCTAGACTTCCGGTCCATTTCTATCACTTCACTCAAAGGGTGGAATTTGTTTGTGCTCTTGAAATCGACTTTAGCACCGAGTTCTACATGCACTTTATTCTGTTTGCCTGCAATTACACTATCCAAGTATCATTGTCTTTGTTTGCCTCGGACGTGAATATACTCATCTTCATTTCTAATTGAGATTTAAGTAAGTTATTTTCCCTCTCGATATCGTTATTTTTCTTTTTCAAGTCTATTATTTCCCTCGTTAAGTTCTCATTTTGGGACTCAAGATTTCTTTTTGCTAGTCATGCTGCTTGAAAGTCCTTGCTCAGTAGTTCAATTATGAGTTGAAGCGATGCCACCACCTCCATTTTGTTTCACGTCCTTTGCCATCCTCCCAATGTAGCGTTACCTGTTTGGTTGTTTTTCTCATCTTTACTGTTTACCTCAGCTTTGCTTTCATTTCCAGACTTTCCTTTATACATTACAGTAACACATTTATCCTCTTTTCTTAACTTGCGGGCACTATTCTCACTATTCATGTTAAAATGCTGCTGCTTGCTATGCATTACACCACCGGCGGCCATATTGAATACCAAATAAATAATTAAAAAATATATAAATAAAAGTTTACGGTTATTTTGTCTTATGTATAAGCTAGTGTATGGCGTTTTTGGTTCCAGGAAATGGGAAGCTGGTTGCCAGATGTAACTGTGGGTGGGCACTTTGCTGAGGTGACAGATCTGCAGTGGGAACCTGGAGGACAGTTCCTTTTGAGTGTTAGTGCTGATCAGACAACAAGGCTTCATGCTCCTTGGGTTCAGGACAACCAGAGTGAGGTATTGCTGCTAATTAATTTTGAAGAAACCTTTAAAATAATAACTCTCTTCAGTTTAAGTAAAACAAAATAAACTAAATTTAAATTAAAAATTTTTGTGTTTAATGAAATGTTACTTGCTTTTAAGTAAAAAATTCTATGCAGGAAATAAGTGTTAAAAGTAATGCTGTGTTTAGGGAACAGGACTGAAATAAATCCCATACCTGTCATTACTAGTTCAGATGCACAGTGATTCCAGTCAACCATCTGCAAACCATGCATGCAGTCTTATTCATCTGTGACAGGTGATTGAATGGGAAGAATGGAATGCTTTGGTTGTCACTAGATAGGGTGATTCCATGGAAAACTAACACACTTTTTTAGAAAGCGAAACATGGCCCCTTCATATTTACTTGGAAATTTAAATGTACATTGACTGTATATCTAACAGTCTTCAGGCAAATTATTAGTGTTATCTTATCAATCATTGAAAAGTTACAGTTCTTATAAAATTGTGAACATGAATGTTTTCATGTAGTGCATTTTAAGTCTCATTAAATGTAATTTTAAAGGTGTATTTACAATTTTTCAGCAAATACATTTTGAAAAAATAGGCCTTCATTTGAACAAATATTTTAAAAATATGCTAAAAATATCTCCAATTTCAATTTGTAGTTTAATTCAAGTTCAACCTGAATATTAAGTGTACAAAAATTTATTTTGTGCCTTCCAGTAGTATATGTGGTAACAATGCTATTATTAAGATATGAAGCAGTTCTGTTTTAACTTTTCATTCATAACTCTGCAACATCTGTTTTTATGGCTGAACGTTACATGCTGTATAGAGCACTTTTGTATGTATCTGCACAGTTGCTGGGGGATTTGGTAATTTGTTCTGATTTCCTGAGTGCTCTTTTGAGCTATTGAAATCTGTACTTTTTCATCCTCTTGTACAGAAAATCACTTGATGTTAGCTCCTGTACGAATTCTCGGCAGCGAGAAACTTTAGCTAGAGCTGCACTTCTGAGCAAGCGGAGAGAGCCATTTCGGCAGGTCCTCAGTCCCAAATGGCAGAAGGGGGAAACTCCAATGTTGCTGCATAATCTGCATGTTAATAGTTTTCATTTCACAGCGATAGATGGACAATTGCTGTCTTTGTACAAGAGGCGCGAAAACATTTCAGTTTTTGGGGTGTGTGAAGCTTGCTTGCCTAGATGTTTATTGTCCTCAAATTCCCTACCTTTTTGTTAAAGGTAATGTAACCTATGGGCTGTCCTCCATAACTTTCTGGCTGCAATATGTTATTCCGAATTACAAAAATGAGTTTTTCACCTTTTGCCATGTGTTGTCTTATTGGAATTTGCAATTAATTTATATACACATACATTAAGCTGAATGCTAACCATGGGTAAATCCTAGAAACTAGTAGACCCAGTGGTTTACTGTGGCCTGATGGCCTACGCTCGCCTCCTTTTCATAAATACATGTTGATAGGGGTTGGGTAAATCACTGTAGTTTTTACCATACATTGTCTTATTGGAATTTGCAAATACTTTATATATACATATATACTAACCTTAATGCATGGGGTAAATCCTAGAAACCAGTGGACCCAGTGGTTTGCTGGAGTTCACTACAGTCTTATTACTTACACTTGCCTTATTTTTGTAAATACAAGTAATAGGGTTGGGTAAATTACTGTAATGGTGGCAAATCTCCTTTGATTTCAGCAACAAAAAAATTATACATAATGTATAGTGCATTATGTGCATGGTGTTATGTTAGGCGGTAAATGATTATGGTGGTAGCAAATCTCCATTAACTCTGGAAAAAAAAAAAAAACATTATGTGAGGATTCGAACCCACAACCTTCACTATTATAGCATGATGCTCTAACCATCTCAGCGGTTATGCCTTTGTGCTTCAGTATCTTATTATCTAGCTATATCTATAAAAGTTACATAATCTTCAAATATAAACTTGTGGACCAATTTATTAATGAGTGGATTTTGCCAAATGACGCCATGGTCTCCTTTGATGTTGCATCTTTGTTTACTAGTATTCCTACAAAAAAAACTGCTCCTAAATCTCCAGAAATTGGCTAAAAAGTATAAACTTGACAGCAGAAGAAATTGAGGATTATTCCAATCTCACAAAACTGTGTATAAACCAAAACTTTTTTACATTCAACTGGAAAATTTACCAACAAATTTCTAGCTTAGCAATGGGTAACCCCCTTTCTCCATTTCTGGCAAATTTATTCATGAGTACTGTAGAAACACATTACTAAGGCATTCCCCTTCACCTTCAAAGCATGGTTTCGTTATGTGGATGACATTCTGGCAATAGTACCAAAAAAACAAGCAGAAGATGCCCTAAAATTACTAAATTTGCAGGACCAAAATATTAAATTGACTATGAAATTGGAGGAAAATGGTTATTTACCATTTTTGGACCTAAAAATATGCAGGAGAAACGACATAATTTCATTCGGAATATATAGGAAACCTATACATACAGATAATCACATAAAGAATAACAGTTTCAATCCTAAACCACACCAACATGCCATTATAAACAGCCTTGTCCATAGATAGGTAAACATCCCACTCAACAAAGAAGAGTATTCAGCAGAATACCGTTATATCATCAAAACAGCCCTCAACAATGGATTCAACAGCTCTTTAGTTGATAAGATCAGACATTTCGAAAGACAGAAAGATATTAAAAACACCACAACTCTCTCCGTGGTAAAAAGGACATGGTTTTTAAAAGATTCGCATATCATCCGTGGGCAAACAGGGCATTCATGAAAATCTTTAAAAATTGTGATATACGTTTGGCTGCACAAAATAAATTTAGTATTGGAAAGCTTCTGAACAACACCAAAAAGGATGTTATTCCACCCAGCAAGAAGTCAGGAGTGTATCAGATAGATTGTTTGGAGTGTGATCGGATATATATATATATACTATTAATAGAGCAATAAAAACTTCTAAAAAGCATAAAAACTCATAAAAAACACTCAGAGTGCAATATAAAAAGGTTCACATAAAACTTCACACTAAAAACCGTAAAATTGAACACTAAAATCACACTATATTTCGAGCTTGGCTCTTGGTCACGTGATGAAAATGAAGTTCATTTTCATCACGTGACCAAGAGCCAAGCTCGAAATATAGTGTGATTTTAGTGTTCAATTTTACGGTTTTTAGTGTGAAGTTTTATGTGAACCTTTTTATATTGCACTCTGAGTGTTTTTTATGAGTATATATATGCAAAACAATACAAAACAATACAAAATTTGGATTTTTTTTTTTTGATTGATTTATTTATGGACGCTCTTTAACATCTCAGGTCATCAGTGTCCCATTCAACTCAGGACGTGAAATGGCCGACAAATTTTGCTCAGAGGCTTCTCTTTCAGGCTTTAGGTTCTTTTTCGTGCCGCAAACGTACGACGCGTACTTCCCTTCGGAAGGAAGCCATACTTATGATTTTTATGCCAGAAAAAATCCATCGGTCCTGGCCGGGTTCGAACCCGCGATCTTGGGTGTAGGAGGCAAGTATGGTAACCACTACACCACCAGGACCGACTACAAAATTTGGAGACAAGGACCAAAGAACACTTCAGAAATTTAAGATATAAACAAGTTGATCAAACTGTTAAAAGCTACCACCAATCCCAAGGATTTGGCAATATGGAAAAGGATTTATATTTTAAAAAATAAACATAGAGTTATGAACTCAAATAAGTGTACTTACGAAGCTGTTGACAATGGAGTGGTATATATATAAACAATGTATACAGTTTTTTTCACACTAACTCCATTCACTTACATAAATTTGGAACATATGTTTTGGGAGCGATCCCTCCCATCTTCAGCCACAAAAAATACATTGGAAAAACGAAGAGGAATTTGGGAATCCGGAAAAAAGAACACTTCAGAAATATTCGCTTAAAACAAATTGATAAATCAGCAATATCAGCACACTTTTGGAATAAAAATCATGAAATTAAATCAGAGATAAAACTACTTAAACAACTTCATAATGCAATAGAACTTTCCACTTGGGAAAACATTTTCATTACAAAAAATAAGGATAATTTGATGAATTTTGATTTCCCTCCATTGGATGAACTCAGCAAATTCCTAATAGAACCAACAGATGCCGCCACAAGAATATCAAGAGACCCAACCGCCACGTTTAACAACAGTTTGTCAACAGGCTGAAGATGGGAGGGATCGCTCCCAAAACATATGTTCCAAATTTATGTAAGTGAATGGAGTTAGTGTGAAAAAAACTGTATACATTGTTTATATAGAGTTATGAATTTTGGCATTCCACCAATGAACTTTCTGTTCCATTATCTAATGGAACCACCAGATCCCACTATGTCACCTGCTAGAGTTAGTCAGTCCCCCAGCTGAAGAAGAGAGCAAATGCTCTGGAAACATGTTCTGAAGAATTAATCAGTTAGTGAAGTTTTTGTGTCACCTAATACTGACTCCTTTGTATATGTAACAATTTCATTGTTCCTAACTTCTTTTAGGATTGCAATTACATGTATTGATTTTTTGTTAAAGGTAATGCAACCTATGCATTGTCCAATAGTGGGGATGCAGGTAAAATATTGTAACTGTGGCAAATTTGCTCTTATTGGAATTCACAATTAATTCATTTACACACATGCTAACATAACATAACACTAACCTTGGGGTAATCCTAGAAACTGGTGAACAGGCAGATTAAAAATTTAAATATCTATTTAAAGCGCATATGTGCATGGTACTATGTTAGGGAGTAAATGATTGTAATGGTGGTACAAGTCTCCTTTAACTCCAGCAGAAAAAAAAAGTGTTAGACATGAGGATTTGAACCCACTACCTTCACAATTATAGCATGTCGCTCTAACCATCCAAGCTAATATGCTGTTGTGCTTCAGTATCTTATTATCTAGCTATATCTATGGAAGTTACACAAACTTCAAATATTGCATGTATTGATTTTTTTGTTAAAGGTAATGTAACCCATGCATTGTCCAATAATGCAGATGCACATTTGTTCTTATTGGAATTTGCAATTAATTCATTTACACATACGCTAAACTAACGTAACACCAACCTTGGATAATGCTAGAAATCGGTGGACCCAGTGGTTTAATGCAATAGTGGGAATGCGGGCAGAATAAAATTTGCAAATATCAATTTATAGTGCATTATGTGCTTGGTACTATGTTAGGGAGTAAATGATTGTAAAGGTGGCAGATCTCCTTTAACTCTGGCAGAAAAAAAAAGCATTAGTATGTGAGGATTTGAACCCACTAACCTTACAACTATAGCATGATGCTCTTACCATCTGAGCTATCATGCCATTTGCTTGAAAGTATTATTATCAAGCTATATCTGTGAAACTTATGCTACCTTTCTCCACTATTGCTCAGGAGTAGCTCGGGACTGCTGTCTAAGAATTAGTACAGGGGCTAAGGAAAATTAAAAAATCCAGCATGTATTGTTTGAACTAGTTGACACGAAAGTCAGCATAACACTGCTGTGGGTTCCTGGACATGTGGGCATTCAGGGCAACAAGACTGCTGATGTCACAGGAAATTATCTCTTTACCCCCTGCTACAATCCAGCAACATATTTACTTGGGTAAATTTAGTTTGTTTTTTTATGTAGAGCTGTTCTCTCGTTCTGGCACAAAAAATATTATTTACTTCAGGGAACAAATTTCAGGAAAATAAATATGTCCCTTTTACTTGATCTACCTCTTATGTTTTACATTGAGAAGTAGTAGTAGTTTTAGCTCCATTGCAGAATGGGTATTATATTTTAGTTACTGACACATTGTTAAGGGTGAATCACTCCTATACAACAGGTCACATTTTAATTAAATGCTAGTGCCTTCCAAAGTAAATCTGTGTGTTTGTTCATCTCTTGAGGATGTTCTTGCAGACAAAGTCATATCTGTTGAATGAAGGTTCCTTTTTATTGCATTTTAAGCTAATTTTTTTCCTGCTATTGGGTGTGTATTTTTAAAGTATGCATTTTATATATTGTTTTACATTTTTGCCCTAGTTATTTGTTTATGGTTTTTTACTTTTAATGGCCAACTTGCTATTTTTGTTTGTCTTCTGTGCAGTATTGTGGTATTTAATTATTCTTTATTATTGGTGCAGTTTTAGTGTGTTCCAGTACTAATGACCTAAGCACTTTGAACTCTTAAACAATCACCACATCCCAATTTGCTTATACAATTGATTTTATACCTAGAATAGATGAAATCATTAACAATATTAATTTTTCTATCAGTCATGAACCACTCCTCCTATTTTCATAACTTTGAATGTTTATTATAGTATAATACTTTTTTTCTCCTAATTTACATAAGTAAATAACTATTTCTTATTCCTTAAAATAACTATTTCCTTGAAGACCTTATTTCTCTGTTACTTACCACAGGCATGAATTTAACATTCAAATAACATATTTTCCAATTGGCCACCAAAAATATACTTTCCCACTTATGAGAGATAAAAAAACCATTCCATTTGCATTGGTGCATGAGGGAACTATTATATATAATGGTAAGGCAGCTTTCTGTTCCTGTCATTTCTGTTAAAAAAATGTTTGCAGCTGAGTTATCTTAAAATGCATGCATTAAGCATATATTAACTTAATAATAAATTATTTCTTTTTAATTTTTCTTATAACATACACATACTTTTTCACTTAGGAAAAATTGTTGCAATTGGACTAATTTATTGTTAATCATTCAATAACACAGTAGTTTGGGAATAATGCAGAGTGCAAGGCTTATTTTGGAATTAAGTAAGACTGAAAAAGTGAAAAAATAAAGGTAATGGGAATGATGCATCAAGATACACTGTTTAATGCATTTGGGCAAATGACTTTTTCTATTATATATTCAAAGCTGCTCAGGCTTGTGTTTTTTACCATTGTAGGTCACTTGGCATGAGATAGCCCGGCCACAAGTGCATGGTTATGACATGTCATGCCTTGCCATACTTTCAAGATATAGGTTTGTGTCTGGAGCAGAGGAAAAAGTCATCAGAGCTTTTGAAGCACCTAATAATTTTATGGAAAATTTTCATCGAATATGCAACATTAAACATGAAAAACTTCAGAATAGGAGCAATGGTAATCTGTTATATTTATTATTAGAAGTATCTTTTTTCATTAAAGTATACTTTCTTTATTAATAATTTCAAAATTGCATGTAAATAAAAATTGAAAATCTTACTAATGTAATTTTTACACTTTCAATGAATATAGTTTTTATAAGAGTTGCTATTGTTCAAGTGTATGTTAAAAACTACCTTTTTTCCTCCTTTGCTCAATTATGTCTCTTGTGATTTTTGTTGTTGTCTACCATTAATTTAATATAGCTGTGAATTGTTAAACTCATTTGTTTACAGTAATGGTTTGTAATTTCTTGCAGTTAATGCTATTCCTCAGGGAGCCTCTGTACCAGCTTTAGGATTATCAAATAAAGCAGTATATAATGAAGACAAAGAACTCCTTGCTGAAGATAGGCATGTCAAAGACGAATATCCAGAATTTTATTTTGTTGCTCTTGAATTGAAAGGTAAGCATATTAGATGGTATAAATAAAAGCAGGCAGTTACTCAAATCTGATTAAATCCAAGCATTTGCTTGGTTTCATGTAAATAAAAATGTTTATCCTGAACCTGCTGAGCAACTGTTTCTTTATCTTTGTCTCTGGGCAGCTGCTCGCAATTTGGTATAAATAAAAACAAGCCCTTGCTCACTTTTAGTAAGCAATTGCTTGCTATTAGATAAAATATTTTAAAATGCTTAAAAAAACACTCCCGTGGCCTCCCTCCTAATGAACAAGGAAACAGACTGAGTTAAAAACATTTAAAATATTAATATAATGATAAAACACTCTTAACTTTTCATTCTCTACATTTAAAAAATCAGGACATGTTTCATGAGACCTTTACTTACATGGTCAACTGATATGAGGGGCATGCCAAAAGTTTTTAGCTCCATCGCAATACACCACGGGAGGAAGTAGCCACTACGTGCATCTATAGCCTGATATTTATTTAGGATGGCCCAGAAAAAAATTGCAATATCTGTTGAGTCACAAGGGGGGAGAGAACTACGTCATCTGTTGACTAGTGCGTTATGAAAGATGGAGCCGTCTAGACGTGTCTTTCGAGCAATGATGCATTATGATTTCAAAAGGGGGCAGACCACAAGCAGAGCCACCAAATTTTGTAAGAAAATATTGGGGACCCTGCTCCTTCACTGGCCACAGTTAGAAACTGGTTTTGTGAATTTCAAAGGGGGAGAGAATCCCTAGAAGATGAGCCTCGTGCAGGTAGGCCACAAACTGCAGTTACACCCAAAAACATCAAAGTTGTGAGGAAAATGGTGAAAGAAGATCCGCATATCTCATTCCATGAGATAGGGAAGACAGTAAACATTGGATCAACAGCAGCACAAACAATTGTGCATCTACATCTTGGTCTCACCAAGAGATGTGCGTGTTGGGTCCCACATTTCCTCACCGATCATCAAAAAGCAGTCCGGATGAATTGGTGCAAATTTATGTTAAAAAGATTAATTCTGGTGAAAGTCGGGACGTATATAACATTGTTATGGGCGATGAAACGTGGATATACCTTTATGATCCAGAAACTAAACAGAAATCGCATGTCTGATGCTTTGAAGATGAACCACCTCCAACAAAAGTCAAGAGGGGCCGAAATGTTGGGAAAAAAATGGTCGCTTCTTTTTTCACAATTGGTTCTCACTTGAGAACCAATGCACAGTCACTGCGTCATGGTGCACCGAGTCCTGCCTTGCAGAGGCATCAAGCGGTGGAAGGAACAGCACCCAAGATCATGGAAGGGACATCTCCTGCTGCACCATGACAATGCCTCCTCTCATCACACTGCTGTCAGAACGATGGATTTCCTGAATGAAGAGGGCATCAGGGTGCTACTCATCCACCTTACTCACCAGACTTGGCCCCCTGTGGCTTCTTTGTGTTCCCCAAAATGAAGGAACAGCTGCAGGGGCGCCGATTTACGTCGGATAGTGAAGCCATTAGTGCATATTTGGAGGCTGTGAACAGTGTCGAAGAAAAAGTGTGACAAGAAATGTTTGCAAAGTGGTTTGCGCAAATGAATAAGTGTATGTGTCGCAGGGGACTATTTTGAGAAAATGCGAAAGAGTTTTGAAATTTAGTTGTGTTTTATGGGAACAACTAAAAACTTTCGGTATAACCTTCGTATATGATGTTTAAGAGTCGTTTTGTAACAGTTGACTGTGTGAGAAACAATTATACCGTCTTAAAAGAGAAAATGTGGACTGGCTTGCACAACACTTTTCAGAGGCAAATGAAACACAAGGTGGAGCTCTTAACAATGCTGAAAAGATGCAGATTTTTTTAAGGTATGTAGGAGATAACTGGGTTTCAAGCTGGTGTTGAGGAGGATCTTAGGCGTTACACAGGCTATGGTCTCAAATACATTCTGGGAAATTGTTAACACAATCAAGGATAAAGCAAGGGATTGGGTACGGTTACCTACAACTGCTGCTGCTCTTCAGGAAGCGAATGCAGAGTGGTCAGAATGATATGTTTTTCCTAATGCAATTGGTGCAGTGGATTGTACTCATATTTTAATTAGGAACCAAATATGCATGGCGATGAGTACATCAACAGGAAAGGAGTTCCCAGATTCAATGTACAGCCTAAATGCAGTGCAAGAGAAAGATTTGTGAGTGTTGTTGCCAGGCCTGGATTTGTGCACGATTCTCAAATATGGAAAAATTCAGATGTTTACACAGCAATGGCCAGTAATACTGCCAATGCACTGCTGCTAAGTGATTCAGGTTATGGTATTGTACCATCGATGACTGCTAATCAAAATCCTACTACTCCAGAACAGAGAGCATACAATAGGTGCAATACAAAGGAGCAGGTAATTATTGAACAATGTTTCAGTCAAGTTAAACAGTGGTTCCCAATTCATTTTTAAAAAATTCTGTGGGGGCTCGCACGTGAAGCTTGTTAAATGTAAATTATAATTATAATTAATCACGGACATACAGAATTGGACACATGGGATAAGATTTGCATTCATAAACATAGGGATCATCTTATGAATTTTGATATTATAGGAAAATGTAATACCAATTTCCAGTTTATAAAGAAAAACCACCTGGATGGAGCCACAGGTCCTCATAGATGTTAGTTTATCATACCAGTTGTCAAGTTGGTTGTAGATGGAGAGGATGTCTCTTCGAAACCGGTCCCACCATATTTAAAAGTAGTGAAGCATAAGAGTGTGTTAGATGACAGATTAATTATAATTTAGTGGTTCCCAATTTTACAAAAAAAGATAAGATTACCTACCCAGAAAATACCTTTGGTAATAATATGCTGTGTGGCTCTGAATAATGTGGCCAAACATCTAAAAGAGGAGGACTTTGATGTACTTGGACTACAGGCTGGGGATGAAGACTGTGTACCAGCAGCAGCTGTTAGCAGAACCAGAAGCAATCTGCATTAGGGAGAGAGGGCAGTAGAGATGGGATGATATAGCAAGAATAATTCATTTGGCGCAACTCTTAGTGACTTAGTGACTCACATCACTATTTATAACTCTAATTTCACAAGGTATGCTCACGTTTATTAATCTCTCACTGTAGTGTGAACATATGTTCCTTATCAATACTTATCAATACTTATCATTAACAACATCAACATCAACAACATCAATACTCCCTCTTACTATTTAGCAAAATGGTTAGCTAATAGATTCAAGGCATTACCAAAATTTCAAACCAGGAGCATAAATAATTCATATCAGTTAATAGAAAAAATTAAAGACATAAAATTGCACCCCTCTGACACTCTTATATCTTTCGATGTAGAATCTCTGTTTCCTAGCATACCAAAAGAAAAACTCCTGATTTATCTACATGATTGGCTAAAAACAAGTGGAATTAATGATATACACATAAAAGAATACATCAAACTGACAGAAATTTGCATAAACCAAGCCTTTTTCACTTTTAAAGGAAAATTTTATAAACAACAAGCAGGACTTACAATGGGCAGCCCCTTATCTCCATTTCTAGCTAACCTCTTCATGATTAGATTTGAAACACACATCAACACAGCGTTTCCATTCATATTTAAGTATGATACAGATATGTGGATGATATATTTGCCATAGTTGACAAAAAACTCATTGATGATGCCTTAAAACTTCTAAATATTCAAGATAAAAACATTTCATTTACATACGAAATAGAAACAGATAACATGCTGCCATTCCTGGATATTAAAATAATGAAATGCCAAGAAAAACTTAAATTTGGAATATACAGAAAGAATACACATGCAGATAATCACATCAAAGCTGACAGTTTTAACCCTACAGCACACAAATATGCAGTAATTAACAGTTTAACACACTGGCTAGTTAACCTACAAATTAGCAAAGAAGAATATTTTAAAGAAATATTATATAAAAATAGAAGAAACAGCAATTAAAAATGGTTTTAAAAAAGAACTAGTACATAAAAAGGTGCAGAAATTCAAGAGACAAAAACATATCAAAGAAACCACAACACTTTCAGCAAAAAAAGATAAACTTATTTTTAAAAAATTCACATATCATCCATGGGCCACAAAAAAATTTCAGAATATTCTTAAAGATTTTAATATCAGGTTGGCACCGATTAATAGATTTAATGTTCAAAATTTGCTGATAAATAATGTTAATGACAGTATTCCACAAGAAGAAAAATCAGGTATTTACAAAATAAACTGTGCAGAATGTGAAAAAATCTACATAGGGAAAACAAAGAGAAACATTGGGACACGGTTAAAGGAACATTTCAGGAACATAAAGTACAAGCAAATAGAGAAATCAGCAGTAGCATATCATTTTTGGACACAAAATCACGACATAATAAATAAAACAAAATTATTAAAATCAGTACAAGGACCTACGGAATTAGCAACCTGGGAGAAAATCTACATCTACAAATACAAAGACAGCATAATGAACTTCGACATTGTTGGGGATGAAAACATAAACTACAAGTTTATCACACCGCCACCAGAGCAGAATATACATTCCCACACCTCAACGAATGATCTGACAGTTGAACTTTAGCATGGCTGAAGATGGGAACAAAATGTTCTCGAAACCGGTTCCATACATTTATGAAAAGTAAGTGAAGCTTTAAGAGTGTGTAGTTCAACTGAATCGTACAATGATATTCATTAATATGTTCCTTAGTCACTGCTCTTGGGAATAAAAACATCTACGTAGATATAGAAAAGAGCAAATAAGTGCAGACAGGAAAGGAGATGTATAGACAAGCAATAGATTAAAAAGTGTGAGCTTGCAAAAACTAATTATTTAATTAGGTACCTAAAAATTTCAAGTTTACAAGAATCATAAATAACTAATTATCTAAAACACAATTTATTAAATAGCCCTAAAGATTCATAATAACTGGAAGTAAATCTCCACTTTTTTGTTCTCTTTTATTTCTCCAGTTGTAATACTTCTTTTGCAAGCTTTAGTACTTCAATTTTCAGCTTGTCCTTTTCTTCATTAGTTTTGTTCTTTCTTTCTGCTTAAGCATTGTTTGTTGTTTGAGTAGAACTAACCTCTGCAGTTAATTATTACTTAATCCTGCTGTTTCATCATTAGGATCATTTAATTTCTGCTATCCTCCAGACTGCATGGTACTGTATCAACAGCCAGATCTGCATCATCAGCAGTTAACATCCTATCTTCAACACTTGGAATGGGCTCCTGTAATTTACTTGCCATCAAGGCTGAAGCCATTGGTTCGAACCTGACATGTAACCCTCCTGGAAAGATTAAAAGTGTATAAATTACTTTTTCAGCAGAATGTAATAGATTAATGTTAATAAATTGTGTGTTTAGTTTGTTTCTGATTCTTACCCGTCATTATTGTTATAGATGGATTTGACTCCACCTGCAGGATGTGCAGAATCTTCTGTTCTCATTCCTTTAAAACAACTGGCTTATTGCCAGTTTATTTCAGATCACTTTTGAACTTTATTCTAGTTTTGACATTGAGTTGCTTATTTTTTTTAAATATTTGACCTTCAGTGATAGGAGTATGAAACTGCTCCACCAACTGTTGCTTTATTGCAGCTATTGCTAAATTTTTTCTTTGTGTACTTTTCGGTAACTGTGCTTTAATTAAAATATCTTTTTGGTCTTTAACAGGTCAACAGGCGTGCTGTGAATGCACTGCTTTCTTAACCATAGTAGATGAAATATAGATGCAATACTAAAATTTCCTCTTGGAGAAGTGTTTGTTGCTAGCTAATTTTATCTATTCTCATATGCAAGCACAATCTTGAGTGATTTCATCTTACCTGAGTACGATAATGCTAAACAGGATGTGAGTGAGGTCATAATGGTCCGCTTTCATTACTAGAAGACTGATACATAAACAAAGCAATATACAAATGATGCACACATATGTAGAGCAGGATTGCTGATACAAATCAAAAAACCAGATTATAATTAAGAATTTCCTATAAAACTGATCCTAAATTAGCTTTCAATGAAATGAACCTCTTACTGTAGGGCTTTTAATTCATGTTAACACATATACAATTTTGGAATTACCTATTTTATATAGATTTTAATTGCAGAAATATCAATAAAATAATGCAAAATCAAGTACTAATAATGCTCTTTTCATATATCATTTGGCAAATGACAAGGTTCTTAATACTATCATATTTAAGAAATCAGGGCTTGAATTTAGGAAGAGAATGAATGTCATCTTTGAAAGTCAGGCGAATCTGAATTTCTATTTTATAATTTACCAAACCTGTATTTCATTTCTGTTATTTAAAATCTTTATTTCCATTTAGTTTATGAATTGTTAGTATGTTTAACATGAATAGTATATGAATATTTAAGTAGTATATGAAGTAGTATAAGTAGTTAATAGTATATGAATATTTAAGTGCAGCAAAGATTTAAATCACCTCCTGACAACACTGGGCATGTTTGTTTACTCAGCTGATTGCTATGGTGAAGGTCACAGCTAATAGTAATTGCTCGGCAAAGAGGAAAATTTTTTACATATACACCAAACCAGGAGCTGATGCTCAATTCTCAACTTGCTTGCATTGCTCATGGGGTGGAATTATAGTGCAGTAGAACAGTGATTCATCATTCCTATTCTTCATTTTCATCTATGAAGTCAATTCCAAAAGTTATGTACATGTAGATCTATAATGGAATCTAATTGTATAATTGGGAGAATGATTGCTCATTACAAGGTCACTCTCTCTCCAACACAGTGATTCAGTATTACAAGGAATCCTGTCCACTGAACCCATAATATGTGCATTTGGTATGATAGCAAAAATATTAAGGACATTTTCAAATGCAATTTTTTCAGCAAATGCCCTTTCCTTCTTATATGCATTAACACTTACAGTGTACATATGGCAAAGTTCAGATATGGAGATGCACAGCCCTTCAGATCATCACAATATTTGTCCACTACATATATATAAAAATTAAAATTCTGTGAGAGAAAACTTGAACACAGAACCAAAATGTCTTGCAGTGTATGTTTGTGGTGAAGGAACTCTTGATCGCCATACAATTTCTTGCTGGGCATTGTGCTTTTGGTAGGGCTGGAGCAGAATCAAAGATAATCACTGCTCAGGCCAGTCCCAAACTGTGATTGACAAGACATCAATTACCATAAGTCTTGTACTTACGAAGCTGTTGACAATGGAGTGGCAATCTACTTCAACTCATGTATACACATTCTTACACTAACTCCATTCACTTACTCTTAATTAAGACGCGTTTCGGGAGAATCTCTCCCATCTTCAGTTGCTGACTGAACCTCTGCTATTTGAAAATATGGCTGGACAAACTGCTGTTCCTGTGGTGGCCTCTGTTGGTTGAAGTAGGAAGTCGCTGAACTCGTCTATGGGGGAAACTCGAAATTCATTAGGCTTTGTTTATTTTTCAATATGAAAATTCTTTCCCAAGTGCACAACTCCAAAGGGCTGTGAAGATGTTTCAACAGCTTTATTCCCGGTTTTATTTCATGATTTTTGGTCCAAAAGTGAGCTGCCACTGCTGATTTATCCACCTGTTTGAATCGAATGTTTCTAAAATGTTCTTTCTTTCGAATTTCCAGATTTCTTTTTGTTTTTCCTATGTAGCTCTGTTCACAATCTGCACATTTTATTTCATAAATTCCTGATTTCTGTTCTGGTGGTATGGGGTCTTTTAGAGTGCAACCTAACAAATTCTTGATGTTGTATCTGTTCCTTGGGGCTAAAATTATTCCATGTTCTTTGAAGATTTTTTTGAACTTGTTGTGGTAAATTGGATGGTATGTGAAACTTTTGAATTTTAATTCTTCTTTTATATTTTTCAATGTGGAAACTTCCCTTATCTCTTTTTGTCTTTTTGATTTTTTGATAATTTTTATCACCGTGTCCTTATTAAAACCATTCTTTATAGCTGTCTGTATTATTTGTTTATATTCCATTTTGTATTCTGCTTTTGTGAGTGGAATATTCATCAATCTGTGTGCCAAACTGTAAAAAATTGCATATTTATGTGGAATGGGGTTATAACTCTTATTTTTAATGTAGTTTTCTGTATGTGTTTCTTTTCTGTGAATTCCAAAATTTAAACCATCTCCATTTCTTATAATTTCTTATAATTTTTTCCCTTTAATTTTCAAGTCATGGTATAGGTATGTGGATGACATTTTTGCAATAGTACCAAAGAAACTGTCAACAGATGCCCTGAAACTTCTTAATTTGCAACATAAATCCATACAATTTACTATAGAAGAAGAAAGAAATGGGTGGCTACCATTTTTAGATTTAAAAATTATAAGAAATGGAGATGGTTTAAATTTTGGAATTCACAGAAAAGAAACACATACAGAAAACTACATTAAAAATAAGAGTTATAACCCCATTCCACATAAATATGCAATTTTTTACAGTTTGGCACACAGATTGATGAATATTCCACTCACAAAAGCAGAATACAAAATGGAATATAAACAAATAATACAGACAGCTATAAAGAATGGTTTTAATAAGGACACGGTGATAAAAATTATCAAAAAATCAAAAAGACAAAAAGAGATAAGGGAAGTTTCCACATTGAAAAATATAAAAGAAGAATTAAAATTCAAAAGTTTCACATACCATCCAATTTACCACAACAAGTTCAAAAAAATCTTCAAAGAACATGGAATAATTTTAGCCCCAAGGAACAGATACAACATCAAGAATTTGTTAGGTTGCACTCTAAAAGACCCCATACCACCAGAACAGAAATCAGGAATTTATGAAATAAAATGTGCAGATTGTGAACAGAGCTACATAGGAAAAACAAAAAGAAATCTGGAAATTCGAAAGAAAGAACATTTTAGAAACATTCGATTCAAACAGGTGGATAAATCAGCAGTGGCAGCTCACTTTTGGACCAAAAATCATGAAATAAAACCGGGAATAAAGCTGTTGAAACATCTTCACAGCCCTTTGGAGTTGTGCACTTGGGAAAGAATTTTCATATTGAAAAATAAACAAAGCCTAATGAATTTCGAGTTTCCCCCATAGACGAGCTCAGCGACTTCCTACTTCAACCAACAGAGGCCACCACAGGAACAGCAGTTTGTCCAGCCATATTTTCAAATAGCAGAGGTTCAGTCAGCAACTGAAGATGGGAGAGATTCTCCCGAAACGCGTCTTACTTAAGAGTAAGTGAATGGAGTTGGTGTAAGAATGTGTATACATGAGTTGAAGTAAATCAATTACCATTGTTGCTGTGCTTATTGAAGAGAATCATCATATGTCAGATCACTCATTAGCAAGTTTGTACAACATGTCTATTCACTGGATTTTAAATGACTCACTGTTAAAAAGAAAAATTGCTACTTGCCCCATAAATTGACCTTGAAGAGAAGGTAACCAGAGTCAGCATCACACAGAGCTTTGAAAGGGAGGAAGACACTTTCCTGAATAGAATTGTCGCAATTGATGAAAGCTGGGATCTAAGTCACAATCAGGTTAGTTCCGTCACGAAATTAATTTTAAATTTTCCTTGTTTTCGTTTATGAATATATTTTCCCACATTGATAATTCTAAGGGTTTCTTAAAGAGATTTTAAGAGTTGGAAGTTGTGTGTGTTTTTTTTTTCTTTTTATTTTTTTCACATAAATGGTATGCTACTACTGAGTTTTCAATGTGTTTATATTTTACATTTCTCATGTGTCCTTAAACTGTAGTGTTCTTTTTTGTTTTACCTTATATTTCAAATTTGCAGTCTTTGCAACTGATTTCATAAATCCCTGATTGTTTTCCTGATGGAATTTTGTCTATTGTGTTGTTTTTTAGGAGAGTTTTTAAACTGCATTTGTTCACCGGAACCAAAATAATGTTGGCATTATTAAAAATCTTCTGAAATTTTGTTGAGCCCATGGATGGAATGTAAATTTCTTATATATATGATCTCCTTTATAGCCTTTCAATATGGTGATGTCTTTTATTTGTTTTGAATTTTTCTATTTTCTTTTTGACCAGATCTGTTGTATAGCCTTTTTTCTATGCTATATCTATGACATTCGGTACTCTGATTCTTATTCTGTCTTGCTTATTGGTAGGTTTGTTAATCTGAATGTGAGGCTATTGATTATTGGGGGTTGTTGTTTTGGATTGTGGTTGTTTTTTATATAATTATCTGTATGGGTATCTTTTCTGCATATGCCAAATTCCAGTATATTGTCATTTTTTATAATCTTTATAACCAAAAAGGGAAGAACCTTGTTGTTTTTATTTTCATTGTGAATTTAGCTGTCTTGTAGGTTGAGTAGTTTAATTGTGTCCTCTTTCCATTTTTCATTTACTATTGCAAAGATGGTTGGTTGCTAGTAGCCATTGGGGATGTTGATATTTATTATTTTTTCCCTAGCTTCCAAATTATTTTTCATTTATTTGTTGCTATCTACTTGTGCAAAGACATCATCAAGATAACAATGATTTCCTCATAAATAATTTGTTATATTATACTATATTTCACTGTGAAAATCCCCACCATTTGAATCTATGCTAATATGTGTTCCTTGTTACTTCTGTCCTGATGCAAACAAATATAAATGTGTCACTCTGCAGTGCATTGCTCCAATTGGCTAAATAGCACAGCTAGTGCTACAAATAGCTGATGCAAAATGTTTAAATGTTAATTCTGATTACTGTTTACAAATTGTAGTAATAACATTTTTGCACAATTAACTACTCACCACTTTCAATGAATTTCCTTGATAGTGTTTCAGAATGATAGCAGAACCAATACATGCTTCTGCCATGGCCCTTCTTTGCACTATACAGAGAGCAGCTTATGAGTAAATTACTAACAATTAAAATACATAAGGTATTCATAGCAACTGCCAACTCTCAAAATTATTATAATATTCATTAATATGGTTTTCTCAATGAAGACTAGCTCTTATTAAAGTTTAAACGGTAATTTTCTTTATGGATTACTGTGCATAACATCAGAGGTGCAGGCCGTCTTGAAGCCAATGAAAAATGAGCTGCAATGCACTATTATATTTACATTAGGGTGAAAGTAACAATGAAAAGATAATAGACATAGATATTAAACTTGCTTTTACCTTATTTATTTGTACTGAAATTCCATTCTACAGATCTTTTCACAAAAGTTCTTTATGACTTTGATGTTGAAGTTAGAAACCTCAGATACCATTTTTTTCTGAATTGATAACATCACAAGTACATTTAATCTATCCTCACCCATGCAGTAAGTTGATATCAGCATTATTAATAGAATTCTAAACACTTTTGTTACTTCTTTAAAAACATTATAATCTAGGGCAACAGAAATAATGAATTTCAAAATTTGTAGATGACTAAAATTGTTTCCACTATATTCGAATTTCTCATAACAAACCACATAATTCAGTATTCAACAGTGCCTTGTTCACCATTAGAAATGCTTCACAGAATAATTCAGTATCATGAACTGGCAATTCTGTCTTGTAGTTTTCATACTTTCACTTCTGCCTGTGGTGCCTCAGTGGTAAAATGGGTTGTAAACACACACACACACAAAGAAAAAAACTTTCACTTGAAAATAAATTGGCTCCAGAAAGGTAGTTTTTTAATTCAAACTATTCTCTTATTTGAAGAAGAAGCACTTGCAGACCTCCTTGCAGCAATATGTAAATCTTGAATGTTAGCCCCACATTTCCTTTGGACTTGTGGTACCTTATCAGTTTGTTGTAAAGCAGAAGGTAAATTATGTCTAATTTCTGATACAAGTACCAAAACTATTTTTGGCCTCTGTACTCTAAAAACATCAGTTCCAATCTTTTGAAATTGACTTTAAAGAATGTTTACATTGGGCATATGAATATTAAAGTAATTCAGTCAAAATATGAATATACGTTCATCCAACCACTTTAAAAAACTAGCATCCTATCAAATAGTTTCAGTATTGAAAGATTTTTCAATCCCATTTAAAACTTTCTGAAAATACTCCTTAAATGATTCCCTGTTTTTGTGAACTGACTGAATAATTCTGGATTTATAAGCTCATCTGGTTTCTGGCAGGTTTGGTATTCTTATGTGACAGATTTTTTTCTAAGGCAACTGTCCTCTCAGATAAATTTGAGAAGAATGCTGAAATGCCTTTAAGGTTGCAGAAGAAGACTTGCACTAGATATTTGGGTTGATACCTGTTCTGTAACTTCAATTGATGAGCTTAACAATAAAAGTAATGGGCATTGTTATAAATCGTCTTAATTTTAACATTGAATTCTGCTGCTCCATCATATGTCTCTCTGCAATCCATTTTCCATGTTGGTGTTCCAATACTGGTGCAAAATTTTCTAGAGTACACTTTGACCAGTCAGAAGCATCATGACTTTCTGCATTAACAAACATTCAGAATTGTTCATTAATTTTGCCACATAATCAGAAAATTATTACAGTGTGTATGATTTGAAACTTCAGTTATATTGTCAGTCATGCAGGCAAGAAAATATGACAGTTTTATTTGCTTTAATATATATCTCTTTCAATATATATCCCTTTCACACCTATAGCATACAGTCTGACAGTTCATTTTGGATAGCTTATGTTCCTTTAAAACTGTTGTATTTTCAAAGTGGTTCTTTAGTGTGGAATTTCTTGCATAACCTTTAATTACTTCCAAGAACACCCCCCTATGAACTATAAGGCAGTATTAAGGGCTTCACTCTGTCGTCGTCATCATCATCATCATCATCATGAACCTTGCAATTGATGTTACCATTCACATCATCATCATCATCACCACCACCATTATTAAGTTTGTAATTAATGTCACCATTCATATTATTATTATTATTATTATTATTATTATTATTATTATTATTATTATTATTATTATTATTTTCGTTTTCATTGATTATGTATGTATTTCTTTGTATGATATGTAGCAATCATAATTAGTATATTAATTGTATTACTGTATGTATATTATATAGACAAAATTCTAGGCATCACATCATGACAAGAATCTACGCAGAGGAGGCCACTTATTGCTGGCCTAGTCCACATTGGCCCTGCACCTCAATCATCACCTGCATGGAGGCAATCAATCACTGACATCAGTCGCATATCTGACATCATTGTGTGGGTATAATTAATCTGCACCACCATTGCTAAAACGGTCCCACCTGTTAAGTAAATCTAGTGATTTGTCATATCCATGGAGAGGCAAATTACAAATTCCACATAGTTTGAGAACTTCTGTAATTGCTGAGAGAATTTCATGATTTTTTTAACATTTTCCATTTTCATAATGAATCCTAATTGTGTCTGTGTTCATACTGCTCCAATTACTAATGATATTAGTTATACCAAGCAATCAGCAACTAACTACATTTGATTTATGTTTAGCTGAATCCTCATGTTTTTTAAATTTTCAACCTAATTACTTAAAGTCACAAATCCACTTTTTGTCCACTTAACAGTCTCCAGATTTGAGCAAAGAGCAAACATACAAACAGGAAAAAATGCATAGCATCTTCAGTCATAAAGCCACTGGTCTTTTCATACAGGGTTAAATTTTCTTCTAACTCCATTGTGTTTTACTAGTTGGAAACTATCAGAAATATTGGTTTTCTTCATTCAACAGTTTAAAGTTCAGTTACTTAATAATGTACTACCAAAATTTTCCACCCCTTATTTTTAGTTTAAGCATCAGCTCTGTCTTGTGTTGGAGACTACTTATTTTACCCTATGTGAGTGCAGCTAAAGAAGTACATCCACCATCAAGAGTCAGATAATAGAGCATCTGCTTGCCAACTGGTGGGCCCTGCTTCAATTCCCAGTCAGGATATTGCCAGATAAAAGTTTACCAGAATTTTCCCCTACCGTGAAAAGATAAATATCTGATAATATTAGATGGAAGGGTTCCAGAGACTCATTCAAATCAGTTCATCAATATCATTCATTGTCTTGACAAATCTTGGTAGCTAATGGAACTTGATAAAATAAAAAAGCATAGGAAAGTGCCCCTTATTCAAGCTGAATGGGACAGCTATAGTTCAGATATTCAATTGTTTAGATAACTGAACCTAGAAATAATAGAGTGCATAATATTTAACTGCATCTATAAAATAACGCTACCATTAAAATGCATGTTTGCTTCCTTGATAAATTCTTTTTTTCACTTTGAAGTGAAGTTTAAATGTAAACTGCAAAATGTTTTCTAGATTTCATTTAAAATTTGTAATTTGTTAACACATGATTTTGTTGAATTGAATACCTCATGCTTGTATATATAACACACCACAAAGCTTAAGTACTTTAGTACAGATTAGAACATAATGCTTGAACTAATTTTCTGACAAATGTGTTGGCCGCTATTGAAATCATAGCATGAGTAAAGAACTCATGATATGTGTTAAGAATTAAATCATTTGAAGTCTGATATATGTGAACATTGATGCACTATCCTATCCATGTGAGAGAGAGAAAGAATAAGAGAGCTATTAAATTATGCAATAGTATTTACAAAGGTTACTTAGAGCAGGTGATAATAGTAATAAGGAATGTGCACTGAGAGAAAACATTAATTCAGATAATTGATGTTTGGATAATTATGTTCTAACTACTGTATACTTGATTCTGTTGTGTTTATGGCATTCTGTATTTATTTATAAAATGATGTGTATGATAGCTCTTAGTTTATTTGGATGGCTTGTATCTCTTTTCCTGTCTTAGAATTTGCTTTTGAAGAAAATTGTCTAAAATCAATATTATACAAAAATTAGATCAACATATGGATATGATCTCTGTTGTTATTTGTTTTATTTTATTTTATTTTGTTATTTATTTTTTTCCCAGAACCTCCCACAGAGGAGAATTTGTTGCAGAACACTCTTTGGCCAGAGGTTCATAAACTATATGGTCATGGATATGAGATATTTGCCCTTGCATCAAGAAATGATGGAAGTATATTTGCCTCATCTTGCAAAGCAACCACTGCAGAGCATGCAGCCATTATTCTTTGGTAACTAATTTTCAAAAGAAATGCTACTATTGGATGTTGAATTGTTATGTAGTTAAATTAACTAGCTTATGGACTGCCAGAGCACACCTGGTTACTGGGGAAGTGCAGCTGCCTAACCAGAAAAGGGAAATAGTGTGCCTATGGTAAAATTAATATTTTTGCATATTAGTATATATATAATATTCTGAAGGTATAAAATGATATTGCATTAAAAACTGATAATAATAAGTTCTAACTGTGTTATGTAAGATGTTGAAAACGATTCCCCTCAGCAACAGTACATTGCCAGCATCTGCCTAGGAATCTCCTGTAATTTTTCTTCAATAAAAACAGTTGTTTGAAATATGTTTCTTGTCATTGAGAAATCCTGTCTCTCATAAATTTTTAACAAGTTGGCAAGTAGTTTTTGTACCTAGAACATGATTTCTGGGATATTTTCTTGTAATCGTTTTACCATTTCTCTGGAAGAATCTCTTTTTATGAGTACTGTATACATAAATACCTGTTCTTTAAGATTATATTTATATAGTAGCACAACCAATGAAGAACAATAAGCAAACAATTTACAAACAAAAAGTACTGAGTAACACGAATGCACAATCACTTGCAGTTAAAGCCCCCTCAAACTGATCACAGGCTGCTACCTGTACATGCATTATACAGTCTGACTTCTTCCAGGATGCAGCTATGCTCTGTCTGCCCGTAACTCAAAAACTTTGCTGTATGTGTCAGTATGGAAAGACTGTATATGTATATGTCAAGAATAGTGATTTTCTTACACATATGAAACTGGTAAGATTTTTATTTTCATATTTTTGAATTTTAACTAGTATAGATTTTATGCATGAGGGCTGGTCAATAAAGGATGACCATACTTTTTTACAGGCACAACTTCTTTTGCTAAAATTTAACTTTGCAAATTTTTATATCCTACATTAAAGTATTCAAACTGTTCACACTAACCCCATTGACTTATTTAATTAGTAAATGGAGTTGTGTGAACAGTTTAAATACTCTAAAGTAGGATATATTATCACTCTGTTGTATATTGCATCATAAGTACAATTATTTTTTTAATTTGCAAATTTTGTTAGCTTAATGTTTAACATACACTTGTTACTATGTAGTTTCATTGTTGTCAATTCCAATTCCCTCCTGTGAAAGGTGTGCAAGTTCAGACATGTTCAGTTCCATCTACATCAAAATGGAAATGACATATGATAAAAACAATATGCTGCTCTGAAATTCCACTTTTGTCTCAACATATCTTCAACCGAGGCCTGTGAATATAACAGGAGGCATTTAGAGAGTTTTCTTCTCTATAGCACAGATGGAAGGTGGTTTAAAATGTTTGATGAGAGAAGACAATCAATTTCAAAGGAAGGTGGACCCAGCAGTCAGGTTTGTGCTCTAATGGAAGAAAACATTAATACTGCTTCTGTAATTATGAGAGAGAATCATCTAAAACATTAGGAACACTTTCAGTAATTCTGAAAATTTCACATGGAATTTCTTTCAAAGGGAGTCACTTGGGTACATCATTTCAATCCTAAGAGCAAACAGCAAAGCTCTGTGTGGAAATCTCCATCATCAACAACATAAAAAAAAAGCAAAAGTGGTTGCTTTTGCAGGGGAAGTTAGCTCATTTCATTTTTTTGATATTTAAGGAGTGGTATACCAGCTTATAGCACTACATGCACATGTAACTGGATAATACTACAGAGATATCCTGAAGACTACAAGGCCATGTCGCATGCAAAAGGTACACTTCATGCAACAAGCTGAAAGTTGCATCATGATAATGAATGGCATCACATCACAATATCTCACAAAAATCTATGTGAATTATGTAACTCACTCTCCCTATAGCCAGATTTAACCCTGTGTGACCTTTTTCTTTTCCCTGAACTAAAGAAATATCTTCATGAGAGGCATTTTCTATCATCAGTATCAGCAGGTGAAGGCTGCAGAGGTGAATCTGAAGGATTTGTCAGAAAAATCATCAAAATTATGAAGATGAGTTAAGATATGTTGTCAAAATATCATTCTTTATTGAAAGCCCTCGTAGTAAAAGCCTTTTATGTTAAAGAAAGAGAAGCACACTTTATTTCTTTTTTTGAAGACTGAAATTATATTCAAAATGATTTAATACTCTTGTGATTTTAAGGTTTTTGAGATAGTGATATAAGATGCTGTATCTGAGATGAGTTATAAATGCAGTACTGTTTTGACATAGGGATGTAACTACTTGGAAGCAGATACAGAAATTGACATCACATCAGCTCACTGTTACGCAGATGTCCTTTTCTCCTGATGATCGTTTTTTGCTTTCGGTGTCTCGTGATCGAAAATGGACTTTGTTTGAGCAAGAAAAAGGTAACAATCCACATACATTTGTGTTTTGAGTAATATTGCACATATATCTAAGATTCCTAATATATTTATTTCACGAAAATGCTGAGTGGTTGTCTAGTTGGAGCTAATCTCACATGTTTTGGGAATAGGGTTAAGGTATACTTGTTAAATCTGATGCTGCCATTGTGAAAATAAGAAGAGTTTATGTGTAAGATATGTATGGGCATATGGAAAATTAGTGAGACATGTTTCACATAGTTACTAGATAATTTTCATAAAAATAGGAAAATTCCCTCACTCCCTTAATATGCCCAAATCTTAGAGATTGCATTTTATACTCTGTTTTCAAATCCATCTCACAGATATATTCACAAAAAATGCCAATAAATGAGGTCATTAACACAAATTACCGAAAAAGAACAAATGAATTTTTGGATTTTGGCTTTCTTATTTACTCTTCTACTAGCAACTATGTAGGTGCATTTGTCAATTGATTGATTACTCATTGCTATTCCAGGAAGTAATGAACTTTTCCATCAAAATCATGGCATGCCAAATTGAAATTGCTGAAGTAAATTTTATTTAGAAATTTAATAACTTATTAGAAAAAAATTTACATTAGGTTGGGAAGTGGGAAACTTTGTACAAATCTTTAAAATTTCAAGAAAACCTGCAACATTGGGAAATCTGGAAACATAACTGCCACACCCAACAGCATCTCTAGTTCATCTGTTGCTGCATGCAAAATCCTGTTCACCACCCCCTCTAGATTGCGGGTTAGATGTTTAGGAGAAATGAACGATTGACTTTTAAAACTTATAAACCAAAATTTTTTATTTATTATTCTCACAATCTGTTACATCAATGTATCAGCCTAAATATTGAAATATTAGCTTGTAAGTACAGTTTAAATAATTGAAAGTAATATTTGTTAATTTTTAGCAATCACAGTCAACTTTTTTGAGTTTCATTTTTAATTCTTTAACAGTTTAAATACTTTAGTTAATGAGTCCATTATATACTCTTATATGTCTACTTATTTATTGGCAGAACATGTTGGTAAGTGGAGAGATAGGAGTATATAATGAACTCTTTATCTAAAGTGGTTAACTTATAATTACATCTCCACCATGGAAGCTCTACAAAATTACATTTAATAGTAGTATAAGTTTGTATCTATGTATGACTAATTTTCATTGTTTACTATAGCTATTCCAATAACAAACGATGTAAATATATAATGCAACCAATATATTGGGGAATGTGCTAATTAAACATATATTTGAAGACATCAACTGAAGATGTAAATTTTAGGTAGGTTGGTAAAAATTGCTTCCATTCAGTAATCACAGCATTAAAATACTGCATATTTTCATGTTATCATCCAAATCCAAATTTGTTAATCAATAACCTATAATAAAGAGAAACAACTTTTTAGATTACTTAGCAATTTGAACATTTTATCTACATTAGGACACAGCCATTTTGTGACTGGTAACTTAATATGTATTTCTTACTATCTTTGATATGCTGATTTCAAATATGAACAAAATCTTCCTGCATACACTGTTCGTTGGTTACACATAATGCGTTTTCTTAATGTAAGCGTCCTTTCCCAATATAAAATTTCATCTCATGTATCATCAGTGTTCACTGCCCTTGATGCCTCAGTAGTAAAAAACGGGCGTTAAACACCATTAAAAAAAAAGTAAGCCAGGTAGTTGTCTTGTGTTTGTCAGTAACCTTGAGTCTCTGTGTTAAAGAGGGAAAGTTGTGTTAAGAGCAATGTACTAGAACCTTGATTCATCATTTTTGGATACACTAGTTAAAAAATGATGGGTATGGCTGTTGCATCTTCCACCTTTTTGTCACTTGCCTCCTTCGTGTCACAAACACTTGCTACTCCTTCCATTCCCACCTTGTTGCACACTTCAACACTTTGAATGTCATGTGTGAGAATATTATTGTCCACTGCCATGTAGGTGTCAAAATTGGTGGCTCCAGCAATTCTGGCCCATTCCTTGCATTGGCTATCATCCAATTGCATCACAGAGTTCAAATCAAGCTTGATCTGAGAAAGCAGATGGGCCCTGGTTTACTTTGTGCTCCACCTGCTTCCACTCGCCTGTCCACTTTCTTGGATCATGCGTCTCTCAAATTCTGTACATGCAACTATCACTGGTTTAATTATTTCAGTTTGTATATGATATTTCAAGGATAGCATTTCTTTGGGACTGAGCTTTTTGAATGAATAATATGGGAAAACAATACTTCGAGGAATGATGAATGCATGTTTTATTTACATAAGTTATAATGTAAAACATTTGGGACTGCATAAATTGAACAATGCATCCAGGGAAATGGTGGTTCCGGGAACAATATATCGAGGTTCTACTGTATTTAATTTCAGTTATTGTGGTTGGGATACATTAGCTGCAGTCCCTGGATGTCAAACGGTGAAATTTGAGATTCCCATGTTATGGCAAAAAACAACGGGTTCAAGATTATTCTAAAACCAAAAATTGTATTATATATGCTAACATGGGAGCAGCAATAACACATGTAACTCACAGACCTCAATTGCTAATCCTAAGGCCTTCATCCGTTATACCCGACAGCACAAGTGAATGTGATTCATCAAAAGAGTGGCAAATAGGAAATTAACCCTTGATCCAGCAGCACAAAATGAATGATTTAGTCTGGCATCTCAATTTGACTGAAAATCAGGCCCAAATCTTTGGTTCCAGGTTAAAACAGAGTAATCTTCTGTCATCAGGTACATCCATTTCAGTATACACAAAATGAAACAAGGAATTCTTACACTTCGTATGATGCAGAAGTCATTGTAATGTGTAACTATGTGATCCGACTGTTTCATGTAACAATCCTATGAGATTTACAAAGTGTTGCTGCTTCTTGTGTCTATGGAATAGCCGAGACAAAACAAACCAATATGTCAAAAGAAAATGGTTGAAGTGGAAAAAATGTAAGGCTGGTGATAAAAGTGTTGTCCATTTTTCATTGGTTTACCTAACAAAATTATCTTACCACTACTGCTAATTAAACTTAGCTTAATGAGCGCATTTGTAAAGTCAATGTTCAAGAATAATGGAACTTTCATATGCTTTTAAGAAAAGTTTCCTAACATTAGCAATGCTAAGCTTTCAGTAAGGATTTTTGTAGAACTGCAAATAAGGAAGTTTTTTTTTTTTTTTTTTTTTTTGTGTATTGACTGTAATGGTGAATAATGCAGAGCAAGCAGCTTCTAAGTCATTTCAGCTCTTGGAAATGGTTTTCTGGGAAGTAAGAAGAACCCAAACAATGAGGAATTGACTTGTGATAAGATACAAACCTATGCTCTTGGAGTTGAATATCATTGAAGTTGCACTTCCTTTATTTCCATTTGCACTTTTCCTCTATTTGGGTAAAATAAGTGGTGAATATGGAGAGAGGATCCAACAAAAAATACACAGGTGAATTGACGATACCAAGGCAGATGGGGTGCTTAAATAATGGGCAACTATTGCTGGTTCTAGTGCAGGGAACTTCGTACAAAAAGCATCCTAAGAGTATTTTCAAAATAAGGGGTACTCATTTATTTATTTTGGTTCATTTAAGTGTCTGAAATATTTATAATCATTTTTCAAAGATTAAAAATTGCTTTGAGAGTTGTTATTTCTCAAGTTGATACAATATCTAAATTGTAACTAAGATAGGCCAACTTCCTTTAACTCAAAAATAATTGGAATGAACATATCCTTTACCAATTCAAGGGTGTTACAAGACAATATACAGTATATTTGAATAATTCCCCCATCCAGATTTTAGAATGGGAGATTGAGAGAAAAAAAGTTACTTGTACAGCTGTATTAAATATTTATATTGAAAACATTAAATACTACAATAAATTATAAGTTAAAATATTATTCCATTTAAGAAATTTGAGTCGTAATGTTCATAATAAAGTTGCAGATATGGAATTGATGAACACTCTGCAAGAAGAAAATGTATACACCTAAGTCAGCATCTTAAACGTTTTGGTTCTATTTAGCATAAATAAGTACAATAAAATATTGTTACTTTTATAATTACACACTACCTTACATCTATTCATTGTCCCTGCAGGAGAGACACATTGTTGCCATCATCAATGTTATGATCTCTATCCTCCCAGAGTATATCGTCCTCTGTTCCCTCGAGAGAGCTTGAAGTTCTGCGCTTCATGAAGTTTCTTTCCACCAATGGTAAAGAAACTAAGCCCTGTGTATTTTTCACCCAATTGAGATTTGGATCCCTTTTGGACAGTTGATTTTACCACTCGGAGTGAGTTGGTGCTCTTCCTTGGCTATCCATCTCTTATAACTTTCTTTTAATACAACTTTAAACAGTTAATTGATGCAGACATCCAATTGTTGGAGAATCAATGTATGTCCTCCAGGAATGACAGCCAAGTCAGTCCTTCGTTTGATATTGCGGTTTCTGTTTTAACCAATGACAGCCTTTTTCTCTGCTGGCAAATGACACATCATTGGCCGAGTAGTTTGAATACCATACTATGCAAAAGTGCCATAACTATAACTGACATAGTCAAAAGTGTGCATTTTCTATATGACCTAGGTCTTGTAATGCTGAAAAGAACATGAGCAGATGCAGAAGGTATTATTCAACATTATAACATAAATGTTTTAGGAATTAACTCTATGACAATCAAACGTCAGAAACTTAACATGCACTCTTATGGGAGTTAGACATGGTTAGGCCATATATGGAGCATGTGCATACTTGTATATAGAGGGCTTTATGGAATGCCTTGGAACCACTTGCCCTTACATGCTGGATGGAAATCACTAGCACAACTCATGCAACTCCTGCTGGTGGGTGCACTATTCTCTGTTCATCCTAATATTATAGTAAATATTACTCTGCATCCCAGACCTTGTCCCTCCCCTTGGCTGCTATTGGCTCTCGAATTTACTAGCACAATAATTTCTGGTAATAGCTGCGTTGATCATGTATTCTATTTGTTGCTTTGTCCTTTCATAAATTCTGTTTATATTGGAATTAGTAAAAGAGGAAAAGAAAAAAATAAACGCTTAATTATACTTAGACCAGAAACTATGTTCACTGCCAGTTTCAAATTACAAGAGAATGTATAGCAAGGTTATGTTTTACAGTCTACATTTTGTGAAATAGTAGCAATAAACATAAAAATATACATATATGTTCTCTGTTTAATAATTAAATGTTTTCTTCATGCTATAAGTAACAATATGAAAAAGATAATCTTATAATTAAGCAAATATGTTTGTTTTATAACAGGCACTACTTTGCCAGCTAATTTGTTAGTAAAGAAGTTGGTTAGCCGTTCAAAAATACTTCTACCATGTGCTTTTATTGACATTCACCATAAAATGAATAGACTTTAGCAGCAAGATTTACACTATTAATTTTGGTCCACAAGCAGTACAACCTAACAGCTGGGCTATTGGTTTGTTGCATAGTTATTTATAGCATTAGTCCATAGCCAATTGAACTAGCAGAGTGAAGAAGTGTGATTTTTGCTTAGCTGCTGAAGATTGATCCTTATTGTTAGAAACTTCCATGTATATCAAATAGATTCCTGCTTCTGTTCACCGCCTTGTACAGCTTAAGTTATATTTAGCAATAATTATCATTCAGCAGTCTAATTTACCAGTAAAGCATGTAGTTAATATATAAAACAGAACTATGCCGTTCTATGGTAATCTATTAAGAAAACTTTCTTAGCTAAACATGTAGTGGTAGAGATGCTAAGTAACATGTAATTTTCAAGTGTTTCACTCTGTAAGTTTAAAGATTATATCCTATAAGCAGCAGAGTTATTAACGGATACTGAATTAAAGCTTACATTTGATGTACTAATGAGAATCTGAAGAGTAGTTGGATTTTCAGAATCATGTTACACAGCTCACAATATGATTTACATAATTAATTGTTTAGTTAAGATTTAATGTCATTATTTATGTTAATGTTTTTACACATCATTTTTGCAATTTGCCCTCTATTTTTTTTTTGCTCATTTTAATCTACAACATTCTGAAACTGTATGAAGTAGGACTTCATTTTTCTGCATTTATCCCAAGCCAGGTACTAACTATATGGTCAAGTCAATGGTTGTTGTTGATTGATTTATTTATTGATGCTCTTTAACATCTCAGGTCATCAGCGTTCCATTCTATTCGGGGCATGAAACGGCCGATAAATTTTACTCGGAGGCCTCTTCTTTCAGGTGTGAGGTTCTTTTTCATGTCATAAATGTACGACATGAGACCCACGACTTTACTTCCCTTCTGAAGGAAGCCATACTTAGGATTTTTACGCCCAAAAAAATCCATCGATCCTAGCTGGGTTTGAACCTACAATCTTGGGTTTAGAAGGCAAGTATGGTTACCATTATACCACCAGGACCGACTCAAGACAATGGCTAGAATGATTGAAAATGATGTAAGCTCATCATTACCTTCATGCAACTTGACCAGACAGAATTCAACTCTATGACATTACTCCTGCAGATCAATAGGACAAAGCATTAACCATATGTGCCATAGTGATGGCCACATTGCTTGGTCAATAATTACATCTTGTACACGTAATAAGAAATCTAAGAAATCGCTCTGTAAAACTTAAAAAATAAAATACTATTTCAGAAAGTGCCCTGACAATACAAACATTAAGTATGCTATGGTTATATTAATATTATAAGTAGATCCATTACTTTTGGGAGTATAGCAACTGTTCAGATAAGTTAAGAATTTAATTTTCCTACATCTATGTTAAAGTATTACATTACATTTTTATGTCATGTATGAAATAGTTTATAATTTCTGAATTTCTGTATGAGCATTAGATATTACTTACCTGCCTTTAAAGTGCTTCTCTTTTAAAACTCTAAACAACATTAGGTCTTTACACTGTAAATGCTATCTGGAGGATGAGATGTTATTTTTGTACAGTATAATCTTCAATATAACATATTATATTGGTACCTCTATGTGCTTTAAATAAAATTAAATGTATTGTAATTTGTTGTACATTGTATATTGTTATTGAGAAATTTATTTACTTACCTTTTTACACTTTTCATTATATACAAGGACAGTTTACATTTTTAGGTTATGTATAGGCTGTGTACAAAAAAAAAACATTTACTACTATATCCTTCTTAATTTCCTATCTGCTTAGAATTGGAATAAGAAGATGACTGTTAGATTTTAAAAATGAACTTTCTGGTGCAACATCATATAATGGATGAGCAGCATGAGAAATCTGTCTATGGGTACTTGATTATCTCACTATTTATATAATCTGTTTTACCTGTTTCCTTTCTTTTTCAGACCAAACTGAGTTTGGTTAAGCTTAACAATGGTTAAGCTTTCACCCAACTTAACAACCAGCTACAAAACTGCTGACAGCCTGAAGAGTCAAATACAAGATGCGAAAGTCCGAATGTTAACAGCAGCTCAGAACATGCTAGCCAGATTTTTGCATCTTTTATTTGATTCTTCAGGCTGTCGGCAGTTCTGTAGCTGGTTGTTTGGAGTTTGATGAAAGTTTAAAAATGACTTATTTTCTGTGAGAAAGAAAGGAATCTACAAATAAAACAGAAGGAATAAATATACAAACAAACAAACCTAGTAGGACCTGCATTGCCGACCTCCCTTGGCTGTGTTATTGATTTGCACACCATGATCTTCAGTTTGGGAAGAGGTACAAAATTGGTGCTTGATGCAGTCACCGGTTATTAACATTGAGTTTCCTATCTGTAGTAACCTGTGCTTGTGACTGAAGAAAGTCAACTTCTGGAATTTGGTGTGTCAGAATTGTGGTACCAACCCTGATGTAAATGCCTGTACCCCAATTTTTTACTGTTAAATTTTGGAAAAAATATGTAGGTATTATTCACATATATGCATTATGTCACACACTTTAATTTTTATTTTTGAGCTTCATCTCTCCTCTCCCCTTTCCTTATGCTTCTTTTCTTTTCATACATGCTTGTGCATTAAAACACATTTTAAAATATTTTTAGGAAATGAAGCCTACAGACTGGTGGCAGCCACAGACAAAAAGAATGGAATTCACACTCGCATCATATGGTGCTGTTGCTGGACCCACGACTCAGAACATTTTTTCACAGGTTCTCGAGATGGCAAGCTGTGTGTTTGGGGGAAATGTGGTTCAGGAGATAGCTCTCTTGGAGATTATGCTCTAGCTTCTGATCCACTAGAGCTTTCAGGACAATCTATTACAGCTGTTGCTGCAGCCCCACATTATTTCTCTCCAGGGACTTACCTAGTTGCTCTTGGACTTGAAATTGGACATATACTGCTATATAAATGGTCATCAAAGGCTGCTTCTGACAATTGGCAGAAATGTTTAGAACTCAAAGAAGAGTATCCTTTTATTAACATATGTAACTTAAGTTTTGAACTGGGAATAGATATAATTCTGTTGAAGTATGTTGTACTGTAATTCTCAGGAGGAAACTATTACTTCTTTTACCATTTTCTTGTCTGCTTTTATTCTAGAGTATTGCAAAGCTGAAAAAGAACATTTTTTTCCATTGAAAAAATGGTACATTTCACATTTAAATCTGCAGTAGTGCTCTGCTTTATGTAGTTTCATGCCTATAAAGTGAAATTGAACTACACAGAATTTCATTTAAATCATTCACACTAGCAACTGCTTAAGGCATATCAGTATTTATTTAAGGTCAGAAATTAGAACTTTAGTGTTACAAGTTTTTGGCCCATAAAACATATTTTTGCATGCCTCTTGTTTGATTTTTAGACTGATACTAAAGCCTTAAAATGGCATTTATATGTTACTCATCACCTTTTCATATGTCTTGTGAAGGGGATGGGAAAAGGAAATATTTTGTAGACATTTTAAAAGCCACAGAATTGGGGGAAAGCTATGGCAGAAAAATTGAACATGTTCAGATACACATGGGAATATGTATACCTACAAAAGCTGTCCTCTAAACTAAAAGTATTTGTTAATCTGAACCCGTCTTGTAGCGGGAGACAAACTGATTGAGAAATGAACCGTGCTAAAAGTTTAAAGGATGCATTATAAGAACGAATGAAATGATAAAAAAAAATTATATATTTATGTTATATTCTTGTACAAGCATTCCATTTTGAAAATTATGATGCTTTCTTAGAGTCAAATCTCACTGCTTAAGTTGTATGGCACGATGATTTCTAAAGTTACACAGCCAAAGGTGCACTTGTTCATAGAAGAGAAAGTTTCCAGCTCAATTGTCTTTCAATTTGGCCTTTTTACAATATATGAACAGTATTTGAAGAACTTGTTATCTTATATAATAATTAAATTACACTTTTCCAAACTATTTTTTTACTTCCTCTCATCTCCTCTGTCCAACAATGCTGCAGTGTTAATAATATTCTGTTGTAAAAAAATTTGCCAATGCTTGCAAAAAAGTATCTCACTATTGCAATTACTTCATCTGGCATACATTTTGTTCCATTGAAGCCTCTTTTTTTTCAATTTTGGAGAAAGGAAAAAGTGCTATAAAATCAGATCTGATAATTAAGAAACATGTGGCAACAAACTGAAGTGAAGGAGTGCCAATAGACAGTAGGCAGATGAGGGAGCATTATCATGATGAGCCTGCAATTTCTTCTTTGTCATTCCAGGTTATTTCTTCAAATTTTTCCTGCTTTACCTGAGGTAGGTTGGTACATTCTCTGTTGATTGTCCAGCCCATATTAATGTTGGAAGTAAACTATAATTTATTCTTGAAATCCCAGAATATTGATACCTTTGTAAGCAGATGGAACAGTCTTTTCTTTCTTTGGAGGGGAAAAGTCTGTATGTTTACTGTTCTGACTACTCTTTCTGTTCTCATATGTAATGATGGATCCAGATTTCATCAATAATGACAAATCACCTGGCAAGATTTTTGACTTGGCAAATGATTTGTTAGGATTAATACACATGTTCTGTGCAGATGTGCATAATCTCACAAAATTTAATTTCATTCTCTCATCTTGTAACACTGTATCATGTATTTTATTAGTCATTAGCATTAGTTCATTTATAGCCATGGATGGTGGTCCATTGCAGGAATTATCTTTTAAGTTTTCCTGGTCATATTTGGACAGTTTGTTTCACATTTTTACCATTGACAATGAATGAGCATTCTCCTAAAATAGAATTCATATTTGTTTTTATATCAATTACTCATACTTTTTTTCACTAAATATTTAATGATTGCTGAAAGTTAAAGTTTGTCTTCTTAAAAAGTTGCTTCACACAGCTTTCTAAAACATTAATTCAAGCAGAAACTACCGAAAGAAAGATAATACAAATTCATGGTATTGTTACAAAGGATACTGAGCAAAAGCAATAGATAAAGAGTTGATTAGAATGCTATGTCTGCATCAGGTCACACATTTTTTAGGTACTTGCTGCTCTTAAGTTCATACATACATTTCCTTCATACATTATGTATGAAGGAAAACCAATAAATAATAACACTTTTACAATAACTTTTTACTAGGGTTTCACAGAAATTATGCTTTATTTTTTGACATGGTCACTGTATTTTGCAACACACTTGGTTCAGCTGTTCAAAGCTTGAGGATGTGCTCAAACAAAAATATTTTTGTGTAGGGTGGTCTTTAATCAACTTTCCATTGCCTTTATTACTTTTTTGTCACCTCCAAACATCTGATCATGCAAATTTTCTTTCAAAGATCCATAAAGTGAAAGTATGATGACACCAAGTCCAGACTGCATGATGGATGTTTCACAGCTTTATATTTCAGATCATTTAATGTATCCACTCTATGTGCAACCATATGAAGGCAGACAGTGCTGCTAAACAACATTACTCCTTTTGAAAGAAGACCCTGATATTTCAGTCTTATCAGCTTAACCATTTCATTAGCATGTCACAGTATTGAACATAGTCATAGTGTGAATTTTCTAGAAGTGCACTATTACAGGACAATTGACATACCAAAAGATTGTGAGCATAGATTACCCAGTGGAAGCCTGTGTCTTAAATGTTTGCTTTACCAAAGAGATGGGTGCTTCCAGTGCATCGGTTGTCATTACTCTCTGGTTCATAATAGTGCATCCAGAACTCATCTCCTGGTTTACTTTTAGGGTGAAAAGCTTCTCCTTCATACACAACATGGATGAAATCATTTATTGACATTCTTGTGATCACTGGACAGCTGCCTTAAAACTCATCTGTAACACATATATGAGTTATTATGGACAATACCCAGAATTGAATGTTGAATGTTGAATTCTGGCAGTTTCATTGACAGTGACTAGCTTGTATGTATGGATTTACCACTACTGTTTGTTTCGTTTCCAATCTTCATTCTGTTGTAGATTTTAGGTTTTACTTCCTCAACCACAAAAGTGAACAATGTTCTGTTGGTCTTCATTGGTATGTTTTTTGGTTTTTAATAAATGCTGTTTAATGCTCATTTTTACTACTGAGACACTACAGACAGTGGACACTGATGATACATGAGATGAAATGATAAATTGGGAAAGGATATTTTTAAGGAAGGAAAGTTCAGGCTAAGTTTAGGGTCTTCCCCAGCATTTACCATTTATGAGGACTGAGGAAAACCTGGAAAAAACTCAGTCAGGGAGGACAGTCCTGACAGGATTCGAACCCCAGACCTCCCGCTCACAAGTCCGCGCCTTAATGACCTCAGCCACCCGTGGCAGTTTCAGTGGTGCAGTTTGACAGTGAAGTAGCCATGTTTTGTAAACTATTGCATGTGACAAATTGCTCAATTGGTCACAACCTCTATATCAGTAAAGAATAATTTTGTGTCCAGAATTAGATTTTGGATAATGTATTTATCTCCATGAATTTTGGAATAAAATTCCTGTTATTTAATGATTGCACTCATAAATGTGTTCAAGAAAAGATACTTTACATATTTATTTTTAATTTTAGCTAAACAATGTGAAAAATCAGACAATAAAACTGTATACATTAAAGAAAAAGAATATAAATGTCCAAATAAAGATTGGTGCCAGAAAATTACGATACACTGTAAAAAAAAAAGTCCTATTATTGTTAGTTTTAAAATAATTGATTTGCTTAAAATTCATTTTCCTTAATAAATGTACCAGATATGCCCATCATCTGACAATTAAAAGATTAGCCTTTCGACCTTTGGGAGAAAATACGGATACTCTTGACCAAAAACCTGGAACATTACAACTTGCAAGCTGTGGTTCTGATCATGCAGTTAAAATTTATAATATATATGTAAATAGGTTATGTGGATAATTAAAATATTTATACATGTTCATTTGATAACCACTGTTTTTTCCTTTTTACCTTTTGAAGTTGGACGTGACCACAGCAGTACTGAATGTCAGCAAGCATTACACAGACCAGAAGACTAATGCTAATGAACATTTGTTTTTAGGGGATGAGAGATATAAAACTTCATCTTATAGCAGGAATAAAGCAGACTTTGAAATTAACTTTTTCTGGATTATGCTCTTGAGATGCAAATGATGACTTGGCAGGAATCATTTGATCTTAATTAGAAAAACTAATTGGAACTTATATGAAGCTAATCATATAATTATGATTACTGTATGATTGAATCGAACTACACACTTTTATTGACTTCATTACTTTTTATATGTAAAACATGTAGATATTTTCAATATTAATTCAATTTGGAATAGAACACAGTGAAACACATTAATAATCTAAGTGGAAATATTAAGAACACTCTTTATGGTTTCACTTACATGAGATTTACTGAGGACATGTTTTGTGGAACATTGTTGGAATGACTGTTGGATAGTTCATAGAAGTTGGGGGGGGGGGGGGGGTTGGTATCTGGGTTGACTCTGGTGGTCTTGTGATAAACTTGAATAAAGAGCTATCTGCTTCTGAGATGTGGAAATTCATAAGGTTTAGCTCATGTTTCTTTTTTATATATATAAACCCTTTTTTCCATATGTTTAATTCTTTTGATTTTTTTTTCTCTTTTTTCTCTGTTTTTTTATTTTTTCTCTTCAGGCGTGAATTCTTGTTTTATTTAATTTCAATGAAATTTTTTACACTATCTGTTTTGAGGTGCTAATATTATACTGGTTGAAACTTTTTTTAAATTTCTTAGTGATTGACAGATGGTAAGTGAACTTTTTAAACATTTTTTCCCCTACTAAATAACTCAATTTTGTGATTTATTTAATTCTTTTTGTTTCTGGAATATTTTGGTTTTTATTTTTGTTAATCAAACCCATTGGATTTAGCAGCTTCTATTAAGTATAGATATTCATTTTGTATTCATCTTTATCCATTGGTATATTTATTGATCTGTATGTCATGCTGTTGCATGCTGCTTCCTTACGTGATATTGGGTTGAAACCATGGCTTTAATATAATTGTATTCATTTCCTTTCTACAGATGCCAAATTTAATTTTATTATTATATTACATTTTATTCAGATCCAAAAATTGCAACATGTCTGTTTCCATTTTGACATTGAACTTAACTGTAGGCTCTTGCAGGTTTAACAGTCTTAGTGCATGTTCCACATGTTTTTTTTGTTTACTTACCACCTGCCAGCCAATAAGAAATTTAAAAAAAAATTCAAGCAGTACAATATAACCATAGCACCTCAAAACACATACAGTATAAAAAAATTATTTAAATTAAACTAAACAGATTCCAGGCCCAAAGAGAAAAATATCTGTATTTACCAGATTAATTGTAAGAATTGTGAAAAAAATCTATGTAGGAAAAAAAAGAGAAATATGGGCATTAGGTTTAAGGAATATTGGAAAAATATCCATTACAAAAAAATAGATAAATCAGCTGCGGCAACACATTTTTGGAATGAAAACCATGAAATGGAAAAAGGCATCATGTTATTAAAAACTGTTCAACAGAAAGAATTAAACATAGGGAATGGATTTATATAAAATAAAACATGAGCATAACCTTGTGAATTTCGGCATTCCAAAGCAGACAGCTCCTTTATTTAAGTTTATCACGAGACCACCAGAGTCAACCCAAATACCTACCTAACCAACTTCTACGAAAGATCCAGTCATTTAACAGCTAAGAATGTGGACAATGTTCCATGAAACATGGTCCTTAGTAAATCTCATGTAAATGAAATCATAAAGAGTGTTCTAAATATTTCAACTCAGAAAAGACATGTAGATATGTTTATAATTATGTAGAACTTTCACAGACCATGTTCTACATATAACAAGTGAGTGGAGCCAATAAGAATGTGTAGTTCGATTCAATTATACAATACTCTTAATTATATTATTTGATCCTCCTTTCTGTAGGAACATTTGCTTCTAGAAAGAAATCATTAAAAGTAGTGTTATTGCAGTTGTATAGTAAATATTGTGGCAAACTTTTGGCATTGTTACCAGTTTCCAGCAGTCTGGAGACTGAAAGCTTGATAATGCACTTGAATTGTCCCGAGCTCTTCTGGGTTGTACCACTTGTCTTACATTTTCAACATCCCCTTTGATTTCAGCTTCTATTTCACTTGCCAAATGGTTCCTTCTTCTGCAGGCATTTCAAAACTGCCCTCATTCAACTGGATACCTAGCACAGGTACTATTAGGACATCTGACATACTAAATGGCAACCTTGTTTGTTCTATTTTACACCTCAGTGCCATTTAATGTGCCATGCAATCATCCCAGCAATGCAGCAATTGCTGGGGTTGTTCCTATCAGGTCAGAGCAACTACTGCTCTGGCATCATGCAGTTTATGAGGCTCGTGTCTTGGCTCATTCCTATTGGTTCTTTCCCCTCTTTCAACATCTGCATGTAGTAATGGGATCATCTAGCTGTTGCATCTTGTATAAAATTATATTTTTTGATCAGTCTTACAAATGTGCAATGTGAAAACAAACAAGCATGTTATCCAAGAATCATTATTTGGATCCAACTGTCCCAGCCTACATCACAGTGAAAACATCTGACCTAATAATTAATCCCCATGGTCAAAGCCAGCCTGTGCTAATTTCTGTGGCAATTGTTGCATATGTATTGACCATTCTGTGTATGTACAAGTCGAGATTCTACTGTAGAGTATTCAGGATGCCATGACCCATGATGTGTATGTATCCCAATTCAGCCAATCTATCCCAATATTGGCTATCAAATCTATCCTGTGAAAAGAATACGCTTGGTTGCTGCTCCATCAAGGGTATGTTGCCTACAGGAATGTGAGCAATGCAATGGACAATGTTCATCAGGGTCATCTCCTACTTTGAATACCCCACTATTCTTGAGCAGAATGTACACTGTACTTTATCTCCTTGGTTAAGGCAGAAAACTCAGCCTTTGCTAATCATTAAGGAGACACAATGAATGACGGGTCATTTACAGAAGGGCTCCAATCTTGCAGCACAGATACATCAAAACTCATCTACAAGCTACAAGGGTAGGTCCATAAGTTTCCAGCCTTTCCTGGTTATAGCCTTCACAAAACTCTTATCTGTGTCATACCTTATCTGTTAAGTAAATAATTGCAGCTGTAACTGCTGCTCCACTTTGTTCAGTTGTTCAGATATAGTTGAATATAGAAGGCTACTTGTAGAAAATTGTGACATGTTCAAAATGGAGTTTCATGTGACATATTCAAAATGGAGTTTCTAGCTGTTATTAAGTTCTTCACAAAAGAAGGACTTGCTCCAAATGAAATATTGCAATTGGATAGTGTATATGGGGAAGTATTCCGTTCATATTCTTCCGTAAAAGAATGTGCCAAACTTTTTCGAATGGGTTGAGAAAGCAATGAAGTCGAAGAGCGTGCAGTTGGCACTTGGAAGTGCTCACTTATGAAAACATTGCTCTTGTGGAAGGAGAAATTATGGAAGACTGGTGGCTCAAAGCTACAGAAATAGCAGCAAGGTTGGGCCTTTCTAAAACAACAGTCCTTCGAATTATTCATGAACATTTAAACATGAATAAGGTTAGTACAAGATGGTGCCTAGACTTCTTTCCTCAGTCCAAAAGCAGCAATGAGTCATCTGTTGTCAGGCATTTTTGGAGCTCTGCCATGGCAACGAGAGGGAAATTCTGCAAACCATTATTATAGGAGATGAAACTATGGTCCTGTACTATTATTCTGTGTCCATAAGAAAATCAATGGAGTGGCATAAACCTGGCGAAGCATCACTTCTAAAGGCCAAGGAAACTCAGTCAGCCAAGAAGATCATGTCCACTATATTTTGGGACTGTGAAGGAATACTCTTCATTGACTTCAAGGAGAGGAACACCACAGTAAATGGGGAGTACTATGCTGGTCTACTACACAGATTGCATGTTTTCCATCAAATAGAAAAGGTGAGGAAAGCTAAATGATGGTGTGCACCTTCACAACAATGTGCCTGCACACACAGCTCTTGTTGCAAAGGAAGCTGTGAAGAAATGTGAATTCAAGGAGATGACCATCCACCCTACAGCCCAGATCTTGCTCCCAGTGCCTATTTCCTCTTAAAACTCAAGAAGGACCTTCAAGGAAAGAAATTTAAGTGTAACGAAGAACTGATGGATGCTGTTTATGCCCATTTTGCAGACAAGACTTCTGACTATTTTTTTGGGGGGGGGGGATTGAAATGTAAATTCAAAGATATGGGAAGTGTATTGCAATAAAGGTTGTCTGTATTGAAAAGTAAAATATAGTTTTTGTCTTTATCATACCTAGAAAATGGTTAGGTGGAAACTTATGGACCTACTCTCGTATGTTGTCCTTCAATGTCTGTTGCTGGTTTATTTAACAGAGGGATGGTAAAAACATCTTGAGTTATTTCCTGAATCTGTTTTGACACAGTGGCATTATTCTTCTATAATATCCAAATAGGGTCAACTACGTTATTCCAGTGCAAACATTTGGATACTTCTATTTATTGTCATGTTTCCATAATTAAAGCAAAGCATAGTGTGAACTAAATATATCAAACTACTATAATATGTCACGCTCAGAAGTAAAGCTCCACTTGTGGTACTGTATGTATGTGTACACACACATATATATATATATATATATATATATATATATATATATATATATATAGGTAAATGGGACAAAAATCTGATCTATTTTGTATTATATTTTTGTAATTGCCGAGGAAGTGAATTAAGGTGGCCCAGGATAGAAATGGCACGGGGGGGGGGGTAAATTATTAAATATTATTAATAATAGGTTAACAATGTAATGTAACTAAAAATGTTAATTGGAACATTCACAGTGAAGCCAATCATATAATTGAAATCATTTTATGATATAGTCGAACTACACACTCTTATGCTTCACTTACTTGTCACTATTGTAGACCGGTTTCGAGAACAGTTGTTCTCATCATCAGTTCAAATCTCCGACTGCTGGATAATTCGTTGTGTTGTGGGTATTCTGCTCTGGAGGAGGTGTGATGAACTTAAAGTTTATATTTTCCTCGCCGGAAGTGTCAAAGTTCATTAAACTGTCTCTGTATTTGTAAATGTATATTTTCTCCCATGTTGCCAATTCTGTAGGTCCTTGCACTGATTTTAATAATTTTGCTTTATTCACTATATCATGGTTTTCTGTCCAAAAATGAAATGCCACTGCTGATTTCTCAATTTGCTTGTATTTTATGTTCCTGAAATGTTCTTTTAACCTTGTGCCTATGTTTCTCTTTGTTTTTCCTATGTATATTTTTCCACATTCTTCACAACTTATTTTGTAAATGCCTGGTTTTTTCTCCTGTGGAATACTGTCACCACCACCACCACCACCACCGCCACCACCGCCGCCACCGCCGCCACCGCCGCCACCGCCGCCACCGCCGCCACCGCCGCTTTTACACAGATCTAAAGACAGCTATTGCAATGATAAATGATGTAAAAGTATTTTAAATGCTTAGTGAATTTATAGGAACCAAACATATCAGTTTATTGGTGTACTGAGTTTTCAGAGAAGCATGTGTTTTGTGATTTAAAAGTGATGTTTCGCCCAGCATGTAAGCTTGCTATCCACTGTCAGTTGTATCCAAGATGAACATACCTGTTTCTTGCTTCTCATGGTCAGAGCCAAAAAAAGGCATGTCTTGCTAACAGTGTTTCTAAAATGCTGCAGAGCTCTCTGCCATTATCTCTTTATATTATTGGTTCTTATATTTCTATGCTTTCACATATCATTCTTTATGGAAAACTGTTGCAGATTGCTAGGGGTTCCAAGTTGTTGAAGTGTATATAACATATTGATATGACATATCCTGCTATGGCTGACTTTATATATTGATTTAGTTTTAGTCTAGGCATGTGTTCATTCCAGCAAGTATTAACCAATTTCCTGTTCTATATATGCCTTGCCATAGTCACATTCAATATACACCAGCATTAGAAGAGGGTTACTCATTTCTTTGATTGGATGAGGAAATGATCTGAGTTGCTTAGAAGATGTATACCAGATTTTAATATTGTGCTTTTTTAGGATTTAAGTCAAGAAAAATTGCAGTTTATTCAAAAGCTCAGCCCATGGAAGCCTACACATCCTTATCAGTTTATTACTACATTCTAAAATCCATTAACCTTGCAGGGAGAAAGTAAGTGGTAGAACTTCCATGTTTTACGCTGTGTATGGAGTAAGTAATAATTTTTGTTGCTGTGGTAAGAATGCTGCAAAGTTTTATCAGAACAGTCTGCTAAGTTTGCTTTATATATTTTATAAGTGTACCAAGCATACAAGCAGTGAACATCTGTCCCTTATGAGCTAATGAGCTTATGAGCTTAATTTCTTGAAATACATACAAAAATAGAAACAAGAGTAGCATAATAATAAATAATTTTATTTCCTAAAAAAATTGGGTTCCTAAAGGTTAGGATAATGAGACAACACAGGTTTTCCAAGCTGAAGAGTTGGTTCCATAATCGCATTTGGGAATCTAAAGAAATCCATGCTGCTGAATTGGGAGTACAACTAAATGCAGATGTTCTTTTTAGAACTGAGGCTGCTGAATTGGCTAAATGGACAGTCAGTATCATGATGCAATAAAATACCCTGCAGCTCTCTCTTTGAGAACATTTACAAACTTCTATTAACCACTTAGCAGTAGCTTTTTAAACTGGAGAACAAATGGCACAGCTGCCTCTAGAATTGGTGCCAATGGATGCAATGTATACTGAAGGATAGTATGTATGGCAGTTTTCTTGTTTTCATTCTGTTTTCAAAATTTTTAAATGACCCTAATATTTACATATAAACATAACTTTAATTTCCATCATTAACCTGTTTTTTTAAAGTTTTAACATGAAAATTAGTGGAAAATTAATGGGAATAAGTGCTAGATTCTTTGCTTGTATGAATGAATGAAAATTTATTGCTTGAAATGTATACATATATTAAACTGCCCATTTTATTTGGCCTTTGGCACTAAGCTGGGCAGTCCAATAAAATTGACAATTACATGTTATGTAGTATTTAATTCTTACATTTATAGTGCTGTTCTTACATTATTATTTCTGTCCTCTTTTAACAGTCTGTTTCCACTTATTTTTTACTTTCTGTAAATATTGCCCAATACTCTTTACAGTTATTTTCTAGAATTTTATTAATATGAGTGTTGTGTTTTTAATCATTGTGTGCTGTCAGGTATTTGAAACCATTTATTCCTGTGTTGATTACTTTTTAATTTCTGTCCCAGTTAAGTTGTTTTAATATCTAGCTCTATTTTAATTGGCAGGTTGTTAGTTATGCTCTGCATTGTAACAATTAGTGTTGTTTTAACGACTCCTGTTATTATTCTTAAGGACCTAGATTGTATTGTATCCAATGTAGTTTTAAGTTGGTTATTTATTGTGGACATTACCTCACTTCCATAGAGCAAATTGGGCTTTATGGATCTTTTGTATGTGTCATTTAGGAGAACTATGGATCCTCCCCATTTGAATCCTGCTAGTCTTCTTAATATGTTGCTTTTCTTATTCACTTTCTAAGGTATATTGTTGATCTGTTCAGAAAAAGAAAGTTTTTTGTAGTGTTATACCAAGATATTTAGTATGTTCTTTCTCTTGTAGTTCATTATTGATTTTAAACTCTAAGTCATCTGTGGAGTGTTGAAAACTGAAAAGCTGGAAAACTGTCTTTTTAGTGTTTATTTTTATATTGTTCATGGATTTCCATGTTTCCATGCTATTGATAATTTTCTGCATTTCATTTTTTAGTTTTTTGTAGTGTTGCCTATTTTGGTTATTTTTTGGCTAATTCACATGCAATATCATCTGCAAACAATGCACATTTGCCTTTTGGAAGTCAGCTAATATTTTGTTGATGTCATTTATGAAAATATTAAAAAGATTTGGACTGGAAATACGGCCTTGAGGGAAGTCTACTTTAGTCATATGCTATTTAGAGAGGACACTATTCCTTTTTACAGCTATGCACCTTTGTGATAATAGGTCCATATTTTAAATATTTTATTGGTATAGGATCATGCACCTTGATGAAGATATAATGTTAAATCAATATTTTAAACGTTGATTAGACAAATGATCTTCATCAAGGTGTATGATCCTATACCAATAATTTAAGGCTCTCTCCATAACCAATCCTTTTCTTGATACTCGTCCCAATTCAATTTGAGCCAAATCCATTAGCCACTGTTAAGGGCAACCCAAGAACTTCCTTACAAAACATCTTAATGCACTTGGTCCACAACTGGCACCCATTTTCCTTCTTTCTTAAACACTACAATTCGTTTTTTCTTTTCATTTACACTTAATCCCCATTTTGCACAGTATGAATTTATTTCCTGTAAGGACCCTTTTAAACCATTTACAGTTATGAACCCTACTGCCAAATCATTTGAGCAAAGCAGACTGTATATTATTTATTACAGGCAAGAAATTATTGGTATTGTTGATATTTTGTAATATATCATCAATAAATAAATTAAATAAAATTAGGCTTAACCTACATCCTTGTTTCAGTCTTTTTGTTGTTGTTGTTGTTGTTGTTGTTGTTGTATTTCTCTGCTTATTGCCCCTTCCTCTATTTTACACAGAAAGTATTGTTCCTATATAACCCTTTTAAAGCAGTCACCATTTGATTACTTACCCCTTTTTTTAGTAATTCATACCACAACAATTTCATCTATATTCTATTAAAGGCTTTCTTTAGATCAATAAAAGACATATACACTTTTCCTCTTTTGTACTTTAAATATGAATCTACAAATTATTTTATCACAAATACATTATCAACAGTTCGTCTTCCTTTCATTAAACCCATTTGAAACTCTGGCAAAATTTGATATTTTCCTACCTAATCTTGGAGTCTTATCTGCTAGAATCCCTGTATAAATTTTTCCACATTAGATAATAAAGCTATACCCTGATAGTTAGGTTTCCATATCCCCTCTACCTTTATATATTGGTTGTATTATGGCTTTTCTCCAATTTTTTGGCATGTATCCTTTACTTTTTATAGAATTAAACAGTGATATTAGCACCATAACTCATTTTGAATCCCAACACCATTCCACAAGAAATTTTCCTGTTATCTCATCTACTCCTGGGACTTCGTTTTTTTTTTTAATCTGATTCATTGCCTCTTCTTCTATTATATTATTGTCTAAGATTTCTGCATAAATATTCTCTATTTCTAAAATTACTCTACCTTACAAAGAGCTTTCACAAGCATATAAGGTTAAAAAATAGTCTAACCAATCTTTTTGGCTTACATTAGCTAGCTCAAATTTTTTATAAATTGATTTTATACTCTTCCATATTTTACTTACATTATTTTCACCAATAATTTGAAATAAATTCTTCATTTTTATTTTCCTCCAAAGGAGTTTTTTTACCTTCTATCAATTCATTATAAAAAGTTACTTTGTAAATAATTTTCTTTAGCTCCTTATATCCCCCATCTCCCCCCATTTTACCAATTTTTGTTTTATATTCCTTTTGTTTATCGAACCAATCATCGCTCTTAGTATTTCCCCAAATTTTTCCTTTCATCTCCTCACCTACCCAAAACATAATAAAATTTAAAATATTAGTTACATTTTCAATTTCATAGACTTTTGAGTATTTTCTATGTTCTCTTCCCTAGTTTGACACTTTGTTGATATCTCCAATTTGATTTCTATATTTATTATTAGTCGGAAATGGCCACTTCTTGCAGTTAAGTTTAATACTTTGAAACTATCATATAATTAATGTTAATTGACCAAATTTTTTTTTTAATTTGATTTATTTATGGACACTCTTTAACAGCTCAGGTCATCAGCGTCCCATTCAATTCAGGGCATGAAATGGCTGACAAATTTATGATTATGAAATTGTGAAGTAATCTGGGGGTTTATATTATTTCTATACAGATTATGCTGTCATATAACTGATTACCTTACATTGTAACTCATAAAGCTTCTTTGTATTTAGCCCATGTTTCTTTAATTGTTACACTCGGAGATTTCTTAGGGAAAAATCCTAACCCCGCTTTCTTTGCTTCCTTTTTTCCCTATATAGTTAAAACCATTTATTTTAATATCATCTTCTTTCAACCAAGTTCCTACCACTGCCAGATAGTCAAGCCTTCTAATTAATATCTGCAAAATTCCTATATTTATTTTATTTTTTAAACCTTCACAATTCCAAAATCCTAATCTCCTTATTAACTGCTATTGGGATTCTAATCTATTTCTAGGAGATCTAAACTGATCTAAAGTTCTTTTACTTCTCAGCTGGATACCTTCTATTGATTTTTGCTTGTCTTTCTGTAGCACCATAATGCTCCCATATGGTGATGACATAATACATTCTTCCCCTTCTTCTTCCATGATCTTTCCACTTCTCAGTTGGTTCTCTCCACATCATTTCTCTTCCCCTTCTTTTTCAATACTGCTCATGCACTACACTGTTGCCACACCTTCTTCCCCTTCTCTTGTAGAATGCATACTGCTTCTCTCTCTTCCCTCCTAAGGGAGACAATCTTTTTTAACAATGACATACATGATATTTCTGTGCTCATAATGTCTTGTGGTTCAATCATATGTTGCAGAATACCATCACTTATTGCATTTATGTCATTTTTATTTCATGTTGAATCTGCCCTCTCTCTGTCCTTCATGTATGTTGTGGAATTTGAACTTCCTCCACCTCCACTGGTGTAAATTCATTTCGTTTGCCACTTTTGTGCTGACTTATTTCCTTCCATTCTGTTTCTTTTTGCCATACTTTCTTGCCTGTATGCATTACCTGAACTCCATCTATCCAAAGATGTAAGTTTTGAATGAATGCTTGCTTATCCTCTAATCTTGCCTTCATCTTCTGTAATAAATTTCTTTTCAAGTCTCTCTGGGCTGGTGTTAAGTCTTTATTTATGAATATATTACTCCCTTTTAGCAACTTTGCTCTTCTCTAGATTTCATAGATTAGGTTAGATGTTGCAAGTTGCACTATTGGTCTTTTCCTGCTATTCCCACTCTGTGTGCTTCCATAATTTCCCAACCTTTCAGATCCATTTTCAATTTATCTGTTAGAATTTTTTTAACTTCTTCATCTGGTCAGATGCCCCTTCTCTCTTCCACACCTAAAAATACCAAATTGGATCTCCTCCTTTCCTGGATTCTTTCCATCCTTCCCTTGATTCCATCTACCTCTTAATTTCTTGAACATATTTTCTAACCTCTTCTTTTATTTCTTCAGCTACTTTATTCAATGTATTTATTATACATTGTTCCATTCCATTCATAAGATTGATTTTTTTTCTGCCAGGTCCTCCATCATTGTATAAACTTCAGATCTGGGTTTATTTCAATGCCACCAATCAGTAGCAACACAAATAACACATTTCCTAATGTTATCCAATTCATTAACCTCTTTGGCCTGTTTTATATTTAATAAATTTTTTAACCATAAATAGTCCAATTCTCATTCTATATACTGTAAATTCTACTCCCATTGTTCCCTTATTTCACTTTTTCTCTTCAGTGTTACAGCTCCTTACGAACACAATCTTCCTTCTCCACCGCTCGCTTACTATTCCCACCATGGTAATTAATAAATCAGTATAATCGATACTTTATTTTTAACTTTTAATCATTGATTATTGTCCAATAACTTATACTCAGACTGAATTAACTACTAAACTTGGTGTTTTATAACCTCTGTAATGGGAGCTGTCAGACCAATTGACCAAAACCATTAATAACTAATCCTTCCTCAAAGTAATTGAAAAACTATTTTTTTCACTGTATAGTTTACACCATTTAGAAGCCGATTGCAATCCACTAATTTGCACTCATCCACATAATACCATAATAACTTGTTAAAGTACATAAGCATAGTTATAACTACAGACACCATCAGCCATGTTTATTATCTTTGCTTGTATGAAAGGGAACTATGGAAAATTTTATTCACTTTTAATCCCTTTATTTTCCCTTATAACTTTCAATCTAATAAATTTAATTTTAGTCAAGGACATACTTCGATGCATGAAATGTATGATTTCATAGTAAATGTTAAAAGTGGCCACCATTACCATCAGAGCATGCCTGCAAATGCCTGTACAAGTTTCAGCATGCCCATAGGAAGAAATTATGTGGCAAGATCGGGGAACATTTTTGCCTAACTTTTTAAATGTGTAAAAATAGATCCTGTATCTGTCCCCACACTGTGCATTATGTCACTCAATTGCTGCATGTTTATCCATGACTTTAACTTTTACCATTCATTATTTAATGGAGAGGGATTAAGCAAAATATTAGCTTATATAAAAGAATGAAAACTGTACAATTCATTTAGAAAAAAATCTGTGAACCATTAGGAACCATAAACATTGCAGCACAGTCGATTCTGCAGTAAAATTTTGAATTAAGAAGCACAATGAAAAAGTTGCAAAAAATAGGTACTCACTAAGCAGAGCAATAGATAATTTAAACTTTTGTAATATAGAAGAACTATATGCTTTAATAAAAAACTGAAAATTTCATTTCACTCTTTAAATAGTTAACCATTCCTATTAAAATGGCTGACAGTAAGTCAGAATAATGTTTCAGATCAAAGACATTTTTTCACAACTCCATGGGTCAGATCAGGCCAAATTCTCTGGCTATTTGTTCTGTTTATAAGGAGAAAATACCGGAAATTAGAAATAATATAATTATTGATATGTTGCCAACAAACAATACTAATGCACCCAGCTATGGAACATTTTCTACTATAAATGCGAAGTTGCCTTACCATGAACTATACAGTGTACCTGACCCTGAACTCTCATTCTGATGTAAATAACAGCAGGTTTTTGTCATTGTTACAAACTCTTAACCTATTCCTGTTGACATCATGTATCCTAACTTGTGCTGATATATTGTTTCCAAAGGAATTGTTCTATCTCTAGTAAGGACTCAAATGGTAAGTGTATCTCCATCCTTTTTTATCTTATTGTTAGTAGATTAAAGTTGATTTTATTTTTTGTCATTCCAGTGACTTTTTATAATTAGGAGTCTTGAATGAAGTTTAGATTATGCTTCATTTAATGCTGTCTAATATGAGATGTGAAAATCCTTTTGCTTTTTGATCTGACACCACCAATTGTAAAGATCATGAGCTGTCACTATATTGCCTTTGTGATGAGGTATATGCAAACAATAAATTTGCACTGTTTCACTATGAACAGGTTCATACCAACTTATGTGCTAATAACTCTAAGGGATTATCTGGTAACAACAGCTTAGGCAGATATGCCACACCAAAGCTGAGGACAGAAAACATGCACTGGGATGGATGTGAGCAGCATACAGGCTCGTACTGCTTGTATCCTCCTATAACTTGCTTCAATGCCTGTGTCAAATGTCGCTGAAATACATCCACTAGTTCAAAAGGAAAAATCAAGTGCTGAAAGGTTATGAAACATCTATAAGTATTCATTAAAATTGTAATTGGAACGTTGCACAGTGAAGCGAATCATATATTCAGATCATTGTGTGATGGAGTTGAACAAATACTCTTTTGCTCCACTTACTTGTTTAAATATGTAGGACAGGTTTCACGAACCCTTTGCTCACATTGTCAGCCCCTAGTCAACTGGAGGATAAATCCTTATGCTATGGGAATGTGTAATCTGCTCAGAGGTGTGATAAACTTAAAGTTATGTCATTTAAGAACTTTTGAAAAATAAGACATTCTGTTGGAACTTACAGCTTGTTAAATGTAAATTATAATTAATCTGTCATCTAACACACTCTTATGCTTCACTTTTAAATATGGTGGGACTGGTTTTGAAGAGACATCCTCTCCATCTTCAACCAACTTGATGATGGTGTGAGAAACTAAAGTTATGTTTTCATTACCGGAAGTGTCGAAGTTCATTAAACTGTCTTTGTACGTGTAAATGTAGATTTTCTCCCATGTTACGAATTCCATAGGTTCTTGCACTGATTTTAATAATTTTTTTTTATCCAATATGTCATGGTTTTTTGTAAAGAAATGATATACCACTGCTTATTTCTCCAATTGTTTCTATTTTATGTTTCTGGAATTTTCTTTTAACCGTGTGCATATGTTTTTCTTTGTTTTACCAATGCACATTTTTTTCACATTCTGCACAACAAATTTTATAAATATCTCTTTTTTTCTCTTGCGGAATATTGTCACTATCAATCAGGAGATTTTTAACATTAAATCTGTTTGCAGGTGCTAACCTGATATTAAATCTTTAAGAATATTCTGAAATTTTTTGTAGCTCATGGATGATATGTGAATTTTTTAAAATTAGCTTATCTTTTTTTTGCTGGAAGTGTTGTGGTTTCTTTAATAAGTTTTTACCTCTTGAATTTCTGGACTTTTTTAAAACCATTTTTAATCGCTGTTCTTTCTATTTGTTTATATTCTTTAAGGTATTCTTTTTTGCTAATTTTTAGGTTAACTATCCAATGTGTTAAGCTGTTGATAACTGCATGTTTGTGCTTTGTGGGGTTAAAACTATCAGTTTTGATATGATTGTCTGCCTGTGTATTCTTTCTGTATATTGCAAATTCCAGGTTGTGCAAAATGTGAAAAATCTACATTGGTAAAACATAGAGAAACATAGGCACACTATTAAAAGAACATTTCAGAAACATAAAATACAAACAGTTGGAGAAATCAGCAGTAGCATATCATTTCTGGAAATCCATGACTTATGGAATGAAACAAAATTATTAAAATCAGTGCAAGGACCTACAGAATTAGCAACATTGGAGAAAATCTACATTTCCAAGTACAAAGACAGTTTAATGAACTTTGACACTTAAGATGATGATAGCATAAACTTTAAGTTCATCACACCTCCACTAGAGCAGATTACACATTCCTACAGCATAATGGTTCATCCTCCAGTCAACTAGGGGCTGATGATGTGAACGAAGGGTTTGTGAAAACTGTCTTACATAATTAAACAAGTAAGTGCAGCAAAAGAGTGTTAGTTCGACTCCATCACATAATAATCTTAATCTAGAGTATGTTTGGTGGAGAAATGCTTTAAAAGCTGTTAGTGGGATAAAACATATTCCTTGAACATTACATGTTGATATATGATAAAAAATAAAACAGATGCTGTAACAATGAAAACAACTCATGCAGGAAAAGTGGACCAATCAATGTAAACTTTTGGCTATCAGCGCCAACTTCTGAAGCAAATTTTGTTCTAGAAAATACATTATTGCCTCAGCAAGGTAAAATGTGATTTGATTTTAAGACATGTTTTGTATTATTTATTAGAAGCAATGACATATGCAACTTACAAAACATGAATAAGTTATGCGAGCAAAGTTACTCTGAAAATCCACGACAAATAAGTACATTGTTGCATAAAGCCTGATAATTAAGTTTGCTACATTGTCAGAACTGTACCATTTAGGCACAAGGATATTCAGATGTTAATCAGGAATTTGTGTGGTACATCTTTATTAGCAATGTAATGAATATATGTAGCTTACTGCTTTTGACCCCTGTTTCTAACTGCAATGCTCCTTTGCCAATTATTTAAAAACTTGTGATCAGCACTTTCAAAGAAAGATTTTCATTGTTCATATATCCAATAATACACAACTATAGTGATATCATTATTCATTAATATCTGGACATTTGAGAAGTATTTCAGAGGTCCAAACACTCAAATATGAGCAAGAAAATAGTTCTTGGAAACAAAGGAAATGAAGCGTGGAAATATGCATGCTGAATTATATTATTTCTAGATTGTTTTTCAGTATTCAGATCCTATTCTATTCCATCATGTCATAATAGTAGGTATACTTTACTTAATGCTAACAGTTAGTGTCATAGAGGAAACAATGGAACCTAATGATGGTCAACTGAGTCTGTATGAATTATCTATCTGGAATGTAGATAATCTGGATGTCACTTAGTTGATATCTTGTATATAATCATTATAAACTTCCAACACCAAGAGAGCTTAAAATATTTAAATGGAATTCTACAATTTCCTTTACATGGTATGATCTGTTGCTTTGCATTTTCAATGAGGAGTGTTGTATAATAATATGGTTTAATGGTTCAAACTGAATGCACAGATCAATTCCTGTAACACTGTCAGCAATCACAGATGTTTTTGATTTTGAGTATTAAGTTTTTTCTTACTTGATTTTGTCCTACTGAATTTTTTTCGTAACCAAACATTCTTTGTCTGGGACAAACATTCATTCCTCAAATTGTGCTTTAAGTCTTTGCCAAGGTATGATTATGCATTGTGCAGCACTAGAAAATGACCACCCCCTCTCTCTTTTTCAACTTTCTATATACCTACTATTATGACATGATGCAATAGAATAGGATCTGAATACTGAAAACAATCTAGATATAATATAATTCAGCATGCATATTTCCACGCTTCATTTCCTTTGTTTCTGAGAACTATTTTCTTGCTCATATTTGAGTGCACTTATTGCTGGATTGAAGTTTGATATACATGGAGCAAATAGTGATCATTGAACTCTTGGAACAGATATGATGTTCCAGAAAATGTAATGTGTCTTTTATTGCCAAATGGAATTAAAAGTGAAAATATTTTAATACTTCATAGAATGGCCCCACATACAAAAAGCTACTTTCAGAGACATGTACTGCTTCATATTGAATGCTAAAATATTCTATAAAATTCTTTCAAAGATAACATAATTTCAATAAACAGTATCTAACATTTCATCTATTTCTGCAGTCTGTTTTAACTAGGCTAGATGCAGTTAGTATTAAGCTGAATACTGTTAAAAATCTATATAATAAATGTGTTTGATTCTGAATAATGAAGTGTAATAAACGTTGCAAAATCTTTGGTTTCAGAGTGATTACTGGACTCTTTATTATGCGAGACATTTTATCTACAAATATTTCTCTTTTAGAGCTGCCAAGTATAGAAATGCCTAAAGCACTTTATCTAATAACTGAACTATTTCAGGGAATTAGTGCATTAAAGTCTGATGTTGAAGGAGTAAGGGACAGGTCCAAATATATTCTTGATAAAAACATTGGAACATTATTATGCATGGGATAAAAGACATTTTGTTGGTTTCCAGCAATGAAGCTAATTCATGAACATAGATCCATATGATGTCTTATTTTATTGCTATGCATCTATTACCTCATGTGATACCAAAAGGACTTTTTCTCCATAGATGCAATCTTGTTTTGAGAGTGGAAATATGATATGCTTTTCTTTTGATATACATTAAGGATGTTTTTTTATAGTTTAGTGCAATGCAATTTTTTACTTTAAATAAAAACTTATTTAGAGTGAAAAAAGGGTATGCTTTTCTTTTGGTACATTAAGGATGTTTTTGTTATTCAGTGTATTAAGACAAAATGTATTTTATGTATGTATTTTTGTTTCCTCAGAACATAATTATTTCAAAATGATAAAACTTTTAGCTACATTTCAATCTAAATTGATACAATTCTATTCTGTACTAAAATTAACCATACTCTCATTCCAACAGGCAATCAGAGTTAATATACATCAGTATAAGCTAGATGACTTTCAATAGTCATGCTGCATTTTCCAGTAAGATTAGAGTTAAAGTTCTGCTCAAGTAAGCAAATGATCTTTCTCAGTATCATTTATCACACCCACTGTTTTAGTTGCATTTTTTTAGGCAGGGTGTGTTAGACTTTCTACTGTATATTTTTGTATTGTGGAGTATACCAAGAATGAGCTCATATGCTCAGATATATAGAAAAAAGTATTATTTATTATTGTTATATGCAGAAGAAATCATACAAGAACTGTAGTACAGAGAATTTCCTGCTAAATTTCCAATAGTTATATCTCCACCAGGAAGTACAATTTTAAGATAGTCAAAAACAGAGTGCTTTAATTAACAAGGTGAGGGGGAGGGAAACTTAGTGAAGAAGCTTGAAGAAATAGGCTACCGATTGGAAACTTTCCCTCGAAAACCGTTATCACAATTAGCTGATGTCCATTTTTGGGTAGGGCTTATAAAACCTCTGAGCTGCTGCTTTTGATCAATATAAACTTACTGCTATACCTGAAATAACTGGAAGCTCTTTGGGAGAATGAACTGGGGTGTCTTAAATTTTTTTTACAAAAGGATTCAACCATATCTCGCAATGGAGGATAGATACCTCAAGCGTTACTAAGTTGGTTAATTACTACCATGCATTCCATTTATATCCCGGCCCATAGATCGCGTAAATGAGTAGTTGACTTGCACTGCAGTAACACACTAGCGAGGAAAGACCCGCTCAAGGCTACGTTTATCAGGTGTGTTATAAGGTATGTCAGTTGCTGCCTTGTGTTCGAGTTGTAAATAGTAGAGTTTGTTAGTTGTGCATCTCAAAAGTGAAAATTTATTCAAGACATCTGTGTTGTGTGTGAATTACTTATATTATTCTCATTATTCCACTGAAAAGTCTATAAAAAAAAAAACATCACGTTTGAACAAAGAAGTGTTATGTGCGATACATAGGTAAAAACCGAATCGTGTAGTCAATTTCAGGATAAATTTCCTGTTGTTCCAGTTTAAGATAGGGAAACTGTTAGATGTCAGGTTAATAATTTAGGACAGGAATCGCTAAACACTAAACCTAAGAAGCGAAAAAGAAATGTTCTAACGGAGGAAAAAATTGACGAAATTGGCGTATCATTCCAACGCTCTTCAAGGAAGTCTCTTAAGGCATATTGCACAGCAAGTGAATGTTTAAAAAATCTCTGTTCATAGAGTTGCTAAACTTTTAAAATTGAAACGCTACAGAGTGACTATATGTAGTTCATGAATTACAACCTCGTGACGACGAAAAACGAATAACTTTTGTAACTGGATTTTACAAAATATCGACTTTACTGTTGACCCACATTTAATAGTTTTCTCAGATGATGCATGGCTTCACTTAAATAGACGAACCATAGACGAACTTAAAGGCATAAGAATAGAAATTATGAACATTAAGAAAGAAGTGTGAATGGAAATTTCATCCGAGGATGCCAGGAATGTTGAATGCAAATGGACACCACTTATAACAAGGTTAGTAGGCATTATAGTGCATGTTACTATCACTCATGGTTAAGTAACGCGGTGATTTTAGAACGGAAAATCCCGGTGTAATAGTTCGCGGAGACGCGATCCGCAGTCCGGCAATGTAAGGAATGCTCTGTATTTATCACTATTAAATACGAAAGAAATAGTGGCGCTCTATAAACTCCGAACACGCGACATGCTTTCCCATAGTAGATGGCCAGGCCGTTCTGCAATAACTTTTTTTTTCCCCCAGCAAAATCAATTTCCGATTGCATAGCGGAATAAGGACTATATATTATACAAAGATAGTTCAGTAAATCCGAGCAAATTTAAAAAGAGTTTTTTTTTTCAACGTTACCTTGACAACCTGGTTACTATTTAGGCATGATGTTCGTGGTTATACTTTTTCGAAGCTTAATCTGTGTTTTGAGAACCATTTTTGTGCTTAAATTAATAAACAAGCGTTGTATTTTGAGAACAATTTTCTGCTTAAATTAATAAACAAGTGTTCAAAACGAAGAAACAGGAATTTCGCGTATTAATAAAACACTATTTGAAAGGGTCTACGCCCGCAGAAGCTAAAGCAAAGCTGGACAAACATCACGGCTATCTGCGCCTTCCCTTGGAATAGTGTATAAATAGTGTTAAATGGTGAGTTTGGATGTGGTCCCATTCCGGGTATTCTGTTAAGTAACGACTCCCGAAATGGTGGAAAAAACCTCCACGATATGGTGTTGATGGGAGACTAAAGGTGCAGGAGAATGCAGAAACTATGGACATTTCTGGAGATCGGGTGCATAATACTTTTTCACAATCATTTGTAAATGAAAAAAAAAAAAAAAAAAAAAAAAAAAAAACTGTCGGCAAGCAATTTACAGATTTAATATCATTACAATTACTTCCGCTTTTAAAACAAATGTAGCTTTTTGCCACATTTGCTAACTGTTGATCAGAAAAGAAAACGAATTGTCACTTCGGCGCAGAATTTGGAGCTGTTTAAACGTAATTCGAGTGAATTTCAAAGAAGAAATGTGGCAGTCAACGAAACAGGAAACGCTGAAAACGAAGGAGCATTCGAAACAGTGGGTTGCCATTGGAGAATGCAAAAATAACTCCCTCAGCAGGAAAGGTGATAGTGATTATGTTTTGAGATTGCCATGGCATATTTTAATTTACTTTTTGGAAGAGTGCGAAACGTAACTTGCTACCGGAACAGTTAAATGACGTGATCAAGAAGAATCGTCCTCATTTTACGAAGATAAAAGTCCTGTTCCATAGCAACACAGTCTGAAATTTCGATCCAAAAAAAAGTCGGTCCTGGTGGTGTGGTGGTTACCATACTTGCCTCCTAAACCCAAGATCGCGGGTTCGAATCCGGCCAAGACCGATGGATTTTTTCGGGGCGTAAAAATCCTAAGTATGGCTTCCTTCGGAAGGGAAGTAAAGCCGTGGGTCCCGTGTCGTACATTTACGGCACGAAAAAGAACCTCAAGCCTGAAAGAGAGGCCTCTGAGCAAAATTTGTCGGCCTTTTCACGCCCTGAGTTGAATGGGACGCTGATGACCTGAGCTGTTAAAGAGCGTCCATAAATAAATCATTCAAAAAAAAAAAAAAAAGATCTCAAAATTATTATTGGCCTAAAATATGAAACCCTCATCCCCCTACTCTCCGGATTGGGCTTCATCGGACTACTTCCTAATAGTTAGTAGGAAAGAAATTCGTATCAAATGAAGTTGTCGCCCAACAATGCATAATTTGCAGACCTGAAGTAATCGCATATTACGAGGGTAGGTCCACAAGTTTCCGGCCTAACCATTTTCTAGGTATGATAAAGACAAAAACTATATTTCACTTTTCAATATAGTTACCCTTTATTGCAATGCACTTCTCACATATTTGAATTAACATTTCAATGCCCCCCCCCCCAAAAAAAAACAAATGAAGTCTTGTCTGCAAAAATCGGTATAAACAACATCCACCACTTCTTCCTAACAGTTAAATTTCCTTCCTAGAGTTTTGAGAAGAGGAAACACAATCACTGGGAGCTAGATCTGGGCTGTAGGGTGGATGGTCGATCTTCTTGAAGTCACATTTCTTCACAGCTTCCTTTGTAACAAGAGCTGTGTGCACAGACACGTTATCGTGAAGAAGGCGCACGCCACTACTCAGCTTTCCTAGCCTTTTCTCATAGATGGAAGCATGTGGTCTGAACACATCGTAGCGGAAGTTACAGCTGCATTATTTTCTTAACAAATAAGGTATGACACCAGATAAGTGTTTTGTGTAGGCGATAGACCTAATCGGCAAGGCAGAGAACTTATGGATTTACCCTCGTATGGATGGGATAAACGCATGAAAATCACTAGAATAAGTGTGCAGATTTGAAAGGAAATTATATCGAAAAATTAAAAGATTTATCCCACGTACTTGGTATTCCTCATTTACTGTGGTGTTCCTCTCCTTGAAGTCAATGAAGAGTATTCCTTCACAGTCCCAAAAGATTGTGGCCATGATCTTGATTGGCTGAGTGACCTTGGCCTTTAGAGACGGTGCTTCGCCAGGTTTACGCCACCCCATTGATTTTCTTTTGGACAAGGAATCATTGTAGAGGACCATAGTTTCATCTCATGTAACAATGGTTTGCAGAACTTCCCTCTCGTTGCCATGGCAGAGCTCCAAAAATGCATGACAACAAATGACTGGTTGCTGCTTTTGGACTGAGGAACGAAGTCTAGGCACCCATCTTGCACTAACCTTATTCATGTTTAAATGTTCATGAATAATTCGAAGGACTGTTGTTTTAGAAATATTCAATCTTGTTGCTATTTCTGTAATTATGAACTGCCGGTCTTCCATTTTTTTTCCTTCCACAAGAGCGATTTTTTCAGGAGTGAGCACTTCCAAGAGCAGAGCTGCACGCTCTTCGTCTTCAGTGCTTTCTCGACCCATTCGAAAAAAGTTTGTTTTACGGTAGAATATGAGGGGTTGCTTTCCCATACACCGTCCAATTGCTTTTAAGTTCATTTGGATTAAGTTATTTTTTGTGAAGAACTTAATAACAGTTCGATACTCAATTTTGAACATGTCACAATCTTCTATACAAAGGCTCCTTTATGCAACTATATGTGAATAACTGAACACAGCGTAGCGGAAGTTACAGCTGCATTATTTACTTAAAAGATAAGGTATGACACCAGATAAGGATTTTGTGAATGCGATAATCCTTATCGGCAAGGCCGGAAACTTATGGGTCTACCCTCGTATGAATGGGATAAATATATTAGAAAATCACTGGAACAAGTGTACAGATTTGAAAGGAAATTATAAGTTTTCCCCCATGGACTTACGAACAGCTCTTGTATCTGCAAATATGCATATGTACTTATGCCCTATTGTACTGGACGGTAACACGAGCGAAAGAACGCATCACCTCCACAGCACAGTGGTCCGTACTCTCCGAAGTTAAATTCGTTTGGTTCCCACAAATGAGGCCTGCTAATAAACACCCAAGGTTTAGTCTCGTTTAAACAAAATCCATGCACAGTATTGTCCGTCCTCGGGTACGCCATGCATGCACTTCTCTTGACGGGGCTAAACCTTCGGAGTCTATTGATTACTGAGCAACCCTATTACTAATCGCAATATATATAGGTGACCCAGAATTCAACCACACAAATAACAAGGATTGTGGAGGTCCCAGATTTGCAGTATGAGAAACAACTTATGATTCCTTTTGCAAACTTTTGAAGTTAGGACACCTTTTCGAAATGGAATGTGCGAGCTGATACGTCGGTATAAGTAAGTGTGTATATTAAATTTTCATTCAGAATGCTCACATTCATCCAAGTGGTAGAAAAAATCTAGTGTTAATACACAGTACACGGGAAGTTGAAAATTATTGGCTTTGCTACTTCGGTAAAATTGTTCGTTCTACAAGGGTATGCCACAAATAACAGTTCAGTAGTGCTAAGAAGTTGATTGCGCAATGGCGAAATACCTAGCATGTCTCACCTGAGTAGTCAATGGACCATTTTCTGCTCCGTGTATCAGATGTAACATACCGTTTACAGTTGCTCCGAAACATGAATAACGCAGTTTCATTTGCCGAGCTTGCTGGTATGCATTTAATTTATGGGGAAGCAAGAGGACATGCGTCTGTAGCTGTACAGTGATAGATTTCCAGGCAGACATCCTTACCACTCGACCTTCCAAAATGTCAATCGGCGTTTGCTGTAAACTGGCAAACTGGATCTTTAACAGTGCACGATCCGATGCCAGTGCAAACCGAACGCATCATGCCTTTGAAAAAGAGGTGCTTATCAGGGGTTGGGTGGAACCTTCCACAGCATCCAAGCAATTACCAGGACCATGAATACGAACAAGTGAAGCGTGCACCGGGTCCTAAACGAAGAACGATTATATCCCAATTATCTGCTTAAGGTGCAGGCATTGGAGCCAGCGGACCGCGGTCCCAGATTAGAGTTCTGCACGTGGTCTTGGAGCGGCAGAATGAACAGCCTGACTTCTCCTCTATTCCCTTCACCGGCGAGGCCATGTTTACAAGAGGTAGGGTAATTCTGAACCGTAAGAACAGTCATGTATGGGAGTATGAGCAGCCACACATAATGTGGAGACTAGTTACCAGCATAGATTCAGCACCAACATAGGCGAGCATCGTGTCCAATCAAATAATTGAACCGGGTCTACTTCCTCCACGGTTAAACGGGCAAGCGTATCTTCAATTTCTCACCCATATTTAGCTATGTTTTTGGAAGAGACCCTCTGAATATCCGATATCAGATGTGGTTGCAGTACAATGGAGCTACTCCCCATTTCAACGTGGAAGTATGGGATTATCTGAATGCTTCCTGCGTGTGGATTGGAAGAGGTGATGCTGTAAATTGGTCACTGCATTCTCCAGATTTCAAAACCCTAGTTTTTTTTTATTGGAACTTCTTAAGAGCTTCGTACGCATAATCAGTTAACCTGTTGCTCACTTACTAGCACAGGTCTTGGCTGCTTGTGATGAGGTTCGTAACACTGCAGATCGTTTTTGAGAGGGTGCGAGGTGCATTCTTTACAGGGATTTTGCAGGCCATCACATCGAACAATATCTCTTGTGATCTCTGTCATCAAATATCAAAATCTAAACAATTTAACATAAAAAGCTCCACATAAACCTCCCAAGTTAGTTTAGAGTCAATTACAATGCCCAACATATTAAGTGGGGTATTAATATCAATGTATGATAAGCGTGCCTAGGACGCTAAGGCACACCTGAAGAGAGGTATGTGGAGTAAACAAAAAAAAAAAAAAAAACACATACGCACAAGTCCTTGTTAGGAGTATGTATACAATCCCTACTAACCATGAACAATGCGCTATCTGACACCACTGCATTCTGCAGAATGGATGATTCATCACATTCCTAACATGACACATATCTCCAGCCCTCAGCAGTGCTTTGCCATTTTAGTAATTTATACAATTTCGATAACAACAGATGAAGCAGCGTTACGTCTTCCACGCAGAACGAAAATCACCGATCTACTAGTGAAACTCCTGCTGCTGGGTACAGGCTACCAGGCTGCAGTCCCGAGCGACAGCGGAGAGAGCCGAACTTAATCGCTGCACGCACTTGTCACTCTAACAAGCACAAGTGTGTTGCGAGCAACTCCTTACCTAATCCCCAAACGGCAACTGCGGCGGTAGTTTCATCTTGCAAGAAAGAAAGCGCGAAGATGACGGGCTTAGTTGTGTCAGTTTCTGCAAGGGGAATGCGATGAGACGTGGTTTCCTTTCCATCTTGCATGAAAAAAAAAAAAAAAGCGATGAAATTAACCTCAATTGTTTCAGGTTTTGCAAGGGGAATGCGATTTTTGGGGGGGGGGGTAGCAAAGAATCTTCTCTATAGAATAATTTTCCTCTTTTGGGACATTTCTTTAGTTTTGGGCATATGTACTTGTTCGTTTTGGTTGCGAACAGCGGCTAAATGTGCCTTTAAGGATGCCGTGTGTTTCTTCACAACTTCAAGTTCTGTTGTGTGGAAATTACCTTAATCGTATCCAATAACTCGCAAGCAATGTTATGTTTTTGTTTAGATAGGGGAACAGAACAATTGTGACTTTCTTGTTTGCTCACCTGTGCTAGTATTTCCTCCTTTTCATTGAGAACAGAAACATCTTCAGTGTCTATTACCAAATCATTATTTTCAGAATAACCAGGATGTTCATTGCGCAGCTGAAATTTACATATGCTGTGTATGTGTTAACACATATTCCATTTAATGCTGGAATCAACACACGTGCAAGAGTATCTGTGTATGCATGCATTGCACTCATTGTACGAGTAGATTAATTTGCATTTGCATTTACAGTTCACATTATTATCTTGCACAAAATATATCTCTGTCACTTTCGATGAGGATGAGTTCTTCCAACCGCAATCTTCCCTAATAATGATGTCCTTGTTTATTTTCAGGCTTTCTTTGTGCCTACGTATGTAATTTTTTTTTTTTGGACGCAAGTTTTCCTTTGTAGGTATAATTAACCTATGGAACAGCTTATCTTTAACAAAGGACATAGTATATATTGCTCTATTAAGACGTTTCACATGTTTTCCATGCAGATACATATTTAAGCATTTGATGCATTCGCTTAATGCGCATATAGGTTCTAAAATGTACTGCATCGCCAATATTCCGCTCTCGTCCGGGAGAGGAGTTCGGCTCTCTCCGTTGTCACTCGGAACTGTAGCCAGGCAGCCTGTACCCAGCAGCAGGAGTTGAACAGTAGACCAGTGATTTCCGCCCTGCGTGTAAGGTCAAATATTCATCAAGTATGCTTTCAAAGTTCTACTAGTTTGTTTTATTCGCTCGATAATTTCTGTAGCGCCGTCTTTCTCTATCGGCTGAACAAAAATCGTGGACATTAATGGATGAAGGAATGACATGTGGTAATGTCAAATGTGTAACACAAAAACTGAATGCGCATTGAAATCGTACAGCAACATACACATAGTGCTTTATACTTATAATCATATAAAAAACAAACAATACACTAATCCAAATAGGAAATATTTTTCACTCATATGCAACCTTCCAAAATTTCTTTTATATGAAGTATATTTAAAATCGCACTTTTTTCCAAATCGGCCGCCTTTCTCCAGTATCTGGCGCGGCAACCTTAGGGCGCCACAACACTTTCATTTTAAAAACGTGGGAATTATAAATAAATAAAATAAATGAATTTTATACCGTAAGACTAACTACGTGTGTTTGCGGAGTGCGGAGAGAACCGATGGCGTGTTGCAATGCTAGCAGAAATTACCACTTTGCTATGTTATTGTTCCCTGCACGGTACCCCAGTGGTGGTCCTGTCGCTTCTGAGCGTTTTGCGTGTGTTACCGGTGCTAGTGTCACACATTATGGCAGTTGTTACACCTGAAAGAAGCATTCGTAAGTCAAAGTCTTGTGGTCCAGTGAGGCTCGTCAGTTTTTGGAACATCACAAAAAATTGTAATGAGGGATCCAAGCAGAATTCCTTAAGGTTTCCCTTGAAGCAGGCAATAAGGAGGGCAGCAGACTATTGTGGAAAATCGGGAAATTTCATTCTAAAGATTCGAAAGGGAGGAAAACAACTTCAGGAGCAAAGTGGAGGTTCTGTTGTATCTTCAATGCCGAGAAAGAAAAGAAATACGCGGAAAATAAGCGAAAATTATATGTGGATGAGTTTGATATCTGAAATGTTGTTCATGAATTCTACAAAACACAAAAACCCTCCTACCCATTGTAAAGGAGAGGATACATTTTTCTTGGGGCCAGCATCTTCGATAAGGCTTTCAAAAACCATTGGCGTTAAGTGGAGAAAATGTAGAAGCAAACGGAAAATTGTAATTAAGAAACCTGAGATGTTGTAGTAGCATCATTAGTAAACATTAAAACTTTGCGGGAATCTGGCAGAAACTTAATTTATTTAGATGAAACTTGGGTGGACAACAATATAACCGTGAAGTAGTGTTCGCAGTCTGAAGATGTTTTTGGAATGGCAGAAAATTACAGTGCAGGCAGTTGGCTCATTCTTTCACATGTTGGGGGTAAGAAGGGATTTGTGAATGAAGGGACTATCACCATTTTGAGAAATGGTTGAAAGAAATGCTTATTTCAAATAATGCACCTTCAGTTATAATTTTGGACAAGCCCAGTATCACTCAATCTTATCTTAAAAGTTTCCTACCAAATATTCTGCAAAGAAGGAGATAGTGAGTTTCTTGCAGAAACATGGTGTTAACTGTAGTGAAGAAATGAGGAAGGGAGATTTATTACCTCTTGTTGAAGTCCATTGACCAAAGAAAAAGGACTTCAGAATAGATAAATTCCTGTCATGTTAAGGGCTTACACCAGTGAGACTTCTGCCATTCATGTGCGACCTAAACCAAATTGAGTTTGCTTGGGCTCAGATAAAATGCCATGTGAGGAGCTGCAACGCCAATGAGAATCTGAGTTTGCAGAGACTGGAACATACAAAGGAGACCATTGCAGCAGTAAAGGAAGCAGACTGATAGGGTTTTGTAAGAAAAAGGAGAAAAAAAGAAGCAGTTTATTGCAAAAAATGATAGAATAGTATCGGATGTTATAGATGACATTATTGTGAATCTGACAATAGATGATGATAGTTCTGCCAGTGAAAGTGATAGTGACAGTGAACATTGAAGTGATGATGAGGAACAACTGGCTCAGCTCCTATGATTCAAAAGTAAATAGCAATAACTCTCATCATTCATCATCATTATTATCTTTATAGCATATCCAACAGTGTTTGCTTATGTAGCTTTAATATAACAACAATTATCAAGGAAATATAAGCCTTGCATGTCTTTATATATGTTCTAGTATTAGATGTTTTGAATTCATATTAAATGTATGTCATAGTAAAAATGCTGTCCTTAAAATAATGTAGCATACTGCGTGATTAGAAAAGTAGCACCATTGGAAGTGATTTGTCATTTAGTTGTGCTGTATATTATTCTATGCATTCTCTGAAACCTCAGATACACCACTGGTTTCCAAGCTGCACACCTTTCCTTCCCCTCTCTAATATCATTCTTACTTAATGTAAACATAGTTGCATTCCTTTTAGCCCTGAGCTTGGACCCACACAGTGTTCACCCTTATACAAGAAGATAGAAGAGTAATGGACCTAATCATGTCCCTATGTGCAGAAGAATTGACAAGTATAAATGATAGTTTCTTAAGAAGATGTAGATAATGGTTATGTTTAAGTCATGTTTGTTTGCATTTTTTAAGATGATATCAAAATTAAGTTCATTTATGTATATATGGTGAGCAAAATTCTAGTTTGGCTGTTATTGTTTTTAAAATAATATGTGCCATTTGCTAGGAAAATTAATTATGCCAGGGGTGGTGTGCAAAATGCAATTAAGCTGAATTTTGCCTCTCTAGTATCACAGTTTTATTCAGATACTCATATCCATCCATACTTATAACATTTTTTCTAAGTTTTGAATACTTTTATAGATGACAAGTTATTACCCCAGAATAAAACATATTTTAGACCAAAATAGAAATGTGCAAAATAATATTTTACTATACTATGGACTTTTTAACAACTCTAATTGTAAAGCACATCTTACTAAGTTTTTTTTTTTTATATTTTTTGGCATTTTTCATTTGAGATGAATGCCAAGTAAAACTTCAAGAAATTTCATGTTATCAACATGACAATGATAATAGTAATTTATTTACTGCCAGTTGACTTATTATATAAGTTTCTGAAATTCTCAAATGTTAGGTTATAATACTGTATACAAAAGACAAATTTTAACTTATTCATGAATATAAACATCTATTTATAAGGTATTTCCTTAATTGAATTTTAATTTTGATTTTTCTCTAGATTTGAAATATGCTCATAATTTGTTGAAAAAAAGGTACCCATTGTTAAAAGGGTACTCGTGGTTCAAAATAGTGATATTGCTTTGACTACGAATGGAAATTTCTAATATTTTGTGCATCGTACAATACTTTATCTTAATCCATAATTCATTTCTTCTTATTAACCCACTTTTTCAATTCAGCAATAGGTGTATTTTTTTCCTGTTTTTATGTAAATGGTTTGTTTCTTTTTAACAGTACACTTATGTCATCTGCAAACAAAGTACCATAAAATCTGTGCAGTTTTACAAATCATTTATATGAGAGTGATTCCTATTTTCTGCCCCTGACCCATTTTTTGTTAAGATAACACTTTTATTTCATGGCACAAGAGTGCCTGAAGTATATAAATACTGCATGCACAATTTCAAGTTCATACATTGGTGCATTATGGCATAATGTCTATTGAAATCATGAGACATGCTTATTCATCAGGAAATTGAGGTTGTCAGGCAAAGAACTGTAATAAATACCTACAAAAGAAGCAAATGCCTTCTTCTGATATACTTCAATGTATGCCAGTAATTTTGTGGGAAGGTACACCTATTGTAATGTAGTAAAAATATGGAGTTGTTTAGTTTAAATATGCTAGATTATTCTGTGAAGATGGGCATGGAGGTGACCTTTGAAAACCTACTATCAGAAGAAGAAAATAAATTGAGTGATTTAGCCTTGCAAAATTGATGAGTAGCTATCAAGATTATAGCAGTAGAAGAAAGATGAAGCTCATGCCTTTAGATTGGACTGGACTGGAAGGGAGAGAGAAACAATATTTTGTACTTCATCCATGCTCAAGAACTGGCCATTTGTTCCTCCTCCTATAAATGGGGTATCTCTGGGAGGAACAGATGAGGTGAGGGATACATTGGGCAGCCAGGACTCATGAGTTGGCAAGGCATGGACATAAATGGGGTTCTTAACATTGTTTCCAGATAGAGTACCTTGATGCTGGCTGAGCACCCTTCCTAGAAATTTAAGCCCTTCAGAAGGGTTGCTTTCATACTAGAAGCTGGGGCAGGAACCTTTCCAAAGCACAAGCTGCCACCACTCTGCAAACAGCATTAGCCCATCTTGCCTGGAACTTTTAACCCTGTAATGGAGCAAACAAAATGAAACAGATGAAATAGAAGAGTGGAAAATTGTGGAAAGCAAAGATCCATTTTAGCATTTGCCTAAGCAACCAGGGAAAAAAGAAAGTTGGAGGGGCTAAGGTTAGAATATAGGGCTCTAAGAGATTTGAAACCAGGGTCTCCCAAGTGTAAATCCAATCATTATTAACTAAGCTACCTCACCCAGTATCTTATACTATAGAATATATAATATTTTAAATTTTTAACTAATGAATAAGAGATAAAAAAAATTAACTGCAAGATGGGAATATGAATGTTAAAATCTACTAACAATAGATGACAGGCAACATTTGTAAGGACCATTTCAAACAAACTGACATTTTTAACAGATGAGTCCATAACAATGATCCTGAAACCAAAATGCAAATGGGTATAATAAATTCAGATGAGCATGATTTACAGCTATGATCAGGCAGGGTGTGATAAGAGCAACAGCATGGTAAACCAAATTTATGTAGCGTGTCTGAACTATGACTTCCACTTTTTCTTATTTGACTCTGTTCTAAATCATGAAGCAAAGTTAGGAATGGAAACATAAGGGCTCTCCACCCTTAAGAAATTCAGGATGTAGCCCTCAGCAGGCAAAATCATGTTATCTCTCTTTAGAAATGCATAAAATATTACTTTGGTTGATTATTTTCAGAGAAGAAAGAAAATAACACGGCATTATTATACTAATTAAATTTCAATATTATGAAAGGTAATTAAGGAAAAACAATGCAAAAATCTGAGGTAAGCTGTGCTCTGTCTTCAGAACAAGGCTTTAAGCTATGCAGAGTTTGAAATGGAGGAATATTCTGCTTACTCTCCAAATCTAACTCTCAGTGACTTCATTTTTTTCTGTAACTAAGAGCAGGCTTTTCCATAACTAAGAGAAAACTTCTGAGAAAGAAACTTTTCATCAGGTTACAAAGTAATAGAGGTGTAAACAGTGTTTGCACATTAGACCTTTCTTTCCAGGAACCTATAGAAATGTGGAGAACTATTATTGTTGTCATTATTATAATATATTTTGCTGTATTACTAAGCATTACAATACACACTCTTATATTTCAAAAGAAAATCCCTTTCTATTGCCATGGAATCAAAATTTATACTTAGAAAAGCTTCATTCTGCATCACAATGTAGTAAATGAAGGGGGAAAAAAATAATGGATATTATCTTCATCATGTAAACAAGAGAATAGTGTTATTTTATTTACTTACTGTAGTATTTTGTATATCTTTCATTACAGGATAATTCTTATTTTTTTTAAATATGAGTTAATCCTTCCTCTATTATTTTTTTAATTTTTTGTTTGTTTGGTAATCCATTTAGATTGTACTTTTTTAATTATTTGTGACAATTTCTCAACCAGTCTGTCAGTCCTGGTGGTGTAGTGGTAACCAGACTTGCCTTCTAAACCCAAGATTGCAATTCAAACCCGGCCAGAATTGATGGATTTTTTTGGGGCGTAAAAATCCAATGTATGGCTTCCTTCAGAAAGAAAGTAAAGCTGTGGGTCCTGTGTCATACATTTACAGTACAAAAAAGAACCTCAAACTGAAAGAAGAGGCCTCTGAGCAAAATTTGTCGGCCGTTTCATGCCCTGAATTGAATGGGATGCTGATGACCTGAGATGTTAAAGAGCTTCCATAAATAAACCAAATAAAAAAAAATTAATCAGTCTGATAGCTTCAAGCATTTTGATATCTCTTTGATAGAAGTTGATTGCTTTAGATATGCATTCAAAATTGTTTTATAAGGATTTCAGTTTTTCTTCTAACTGATTTGGACCCATACATTTTACACATCTAATTGCAGTCTCTGTCATCAAAGGTATTGATTATTTTAACAGTTTTTTGTAGTACTGGGCATAATAACATCACACATTCAGCCAGCTTTCTCAGCTAGGGCTTTGGAGATGAAGGTACTCCTGGTGCCATTTTGTTAAATTTCATTATTCTTTAAGGAATATTTAAAATTGTTCTCTTTACATTGAAATGAAAGAGTCCACATCATCTAGGATGATGGCATTTTATCAGTCATGCTATGGCAACAATGAAGAATGCTTCATTTTTTGGATATGACTTCTTTTTGTTTCTTTTACCTTATAAACAGCTGCATTAGTCACTAAAAGGAGCATCACATCTGTGAGTCTGAGGTGAAATATTAATTTATTTAAAATAGTTTTGTGATAACTTTTTCTATATACCTCTGTTGATATTCAACATCTTTTACCCTGGTCACTGGGTGAGAGAATTCCTATAATCATGTTTCCTACATGTCTCCTGGTCACATCCTTAGATATTGAACATTGGCTGGGATGGAGCACAATACTTTGGCCCCTCAGCCTTGCTCTCAATGGGGCATCCCAGAAAGAAGGATGAGGTAAGGGAGACCTTGGACAGCCAGAATGCATGGGTGGGGACTGCATGGATTGGATCGCTAATAAGTTTCCAGATGGAACATCTTGACACCAGAGGAGCCCTTCCTGAGTTGTCTGAGCCCTTCAGATGGTGTACTTTCATGCCAGATGCTGGGGTAGATACCTTTCCAAAGTATAATCATCATCACATGTGCCAACTCCCACTTTCACATGGCTTTTTCAACCCTGTAAGAGAACCATTCGAATGAAATAATAAAAAATGGAAAGGCAGAAAATTTGTAGAATGAAAATACCTTTGAAGCATTTGCTTAAGTGACTGGGGAACCATGAAAAAACTAAAATCAGGTTGGCTGGCACAATGGGAAGACCTCCGGATCTCCCAAAGCATTTCTCAAGCATATTAGAACTATCCTGCTTGATGGCCACATCCTTTGTCTCAGTAATAGAAACTTAAATTTTGTTATCTGCTGCACTTTGTTATTTACTACTGGCCATTTATTAATAGCACAGATAAATAATTTTACCATATAGGCAATTTAGATTACAGTTTTCCTAATATACTTTTCAATAAAACCTTTAAAGTAAAGAGGATTATTCAGTTTATTAAAGGAGATATTTGTATATAACATTGTCTCATATATATCTTAAAAGAGCTCTGATTGCTCATTGGAAAGTAAATCTGAAGTTGATGGCAATTCATTCTCTGTTTCTTTTTGGATAATAAATGAATTTATGTTCTGTTTTTTGGTGTTACAATGTCTGTGTATAAATCTTTGTTTATGTGTTTATCTATATTATGTAATACACATGTAATTGTTTCCTCATTTTCTCTAAAATACTGCCATATTTTTATCAATTCCTTAATTTTGTTGCTTTTTATTTTTGTCTTTGTATTTCATGTCATTAGAATTGCACATGATGAAATTCAGTAGGAACGACACAGGATTACAGTAAACTAGCTTTGATTAAACTGATTAAACTGGCTGTGCTGCCAGTGCACCTTCTTCTTTAATGAAATGAACTGTATGGTCACTAGCGAGGAGTGATGTCATGAAGCCCAGTCCATTGCTTCCTAACTAAAACTTACCCCATAGGCAACAAGTGTGTTCTCTATTAATAACACTTATAGTAGTAAGGTTACTGATTGCATGTGATGTAGTCCATACCCATTTCAATTGAGTAGTTAAAATTCCATTCCAAACTATTTCCTTCTCCTCTCACTTCTACTATTTGATTTTCTTTAGTGAGATTTTTTGATAGGTCCTTAAGATCTTCAACAACATTATTAGCACCAGCATTACAGTTAAATATATAGCTTACTCATTCTCTTTTGCCTATAGACTTTGACTACTTACTAGAATTAAGACCTTACATTGTGCATCAGCTAATCTTGGGTATGGGAATAGGCTCCCTCTCTAGCACTGATGATACCATTGAATTTTTATTCCATTTAATAAGATGCTATTTTAATAAAAACTACTGACCTTCATTTCTCAAATTTTTAATTCAATTAATTTTTTCCAAGAAAATAAAACTGCCTGAGTAGGCATTTGTTTTTGTGTGAAAAAAAAAAGTTTCACTTCTGGAGCCACCAGAACCAATAGTCTATACTAAGTTCAGTTTCATGGGAATATATAAACCTTTTATGCTATTTTTTGTGTTTGAAAGTATCTGAAATTTCATAATCTACCCCTAATTGTATGAGAGCATTTCAAACTCTTGTTTTCTACCCTTCCCAAATTCCTTTATTGGCTTAGAATGATATTCTTCTGACTTAGTATTAGAGCATTACATTTTCAAAGTTCAAAATATAACTCACTACACTTTCATTATTCATATGTGCACAGAAACAAAGAAAGCAAACTAACATTCTACACAGAGCACATCTTATTTCATAATTCAATGAAAGAACAAACTTTCCCAATTAATCACATGTTCTGTCTCTCATTATTACAGATTAATGCACTAGTTATCATATCCATAGTTCCTAAAACAAAATATGTTAAAAAGATCAGTGAGCCATTGTCTTTAGCAGAGCATAGTCTCAGATTTGTCTTTTTGATAAAGTTTGCAGAGGTCCCTGCATGAAAAGAATTGCCCACATAAATAATTAAGTCTGAATTTAAGTAGTATCTAGCAACAAAAATGTGTAGATGCAGATTTTCTATAAAGGCATTATAATTTTTGTCATTTGTCAACCAATGGCATCTAGATTTAAATGCAGTGAATGCAGTTGTAATGCACTGTCAACATAAACTGAAAATTGTCTTGCAAATATCGGAAATCATGTACCCCATTTGCCTTATCATTCAAATTCTTGACACAATTGTGCTGTTATTCTTATTAATACTTTCTCAAAATCAAAGATTTGAGCTACATTTAAGTACTTAATCTCTCTCCATGTATAATTGTAGGCAATGAAGCATCCTATTAAAGCTGCTGCAGTACCCATTCCAAATGAGAAATAAATTTTATGACTTAAGCAATATATATATTTTATTTATACTAGCAGAGTTACCACTATAAGGCTTTATCTTCAACTCTATCAGTGTTAAATGCTAACATTGATAAAATGCAGTTACAGTATTGTGTTATATTGTTTGTATTGTGCAAACAAATATAGTAAGTAAATAAATATCAAATTAAAATACATGGATGAAGATAGTTGAAGGCAAAATAAAGTTAGTATGTAAAATAATGATTTTAATTAAATACATAATATATCTACTGAATTAAATACATTTAAATCAATAATATATAAGTAAATTTATACTAATGCCCTGAGCTTGTTTAAAAGCTTTTCAGTGATGGCTAATTTCACTCAAGGCAACCCTCAGATGCTGCATATTGTAATGTAACGACTATAATTGAACAGTAGAGTACATGGATTTTTCCAGTCTCTAGTTTCCTCAAATTTGCAATTGTTTTCTGAGCAGATGTATGTTATATTAAAGCAGTGGCCTGAAGCTACTCTTTCAATTCCTCAAATAAAGTGCTGTAGTATGTGCTGTTCATTTTCATTCCTTCTTGTAAGGCTCTTCATAATTGAATAAAATCATGAACATTGACTTCTGAGAAAATAAATCTTTAGAAGAATATATAACTGTTCTTGGATTCATTTAACCTTACGCAATTCTGAGTTTTGTGCACTAAAGTAATAAAACCAGCTTTCATTATCAATGCATCTGTCAATCATTTTCTTTCACATACCTTTCTCCTCATATTCTGTTCATTCGTAAGAGAATGTTATATGACAGATTTTTCACAGTACCAGTGATGGTATATAAAGTCATTGCTGTTGCAATTTGGTCCTAAGTCCTTTGTTACTATTGTTCCAACTAATAGTAATCCTGATATTCATTATAGATCTATAAATAGTGAAAATCTTGAAAATATACTACTTACTTTTTCTCAGGAAGTGTGGACAGCTGAACAACTGCTTCATTCCTTATGATCATAATGATCATTCATTTCTTATGATCATAAATGAAGGCTTCTTTACTTACAGACACAAATGTTTCAGGTTTTGGTAAATTTTTACTTAAATCCTTGTAATTACTAGACAATTGCTCAAAGGTTGCTACAGAACTCTTTAAGTGTTTTGTTTCATTTAGAAAGTCCTAATACAAAATAAGCAACAAAATTGACTGAAAATGTGCTGTTCAACTATGTGGGGGAAGAACATTTAATTCAATGTACTGAACTCAATGAATGAATAGTGTAAAAATTTCCCTATTCTCTACAATGATGCAGTAAGCAAAATGATTAAGAGATCCTAATTGTAGTTATTAAAATTAATTATATATGCATATTAATGATACTGATTCCTTGTGAAGATCCCCTTAATAATGAATGTTTTTTTTTTTTTTTTTTTTTGAGTAGTGTTTAACGCCCGTTTTTACTACAGAGGCACCACAGGCGGAATATAATGAATGTGAGTACTGTTGTTTCTCTCATAAAACAACATCCAAAGGGAGGTTGTGAGATGGACTTCCTCCTCCAATCTATGCTCCGAGAACAGTGCATAGATAAATAGTGAATTCTTTTAATGATAGTGCAGTATGCTGAATATATCATTTTTGTGCAATTGTATTTGAAGTAACATCAGATTTTGCACCTTCTAACATGCTCTGTTGGAAGTAGTGTGATAATGCTCAGTGAATCTGCAGTGAAGGAACATTTCACCATTTTAGTTTTGGGCTTTAATGCTCTTGTTTGATGACTATGAATTTTAATCTTTTTATATTCTAAAGTTATTCCACCTGATGAAGACAAAACAATTTATAAAACCACTGTTATTCATTTGAAAGAATATTTCATGAATTGAAGTACTTCATAACAGTTCACAATTTGTATAGTTACTCTTAGCTTCAGCCTTCACAATTGATTAATTGAACTATAGTTAATGACAAGTTTCAGTAAAGTGAAAAAGGTACTTTCACCTATGTTTAGATTTCTGGGGACTGTGGTAAAATTCTCTGAAAAAGCTTCAACTTGAATTTCTTATTTTATATCATTTTCTTTCTAGTTGACAGATACATACTTTATATAAATAATTTCCAAATCATCAAGCATAAATGGTGCAAAGATTACCTTGTTTGCACATGAAATTATTCTGCTCATTAAAGAAACAGGATTTACACAACACTTTAAATCATGCTAATGTGCAAATAAAAAACTGGTTTCAGGATAGATATGAGGGGTGTTCAATAATTTATATCTACCTGAGCATGAAAATGAAATATAACGATGAAACTTGGCTCATTGTTTTTTGCTGTAGCATCACTTGACTTTCAGACACTTAGTCCACTTTGTCTCGAGTGGTTTAATCCCTTCACATTTTAAGGATATTATCATGATCCTCCAACCAACCCATCACTACCTTCATGACATTTATTGGACATTCATCTTTTCCTTTAAGTTTCCAAAAAAGGAAATATCACTGTAGGCCAGCCCAGATTCTAGATTTGATGGTTAAACTCCAAGTATCTACAATCCTTAATAGCAGCTGTTGCTTTTTTGGGATTTGTGGCAAGATACATTATTGTGACAGCAACATGCCTTCCATCACAATTTTATATACCATGCGTCCGTGCTGACCTCATATAATAACTACTTACTTCACTGTAGAAGAATGTTTCCTTGATGGTGGATCTATTTAGTATGAACTCCAGCAGCAAAGCCCCTTCTATATTACAAAATATGCTTGCCATGACTTTTTTTTTGACTAGCTGATGCAAATTGAATTAATTGGGGGTAGGGAGCCCTTATGCTTTCGTTGCATAAGCTCTTGTTTGGTTTCTGGGTCATAATGGAGAATCCATGTTTCATCTCCAGTGACAATCTTTGAGGTCAAGTCATCAGGATTTTCTTGAAGGAGGTCCAAATGCTTCTAATTCCTGGTAATATGCTTTCTGCTTTGATGTCCACATTTCAGTTATCTATCAGGAACTGATATTTGAGATCATGACATAGGTATAAATAATTGTGAAATGATGTTAGTTAAAATGCTTAGTTCATAAATGATTACTATTATTCTTGACATGACCATCCTGCATAATCATAGCTTCCCCTTTTCCACACATTTCTTAGGAAGATGCTATTGTAGGATGTCTTTTGTCGGGGTCATCTACAACAGACTTCCAGATCTCTTTGCATTTTTGGTCTAAAAGTTTACTTGGGAATTGGAAGGGTATCATTAACATATCATTCATCCTCCTTTGGATTTCTTTAGGCTTCTTCACATCCTTTGTAAGGAATTTAATCATGAAACAAAGCTCCAAATCACTCATTTACACTGTAAACTCGCACAGCAATATACCTATTGTCCTCAGAATTGCAGTTCTTATTGCAGACTGATTTGTAACTGTGTATGTCTGTTTCAAGCTGAGATACATCCCAACCTGCACATCCAAGTTCAGCAATGACATAACATACCAGGGTAGGTAGCTTAAGCTCCTCCTAAAGAGTAAGCCATGATACTTCAACATTTTTTTGCCATTGTGAAAATAAAAACAACACAGCTTACAGTATGAAGCTAGGTGAAAATATAATTCTCATAATTATAGTTCTGCTGAGTAGCCCTAAACCAAGATTTCAAATTTTGTTTAATATGTAGAATTGTAAGTAAAAGGTTTCATTGTAAGGCTAAAGACACATCTAGAACATCTAGATGTTACAAACATTTTTATTTATTCTTACATTATAAATAATTTGTAGGGGGGACTGAAGTGTTGCAATAACAGTTTTTAAGAGCTGTATACTAAATAGTAAATGCCAGCCAGCTCCAGAATAAACTTGAACAGGTTTTTAAACATTATGGTTTGACCAAAACCATATATATAGGTATATTATGAAGTATTAGCATTGTATAAAGAATCTGAATTCATTGTACAATGTAGGCTTTCATGGCCAGTGTCAACTATGCAAATTGAGTCTTCTGGTTCAATGGGATTCTTCTCCTTCATCTTCCCAAAAGATTTGTTTACAACTGCAACGGACGTCATCAATAGTGTGCTTGATGCAATCTTCTAGAAGACGAGGCAGTGACTGTCATCTTCAAGAAGATTATGTTGGGCAAAGATGGAGGACAATCCCATTGACCACTGCTTACAACCTAGAAGACTCAATTTGCACAATCTAAATCATTTGTTACTGTAATTCTAGGTCCATTCACCAGCAATATGAAGATTATTATAGATTACCATTAGGATTTAGAAATAAATGAAGTATAGCAATATTTTTAATAGAACTCCGGAGATTTCTTAAGTTACTTGCTCTTATATTATAGACAGATTTATAGGGCAATGTAGAGAGCTACATAAAATATAATCATGACTTAGAACATTTTGTAGATGTTAAAGGTGCAAGGTTGTGTATACTGAAATTGTAGTAGCAGCTTAATGTTTCTGTATGCACGGCGATGTGTCCAATGTTTGCAATGTCCTAAACGATGAAATTAAATGAATTGATATGAATATGCAAGAAACTATGCCTTCTTGGTTTAGGAAGTCATGGAGAATAATTGTGGTAGCATATATTATTTAAGTTTCTGCAGATTGGGTTAATGCTTAGCCTAATTAATCTGTGTATGAGATACAAATTGCAGACACTCTAGGGTATGAGAAGTTTTGACATATCTATTTATACTTTTGATAGGTTCCCCCCCCCTTTCAGATTTTAAGATCCTACGGTTACCAAAATTCTTTTGATAATTTGTCAACCAGACAACCTGCTGCTTCATAATTAGTGGGCACAAGGTCAATAATGAACAGAAATCTCAAAGTAAAAGTGGAAGGGGGGGAGATTAACCAATTGATTCTACATTAAAATTTCAAGTCATTCAGGTTTAATTTTTTCCTTTCTGATAAAACAACTTTTCTTTTTGCAGGAAAAAAATTGCACAATTTACCAATGTTTGCTGCAAGATTTCCATCCTTTCCTTCCACCACCAAAGACATAATTATTAAAACTATCCACAGCTTTATGGAATTTATAAATAGATATCGGGAATGTGAATAGTAATTTATTACATGTCTTTATTTACTTTTTTTTAGCGCCTGACTGAAAGAATAGGTTTCCCAGATATTCCGAAACAAAATGGCAGAATATCGAACCGATTATGCGTAGTACCGTTCACATCTGTCAACGTGTCTGAGCATGTGCAAGTTGAATCGAAACGGCCGTGCCTCTGACAGAGAACATTTTCATACCGAATCAGAACTTGGGTCAGAGTTCTACCAGATGGCAGCATGTGGCGAATTTTATTGAACTTGAAGTCAGAGCTTTGCAAAGCGTCGGCAGCTGTGGTCGATAGTGACGGGGCTAGGCGTTTGGTGGGGAAAACCGGTGTGATTTGATTGAAAACTGGAATCCTGATATTGCATTATGGCCGCGGAAAATGCAGTTAAAACGTAAAAAATGTTGTGGATATACTGTGGACTGTTCCTGTCTCTCGTTGGAGCGCCCGGGCCGGCAAGCACCGTTTCCATTTCAAAACGAGGTAAGCGCCCCACGATTTTCGCAAACCTGACATTGGTTAATTTTTTTGTTTCTTTTTAAAATATTTGGGCGTACTAGATGGAAGACATTAAGTGTAATTCTGCGTAAGTGTTGTCAATTCGTAGTTCCGTCAACCTAGTCACGGACGACACGTTTGTAAGTGCCGGCACTTGACTGGAATTACCGCCTTTCGGCCCATTTGACATCACGGAAGTCGTGCTTGGTAGACTAAGTGGCAGGCGCTGCGCGGAGGGAGGGATTAGAACGTTTGCGGAAGTCCAGCAATAAAGTGGTAATGAAGAACGCAGGTTATAGTCACTTCGAACGTTGGGCATTCTGTGGTTTAATGCGTATTTTGGTTGTTTGTCAACAGTGCTTACCCTTACAACTGTTTATATTTATAAACAAGGAACTCATGCGTTTTAGAAACGTCTTTTAAATTTATGCATATCTTTAACTTAAGTACTAAGCTAAAGTGGAATGTGGAATTGTGTTTACGTCCGTTTTAACTACACAGGCACCACAGGCGGTGGACACTGATGATACATGAGATGAGATATGGGAAAGAATTTTTTTTTAAAGGAAGCGTTCTAGGCCTAAATTTAGGGTACCTCCCCGGCATTTGCCATTTATAAGAACTGAGACAACCTGGAAAAAACTTCAGTCAAGGAGGACGGTCCTGGTGGGGATCGAACCCCAGACCTCCCTCTCACGAGTCCACGCCTTAACGACCTCGGCTATCCGTGGCTATACTAAGCTAATGGCAAAGCGGATTAATCACCAAATAGTGAAGCATAGGTTGATTGCTCCTAGATTACAAAATGATGCAAAGACAACGAAATATATTATTAGCATTCATTTATTTTTGAAGCGGGACTCGAACCCACAAGCCTGCTGTTGCAATCCAATTTGTCCAGGGTATGCAGTGCACAAATTCACTATTAAACAGCTTAATTACTTCCTCACCTTTGAACCTTAAAATATTTATGTATTTATAAAACTGTTAATAGCTGTTTGCAAAGTCACGTTCCATTATAAGGTTGTACTAGAACCCATTAGTGTTCACTTTGTAAAATGCTGATAATATTTTCATAGGTCCCCATGGTCTCCTACTTGTCGATTTTTTCATTTCGTATATAACTACTGACTTACAAAGAATTTTTAATCACCATAGGCTGATCTTTTTGTCTCTCTTGGTTGATTTTCTGTGCTCCCTGCTGCTTCGTCTCACCCTCGTCCATGTAGAGCAGGAAATAATTGGGGCAGTGTGCAAATTCTCTCCTCCTGCCAGCTCTTCTCCGGCAACTGTTCCTCTGGTAACAGTATGCAAATTGCTTTCACGCCTTGTCACTGTTAGCGTCTTCGTTATTACACGATTTTCGTTTAGCATAATTATTTTAATGACGGTAAGTCATTCCTTCTTGTTATTGGTTATTTGCTGCAATGGGTCTATAATCACAAGCATCCAGCTATTTTTATCGTGTAAATTAATTTGAGGCATACGTGATCAGCAAAATTTATTATAGATCTTTAAAAAAAAAAAAAAAAAAAAAAAAAAACTCATTGTAGCGTATATTGCTTTCAGTTGTTTCGTGTAGCGCAGATGTATCGGTGAAAACATTTTGTCGAACTTCGTAAGTCATTAAACACGTGAGGACCTCAGAGTCCTATAGACACATTGTTAAGTACTGTATGTTTCCAAGAGGACCGATTTAATAAGAAACACTAATTTACCATATATAAACAAAACAAAAAAGTCATAAAAATTCAGAATAATGACATATATACCATCTCTATCAACATTATGACTTCGTGTATAGCATTAGAATAAATATTACGAAAGTCACAGAAAGAAGCATACCCAACCAGGAATTTACATCACTCTGTATCGCATATGTTGCTTCTTTTGTCATAACAATGTTATGTGTAAAGCAGCTAGAGATCATGCCGATATAATATTGGGTCGATTTTATACTTTCACGATAATCACATACCGCCACGAGTGGCCGAGGTCGTTAAGGCGCGGACTCGCGAGCGGGAGGTCTGGGGTTCGAATCCCTCCAGGATTGCCCTCCCTGATTGAGATTTTTTCCAGGTTTTCCTCAGTCCTCATACATGGCAAATGCCGGGGAGGTACCCTAAACATAGGCGTAGAACGTTTCCTACGTTAAAAATAATTCCCCAATATATCATTTCATCTCATGTATCATCAGTGTTCACCGCCTGTGGTGCCTCAGTAGTAAAAACGGGCGGTAAACACTATTAAAAAAAAAGATTATAACATGGAATATTTTATTTCCTGAATGCAAGCCTTCCCCTCCTACCCAAGTTTTCCAATCCTTCCTCAAATTTCATCATAACCCTAATTCTCATCACCTATCCTTATTTTATTTCACCAAATGGCGTGCATTTGGGAAATGGATTACGCGATCCCCTTTGCAACTACTCATGGAATTTACATGTCAATTTGACTTTAGATATTATGCTCAATATCGATGCTCAATATTATGCTTTTTTCAAAACATCATTAAAAGAAACATTTTATGGAAATAGGAAACTAACCAAAATTAATGTTAACGTTACAGGAATATTTACGTACGCAATTTAAACACAATGCCAACATTTATTCAGGCGTTTATGTAAGTAAAACTGATAGATATTGCCTTATTTTACTGGTAACAAATATATTTATGTTCAGAAAAAGTAGACAACAATTTCGAATATGAATCTAAAATTATTTATTTGAAGAATGCAGTATTTAACAACTAATAGCGCTCAAATTGTTAATTCCATTACTTATATAATCGTAATTGTTCCTGGTGAAGTGGAAGAGAGGACCTTACGGTCCTAGCTTAGCCAGGTAAAATAAATAAATGCATTTATTATATTTATAACTCAAACTGCAACTGAGGTCCCCATCTATTTTCGTCTTTTTAGAGAGTAGCTTGATATATGGTCATATAATAATTACTTATTAGCAATCTGATTGTAGTTGCCAATCATTCACTGTAATATTAAGTAGATAGTGTGATCAACTGAAACACTTTGAACCTTGCTGGTATTCAATACCTAATGCACAACTTCGTGGATCGCTAATTGCTACACTGTTTTACGACTTCTCCTTATGTGTTAAAAAGGTTGGCGAAGGAGAATCTTTAATTTCTAGAGAAGCAGTTTGGCTGCAAAATTTTTCACATTAGTAGCGGAACAGAGGACTTAGGAATTCGACTTTATGCATAAACAATGGAAATACATTTTCACACCGTTTTCGATACTCTTGGACTTAAAATTATGGAATGAATGCCAAAATATTATAACTTAAAAATAGAAATGGGTGCTCTGGCGATAAAGTCCGATAAAACATGGAGAGGAAGCTTTTTTGTACCTTTGTTATAAATGACATGAAAAGAAGCGGGTTCCACGACGCCCACTCTTTGCGTTGCTCCGATAACATTCTTGTAGCTGCGCTATCTTGGATCTCTAATAAGGTGGAGGCTTTGTTTTCTCAAGTGCGATGTTCTTATGTTTGTGTGTCAGCCGTTGAAAACTATATCTGTAAATAACGTTAATGCACGACTTATTTGAGCGATGCGAAGAAGGATCGATATTAATTTTAGCAATATTTTTGGTGCAATTATATAAACTATGCTACCCAAAGCTAAAATAGCTGCGTGAATAATAAAGATGGAATAACTCTTGCATTTAATTTTAATAGATATGACTGCTGAAGGAAATATGCTAATAATAACTTTAACAACTAACGTTATTTGGACACGTTAACAAATATTACCGTCCAAGTTAATATGGGAAATAATTATTTTAGGTGATCTTTCATGGTTCCTTTAGTGATTACTATAGTGTACAAACAAAAGATCAAATGCCATCCAATAAAATATTGATAGCAATAATGCTTATTTTCACTGATATTTCTACGCATCCTTTCTTCTCCTTGTGTCAATTTCACGCAAATATTACTAAAACCTTGACATCTTGTAAGCTCAATATAACACATTAACAATATTTGTTTTCCTTAAGACCAATTGTTTCCCATTTATTTTAAAATTGAGGACGTTCTGGAGTTTTGGAGAATTCGAGAACTCAGTTGTATATTCCCATGGCCTCTTTTTTTATTTAGTAGGTTTACCGACTGTTTTGCTTCTATAACATAGACTTGATGATATGCCAAGTGAATTAAGAACCTGGGAAAGCAAATTTTTAGGATGAGGGTGGGAAGGAAGACTTTTAGACCTAAGTTTGGGATATATTCTCGGAATTTGAGAAAAATATAGAAAGATCCTGGGTAGAATGAACTGCAAATCTCCCTTTCCCATGATTTAGCACCCTCGCTCACCCATGTTGGTGGGCATGTACCTTTAGGTATGTCCTAAGAGATACGGTCATTGCTCCAAGATTTTAAAATAATTATACAATAGGTATATACCGGGCTCTCACGCAAATAAAAGCTATCCCGTACGCACGGTGTTCTGAATCCTGTGGGGGGCGAGCGGCTCGACACGCCCAGCAGCCGAGAATGAAACACCGCACGTGCGGCACAGTTTTTACGTGAAACGTGTACATATAATGTTTTCTTCCTGTACCATTTTCTGTAAATGAGAGAGAGAGAGAAAAAAAACAATAACATACTTTTCGCATTCTTTTAAAAGAATTAAAAGAACTGATTATAATCATTATATAAACAACAAAATTAGGTTGAGCACATAGCTGTCTTAAATTGGACTTTTGAGGTAGAACAGGGTTTAAAGGTAATAACCTTTTTATTAAAGACCTAAACATGAGCTATATTGCTAGCCGTACAAAACTCTTTACTTCAAAGACTTGTTCTACTTTCCTGTTTTAAGAATATAGGATTTAGAAATGTACGTATGCTCTTATTTAAACTGTTAGGGTCTTTCTCGCTATGCCAGATGGACCACAGCAATAATGCATGATATATTGAAAATAATATAACTTTCTTTATTGAAATCGGGGTAGTAAGAACAAGATGAGGTTTAAATGTAGCTTAGCGGCTCATTTCGGTTATCTCTGAGGTGATGCTTTAGAAATTATCTGCTCCGTCTCTTAGTGCCTTCTTAGTAAGGAAAACAATTCTGGAAATTTTCTTACACAACCAATTTGTGTAACTCCGCTCGGAAGAAAACGTGATGCATGGGGCCCTAGCGATGAGGATTAATGGCGATATTTATTGCTAAAGACGGGTGAATGAAATTAAAACATAGTAAATTGTATTATGTAGATAATGAACATTTATAACTATTCTCTTCCTTTTGAGACATTCTTGACATCGCACTGAAGTTTTCTAAGTATTAATATGGCAATTCCTGCCACGTAACACCTATTTTGATTGAAACGAGGGAAATTTTATCTGCTGGTACTAGTTCCACCAGGGTTGGGAGCTGTATTGGAGTCCACGAAACCTTATGAAGGCAATTGAGGAGCCTTTTTATTCCAGAAGGGGCGAATTCAATCCGAAAAGCTGAGGCTAAACATTGAACTATATGAAATAATTAGTAAAATAATTGGTTATGATCCTCGACAGTATTGATATTGCTTGTTATATCTAAAAGAAAAATTGCAGTTTGTAACGATCTTTTGAACAAATGTCATACTTATTTAAAATGTGACTTTTTGTAATATTATTGAACTGTAGGAGTGATTTAGTCCACATGCTTATTCGATAAATTAACTTTCAGATTAAACTGAGCACTGCGCAAGCTTGTGGAATGTAATGCTAAAACAGCAAAATCATAAAATGTTAGTGTGCAGGTGAGTGTGGTGTGGTGTGTATTGGATTAATATCAAATGTATGATTTTGTATATGAGCAAAAATTAGAATATTGCCTGAATAAACATCAACACAGGCTGACGTCTTTCAACTTTTACGCCGGGAAAACGAGGCTTGATTTGTGTAAGTGTGGAAATTAAACACATGCATAACCTTATGTTTTAAAACAAATACTAAAAGTGCATGTTATCTAACTCATTAGTTCATTATTGCCATAGAAATTCGGGGTTTAGCATTTATTCCCGTGTTTTACTAATGCAACTTTTTAGACAAATATTTGAACGAGAGCGGACCGGGAATAAGACTCGTGTTTCTCATCTTTTACAATCTGCAATGCGTTAAAATCCGTCAAACAGTCTTGAATCTCTTCGCAGTAATGCAATTATTTATTGCAACATATATATATATATATATATTTATGAAATTAGAGACTGGTTTTTATCTCTTGAGCCGTTCCGTTGGTATTTAAAAGATTTATAATTATATATATATATATAATATATATATGTGTGTAAAGTTTAGGCGAGATTTATTTTGACTTTCGAACTACTGAGAATTGTTGGGCAAGTGGGTTTGCTATCGACGTTAAGATGTTGCATTTTGAGTCCTTAAATAAAGGGCAAAAAGAATTGAAAGTAAAAACATATAATAAACCATTATATTTCTGTAGCCTTAACTAGAAATATGCAACGAGCTAAATGCTTTATATATATCTGAGTCTAGTAAATACCACTTCGGTGTTTACTTGCGTTCTGCAGTTAGCTATTTCGTGCTCGAAAATATTTTATTTTTTAAAAATTTAGATCGAATGCATATACTTGAAGGTTGCAAAAATATCAAGAGAGTTCAAAAAATGAAAATTTACAGAAAAAAAAATTGAAAAAATACAAGTACCTACTTCTGTTGAATCTTTCAAGCCAACATATTTTCGAATGTTGCTTTAACACTTTATTTTGGAACCAAAACACATTTTAAATTTTTAATGAATCACCCTTTCCTCTGAATTACGGTTAATGGCAGATATCAAGTAAGTCATCACCTCAAATTGCTTTAATTCATCAGATGACTAGGATGAAAATTAAACGATGATGCGATTTTTATTTATTTCTCACATGAATGAGCAAGTACGTGAACATTCGATTAACTGTGCCCGTGGAGGGGTAATCTGACCCCCCTTCATCTTCACGGTCTGATCATTGTATGTATTAGCGGCTTTTTAAAACGTGCGTTAAAAAAATAAAATATTTACACTGACAGCGAGTTTCAGCTTTAATCGTTGCACTTAGCTTTTGGTAACGTCTTTGATTCAATCGAATATATTGTATAAGTTAATTGGAAATGTCCACCTTTAGCACAAATTCGAGTCTTTAGACGTTAAATACATACTTTCCCATATGATATTTATATTTAACTTGCGTATTGCACGATTTAGGATTTTTTTTAAAAGAGTCAAAGCTGTTGTGTCTATAAGAGGGAGTCTTAAGTCTCTAAAAGCACTACAACGGGCGGGACGACGGCCATCCTTTATGAATGAGAACTCTGACACATTATTCTTAAGCTACTCTAGCAATGACCTCGTCTTGTGAACTGGAGCAAAGTCTTTCTGGAAGGTCCAAGCAGGTTGCTGAATATTGTTTAGGTCTAAGGGCTTCACAAACTTTTTGAAGGTATCCTTTTGTACGTTCTTGCATTTGTTTTGACAATTCCCCCCCCACAAATGGACTTTAGTAGGCCCATTGTATACACCTCCAACCAAACGGATGGTGATTACTCTCTAGTTCCTGTAGCAACCTGGCGAGCTTCTTGAAGACTGCGGGTATACACACCTATTATTTTGACAATTGACATTTTATCTGTGAAAATAATTTTTTGATCATTGTGGGCTAACTCCGAAGAAGAGACTTTTTTCTCCAGCTAGATCATCTGGAGACGGGAGATGAGCTCTACAATTCCTGATCTAAGATCTTTTACACATTAGAGCTAATCTTTTACAAATTATAGTAGATCTCTACAAATTATAGTAAATCTTTTACAAATTATAGCAGATATTTATAAATTATAGTAAATCTTTTACAAATTATAGTAAATCTTTTACAAATTATACTAAATATTTAGAAATTATACTAAATATTTTACAAATTATACTAAATATTTTACAAATTATAGTAAATCTTTTACAAATTATACTAAATATTTTACAAATTATAGTAAATCTTTACAAATTATAGTAAATTTTATAGTAATTATAGTAAATCTTTTACAAATTATTGTAAATCTTTTACTAATTTAGTAGATCTTTACAAATCAAAACAAAGCATGGCTGAAGTGCAAGGGGGATTTGGACTGTTTATCTGCACGCGAAGACTGTATGTGGGAATACCCATGTTACCACATTTAAGCGATCAGACTCAGATCTTTAACCATGGCTGAGTATCTGATAACGATCTTAATGTTTATGTAGCACATTTATGCTTAATTTCTTCTGATCGCCAGACTATAGGTTCCAAATTTCAAGCTGCGTACCATTCTTCTGTTTTCTGACAGAATTTCTTCATGACTTTCTTCATCATCTTCGGGATTCGAGTGAGGAGAGCCAACTTTCTTGAAACTTTAGGAATTATACATTAATATAAGATATCGAGCAGTTTTAACAGAGTCAAAATTGCTCTAAGGTCCTTTTTGAATTAAGCAACGCAAACAGTTTTTCTTTCAATGACCAATCCATTTAGCAACCGAAAAGAGAGCTGACGATAACCAGTGATGCAAAAGCGTTTATTTCAGCTAAACACGTCCAGACCCTTTTCTATAGGAGAGAAAACAAAAATTCAGTGTTACGAGTGCATAGAATTATGCATGTATCGAGTGTTCGTTTTGTTTCTCTCCTCACACAGCACAGCTGCCCACATTCAGCATGCCCTGCGATTGGCAAAGTACTGAAAACGTTCTTACCTTTTTCACAGAAGTTGCCGAAAAATTTTCCCCTTTTTATGCAAGGCAGACTATGTAACACGTAAATATATTTTAATCCACATCTTGTAGCTTTGATTTTGAACGTTGGCAATTTCTACTCTGTTGTTTCACACATGTTCGAAGATTTGATTTATAAATCCTGGCCTTTAGAGAGCCCCATGAAAATAAATTATAGAGCGTTAAGTCCGGGGATCGAGGAGGCTACAACCGTATACATTTCTCCTGCCATTAAACACATCAGCAATGTATAAGCCCGGATCCTTTTTGCTGAAACAAACCATACATTCGCTCATCACTTAATTGAGTAAAAAACTGATTTAGGATTACTGTTCCGTATCGATCAGCATTAAGTATTTAATAAAAGATTGGGTGATTATTCATTTCGCACTTACGACAGCCCATGCAACGATGTAATGCAGTTTGTGCACTAGGTACAGCCCAAAACCTATTACTTTGTCTGCCCACTTGGCAATTCAAGTAAAATCATGTCTTTATGATAAAAAGCACTAACCGTGATTGTAAATATATACCATATACTGCAAAAAATTATTTTCCTTTTCGAGTCCGAGAGCTTAAGACATGCATTTCAAAGATCTTGCAGGGAAGCTTTTAGAGAATGTAATGCTGTCGATTAACCCCCGTTTGTTGTGTGTCGGTCCTGGTGGTGTGGTGGTAACCATACTTGCCTCCTAAACTCAAGATCGCTGGTTCGATCCTGACCAGGACCGATGGATTTTTTCGGGCGTAAAAATCCTAAGGGAAGGAATCCTATCCTTCGAAAGGGAAGTAAAGCCGTGGGTCCCGTGTCGTACATTTACGGCACGAAAAAGAACCTCAAGCCTGAAAGAACAGGCCTTTGAGCAAATTTTTGTAGGCCGTTTCACGCCCTGAATTGAATGGGACGCTGATGACCTGAGATGTTAAAGAGCGTCCGTAAATAAACAAATAAAAAATCCGCTTGTTGTAATAACTTTGTAAGATATTTTCGCCGTTATTGTTCTAATCGAGCAGCAACATACCCAGTTATTATTTTGTTAGCAAATAATACCCATTCCTTATTTTCTTGTTCAACACTGACATCGTTTTTGTTTTTGTTTTTTTGTTTTTTTGTTTTTTTGTTTTTTGTTATTTTACGAACTATAGATCTGTTGTGGACGAAAGTTTGAAAATGTTCTTGGAATTCTGTGCGATACTGAGCAGAAATGAAAATGCGTTCTGTATTCAATATTTGAAACACGGTAAACAGAAATGAAACCCAATAACAGCACTGTTCCGAACATAAAGACACCAACTGGCCTTATCAGCGGCAATATGTGTCCTTGACTGCGGTGTGTGCAGCTGTGACCTGCCAGCTTCGGACTCTATCCCGTGCGGGGAAAAACAAAAAAGAAACGAAGTATTTGCGCTATTTATAAGGAAAGGTATCGTGCGTTTGCGTCAAGTGCAAAATATTTGTTTGGTTTAGGCTGTCAATAACCCAGCCTCATTCTCTACAACGATTAGTGTATTATATAAATAACGACAATCAACACTGTTGATCGACAAACTAGCATATATTAATTTATATTTATATTATATTACCACTATATTGCTTGTGTTCATTAATGTGGCGCAGTTAAAAACCATGCTGTTGATAAAAATATAATGCATGTTTAAAACTCGTCTTAGAAAATATTCCTAAAATATTGAATTCGTAATTTAAAGTTTAAACATTTTTAAATTTGTAAAATGTAAATTTTTCTTTACGTGCTCTATTCGATAGTAGCTGTTGTACGTTTGAGTTAAATCTTAACGTTGTTTTGAAATAGCCTCCTTTTTGTAGGGGGCTGTTAAACACCATTAATTTTTATGTGGGTGACTGTCTTAAGAGTGTTGAAAACATGGGGACTTTGTAAATAACTAGATGAGAGGATTAAAAGAAGGAGTTCATGAACTTTTGAAATACTTAATTGTTAGGAGAAACACTTTTTTCTACATCTCGCATGCTTTTTGGTAAAGACGCCTATTTTTGTAGACAGTTTCACGCAAACACTTTTATATGAAAAATATTTTAACGAACGTCTTACTTTCTCCTCATTAATAGCTTTAGGAATAATTTGAGAATATCTTTCGTTCATATCTTCGTTAGCATTTCTTTTACATGACGCACGAACATTTGACGTGTTTAAAATTCTCTCGTCGATTCCATGATTGTGACTATCATCTTCATTTTCTTCCATTAAGTCCTTTATTTATTTATTTATTATTTTGATTTGGTTTATTTACGGACGCTCTTTAACATCTCAGGTCATCAATATCCCATTGAAATCAGGTCGTGAAACGGCCAACAAATTTTGCTCAGAGGCCTCTTTTTTCAGGCTTGAGGCTCTTTATCGTGCCATAAATGTACGAAACGGGACCCACGGCTTTAATTCTTTTCCGAAGGAAGCCATACTTAGGATTTTTACGTCCGAAATTATCCATCTGTCCTGGCTGGGATCGATCGCAGATCTTGGGTTTAGGAGGCAAGTATGGTTACCACTACACCACCAGGACCGACCAATTAAGTATTGAGTGGCTATTATCTTGCCCTGAAAGATGCATTTGTACATAATTGTCTGCACACGTGCGCGCGCGTCGTGTGTCTTCTTGCCATAGAAGAACTCTAGTAGTTCGAAATATAGCAATTACAAGTGTGACTTTCTCTTAGTGTTTTATCCTTTTCTGCTTTTATAATTATTGTTAATTTAGTTACATTATTAATAGTGCTACATTATTTTTATTTTATATTGTCTGCACCTCTGGTGTTGCTTCTAACTTGACTTATTAATTTAAATTTGCTTTTGCGTGTTTTGCTTTTGACTTCTTTAATATTTATTTCTAATACACTTTATTGTCATTATTAAGCTTTTGTTATGTAATATATATATATATATATATATATATATATTCCTAAACTTAGAGCCATTTTACCCAGCAAGTCACTCCTTTGATTCGATGGTTGTCCCACGCAATTGTGAACTGCCTGTGAGACATTCTGTTTAGTTTATTAGTAGACTACACGTAAACAGTAACGCTCCGCGTTTGTCCTTTGTTTTGACCATGATGTGAGTGTAAGTATTAACACCAACAAAATAATTTGAAGTGGATTTGATCTACAAACATTGTGGCGCAAAAACATTCGAAAGAGGCATGATCGCATAGCCCTCGAACGAAAATTTCGGGCTAAGTGTGGCTTCCTTCGAAAGGGAAGTAAAGCCGTGGGTCCCGTGTCATAGATTTACGGCACGTAAAGAATCTCAAGCCTGAAAGAAGAGGCCTCTGAGCGAAATTTATCTATCGTTTCACGCCCTGAATAGAATGGGATGCTGATGACCTGAGATGTAAGAGCGTTCATAAATAAAACAAATCAACAACTCAAACAAAGACCCGAATAACGTTTTAAACAGGGGATTTTTCGACAGTATACTTTTAGAAATATTTAAAAAAATTGGGTTATGGACATAACACTTTATAAGAAAAATTTCCGTTTTTTTCAGTATTTTTATTAATAACTAAAATTTCCGTACAAATGGCATCCGGATTTACTGATACGTGACAGACTGGGAAGAACTATATCTAACAAAATGTATAATGAGCGGTATCGCTTTTAACTGCCTTAGTTACCAAATTAATGCATAATAACTCCTCCTTTCAAAATACTCATCCCGAGCCTGTCTTTTTGTAAGCGGTATACTGAAGTAGATTAACTGGGAATACCATATGGAAGTAATGTTATTCCAGTTCCATCCTTGTTCGTAATATACCGGGGATATTTATTAATTTAAATTTTTTAAAGCAATAAATGGCGTTTACAAGTTGATTATGATAGGGAACAACTTTCAACTTTTTTCTTGTATCCTGCATGGAATAACGTGTTCTTTACTAATTTTGGAGCGACGAATTCAGGACAAGTTTCAATGTTTCCAATATACAGAATGTACAATAAATATGCAAACATACAATATATACTTTTGTATATACCTTTATTAATAGCCTATTTTACAAAGAACGCATGTGACGTAAGTATTCGAACGTGAAACAAGCACACCCTTTGGGGAAGAAGAATAAGAAGAAGAAGCCATCCTCAGGTTCTACGTGTCGATCCGAGAACTTCGCTCATACAGCGACTCTCACACTGCAGTGGATCATAAGCACCTGGAAAGAAAACATAGGGTAGAATAGCGGTGGCCAAGCGGTTTAGAAGGCTTTGCTCTTCTGCGCAAGATCCTGGGTTCAAATGCCACATAACATATTTGTTTTAATTGTTGTTTTATAAGTGTATATGTAAAACACCATGTAGCCTTTACATCATGTTATCACCTGAGTTTTATGGCATTGCCTGTGCACACACAAAAATGTAATCACACAATAACATTTTCTCATAAATAACTAAATAAATACTTGAACAGAAACCGTTATATTCTAAAGGGAATACAAGAAATAAACACATTAATATCGGGTATATGAACCTTCACAGTATAAAACTGCCCTCAATCTTCGGGCCATACATTATATCACATTTTTTACATTAGTAGGGACGAGAGGCTACAAAATACCACGTTTTTTGACTTTGTGCCCATAACATCTTTTGTGCTTCGTACATGTGCATTATATTGCATTTAGATAGAACAAATACTAAAGGAAATATTTTATTATTACAGTGTATGTAATATGTTAACGTTAAAGTTTGTTGTGTATGGGAAAAATATTACGAAACTGATTCGTCGCAATACAAAGGTTTATTTTAAAAAGGGAGGGGGAGGGGAACCGGCGCAGGGAGGCGAACCAGCGCTCTTAGCCACGGCATCGCAGCACACTCTGCCACAGAGCTAATGGAACGCACACAATAGTCCAGAGTCTTTAGTGCATGCCATATAATACACTGCTGTAGTGGCTTCATAGCTTTGCTGGATGTCTTTGAACTGTGCGGTATATCGAGTAGAACTTTGAAGAATTTGGCATTCAAGAGATGATTCATTTTTTTGTACATATGTTACATCTCGAATAACAGTATGTAGGAGGAAATACATGCTGTAATCTACGAGTATTTCTTACCTCCGGTAGAATGATCCTGTTGATCTTCTCTTTATGCCGAAATGTCTGCCGACATAATAACCAGCAAGCAAGCATAGCGCTGTCCCATCGGCCTTGATAACGTTTCTCCATCATCCTGATGTCTTTATATGCTCGTCACTTACTGCATGGAGTAAGCATCGTTTCAGCGACATGCGACAACCAGGGCTTTTGAAACTTTATAGCACTTCATTCACAAGGTCTACTTACTCGGGGTTGCTTTTCCAAGGAAACCAGTACATGCTGCTACTAAATATTATTTATAAATTAAGGATTATCAGCATTTTCCTTATTTGAGGTCCTATGAAAACCCCTTACTTGGCTTTAGTTTCACTCATCTGGGAAAATGTTTATTGTACATATAAGAATATGCCTTCAATTTCCTCCAGAGCTTTAAATGAAGCCAAGTTTGATGTGAGGTTTTTTTTTGATTGATTATTTATGGACGCTCTTTAACATCTCAGGTCATCAGCGTCCCATTCAACTTAGGGCCTGAAACGGCCGACACACTTTGTTCAGAGGCCTCTCTTTCAGGCTTGTGGTTCTTTATCGTGCCGTAAATGTACGACACGGTACCCACGGCTTTACTTCCCTTCCGAAGGAAGCCATACTTAGGATTTTTACGCCCCGAAAAAATCCATCGGTCCTGGCCGGGTTCGAACCCGCGATCTTGGGTTTAGGAGGTTTGATTGTTGTTTAAAGGGCGCACAACAGCAAAGGTCATTAGCGCCCATGGGTTTAGGAGGCAAGTATGGTAACCACTACACCACCAGGACCGACGCTTGATGTGAGGTGGATTCGATAGAGGTGGGCGAATAACGTTCTTTTTGCCTGGCATGCAACTCTATTGTTGTGCCCAGACACTAATTCTGATAGCTAATTTTCCACGCTATGATCCAGGATTGATAGCGCTTGACATAGATAGTGGGTTTTTATAATATAAGGACATAGTGTATCTTTATGAGTACATTAACTAAGTGTTGCGCCTCTTGGATTGATGATCTACATATACTGATATCCACTTTGGCTTGCAGTATCGCCACTGTTCCACAGACACGGAAAGCAGTTGTACTTTGTATAACCTCTCTGTATTATCTACGAATCACAAATAAGCCGTAAACTGCAGGTTTATTTATCACAATATATATTAATATTATTTCTTACAGCGAGTAACTTCATGCACCGAAGCACTTTAAACTACTAACATACTTAAAATAACTTCATTGTTGTCAGATTAGAATGAATAATGTTTAACGCCCGTTTTTGCTACAGAGGCACCACAAGCGATGGACACTGATGATACATGAGATGAAATGATACATTGGGAAAGGATTTATTTTTAAGGAAGGAATCGTTCCAGGCCTAAGTTTAGGGTACCTCCCCGCATTTGCCATTTATAAGGACTGAGGAAAACCTGGAAAAAACCTCAGTCAGGGAGGACGGTCCTGGCGGTACTCTTGCCAGATTAGGAACGTACTATTCGAGATACAATATGTGTATCTCAAAATTGGTATGTGATGGATAAAAATGAGTAATACTTCCGTTATCAGCAGGTTGAAGTTATTAAGAACAAATATTTGCTGTTTACTAGTGTTCCTTGAGCGAAGAATCTCATTTGTGAAGTTATTTAAAGTCCCTTTTATTTTTCAAATTAATTTTTTATAAGACAACTAAAAAGGCATTGACACTGCAAAAATGCCTGTTTCCGTCTAAAACACACTCCTTATTGCTATATAACAAAGACCTAGCTCTTTTGTTGCGGGGAAGATACTCCAAGAAACATTGTGCCATGCTAACGAACTATTATATCCTTAATTTTATTCGATACAGAAAGAATAAGAGAGATAGGGCTTTCTACAAGCCATGTAGGAAACGTGACCTGGGATTCTCTCAACGTCAGCATGGTTGACCCCAAATGCCGCATGACCGCCACCGAGCTTAGGTTACACTTGAAACCCAATGGGACTTGGCTACTGTACTCTGTATCAATCGATACCTCGAGCTGTTCTCTACACTCGCAACCTTGTTATTTTAAGTTGCAGACATTCTCGCCAAATCCGCTTAACTTTCTACATTTTGCTTCATCATTTTTAAAGACAAAGTATTCAGCATATCCAAATGTTGTATTCGAATATAGTGAACCAAAGTTTCCAAGTACTAAAAGCTAGAAGTAGAAAACTATTTGGAATATCATGTGCTGACTGGCTGGCTCTTAACGAATGTGATTCAGATGACGTTTTTTAGCCTTAGAACCAGAAGCGTTCAAAGGCTATCCGATATTTTACAATTCATTGAAGAAAAATCTCGGATATAAAGCTCAGTGACGCAAAATGAATGGTGTAGAATTTGAACCTGTGGTTTCCACACTGCAATAGGCTTTAGACAAAGTAAACAGCAGCAAATTGTATGTAAACAATAACTTTTATTTCAGTGTTGTTTTTTCTAAGCAGGAGAAGCAGCCGAGAATAGCGAATGTTTTTAAAAAAATATTGTTACAATGGCGTGGAAAAATATGACGGCGAGAGGCACCATATTCAGATATTTTTATTTTATATACTTTTATTATTCCGTGCTATAACGCTGTAATTTAATTATCTTTGGGCAATAAATATCCATAGGTAATCGTTCTTTGGCTGGACAAAGGAAAAAGCCAGCTGAGTTTAAACTTTATTTGAGTTCACGTCTTCGAGCATCAATAATTGACTAATATTGAACAATGGAAAAAATTCTGCACGTTAAAACTCCAGTTACTCTGGAATGTTGTTAAGCCTTCAGGTTGCATTACACAATACCAAATACTTACGAATGCATGCAGAGCGAAAATCAGTTTAGCTGGAGTTTCTTCTTATACTCTTTCTATTGAATTGATATAGTATAACATTTATATTTAGAATATAAATGTCAGCATAACAGAGCAAAACGTAGAAACTTATTTGAAAATATTTAGCTTATTTTTAACCATTGAAAACGTTAAGACAATTTCAACGAGCATGTCTTCAATAATATGGACGTCAGTTAGTCGAGTTAATTCGTCACTTTATCTCCGCGTAATGAACTTGCATTTAATCGGTGGTATAACGGCGATGAACATTATTTTAACAATGATGTTGATGACCTCAGCCTTATAACATTGATAATGGGCATAGCTGCTTAGGTAAGTCCTAAAATTATTTCGTATTTCAACAACTCTGTACTGATGATTGAAGTATGACTAATGCAGTGAGATAAGCTATGCTTTCCCATGTGAAGTGGGGTTTTTCCTATGAGCACTCGTTTGTATATTTTGTATAGTTGGTTTGTTTTATTATTTTACTCTCCGTAATCACCCAGATCCAGCTGGCCGCTAACCAACTAACGAGCAGCGCGCTCTCCCATACGCAAAACACTCGGGGGAAAACAAAACTGACCATACTGTATTTTATATTGCATATTTATTATTTGCGTGAAGCTACTGTTACATGATTGTAATATATATGACGCAAGGGTTTATACTGAATTGGGGAATGAAATTTCATTACATCAACAAAATACGTGCAAAATGGCATAATTGTTCGCAGATATTATGTAAGATATATTATTTTTAATTACTGAAGATGGGTAGAAAATCAATATGAAAATTGTGAATAGGTTCTTCAGTAATTGAGGTTCTGAAAATATAAACCATTATCAATTATTAACAACACAAAAATAAATGCCTGCATGTTTATTGGTTCGCTGATTCAAAGGTCCCATGTTGGATTTTTGACATCTTTAAGGATTTTCCCAAGAGAGGACTGTCTATGATGGAGTCCACCTAGTAGAGTTACTTGATCTGAAAAGCTGGACTGGGAAGTCGAAGTTAAAGCAGTGCGAGATATCGTCGCGCTGTCTACGTGACCGCACATACAAACGGCTAGTTGGGCCTTAGCTCTTCGGAGCTACTGAGGCCGAAATTATTATTGAAGCATACTTTTTGTAGAAATACAGAAATACAATAGAAATTAGAGCCTAATTTAAGTATAATTAAATTTAATGTCCGCAATTTTGTGTAAAAATACTGTGAATGTTACAGCGTTTAATGACATTATTTAAATATTTCTAAAGCAGAAAACCACAGGACTGCGTTCGGGTCAGGTTGAAGGAAATGTTTTTAAACGCTTCGATATTAGTTAACTCTTTTGCAAGGTTGAAAATTTGTTTGATGTAATTGTGCAGCATAGCTGAATCATCATTAAATATGCTGAGAAGAAACTAATTGCAATTCTGCGTCTAGAACTCTCTGAGCAATGCGCGAACTGAATGGCGTACTAGTCCTGATTGCGCCCAACTTGGGGCTGTTCCTTACTGATAGGAACAAGTATATTTCGTTGTCTAATTGATTATCTGATTAGTTGTGAACACTTTGTCTTGTTTCTACTGAGCGAACGGACTATACGAAACGTAAGCACGGCGGGGAGTTCATGGACCGTCGCGGTTAAATTCGTGATGCTGGAGTGGTTCGTTCATTTCAATACATTTAACTTCCTCTGATTAAAAATGAGGACACCTTGGACAAATTGAAGAATAGCATCCGCCAAGGGATTAAATCAGTTTCTCATAGAGAATTGCGAAGGATAAGGCCAACTATTTTTGGATTCTTGATCCCAAGATGATACGCTATAATAGCTGCTAAGATTGGAGTCCCATAAAAGGAATGCTAGAATTTAAGAGGCAGTAAGCTGTTGAACCAAAGAAACGTTCATATAGTCTTTTCTGTTTTTCAATTATCCTTATACCGCCACGGGTGGCCGAGGTCGTTAAGGCGTGGACTCGTGAGCGGGAGATCTGGGGTTCGAATCCTGCCAGGACCGTCCTCCCTGGCTGAGGTTTTTCCCAGGTTTTCCTCAGTCTTCATAACTGGCATATGCTGGGAAGGTACCCTAAACTTAGGCCTGGAACGTTTCCTTCCTTTAAAAAAAAATCCTTTCCCAATATATCATATCATTTCATTTCATGTATCACCAGTGTTCGCTGCCTGTGGTGCCTCAGTAGTAAAAAGAGGCGTTAAACACCATTAAAAATATCCTTCCATCCCATGAGTTTAAATTCCCGTGAACTTAAGCCTTTCTTTGATTAATTTAATGTAGTTTCACTTCTTTGGCTCAGTGTTTACTGAGCATTGTTCCTAATGTAAAGCATTCTATACAGCTTATATGCATGCTTTCGCTCTCAAGACATTTGTATTGACAACAATTTTTACTGTCGATCATTTGAGAAGTACGGTTAATATTAATACCATTGTGTAGTGGCACTATATTTTCAGTCAAAATCTTGTTATTTTTTTAGATGTATTATAATAAGAAAACAAAAGACGTACTAGTACTGTTGACACTCGCGGTAGTATTGTCAAACATGTACTCGAAGTAGTTAAGAGTTGTAGAACAAAATACTAGCAACTTTTAAAGAATTATTAAATATTTCGAAAGCTTATACGTTTGTAGGACGACGAAAACGTTGGCGTTGTTTGAACATGAAATGTCATTGTTAAGGTACAGTGAAATTATTTGAATGTACGGACCGGCAGAGAGCGGCTACACCAGCATGTGTAGTAACAGATTGTAGTTAGTTTCAGGGAAGCTGTGGTTGTGTGTTTTGTTTGTTACTCTGAGCTTTCATTGTGTGTAAACTGTGCGCTAATTGATTCACAAGAAAATATCCAGTCGTGTTCCAGGCAGAGAAACTGTTCGCCAACTCGTTAAAAATTTACGAGAAGCAGGATCTCTCAAAGACAAGAAACACGTTCCAAACCGCCATGAAGAAAAGAAAAGTTAGATGAAATACAGACATTTCTTATGCAAATGTCGGCAATGTATTGATACTTTTCAGTATCTTTTACAAAACATGTTAGTGTTTATTATCAGTTTTAAACACAATGTGGTTTTATTCTTTCAACTAAGTTATAAATACTGAAATAAAAATACGAATTTTACGCGCAGCAACTGTATTTTCCCTTTTCCGGTTGCGACGTTTGCCTTTGGTTAATAAGTAGCAACGCTCAAGCGGCCCACAACTTAAAAAACCTCACTGTAGTAGCAATACAGTGGGGGTTCAGCATGTTTGTAAAGAAGGTATTTAGAAACATTCGTGTAACATACAAATGGAAAGTGGCAAGTGAATTAAATGAAAAACCGAAACAAATGTAAAATCACTGAAACCTTTGCCAATGTGTTACATTTTATTAACCTGAAAAGATATGCAAAACCTCGCTTAATCTACCGATAGTTCGGATTATACTCTGTCCCAGAAACTGCAACTTACCAAGGGCGTTCACAATGTCATAAGCCGGTAACGGAAAGAGAGCAGTGTCGGTGACAACGGATAATATACCATGAATATAAAATGTAAGTAAATGGCCTTTATTCGAATGTTATAAATAATTCGATATTTTCTTAAATGCTTATTTTTAAGCTGTGGATTTTTCTTTTCAGGCTGTTCATGTCATCTACATTTTTCTAATGGGCACGCTAAATAGTCTTTTGAGTTTCCTATTTCTAACATTTAATAGTCTTCTTCTAAATTCAAGGGAAGAACTGATCTAACACATTTGGTACTGTATCTGGGTGTTACAAATATAAGGAAAATATAAGTAATTACAGTCATACGGGAATTTTACAAAAATAGCTCACATTTGAGACTGATATGAAACTGAAAATGTACATGAGCGATAAATTGACTGGCAATAACTAATCTCAAGCTGGGACAGCAGAGTTGCCGGTTTGCGCTGATAGCATGTTTGAGAACATGCAAAGCCATCAGATGCAGGCAAGGCCTTTTAGAGATGGAGATTTTTACTTATTAAATAACAATTAAAAATTACTTTTCGCTTCGCTACATTCTACGTATGTAGATGGAATTTTTAAATAATATGAAATCTTTTTCACCATAAATACCTATATTTTCGGTGTAATCAGTTTGCATTCCCGCAGTGTTTTTCTAAAAATCAAACATACGCTCTTGTATTTAGTTCCATGAAAGAAAGATATGGGAGTGGGTGGCATTTTCTATAATCGTAAGCATTGGCAAAGGCTGCGGAGGAGATTTTGCGGCACCTGTCAAAAATCTGTTTCCAGCATGTCTTTGAAGGATGGCAGCAAGTGCTGAAAAAGTGCATTGCATCCAACAGGGACAACTTTGAGAAAGATCATAACAATTATGAGCATGGGTTGTACGTTGTCAAAAATTATGATAATTCTTTGTTGAACAGCACACGCATTTTAAGTTTCTGTGCTGTATAGGAGTTGTTTATATAAAATGTATTTTTTCTCCATTCTAGTGGTAAGTTCCAATACAATGCAGTATAGCAAACTTTACTTCACTAACGTACTATAATTTACAACATTAGTTGGCTAATAGCCTGTAATAACACCAAGACCTCGAGTTATACCGATCTCTTAATCTCAAACTTAGTTATAATAACACAAAGGAATACTCTTGCTGTTTAACAGTAGCATTATTCAACATTTATATAAATGAAGATGGGCTGCATCGGCGAAAAAACCGTATGTTTTTATGACACTACTGAATGCTCTGAAGCATTTGTCCCAGAAAAATAATAAGGTTTTCTAACGATTAACACACTAGTTGAAATTATAATCCGAAACAACATCCTGAAAAAATAAGAAATTGGCGCTGAAAGGTTCATAAACTTTAACAGTTTAAGAACCCATTTCCTTTGCGTTTAATTCTGAGATTTTAAAAAAATTACCCTTTGAAATTAAAAGTAACCGTGGAATAAATATAAAGCAAAGCCTTTTACGGACTAGTTCGGTTCATAAATATAGCTATTGAGTCAATTTTTGGCAAAAGATAGGCAGAGAAAGAAAAGGAAAGAACGACGAGACAGTGACAAATAAGAGATAATTTATTTCTAAAGATAAATACTCATTGCTTCAACAATATATTATACTCGTATATTCAGTTTATATTCGCCACATGTTTTATGATTAATAAAGAATAAGATCTTTTGAAAATTATTACAAAGGAATATTGTTCTAGAAATATTAATTTCTATAACTTCTCTACGTGACAGGAGATCTAAAACTCTGTCATTCAGGCTGCGTTAATCAAGCAGTCTAACTTCACAACCGAAAATCAAATTACAAGACGTTTCCAAGTGTTTATTTGCTAAAAAAGAAACGAACTTCCATTTCGTCTTTGAAACAGTTTTAGGGCAAATAAATAAATTAATTGTGTATGTATTTTTTTCATCATACTAGCTAAAGCAAATAAATCTTTTTTAACATCTGAACTCCCTCTCTTTTGCTTTACTTTTAATTGGAGCGTGAAGGATATTAGCGCAGCTTTGCTCTTCTTGCTCCTTTTGGGAGAGCAAACTGTCGACGAGGGGGAGCCCCTCTTATTAGCTTAGTTTACATTGTCACCTGTTACGGTACAAAATTTGTTTCTTGATCCAGTTTTCATATCCAGTATTAGGTCTTGGCATTAATTTTATTATTCTAAAAGAACTGAGGAAATAAAGCTAGGAAAAGAAATATCTTATGGAGATTTATAATGTGATTATTAATGAAGCAATTAAATTGCTTTAAATGCAGTTTTTAGTATTTACACTGTTAATAGTACCTCCCTAGGAAATGGGCTTGTCTAATAAGAGAAAAACATCTTTAACCTTAAACAGTGCCTATAACTTCATTACGGAATGACACCTGAGAAGAAAACCGGATAAATTGAGGAACATTCTAACGACAATTACTGCAGTATGGAGAATTTTCTCCTAAATGTAGAACATTTACAGTTTGAAGGAGGGGCATTTAAAGGGGTAAAATAATTTTATATTGGATGTAAGCAAATATTTTACAATAGTCTCATAAGATGTTCCTTCCTACTTATTAAGAATTACTTTCTGGAAGAAAAGTACAACAAGATGTCAACATTACAGTATAAAATGCTTTTGGTGTGGGGGGATTTGACTTTTCTAGTTTAGCTTTCATCGATCTGAATTTACTAACATCATGGTTTTAAACTAACAATTGAATATGCTCTGATTTTGTAGTCTCTTCTTCTTCTTTCATGAATTATCGTTTCATCAGTTTCGATCTCTCATTTCTACACGAATATCACGTTTTCCCCTTAGTTAGTATTATAGGCTTTGTCATGGAAGCCTTTTTGGATTCATTCTATTTAAATGTGTGCTTAAATGTTATTTGTTATAAAATATTCCAAGATATTGTCTAATTTTCGTATTTTATTCAGTCTTCTCTGTTACTATCTCTTACTAAACATAGGAATTTCGTTTTTGCGGATATTTTATTTATTTTATATTTCTCAGATATCCAAGCTTCTGAACCGTATAGGACATGGAATAACTATTACTTTACTGTATTTTAATCGAGTTTCTCTCTCGTTGTTTTTTTAAGTAGTCTTGAAGAATTAATTATTTTAATGCATGGTACATATTGAAAATGGATTCTTGCAGAGAAGTAGTAAAACTATTCACAAGAAAATATCCTGGCAGGTAGAAAAACGTTCCCCAACTTATTTAAAAGTTACCATTATGAACATATTTTATAACATATGCTTATTAGTATCAGTTTTAAACAAAGTACCACTTTGTGCTTTCAGTAAAAATATAAATTCTAAGGTAAAGGTACTAAATTTAAGAGCGGCGATTCCATCTCCCGTTTCGTTGCGGCGGCTGCAGTTCCCCAGTAAACAGCCGCTCTCAGGTATTTTAGATTCACTGTTTATCAGAATCGAATTAATTACATTTTTAACCCGTTCTAAAACATTATTTACTCTGAAAACATTCCTATTTAATTTCGTTTCCTTCGGAAAGCAATTACTTTTCTACTTTTAAGAGATAGTTCCAATAAGTTAGTCTTCCTACTGCATATTGTAATATGATCATCAGCATATAAAATTGTTGTAATACATTTATTACCTTAACGTATTAATTTATCCTATCATATCTTCATTTATATATATATGCTGCATAATAATAACAACAATGAGAGATTGTAACCTCGTTTTACCACTTGATTCATTTCTACTTAATTATTGCTTAACTTTTTCATATTTTTAAAGAAAATTTTATTTTTTCTATGAACCGATAATAGTCTCTGTGAAGCATTAGAGATTCCATTTTCTCTTAAAATTAGTTATAGGTAGTTAAAGCTTTCGACAAGGTTGTTAGAGTAAAACTGTAACTTTGTCAGGGAATTTAATTCTGGCTACACAGTTATTTGTAAATGTGCTTGTAATATTTTTGAAAGAGCGTTGTCTAAAGCATATAATAGTACATACTTTTTAATTTGAAGTTGAAAAGTACGATTTTAGAATAACTTTCTTAGTACTTTTTAATAGAGATTAACGCCCGTTTCAATACTGAAATATCATATGTTGTGAACACTGGCATGATGAAATGAAAATTGGGAAAGGATTTTTTTTATCAAAGGAAGGAAACGTTTCAGGCCTAAGTTTAAGGTGCCATTTATGTCTGATAAAAACCTGAAGAAGCCTTAGTTAGGTTGGGGAGAACTGAAAACCCCAGACCTTCAGCTCAATGATTTCTTTTCCTTGTATTTAATGTTTTAAATATTCGTATTGTAGTTGGAACGTTCTAAATATTGGGGTGCTTCATAACATTTTCCGTATTTCATAGTGCATTATTATGTTACCTGTTGGCAACATTGGTTGTTCTCCTTAAGAAATAGTACAAGACTTATAAACTATTTTGTTCCAACTATTGTAAATAACATTTTCTTTACACTATTTTAAGCTATCAGAAAGCTCATAATTTAACAATGCTTCATATTTTACATCACATTTCAGTGGGTAGCTGAGTAATTATATGTATAATTATTCATAAGTACTCGACTACCCACTGAAATGTGATGCAAAATATGAAGCATTGTTAAATTCTGAGCGTTCAGATAACTTACATAAATACTCATGGCCAGTGAGTATTTATTAGTATATAGTAAGTTAACTTTTGTATTATTATTTTATAACTTCAAGTGTTGAAAATATGCGACTAGAAGAAATTCTATCCCATTCTCGTGGTTCGTGCGATATGCAACAGAAAAATCTTCTTTTCTAGTCATTTAATTTGAATTATGTATTATTTTTGTTTTAAACATTAGCGCAATATAAATTACATGAAATTAGAATTTACTGTAGAACAAATATGAATAGAGATATTAATAAAAGGTTACGACTGGAACCTGCTTATTTTTTCAAGTTTTCCTGAATTACATCTATTAGTTAGCAAGTTATAAGGGAAGATCCCTGGTCAGTGAAACGCAGTATTTTGTGAAGTAAGGATTAGACGAACTTGCAATTTCTTCTGTTCTCGTTAAATGGTGCTGTATTACTTGATGTGGAATTTTGCATGTTAATGTTCTATACTAACTGCCACAGGTCTCTGAAACTACCAACAAACTAAATTAATAATGAAAAAAATGAATCCGGAGTCTGTTAGCACCTAAAGTTACCCAACAAAAACTCTGCAAGACGCCTTAAATTGGCAATTATTCCAACGGGAAACTGAATGGAATTCTTGTTAGCAAGCAACACTTGTCAATTACTATAAGTGACTAACACAGTTAACCTGAAATATTGATAAGCTTTGACACATGTAGAGGTAAAACAACCTTCTCAATTAAAAATGTAAACAAATAAATATTTAACAAAATAAATGTTTTTAAAACGGAATCTAGTGTCAGCTGTAGTCTTGGTCCCACATTTTACAGCAAAATGGTTATACCTAGGGGCCTGGCTGTAAGTGATTTTAGACCAGGTGACCTGATGCTAGCACTCTATAGCAGTGCATGACCTCCTCCTATTACACAAAGGATAGCACGAGAATAGAGCACAAACGCCATCACTATGTCCCATATCAGTGTAAATAACGACTCATTTCCTAAAGCAATGATATTGTTGTATTAATATGACAATATCCAAAATATATACTTTTTTTTGAAACATAATGCAATAAGGTAAAACGATTGAAATAAATAGGTGATAAATTGTAAATTTGTTTATGAGATTTTATAAAGTCTTCAGATTTCTTAAATTATTGTATGTTTAGGTGCAAATCCGACTATTTTACATTCGAGATAATAGCATAAATATATTATATGTTGAATATGGTTATCTATCAGTATTTTATTTGAATAAGTCAGTGAATGGATTGAGTTGATCGTTTTCAAGAGATATTTTAAGCATTGTAAATAACAATAGTGATAATAATTTGCCACTCTATCTACCAGAGGAGTGCCAGGTTTGTCGCCGGTAGGTTCAGAACTCTGGCATCATTAATCCACCGCACAACGCATCATCTCCGGTAGCGTGTGACGAGAATGGAAATTACACCGCACAATAAATTTGTGCCCTTTCACGCTGCGCAACCAGCCGACATCGTTAGCAGCTGCATATTTTTCGCCAGAAATGTTAACACCGTAACAGTATTAATTACACTGTTGCTAATTTCAACTGATGCGAGAGCTGCAGAGGAATTGTTCTCGGCAGCTATTTGTTGGTGCACAAAGCCAGTCTTCATTATTACCAAGGCGTGCTGATAGCATCTGCAGTCTTAATCAAGGAGCTGGGGCGGTTCCTGATATCTAGTTTTTGAAAGGGTTTACATCGTGACATTACGTTCTGCGTGACAGCAGAAAGATTTCATTGTGCATGCGCGGTTTACAGAGGGAAAATGCTAGAAATATCCCACTGTTGATCGATTGAAAATTGTTTTCGTCCCACGGATATGTAGTACTGAATTCGGACATGAATAGTTAATATGTAACAGCATAAACATATTTATTCATTTACAAGATCTCACTGTCCACAGTTTAATTGAGCTGAAACCTAGTGAGGTTTTGTAAAATTATGGATAGGCTCACAAATTCTATTTTTATACTTTACTGCTGCAAAATTCTTGGTGTTCAGAGTAGTTGAGAATGCTTTTATTTCTGAAAGCGTGTCAACGATTTACTATTATAATTACAGAGCTACAGGCAAATTAGAAAGAAACATCTTTCTGTAATACATTGACATGTTAACTTTATGCGATCTCAGTCGCGTCCATAACTTGGTTATTACAAAGTCTGCAGTATCGAAACCACATGAATAAGCAGGGTGCTTGAGACTCGCATTCGGGTGTCCTGCGTTCAAATCCCTTTTACTGTTCATCCCGGCTTTAGGGTTTTTCGTGGTTTCTAAAGGCCATTCAGGTGAACAGTGAGATGGTTATTTACATTCTAGGAAATTTCTACTCTTCCATTTTTAATTTCATGGTATTCCATTGATCCTGTTACAGGTCGAAAATGTCAACAAAGGCGAATTGTGTGCGGTATGACGGTGGCTTGCACCTTGGAAAGATTTCTTCCTCGGCGTTTAGTATGAAAGCGGTCCTTCTGAGGGGTCTACACTCCTTGGAAGGTGGCACCGGCGGTGTCGAAATGTTCTACCGGGAAACATTAGGGACCCCATGTATATCCGCGCCTTATTGCCCCCTGTTCTCGCATTTTATTCTTGCCGTACTGGGGACATTGGTACAAACCGCCAGCCCTTGAGCAAGGCTAAAATGATAAAAATACCTCCTCCTTCCCTAAAAATCCAAATCCAGTCAAGTCCAGTCCAGTCCAATTAAAACTCATAATTTAGCGAATATATTTTACGTTATTCAAATATTAGCGGTTTTGTTTCTCGCGCATGTTTAGTAAATATTTTTATGTTTAGGAATATAATAATAATAATAATAATAATAATATATTTTTATTATGTTTAATCACTCTTTTATCTCCAGATTAGGGGACTCAATTCTGCGCACAAATCAGAAGAGAGTTGATCTCCCACTAAAGAGAATGTGTGGCGATCTTATCTTTGCAAAATAATGCGTACACAGAGCTTGTATGTACAGCTTTATAAATCATACAGTATAGAAACTTATTTTAAGCATATCGTAAATGAGTTCTTTTTAAGGGGAGGTGGTACCCCCTATCTTCGCCATGTTAATTTTGTCGTGTATACGGTACATATTGCACAAGAACCATCAGTGTTAGGTTTGTGAAATTTGGTACACACATTAGTGAATATGTTTTGTGTCTACTGACTATTAATTGCATTAGTGCATATGAAAATGTATTTTTATAAATACTTCCTAATTAAATATTTGTATACATTTTCCAGACATTTTAATTTAATAACTACTACACATTTTGAGATAGGAGTGCTAAAAAGGTCAATAGATTAAATATACCTTGCACAGTAACCTGTTAAAATTTCATGCTCTTATCATAAATACTTAATGAGTTATGCGTTTATAATGCTTAAAAACAAGTTTGCGAAAAATTGAAAAAAAAAAAAAAAAAAAAAAAGAAACATACACACACAATGCTGTATCATTTTACAAAATTGTTCAAAGCACTTGGTAGTAAATTAAAATTTATTTTATGGTTACCACTTGTTACTGTAGTTTCTGGGTCATTATTTTCAAACGATCGCTATATACACTAGAACTAGAAAACAACTTTATTCTAGAGGTGGTTTAATCAGTTGATTCAATATGTGACTCACCTTACCTAAAATTATTTTGAATGTTTAAATTTTCCACACCAATACTAGCACTAATATAATTTATAGGTATATGTAGATTATTTACAAGATTTTTGTCCTCTTCCAGGACCTCCTTTAAACTTTTTGAATAAAGGTTTATTTCTTGGCGTTTTACAAGCTATTTCAGCTGGTTTCAACAAAAAAGACACAGCAACAGGAAGTTGGAAACAATAGATAATCTGTGAGCGTCCATCAGTGTAGGAAATGCATAATATTCATACCAGACAAAAAAACTATCAAGCTCTGAAATTTCAAAATACAAATGAATATTTTAAAATAAGGAACTACAGGACAAAAAGGGCGTGTCCCCAGTTGATATATGGCTTCTAATTGACATTTAAACATTATTTAGGATCGTTTTAAATAAATATTACTTAATATATTATGAAGAAAACTATTGACAATGTAATATGAAAAAAAAGTAATGTCATTATTTTTTACCATATTCACTGTATCACCTCCCATTGCAAAGGGGAGCACACTGCAAAGGTTTCTATCATCTAAGCCACCATTGTTTCTCATAATTATGAAGGCGTGCTGATTAGAGGATGAAGTATCTGTTGTCTTAATCAAGAAACCAAGGAAATGAGCTCTGTTCGTCGGATAAGATATTGCAATGTTTGCCGAGCGCAAGGAGGAGAGGGCTTCCTTGTGTCCCTTTGGGTGCCGCAATCCGGAAAAGAACAAGTAAAGGCGAAAAAGAAACGGGCATACTTGACGTTGTCCGCCTGATTTCCCGTTTTCCTCTGTCATCAGCAACGTCTTCATTTAGGCGGCACACTCCGACTTGCCGAATTTCCCTTTCTTCCTCGTTGGATTTTTGCTTCTTCGCCCACGGCGCTCTTTACAGTCTCTTGTGTGACGGGTTCGGATGACAAAGTAAGAGATGGAAACTAGAAAAGGAACTCAGGCAGCACAGCAAAGTAGGAGACATTTTGCATTTGTCAGCAAAGTCAGTCCTTAATAATAAAGGGGAAGACACGAAGGGTGGGGTGTAGGAGAGAACAGAAGATGCAGCACAAACACCCTCCTCTTAGCCAATGTTGGCTACCGGAATACGAAGCAAAAATATAATATAGTGCCGTTATTCGAAAACACCCAGTTCTTCTCAGTTCATCAGTAAAGAACCAACAAATGCCAGGATTCTTGCTTACTTGCCTTAATAACTATCATCTCTAGACTTTCACTTATACAATATTTTGCATTTTCATCAATTTTAACTTTCGAAACAATAACAACGTGGAAACCAGGAGAAAAAAGTTGTGCAAAAACAAGAATCTGTTCAATTTGTATACTTTAGAGGAGAGACAAAAATAGTGGGGAAGAACCAATTCGTTGGACTTAAAAGAAGCTATGTATAGACACTTAGAAGATTGCGAGATGAATCAATATACTTTAAATAAGTTTGCATTTTCTTAGTGGACTACATGGCGATTTATCGATCACAGTGCGTTTGCTACAAATCACAATTAAATGTAGAAATATCCAATGTAATATAATTTGACATAACTTAAGGTACATTTATACAAAACGCCAGATCCAATTTTAGGTTTTACCAGTTGCTAATTATTTTTTGTTTGTTTAAAGAGGCTCGTGAAGCATTTCGAGAAATATATGAAAAATGTGTCATTTTTGTGTAGACGAGGGTTAATATGCAGTAAATATAGACAGAGCCTAACCCATGGAACACCAATGTGGATCTCATGAATAAGCTACTTAGTTTTCCATGGGCGGCACAAGGAGTTTACTGTTTCGAACACAGGAGTTTGAGCAATCTGTGCTAATAGAACGACCGTTAACTGGCACAAGATGGTGTCGTATTTAAAACTACTGAGAGTTATTTTGCATCTCCGTTCGCAGATAAACACAAGCAGCACTGGGTTAAAATCGAGCAGTTGACAGACAACTTCTTCCATTTCTTACAGCATAATTTTGATTAATAATTGCATGCACATGATATTAACTTTATTTCAGAAATAGCACTAACCTCTATTATAGGCATTATTGGAAGTAGTGTACGCCTGCAGTCATACATTTGGCATCTTTTAATGAAATCTGTATTCGCTTGTAACAGCCTTGTTTAATATAATTATTCCCATTTCCACCCTGATAAGTACTTCTACATAGGGGGTTATTCCTGTAGAATGTTTTCCTCTGTTCTAGTGGTAATAGTTCACTAACCCACTACAGTAAATTTTACTTCACTAATATAATGCAATTAATGCAACTGAGACATTAATGGCCTGTAATAACAAAAACAGTTATACTAATCGCTTAACCGCAAACTAAGTTATAATACAAATACAGCAAACTGCGACTGACTGTTCAATGTCGCGATTAGCTCCTGGACCTCGTACCAATTGAATTCAGGAAAGAAAAAAAAATCTCGGTAGAATAGTACGCCCATCTAGTTTTACATTTTAATTATATTTTTAGTATAACGTGTTATGCTAAATATAATTGCTCATTCTTTACGAACATATTTGTACAGCATCATTCGCATGAATATTTTTATTACCTGGACACTTAGAGAAAAAATAGGATTTGCGCTTCAAATTAAATATTAAATAAATTACGATTATTATTACCTAAGCACGAACACACACACACACACACACACACACACACACATACACACACACACACATAAATATATGCATACTCAACTTGCTCACTCACAGGCAGGCACACACACATTCAGACTCATAGCACCCGTTTACTCCAGCAAAACGTTTCTAATTCCATGCACTTTGCATAAAAAAGAACTAAGCTTTGGCCATTTGTCTTCCTTTGTAAACAGATCCCAACATGCTAACCTGTTTTTCGACTAGCAAACTTAGCTCCAAGCGCAGTCAACCTTCACTTCTTGGTATCTGGGCAGTCTATTAGAATGTGTTATCAGTTTTCTTTGTCTTCCAAAAAAATTTTTTAGTCACCCTCTTTGCCCCCAATCTAATCCGCGCTAGATCCGATCTATATTGAGAAGTCATGGAATATATATATATATATAATATACATCCTGCATCTGTATTTTAGTGTCTTAGAAATATACATCATGAATATATTTTTTGCGTGCAAGTCACTCTATGTGATGCAGGTCAAGAAAAGTCATAATATTGCATATTCATTAATGCATAAAGCTGTGTTTTCAAGACCAGTAAAATTACTTTAGCAGAAAACTGGAATTGACTGGAATTCTTATTTATAAATATTCAATTATTGCATCGAGTGCAATAAATATTCAGTTTGTTTAAAGGCCTAAAGCATTTGATCTGAAAGAAAATGGATAGAAGAAACATTTCTCAAAAGCAGAGCTCCCAATGAACTACTACTTCGAAACCCTGAAACATCTTAACGACACAAAATAACGCACTCACATTTTACTAAACCATGTCGCATACTGGGGCTCTATTCTTTAGTGTATTATGTGGATCCGCTGTGCAGTTTTGGTCTACTAAGTCCTTATGTGAAGATTTCAAAATTTTTATTAAAATACTGTTTGATATTGCATCAAACTTCTTATAAAACCTTAAACTTTCATGTTAAACCCTACAACTCATAAAGTCGTAAAATGACGTATACATTTTGAAAACAGACAAATCCAGAAATAATATATAAGCACATAGTGCTCATTTTTATTTTCTTAAATATAATTAAAATTTGAAAGTAATCTCTGAAAGAAAAAAAAACAATAACATTGCTATTGTGTACGACTTTAGTTATAAGCCTTGTCCTTTCACGCGGTGTTTTACATATCGGCTATTAGATGTACAGTAACTGGCGGCACCTAATTGCAACTCTGTCCCTCCCTTTCTGAATCTGTTTCCTGCTACCAGTTTTACCATTGCCTTTTTGGCCGCATTGTACTCTCGCCCGATACCTTCTTCCCTCCCTTTCCTTGCCTTGTTCACCTGGTCAAGTCAGGATGATTCCTCGCTTATGTAAGTTTTACCAAGCTATGATGTAACCAATCTTAATGCTTTCATTATAATCTTCTTTATAGTTGTACAAATTATAATTGGAGGTTTTGGAAATGAACTAATCCTTTTAATACTTGGTACTGCTGATAAACTTTCTGGAGAATAAATAACATAATTCTTTGACAGGCAGGTAAGCTTTTGCTTTGGTCTCCGGGACAGCGTGGATTTTATTTCAAAAGAGCCTAACCATGGTACCATACACCTTAAGTGCACGTGGCTATATTTGTAATGTTCTTAATTAATAGGGAACTTGGATTTCCAAGTCAATGAAAAAAACTGAATTATTTTGGACAACATTTAAACTTTTTTATCTGTTAAGGAGCTTTCATTATATGCTTGTGCTCTTGCACTGTTGTATAAAATCTTTTATTCAATTTATTACATTTTATTGTGTAATATTTTGATAATTTGTACCTTTTGAAAGATATATTGCTGATTTTCACGTTAGGTAAACTTAGCGATTTTCAAGATCAGATTTATTCGATGTGTGTATTATCTTTACAATTGTTATTGTTTAGCAAATCATGTTGGAACTGTAAGCCACTCTTCTTCCTTATTGTAAAGTTACATCACATATCCTGGGGGTTTTCCTTCCAGTTACTTCTAAGGCTGAAGCTTAAACTGGCATTAACCAAAGGGTGTCCAATCTTGATAATTGAGTTACAATATCGTCATTCAGTCACAAAGATGGTTGACTGCACAATAACACATTTTCATGTATAAAAGTTATTTTAAAGGAGAATCAGCTCATCATACGCATGCGTATCTTAAAACTGCTATTCACAATGTGTAGTTTGCTGAAAAAAAAAGTTTATTTAAGGACGTGCTTTAACCTCTTTGGCCATTAGCTTCCCATTAAATTCAGGGCGTGAAAAAAGTTGATAACTATTGCTCAGAGGCCTTTCCTTTCAGTCTTTATTTATCTTCCAAAAGAAGCCATTTAGGATTTTTACGCCCCAAAATCCATTGACTTTGGTTAGGTTTGAATCCGTGATCTTGGATCTACGAGGGAAGTATGGTTACCCCTGGGCCACCAGGACCTATGAAAAAACATTGAGAAAAACATACAGATTTAACGGAGAAAAAATTACGCGGAATTGGCGTGAATTCTGAACGTTCACCAATAAAACATATGTACGTATGTAAGTAGGGAGTTTCGGAATGTAAAGAAAAACATTTGCCACGAAAGCAGAAACATTATGCTGGGAGAACTTAATCCTGTTAACCAGAATGTGTTTTTCCAATACAGCTTCTGTTTATCCTCCGGAGGAGGACCACAATGAGTGTAGGGTGTAACGCTGCACATGAGTAGACAATATTTATAATTAAAACCCCATGTTTTTAAGCTAAAGAAACAATAGGGTAAAGGATGAGAAAGTGGAGAAGATGCTGTTTGCGTGGTTACCATTCTATTGATTATGTCCGCTTGTTCACCGAAACACAGTCTGTATCCAGTCTTCTGCCACAAGAGCTAAAGTTTGAATACTGTGCGCTATTTTCACATCAATAGTTAATGATATATGTGCTACAATAGTCCAAGGAACAGAAGTGATAAACTATCCCAAATATTCAATTAAACCAAGAAAAATGCAGGGTAACAATATCACTCAATAAGCTTGACCCAAGTGGGGTTCGATCTTGTGCCTTCAGCACAATGAATAACACAGTTTGCATATCATGGAGAGGAATTACAACGAAAATATTACGGAAACCGCAGCGAGACAAGTTGCTGTGAATGAAAACGGACACATACAAACAGTATGATACGAGCTACCGCATTATTTGTTAGCTGGGTTTGTCTGGGGTTTCTGTGACAACGCAGTGGTAATTTTCCTACACCTCCCAGGAGAGTGCCCGCATCCTGGAAAATAAAAATGTTAACATTCTTCCTCCCATTCGCTACTGCTATTACTACCGCTGTATGATAAAAAAAAAAAAAAAAATATAGAACGGACATGGTGGTGCACCGCAGTGATACGCGTTCTTCATATGACTTTAAATAACAAGTGGGTAAAATGTACAGAGATTGTAAATGCAAAGTTAATATGCCAAAATGATTGTAAGATGAATGTGCAGTTTCCTGCCTATATTATTAATAATTATTTCCATGAACTTTAACGAGAATTATACGAGTATATCAAAATTGTTTTGAAATATATTGCTGTAATAAACTGCTTATATATATTTTTTTCTTCCAAATATCAAATTGTAATTGCTGAAAATGTAGGAATATTACAAAGAAGATTTTTTATTTATAAATCATTTCTGAAGAGTATAATAATTTAACCGTATCTTCTTCCCTCTCCTCTATGGCGTGACAGTCCAATATCGAGCCTTGGTCTGCCGCAGCGACCACTGCATTATTTACTACATAGGCGATCGAGCTAAGAAGCGTACCTAATTTCTTGGTTCCTGCTAACTGCTGCGAGTATATAATCTAATGAATGAGATTCGTGTTTCTCAACACTACTTTAAAATGCGCTAATTGTGACAAGATTGAATAAAATTGCATTAACAAGTATCGAGCAGATGTATTATTACATAGTATCATTGTTAACCACCGCCAAGTCAAAGAAGGACCCAACAGTAACACTGATAAATACTTGCACAGTTGTAGGTAATCTGCCATGCGGAGTTTATCTACTATTAAATCTTAGTTGAAATGTAGTTCGGTCAGACAGAAAATCTCCGTCTCTATCACAAGGAAAGTATACGTGGCGAATATTCGTTTGATATCAATACGTCTTAAAGTATCGAGGTATCGACAGTATTGAAAACCTATCTCTAGTTAAAACTGATTTTTTGTGTTCCACTGAACAACATATCTCCATGTTCAAATGAGTTTTTGCTATTATTAAGCCGGAGATTATGGCTCTGATTGTTGTCAGTTCAAGCTTGGTAAGACTTTTTTTTTTTTTTTTTTTTTTTTTTTTTTTTTTAAGGTTTTCCTTAAAATATGAATGTTAGTAGCTTTAAGGCACCAAGGATTCCTAGCTTATTTGCACCATCATTAATTTTATTCATTCCTATCGACTACGCCTACAGATTTCAAGTTAATAATCTAATAAAATCAATGCAGCCAGAGCGATAGTAAATAAACAGTAAAAGAAGGAATATTAAAACATTATATTATGAATTGCAAATCTGGCAAGATGCAGTTGATCAGGAGAGTTCTGAATAAATTTTTCACGTACACGACCTTTTGATTCTGATTTAAAAGATGTTTACACACAAAAATGTATGGTTTATAATCAGCTGTTGCAATGCGGTGCCGCGAACTGTGATGCATCTAGTAGCCAATATGCAAAATACCTCCTGGACGGATAAAGTGTTTAATTAAAGGCCTATATTTCCATCTATTGAAAAGAATATTGAAAGGATGGTCGGTATCAGCTCATTGAACACATTTTAAAACATAGACCGGCGGAAAGAAACGTGTGAATCGACAAGAAAGATAGGGACAAACTAGTGAGCTTTGGAGAGATAATTTGTAATGGTAATTATTCCGTTTATTTAAGGATGCTCCTTAACAGTCTGGTAATTAGCGTCCCATTCAATTTAGGACGTGAAACAGCCGATAAATTTTGCTCAGAAGCCTCTTCTTTAAGGCTTGAAGTTCTTTTACAAGCCGTACTTTTTTTTTGTAGTTTTCTTCAAAACACCAATTGCAATATTTAAAAAAAAATTCTTAAAATTCAATATATCCGATTTTAAAACGAAACAATCCTTTAGGAAAACAAAATGTATAAAACTGCAGCAATATACTAGGAACGACTGTGACAGAGTAAAACAGAAAACAAATCCCAAGTAGCTGTTCTCGAAAGGAGAGCTATGTTTTTTCCTTTTCGGTTATCGTCTTTACTAATGACAGGGCATTAGTCAAGTTCCGTAAGCGCCTTCCTTCAACCATTCAAGTCGCTTGTGGTAACCAATTACTCTAGCCTTTTTCCTTTCTTCCGATATAACGGTATTGGTTCCAAGGTTTCAGAATGTGTAAAAGTCACGAATTTGGTCCTTTTTCTGCTTGTGTTTCTCTTTTTATTCCCATTTGAATAAAATATTTTAAATTAGGATTTTATTAACTTCGAGTGTAGTTTTGAAGCTTTGGGTAAATCATTTAAACAGAACACATGGAACTTTAGTTATAAACCTTGTCCGCTCTGTGTTTTATGTCTCGGCTACTAGGTAAACTGAAGCCAGCGGCTCTCGTATTTCAACTCCGCTTCCCCCTCCCTTATCAGGTCTTGAACATCATTCTCAACCTGTTCCCTGCTGCTGGTTTCATGGCAGTGGGTGTATTCATTTACAAAAGTTAGAACTATAATTACATTATAACTAAGCACGTAACTTATGCTGGAGACGTTGAAAATGTTGTTCTGCTATATCTACACCTTTTTGGCATCTTTGTCATTCACACGCAACGCCTGATATTTGCTTTTAGTTCTTCTGATGTGTGCGAGTTTGTTCCATACACTCCCCCCAATTTCCTCCATAAATATAAATCACATACTGTTAGCGTGTCATTCCTGCATTTATGGTATTCTCTGTAAAGGCAGGCTCTATTACTCTGCGTATATTTTCTGCACATCATACATCCATTTTCTCGTCATTCAGTTTCGTGTGTAAAATCGGGTTTTTCTGTACTTCATCACTTGTTAATTTGCGTCGAAACATAATCACGTAAATGGAACCGTGCTTCATCAGTAAAGAATATTAAGCGCGGATCAATTACTCCATCATTAACGTTCCGTAACATTCAATTATAGAAATTTACTGCAATATCAGGATCACCTGCTCGCAATTCGTGAACAACAGTGACCTTACACGCTTTCAAGTTTAAATTGACTCACTCGGCGTGTGAATGGCAATTTTCTACAAGGATTTCAGTAATTTGTGGATGGGAGTCAACTTTTCTAACATCTCCTCTTATAAGGTATACGAGTAGTGCTTATTTTCACAAGTAATATCACAAGGGGGTCTGAGATTGCCAAAAGCACATATCCTCGAATGAGACTTATTATTTATCACGAATAATACAAGAATTTAAATATAATTCCCGTAAACTTGGTTTACAATATTGTAATAATTGTATATTTGTATTGTGGATACTTAACCTTTTCAAGCCATCTTGCAACAGACGAATGTCGATTGTCAGTAATGCAATTAGAGAAGAGGTAAATACGCTTTTAGGACTATTTCATGAATACGACAAGAGTAACACTTTATATATATATATATATATATATATATATATATATATATATATAACCAGATAAGCAGAAAAAGGATAAAACACTTAAAAAGTCACAGATCTAGTAACATAATATTTTGAACAGTTCGTTTTCTTCAAAGGCAAGAAAGCAAATCATATATATATATATGAAATTCGCGTACAGAATATTAATAATTGTATAAAATGTTATGCTTACTTGTGAATACCTACCTATTTAGAATCCGTAAGACTGAAACAGACGAAAGTCGACTATTACAGTCGTTACCGTTCGATTTACTAATACCAACTGAGAAAACAGAGATAACATTGTACCATTCTGAACAATGTGTTTATTATAATTTATGGTTGCTTAGGCAGATACTGTTACATAATTTACAAAATAATTTCAGACCGTTTGGCTGAGTACGCAAAAACAATTGTTTCAGTGAATTCAGTTAGTTGAATGTAAAAATGTTAGTTAAATTGAAAACACAGAAAAATGGTCGTTGATGCGTGCTCAGGAGTTGTATAGTGGGGGTATAGACTGTCACAAGACAAATGCTTGTTGTGTGATTTTTTTTTTAAAGTTTGATAAAACTTTACGACAATTTCACTGAGATATTTTGTTTCATTTCATTGGTTGATTTTATGATGACGTCACCTAAGTGAAATAGTAATTGTAATTGCGACAACTTCAATCGTTGGCGCGAATATTACATCTTCTTTGTTGGGAATTATCGCTTTGATCGCTGAACTTTAACTGCCCTTAAACCATAAAAGCTTTTTTCCGATACAATGCCTGAACGGCAATTACATTTTTTCTACAGTGCACTTTTTGGAAAACGGGAGGGAAGTACAGCACCGCCGGGCGCCACTCTTAGTGGACAAGGTTTATAGATAAAGCCCGGTATTCCATTTAGATCTTCATAAGATCTATACTTAGCTCCCTGAATGTAACCTATACCATAATAGCGCCTTGACAGCGGTTGAGTAACTTCCATATCGATTACTAAAGGCCCAATGCTGCAATTAATCTAATTGTCGCTCATGCTTTAGGTTACTATTCGTTTTCAAAGTTATGAAAAACTTCCCCAAATATGTTACACAGGAAACTTGCTCTAACCGGTAACTAAGTAAGGGCTGGTTGGTTGGTAATCAACTATAGATGAGTCACAGAGGTGCCTAATTTATTTTACCAACAGAATGCGCAGTGAAAGGTACAAAATTACTGCATTTGTTTCACCTTATGTAGTTATTTCCCTGCTATTTATAAACATTGTTTTAAAAATCTATTAATGAGAGAAGTAAGGAGCCGCTAGCTACTGAAAGAACTTAACCTCAGAAGAGCGCTAGTTAGCTGTCTTATAATGCCTCCCTTACTGTAAATGCTCATTAGCTCGGGTCGCCACTTAAAATCGACCGATAAGTATATAGGATAGCCATTCTCTTCCCTTCTCCTACTTTATTTATAAAGATACTCATCTCCCCCGCGACTTCGCGTTTTTAATTACATCACCAGCCTGGATAAGCTCGATATTGATTGGTACGAACACCCAGTGGCGGCTGTGCACTACGGATCATGAAGCGTCACATTAACTAGTACAGCTGAAAGTGTACATGTGCTAGAATAAGACAAACGAAGCGCCACTTTTGGGCTAGAAGAAATATAAATTATAAGTAGCTCCATTTTGAAGTTGTGTTTTGGAGCATAACAGTAAGAAGGAACGGATGCAGTAGCAACTACAATGATATGACGTTTTGAAGCATACGACAATTATTTTAGTGATTTTTTTTTTTTTGCATCTGCTGAGGAGGAAATAGAAAACAACATTAAAAAATATTTAAGCTCTTTCAAACTAGCACTAGGTTCACTAAAACATGTAGTACTGTGCTTAAAACCAAGTTAATAATAAACACAAAGGAAAATAGCTGGAACATTTATAAAATGATTCACGATATTACCTTTTTTTTAAAATTGAAATGTTTAATTGAAAGTGTGATATCACATGAAATGACGTTCTCAGTATACAAATGCATATTATACTGTAGTGGTAACCATACTTGCCTTCTAAACCCAAGATCTCGGGTTCAAACGCGGCCAGGATCGATGGATTTTTTCGGGCGTAAAAATCCTAAGTATGACTTCCTTCGGATGGGAAATAAAGCAAAGCCGTGGGTCCCGTCATACATTTACGGCACGATAAAGAACCTCAAGCCTGAAAGAAGAGGCCTCTGAGCAAAATTTGTCGGCCGTTTCACGCCCTGAATAGAATGGGACGCTGATGACCTGAGATGTTAAAGAGCGTCCATAAATAAATCAAATCAACAAATCAACTCAACAGCAATATTATACGCAAGAATTTATAAGGAAAGAACCAGAAGTAGATAGTTAATTTGTCTTCCTACTTTGCAGAATTTGATTTTTCAAATATTTCTTTTACAATACGGTTATAACTTTGGTGCTGTGGTTGCAGTTCTTTTTATTTGTGAATTATTTTGCCCAATTGCTAATATTAACACATTAATATTTCCACCACAATGGCTGAGGCGCTAAGAGTCCCATGCTTGCCAATTCGTTGACCCGGAGTTAATTCATAGTTGGAGAGAATTTTCTCCCATATTTCTTATAGAGAAGAAAGAGGGAAAAGAAAACATTTAGCAATGATATATAAATTTTAAAAACAAACAATTTTAAATTATGAGAGCAATTCAATAAAGATATTTTTAAAGATATTAATGATATTTTTTTATAAACATAGATTTCTTCGTTCTCGTATTTTTGACCATTTTTCTCAAAGTAGTCCCCGTTGGATGCAATGCACTTGTCCCACAGTTTCTGACAGTTTTCAAAGGTATGCAGGAAACTATTTTTTTACAGTTCCTTCAAAATCGCCTCCGCAGCCTTCACCACAGCTTCTGGTGCTGGAAAATGCCTCCCATGAAGGTGTTTATTCAATTTGGGAAAAAGGAATAAAGTCATAAATACAGAAATATGAACATACTTCACATTGTTTTTATGAGCTATTCAGCAAAAATATTTGCTATGTCCGACCGTGCATCCAGATTGTTGCATGTGATGTGGAATTGCAGAGTTTTTAGGGCATCTCTGTAGTGTTGCCCAATTATAATTGTGTGTGCAGTTACGACATGCTGGTTAACTGTTTCTTAAATATTATAAAAAGTGAGTTGAACGTAACTTTTACAGCGGAAGCAACCACTTTTATTTTTATTGGCTTTGGTGATGATGGAAATTTCCGCACGGAGGTTTGCGTTTATTCTCAGGATCGAAATGATGTAGCCAGTTTCATCAGCAGTGATCATCTTTAAAAGAAACTCTGTAACATCATCTTCAATTGTATGCAAACCTGCACTGTTTTTTTTTATTCAGGAATAAATAGTCTTGAATTCACCATGCACAAACATATCTCAAGTGCAACTTTTCTGTTACATTTCGGTATGGGTCGCACCCAGTGAAATTTTCAGAATTTATGAGAGTGTTCTTATTCGGCGACCCTTTCTCGCAATAACAGCAGCGATGTTAATGTTTCTTCTGTAGGAGCACAAATCATCTTCTGAAACGATTGACTCGTTCCTTTAAACCATCGTGAAGTTGTGCTATAGGAAAGAACAAAGGCTTCCTGTAACATTGCATAGGCCTCGGCTGAAAATTTGTTGAGATGAAAGCAAAATTTCAGAGCAACATAATTTTCGTCGCGTGTCAGCTCCATTTTGATGTGGACGGTACTGAATATTTCTCAAGTTAGCCCACCTCTCATATGCGGGAACTGGAAGTGATAGCATAGAAAGCAATACTACGTGTATATTATGCATCAAACTAAAGAATTATACTTAAGCGAGAGAAATTATGATCGTTCTATATTGAGCAGCCCTCTTAATGATTATCAAAGAATTCAAAAGGGGAAAATAAAACCTAGTGTGTTCGAGAGACATGTATTATTTCGCCAAACCTGGCCTCTTATTGTTTCTTACAGCAGGTATCGACACTATCGGAAGTGCAGCATGTACAAAATGGTGGCACCATTAGCTTTTGCACCGCAGAGGAACGCTGTGCAGTCATATTTATGTGGTCTGAGGGTGTGAATGCACGTGAAACTTATTGAAGAATACTACAGCAGTATATAGATGCCTGCATTGATGAGAGAAGAGTGTATACGTTTAAAATTGTGCAAACATCAATCCGTTAATGAGTGACTCCCAGCAAAGTCGTCAATAAGGGAGAATGTGTATCAAGATGAGGCCACTATTCGTGCAAACAGAAGTTATAGCCAGCACAGGTTCTATACATCATGGGAATATTTAAACCTTATAATTTGTGTATTCATTGATGAGCACAATATCATGTGCAGACTTTCACAGTCTTTTTGGCGTGATTTAACAATGAAATAAAATAATTTCTGTGTCTCAAGGAACGAAACCTGGGTGCTTTACTACGAGCACGAAAGCACGAGTGGCACATATCTTTTGCAACTAAGCTGATACTTCGCCCAAAAGAACCCATTGATTCTGTTCTGAACAAGAAAGAACCAGCTTTGGAGCACTATGAGAGAAAGGATATAATGTTCTATATATAGAGCTCTTAGCTAGGAGAATGCTTTGAGAGTGGTGGCAAAGTCAAAGCAGTGGCATATTCCTGGTACTACCACGGGTGGCCGAGGTCGTTAAGCCGCGAACTCGTGAGCGGGAGGTCTGGGGTTCGAATCCCGCAGGATCGCCCTCCCTGACTGTTTTTTCCAGGTTTTCCTTAGTCCTCATAAATGGAAAATGCCGGGGAGGTACCCAAAACTTAGGCCTGGAACGTTTACTTCCTTAAAAAAAAAAAACCTTTTCCAATATATCATTTCATCTCATGTATCATCAGTGCCCGTGGTGCCTCAGTAGTAAAAACGGGCGTTAAACACTAAACAATAGTAATAGCATTCCTGGTCACAGAAATATTGAAAACATCTGTTTTTCTGTTGGAGTAAAGGAAATTCTATAAAGGCGTGCGAAGTACTAAAGAGCAAGGTATATGTAGAACAATAATATAATTTATATCTGTAACATGTATGTCTCTAAATATTAAATTTAATGTTATATATTAAAATGTTCTTATAGGTGGCCTGGGACGTTTGTTATAAACAAAAACAACATTAGTTACAATGAGAATGTTTTTATTATTTTCTGCATATCCCGTAATAAGTTAAGACCAATTTCATATCCTAGTAACTTTTTAAAGACATCGTACCGGATAAACCACCAGTTTTTATAAAACTGGATGAAAAGATATTTGTTTTTGAAAGGGTTATTCAGCAAGGAAATTTATGCGGATATGGTGGGTATGAATTTTCTTTGTACGTCACTGTAAATAAATGGGTGGCGAGATTTAAGAGAGGATGAACCTGGGGAACCTGCTTCTTTGGCCATTTCAGAAAATATCGGCGAGATATATATGACATAATTTTGAAGGAATAAAGAATTGGGGTAAATTATTAGAGACTTTGAACATTTGAAATTATATATCAAATTTCGATGTGAGAGGATCCCCATATTCTTGGACGCTTATCAGAAATGCCTGAGTGACAAATTTTAGACACATTCTTGACATTTCTATCGTTATAACTTTTTGATCATATGTAATTAATGACCCAACACATATTTCTTACTATCCGGACCAAAACAGACTAGATAGAGGAAGATAAAAAAAAAAAAACCTAACGAAAGCGTTAAGTTTCAGAGGTAATTTGTGCAGAACTGTGTATAACCTCTGAAGCGTTCTCACTTTGTAAGACAGCACCATATTTTACAGAAACTTTATGGTTTCGAATTTAATGAAAGTGCCCCATGTATATCTCCAAATCACCTGTGTTTTTCAAAAACAAATAAAATAAGAAATGAAAAAAAAAAAAAAGAATTTTCATCGAATGAACCGTCGGTGCAGGTGGTGTAGTGGTTACCATACTTGCCTCGTGAACCCAAGGTCGCGGGTTCGAACCCGGCCAGGACCGATGGTTTTTTTCGAGCGTAAAAATCCTAAGTATGGCTTCCTTCGGAAGGGAAATAAAGCCGTGGGTCTCGTGTCGTACATTTACGGCACGAAAAAGAACCTCAAGCCTGAAAGAGAGGCTGTGAGCAAAATTTGTCTGCCGTTTCACGCCCTGAGTAGAATGGGACGCTGATGACCTGAGATGTTAAAGAGCGTCCATAAATAAATCAATCAAAAAAAATCGAATGAACCAATGACAAAGACAATTGGATTGAATTGGAAGGGGAAATGAGGAATTCTCAGTACTTCAGCTGTGCTCAAGGGCTGGCCGTTTGTGCCTACATCACATTGGGGACACTTCGGGAGGAAGAGATAAGGTGAAGGGGACAACGAATAGCCAGGTTCAAGGGACGGTAAGGTACGTACCTTAAGGTTCCGTAAGGTTCCTAACATCGTTTCCTATAGAATACCCCGACGGAGCTGTCCTCCAAGCTCCTCATTAGGGCCGCTTCCACACCAAACCTTTCCCAAGCGCAAGTCACCTTCATACTGACCAAAGCACCAGCCCATCTTGTCTGACACATTCGGCCTGCTACAGAATCAACGAAATGAAAGGTAAACGAGAGAACAGAATATTCTTGGAATGCCAATATTCATCTCAGTTAATTTGATTTGAGCTCGAAACCTTCTGAGTACTGTTTCCTGAGCCAACTCGCTCAGTTACAATCTTGCTTCAAAGGCTCATAATTATTTTATGGCCACTGTACTAAGAATGTAGAACTGAAAGATAATTTTTCTGAATAAATACAAGTCTCAGTTATGTTTTTCAAGTTAGGCTGATAACAGCACCTCCTCGCACAATATTGATTTTAGATCCGTAAATTGTGACAAGTCTTCAAGATTATAATTCCTGTAGGAATAAGGCTGAAATGATTAGGTGATAAATTGTAAATTTGTTTATGAGATGTGTAGAGTCTCTTTTATCCTTTAACAGAAACATTTGACTATTAAAAATATGAATGTATTTTATAGCGCGCACATGGTTTTAAAAAACAAAGCTCTGAAACAAGAATTTAAATCACAAATTGAAACAATTTATTAATTGTATGTGTGTTTATCTAGCATTTAAAAGAAGGCTTAAGTTACCAGGGCGGTAGGTATCTTTCATGTAATTAAATTTGAAACAAAAACAGTGATTTTGTGTTTTCACAAATAACATTTTTATGAAGGTATCGACTATTATTGCAACTATTAGCACGATTAGCAGCACGTTCCTTTTTTTTTTTTTTTTGAGAATATCGTAGATATGTGTTCTCCTGCTTTGTCAGTTATGCTGTTAATGATATTTCTGCATTTCTGCTTTAGAAGCTGAATCTACTCCTATCAAATGCTGAATTGACTATTTCGACCTTTGACCACAGCATATAAACACAAAATAATTAGTATACCAATACAAAATATTTGAAACGGAAAAAGGAAGAGATAAACTAGTAGTAATTGGTCAATGGCTGGCACAATGCCTCGCTAGTCATCTACTGATGAAGTCTCAAAGCCTTTAATAACGAACTCATGACACTAGATGCTACTTTTCATTCAGCAAATATCAACAGATTCTCCTCCAGTTGCGATTAAAAGGAGTACTAGACTCTTTTTGCCAATTAGAGGTGAAGTTTGGTGTGAAGGGAGAACGACAGAGGAGCACGATAAACAGCACAAATCCATTTGGATTCCCTCTGGAACCCAAAGTACATAACCCTGCAGCTCTAACATACTAAGAGGGATGCAGGTTTCCTTCCGTGCTCCAAATCTATTCTGATAGTGGTGGACGAGTTTCTTTGTTAATATTTTGCAGCACATATGACACCAGATCATACTCAAACCATGCTAATGGGCTGATTATAGTAGTTTCCTGTGACTGTGTGGTTTTGTAATACTCAAGTTATCTTTTTTCTGTTTTATTTTGGACAATAAGTTATCTCTCTTTATTGTGATAAATCGCTGTAATATTTCTCATAAAACTTGCCGTTGCAGAAGCATATATTATTCTAAAATACATGAAGGTGACAGTTAATTCTGATACAGCTGAATTCATGAAGACATTTATAAAAATATAGTTAACGTTTCGAAAGTATAAAAATTCATTGAAGTTACTATATTAATATAAAGTTAATTAATAATAAAGATCGATATTATGGGATTAAGTTTTCTGTATACTGAAACTGAAGTTAGGCTTGTAGGCTCTAAGTTGCCATAATACTACCTAACAAGAGGATGTCAGTTATCAATTAGCTTCTAAAATTATAGTAATCAAAAGAGCTGTAGGAGTAACAGAAGATTGGAGATTTAACGTGAGATCGGGTGTTGCAGGGAACAAAGCTAACTCCTAACAAAATTAATTAAATTTCTGATCTATGTCTAGATATTCTTTGGACGCATTCATATGCTTTTTATGTCTTATATATAGTATTAATTATAAATGTGCCAATCATACAAGTTTAGTATATCTATTTTATTTTCGTCTGTTCAGTTCACTAATAACGGATCCATCCATCCATCCATCCATCCATCCATCCATCCATCCATGCATCCATTACATAGCTCCTGAGCCTATATGCACAGGGTGAAGAATTATCAATGAAATGTGAGGCAGCCGGGATGAAGTGGTTAAAGTTGCGATACCAGAGTCTAACAAAATACTATTTATTTTCTCTTATAAATTCATAGCTCACTCATGTAAAGTAAGGAGATGCTGGAGCTGCTTGCTTTCACTTTCCATACATTTCTTGGGTCTGCTTAGGAAACTACCCGTTACCGTTCTTATTTCTCTTTAAGGTGTTGAATTTCCATTGTATGCAGTTTTGTTTCCCATATAGGTAGGTATATTGACAATGCCATAAATGACTAAAAGCTTTAGATAAGCATTTTAAAATAAATAATATTGGTCCAAATACACCATAATTTGAAGAAAGTTATGTGCTTCATTAGAGATGACCTGCTGATAGCGAATCCACAACTGGTTAAGATAGATTACATTTTTCACATCAGACAATTAAGACTTTGGCGTTCTAAGGAAATAATTGCTTGAGTTGTAAAATAGAACTAAACAAGAAAATTGTAGAATAGTTTTACAATTATAAGCTTTTGGGCGTAGTATTTCATATGGTGAAAGAAAAGATGTGCATATCAAAATTAACATATTTCAAGGAATCTGCGGAACCATCAAAAGAACAGGTCATAAGGACTGTTCAATACCATTCTTTTCCTAAGGAGACAAAAGAGTTGAAATAAACAGAGCGAAGCTCAGATATAGCGAGATCTAAAATAAATTTATATAGAAGAGAATAACTGCAAATTTATAACCTTCCTAATAGAACAAATGGATCACCTGAGGAAAATGAATACTACAGCATCCAAAAATACTAATTATCTGCCAACCTCAAGACCACAAAGGTTGACCCATTCTCAGATGACAAAAATAATTCCGAATTTTCTGAGGTCGAGACAGATTCATTAAGTATATTGTAGTAAAAGGAAGAGGGGACGAAGAAAAAGATACTTTCTAGTAGACTGTGTGCTAAGCTTAGTGTAGGGGACTGCATACTTAACTGCACGGTTTATACGTTACACTATCCTCAACTCAAAACGTCAGTCATTACCAAGCTAATCTTCCGCTGAGCTTCCGCCACACTATGCTAAATAATCAAGATTTTCTTTACCCACTGGCAAACTTTTGATTGTTATTATCGCAGTACCTTTTCCCCCTCATGATGAGCCTGTTTATTAGAGATGAAACGGCGCTACTTTAGTCTTTTTGACTATACAAAAGATGGCGCAGAGTATTTGTCGTTGTGTATGCCACTTGGGGTTTCGCAGTAACACTATATTTGTTTCTCAGTGTTTTATTTCCTTTCAAACGAATTGCCTGAAACTGGGCGATTTCCTAATTTGACACCCTTTGATGTATTTTCTCGTATATAAGAAAAATAAAAGACAGTGTACAAGGAAGCACCGATTACACCACAAAACATGCAGCATTACCCAACAGCAGTTTGCATGCTATTTCTTCTGAAATTCTAAATAGTCAGCAACAATCCTTACATCAAAGACTTGCTTTGCAGGGAATGATCTTCAATTTAAACATCTATGAGTCAGATGTATTTCCTAGGCTTATGGTAGGAGGTTAAGACAACTTCAGACAATTAAACTGAAAGAGTTGAGAAATAGCTGAAATTACCATATTACTGTTCACCTAATTTTAATTGATAAAACTTCAAAAATCGATTTCTTTTAAATTTATTGTATGGCAAACGCCAGTATTATAATATGAATTAGTTTAATATCTGCTATAGTTACTATAGAGACTATTGTTACATATAAAATGCATAACATTGTGCTGGAAATACTCTTTTTATTATTAATTTCTCATTGACTAGTATTGTGAGCCCTTAGTGTCCTTCATTCTACCGAAAATAGCTTCTCAATATCACTAATAGTAGGATAGAAGATATTTGAAGTGGTAGTTTTAAGTATATCACTCTGTATATGCCAACATCGAGATAGGCTATATTTTATAACATTGTGATGCTGCGAGAGAGATATCTTGCCTTTACAGCTTGTTACATAAACTAATGCGTATTTAATATCTTGCTTTTTGAGGCATATCATAGCCAAACTAAGAAGCTGAAATAAGGTAGCTTATAAATGTCATTAGTTGTTACATATATTGAGTAAATAAATACATGCAGAAAATGGTAAAGAAGAAGAGGTGAAGGAAGTTAAAGTGCTAGCTTTACTTTTCGGAAAATAGCATGATTTTAAATAAAAGATATAACTTATTTCGCATAAGATCTACCTACCGTTCCTAAAGTGAATTAGAATAAGATATTCGTAATGCGTAAAATCTTTTCAGAATGTCGCATAAAATAAAAGATAGAAAGAACGAAAGAAAGAGCGAGAGAGAGAGAGAGAGAGAGAAAGAAAGAGAAAAAGAGAGAAAGGGAGAAAGAAAGAGAGAGAGACAGAAAGAAAGAAAGAAAGAAAGAGAAAGAGAGAGAGAGAGAAAGAAAGGAAAGAAAGAGAGAGAGAGAGAAAGAGAGAGAGAGAAAGAAAGGAAAGAAAGAGAGAGAGAGAAAGAAAGAGAGAGAGAAAGAAAGAAAGAGAAAGTGAGAGAGAGAGAAAGAAAGGAAAGAAAGAGAGAGAGAGAAAGAGAGAGAGAGAAAGAAAGGAAAGAAAGAGAGAGAAAGAAAGAGAGAGAAAGAAAGAAAGAAAGAAAGAAAGAAAGAAAGAAAGAAAGAAAGAAAGAAAGAAAGAAAGAAAGAAAGATTTACCTCCTTTGCTTAAGAAACTCTGCGCTCAGTTTCCATTACCTCAAAGATTAACTCGGCCGGTTTCAGGAGTAAGGCTTTTCTGCAGCTTATGGGCTACGCATTTATTGCTCACTGCACAGGCTAATAGCTATTTGCTGACATCAAAGAAGAGAACTGAAAGAAAGTCTGTGAGACGACCTTCCGCCATTTTCTGGAGAAGGAACACAGCCCTAAAGTCGATGGCAGGGAAGGTCCCTGCTCTAACGACCGAATAAGTAAAGTAGCCTCATTTAGCCGCTTTTGAAATGGAAAATTGAATAAAGCGACTATTAATTATTTGACGCATCTCTTGCTTGACCGCTTTCTTGAGTAAATTTTGACGGTTGTGAAGTAGCTCTGAAGAAATATTCGGATTTAGAAAGTTTCTTCTATGGAAGAATTAATTATGGACAAATGATATTAGCATTTTTAATATTTTAAGAAGTTAGAACTTTAATTCAATGAAAAAAATGTCCGTCTCAAGATTCGCATTCTGCCTTAAACTCTAATGTGAATTTTTATATTATATTCACTGAACCCTTCTAAAGTGATGTGCCTTGCGGAAATAACATCATATTAAAGTTTGGGCATTTTTATGTAGAGTTATGAAGGTTTGTTCAGATATAAATTTACAATCAAATACATAGATATGCGAGATAGTTTGATAAGTAAATGTGATTCGCATACTAATAGAGGGCAATTTGGGAATAAGGTTTTATGTTCTATGTGCCACTATTCTCTGGCCACATGTTATTTTGATGGCATTGTATGGCTGTGGTTTAAACACAAGCGAGTGATGTTATTCAATACTTTTTCTTTGGAAGGGAAAAACAGCAAAGGAAATTAATAGAGAATTTTTGCCTATATTTGGATACGCGTGACCTTCCTATGAAGCCGCTCGACTTTGGGTAAACAAGTTTAAGCATGGCAGGACAAGTATCGAATACGTACCACGTCCTGGAGCTCCAAATTCAGTTGTGCGGTCAGATATTGTCGATAAAGCTTATTATATTGTTCTGGGTAATAGAATAGTGATAGTACACGAATTTGTAAATGTCACGGCATCTGAACTTAGCGGGTTCATTTTTTTTATATAATGAATTACACATGAATAAACTTTGCTGCGTCTGCTCACTTCGGAACAAAAGACAAATCGCATGCAAACATCGGCCGATTGTTTGGAAATGTTTAAGAAGAATCTAACCTATTTTTTACCGTGTTTCGTAACTATGATTAATTATTGTACACCAGAAACGAAACAATAGTCTAAACAGTGGACCGCACGACGCGAACTTGTTTAGAAAAAGGCAAACAACGTTTCATCCGCTGGAAAGGTGACGACAGTTTTTTGAGACGCAAAAGGAATTCTCTTAATTGACTACTTGGGGAAGGGAATAAATACTATGCACCACTTTTGCGGAGAATGGAAAAATGTCGGGGATTGGTCAAAAGGAAAGCGTATTTTTGCCATGACATTGCGCCGGTGCACTCAGGACAAACGGACCGAATTACGTTTTGAAATGCTTCCGCTTCACCCTATTCACCTGATCTCGCTCCCTCGGATTACCATCTGTTCTCGAAACTCAAAACTATCCTGGCTGGGCGTGTATTTAATTCAAACGAAGAGGTCATGCAGGTGGTAAACGAGGGCGAATTACCAGCCTAGAGAAACTTTGGAGTAAATGCATTTAACTTCGAGGTTACTATGTCGAAAAATAAAGTGCATTACTAGATGGAACCTGTTATCTTTAATATCAAATCAGATTCCTAATCAAACCACCTTCGTACATGTCCATTAAACCTAGAAAAAGGGATTTGTCACAAATTCAAGCACAAAATAAATTATGGAATATAATATCTGTTTTTTTTCCTTCTTTGGCGAGAGTATAACACCAGCACTGTATGGGCAACAACGCTATGTGTGTAAATTTACAAAACCGTAACAAAACCATCTTTAGAGAAAGAAATTTATTGAAATATACACTTTTTTTCCAATGCTAATGACTTTCTGAAAGCAATCAGAGGGATGTCATGGTGCCTTCAGGAAACATTGCAGTAGTACTCCCAGAAGATTATCTATCAATTCTTGTTTTATTCTACAGCCTTTGAGTATGGCCAAAAACAGCAAAAATAACACTTCCACCACACTCCTGCACAGTATTCGAGTCCTTTTGTGCATAAACATTAAGGCACACTTGCATTATTTATCACCAACATTATATGTACATTGTGGCTCGTCTACGACATCTTTTTAAAGTAGTTTAGCTGTGCTGCCCTGCTTAGATTTGTCGTTTGTTTTGCAGTGTTTGGATTCCAGGATAGAAACGTCTTAAACCAGTCAAGAGAAGTAAATTATTACTTTATTTGCTGAACTTTTTTTATTTTATTTTATTTACAAAATATGTAAACGCCGCTTCTGAAGACTTTTTATATTAATGGGTAACCAAAGTTATCCATTAATATAGTTTAGTTATTCTTTCGCATAAAACTTTTTCAAAAACGTACTTATTATCTAATTTAGAACTAGCAGTATCTTTTATTAGATGATCTCCAAACAATCTGAGAGGTGTTCTGTATTCCTTTGCTGCAGCATTTGCCAAAATAGTATTTCTTTTACAGATTTGAGTGCACTCGCAACCATCTTTTTGGGTCATGCTATATATAAGTTCTTCTAGTCACAGATAATTGGTATCTATGATAATAAAATGCAGATTTTCTCAGTACCCGATGGCACATTGAAGCATAAAATAACATACATTAATGAATATAGCCCTATCATAATATGACATTGACCCCGATGGTTTGTTAAGATTCGTTATTAACCCACATTATGCTTAGAAACTACAATTTTCCTCAAAAACAACTTGAAAGTTGGTGCACATATTAAAAAATGTACCGTGGATTAATTAGTACGGTTATTTGAGTTTTGTGTCGCCCAAGTGCAGCTGCTGTAACCGGAAATAGAGGGACAAAGTTGCCGCGCTAAAAGTTAATATCTTTCTTTTAGTGTTTATATTTTCTGAAAACAAAATGAAACCAAGTTTAAAACTGATAATAATAAGCTTTAACCTGTGGTATAAAGAATGTTGAAAATGATGCCCCTCAGCAGAAATACACTGTCGACATTGCGTAGAAAATTTCGTATTTCACGTAACTTTTCTTCCTAAAGAACACGGCCGTTTGAATAAGTTTCTTGTTCTTGAGAAATTTTCTAACTTTTTTACAAGTTGGCGAACAGTTTCTCTACCTGGAACACGATTGCTAAGATATTTTCTTGTGAATCGCCTTACCACTTCTCTGTAAAGAGTCCGTTTTCACTTATGAATCGTAAGCCGAGGTCGCTATAGCATGGATTCGTGAGCAGAATGTCCGGGATTAAATTCTCTCCAGGACCATCCTCCTTGACTGATTTTTTCCCCAAGTTTTCCTTAGTCTTCATAATTGACACATGCCCGCCCGAGACCTACCCTAAACCTAGGCCTGGAACGCTTCCTTGATTAAAGAAAAATTATTTCCCAAATTTTCATTGAGTTTCGTGTATCATCAATGTTCACCGCTTGTGTTATCTTAGTAGTAAAAATTAAACCGAAGATCGCGGGTTCGAATCCAGCGAGGACCGATGGATTTTTCCGGGCGTAAAAATCCTAAGTATGGCTTCCTTCGGAAGGGAAGTAAAGCCGTGGGTCCCGTGTTGTACATTTACGGCACGAAAAAGAACCTCAAGCCTGAAAGAGAGGCCTCTGAGCAAACTTTGTCGGACATTTCACGCCCTGAATTGAATGGGACGCTGATGACCTGAGACGTTAAAGAGCGTCCATAAATAAATCAAATGGACGTAAAACTTGTATCGTTCATAAACGAAGAACAATTAACACGCAAAAGAAAGCACCAAGTAACACACGAACGCACAATCACTCGCTGGTAAATTCTCCCTCAAGCTTTAAATTGCTACCTGTACATGTAATATACGACCTGTAACTGAAATAACCTTGCTGTATATAAAATATTGTACTACGATCTAATTACCTGACCTCCATGCAATATTACTTGCTTTGAGAAATTTAGAGAGACCGCTGTAAAACACACTTCTATTAATTATAAAAATAGTTCCATAAACCATTCTGCTGTTACAGCTAAAACATGCCGTTCAGGCTTACTGAAAGAAAGAATGGCCGCATTCTTGGATGGCAAAATATGACAAACTTCTGTTCGAATCAAGGTTCCTAAAGATGATGAGAATTTTAGAGGGCGAGTGTGTACTTGTGTAAAGAAGGCACTAGTACTCCCTACAGCGAGCCTACAGATAGATTACACTGGGCAACAATGAAAATGTTTCGGGCTTAAAAATAGTGAATTTACATGTATTTCCATCTGCTGAATTAAAAAAATCACCACAAAAAATGGTAGATTAGCTCTTGTTTTGAAGATAAAGTGACATTTCATTTTTTAGAGTGAAGATTTTAAATTTGGGGGAAGTTTTTTGGGGAGTTGGCACACTTGTCAAATAACAAAACACGCTCTTCAGCTGTTTGTAAGTCATAAACATAGATACTGTTGCTGTGACTGTGAATTACATGTAGTTTCTACTCAAATTAATGCAAAATTTCTGGTTCGCGAGTGCTTTTTTAGTGTAAAAATTTGTAAAAATGCCACGAACATGTGTAAATATGGTGAATAACTTTTGTTATATTTGTGGTGAAATAACATTTTCCTCACAGAAACGCAATCTGACGCTTCTTGTAAAGACTGCCTATCAGTATTATTTCGGTATGAAAGTAGGGGACCAGGATAAGTCTTGGGCTCCACATATATGTTGCAACACATGTTCAGTTACACTGCGAGAATGGCTGAAAAAGAAGAAGCGATGTATGGCTTTCGCTGTGCCTATGGTTTGGCGGGAGCCTGAAAACCATACAGATGACTGCTATTTCTGCCTGACTCCACCTATAAAGGCAGGATTGTCTATGAAGAAAAGAAGAACAGTTCAGTACCCGAATCTTCCATCTGCTATTCGACCCATTCCACATTCGGATAGTTTACCAGTTCCTACTCCACCCAAAAATTGTGTGTTTGAAGTAGAAGATGAAGACAGTGTGGAACAAGAAGAACCAAACAAGCCTTCTACATCCCATGACCCTGATTTTGAGGGAAAAGTAAACCGCACAGACTGAGTCAAGCGGAATTGAGTGATCTCATTAGAGACCTTGGCCTGTCAAAGGAGAAGGCAGAAATTCTTGGGTCTCGACTACAGCAATGGAATCTTCTCCAAAGTGATGTGAGAATCTCACAGTACAGAAAACGTCACATGGAACTGCTTCCCATTTTTGAGAAGAAAAATAATCATATTGTTTGCTGCGACATTAATGGCTTGATGAAGTCTTTGAATTTGAACCATGATCCAACTGAATGGAGGCTATTCATAGACTCCTCCAAGCTTAGTTTGAAAGCTGTGTTACTTCACAACGGGAACCTTCTTTCATCTATTCCTGTTGGTCATGCTGTTCACATGAAGGAGACATGCAAATATGAAAGTTCTCTTGGACTCAATTAAATATCATGAACACAAATGGAAAATCTGTGGTGATGTAAAAGTCATTGCCATACTCTTAGGAATGCAACTGGGTTACACAAAGCATTGCTGCTTCTTATGTATGTGGGACAGTAGAGATAGGAAATTGCATTATATTAAAGAAGACTGGCCTGCAAGAAATCTTCACCCTAGCGAGAAAAATGTCGTTGCCAAGCCTCTTGTGGACCCAAAAGACGTTCATCTTCCACCCCTGCATATCAAGCTGGGTTTGATGGAAAACTTTGTCAAAGCTATGAACCGAGAAGGACGGGCCTTTAAGTACTTCAGAGAGAAATTTTCGAAATTAAGTGATGCAAAAGTTAAGGCATTTTTGTCGAACCACAAATAAGAGAACTTGTAAAGGATCCTGCATTTGACCAAGTTTTGGAGGGGAAAGAAAAGGAAGCTTGGGAAGCCTTCAAGGGTGTTGTTCATGGATTTTTAGGCAACAAAAGAGATTGCAACTACAAGCATTTGGTGACAGTGCTCCTGCAAAAATACCATAACCTTGGATGCAACATGTCCCTTAAGATCCATTTTCTCCACTCCCACCTAGACTTTTTCCCTCCTAATTGTGGAGCTGTTAGTGATGAACATGGGGAGAGATTCCATCAGGCCATTTCTGTTATGGAACAAAGATAATCAGGGCCGTTGGAATGAAGTAATGCTTGCGGATTACTGTTCGTCTTTGTATAGGGATTCTGCGGAACTCCATCACAAGAGGCAAGCTAAAAGACGACGAAGTCAATAGGCCCACATGATTCTCTTCAGACACAATTATCTGCGAAGTATTTTTCCAGCAATTTAGAACTCTTAGCATGTAATTACCAGTTAAAAAAATCAAATGCACTTTCATTGTTGTTAGCATGTATGTGATTAAAATGTATCCTTTTCTCTCAATCCGTTAATATGTAATACTTCCACCTTGTGTATATCATAGAAACTAGAGCTAATAAAATTTTTTCATTGTCATATTTGTTTTTCTCAACCCAAAATTAGTAGGAATTGCCTCATGAAGTGCTCGAAACATTCAAAAATTATTTTTTTGTTGCCCAGTGTTATAGTTGTGGCCGAGTGGCTTAGATGACAAATGAAATGTGATGTTGGAAACTATGCAAATTCGAATCTCACATCTTATTTTTACACTTGAACGTCATATTTTAATGCCTTTTTCCATTTTCATTGTTTTCATGAAATATATCATTTGTAAAAATTAAATATAGAGAATCATTTTAATTTATAAATTATAAATAAATCATCATCTTCCTTTCAATAATAACATCCCTCTAATACTGATCTTCTGGCTCTGATTTTCTTAATCTACTGATTAAGAAAGAGAAGGCGTGACTTGTTAATTTCATTAAAATGAAACCTTTTTTGCTTTTCCTTGATGGACAAACGTACCGTTGTTTTAGCTTTGAGTAACGGGGAGTTTCGCCTATGGCCTATCGAAACGAACTGGGGGCATTGGGGGAGATCGACAAATAGGAAAGTGACATAATACAGGTCGTAAAATATTTCTGTTTAGAGGGATGATGAACGTCTTCGGACAGAGATAAAAAGAAGACCCTTTTCATCTGCTGCGGCTTGTCATTTTCCCGGTTCTTTACAGACCTAAGGAGTTGCTGCAGAGTTAGTTTAGGCATCTACTTAACTTCGTGTAAGGAGGTCCTGTATCATAAACAAGTCGTGGACCATCTTGCATATGCCGTCGACTGGCGGAGAGAGATCTTCGCCGACCACTGCGCGTATATCGACCATGTTGGTCACCGATGTGATAGACGTTAACATGGATATTGTGCTCACAGCGTCTCATGTTGAGGCTGGATTTCGTTTGAAGGTCCTGGATACCTTGAACAAGTATGTACAAGGTTAAACATTTTGACCTACAGCGACTCATTGGATTTCATTTTAGTTCCACCTGCCAGAAAAAGATATCCCGATGGAACGACAGTTCTGTTCCTACAGGATAGCCATAGCGTTCAAGGATAATTCATCGTTTTTTTATTTGTTTTATTTATGGACGATATTTAACATTTCGGGTCATCAGCGTCTCATTCTATTCAAGGCGTGAAATGGCCGACAAATTTTGCTTAGAGGCCTCTTCTTTCGTGCTGTAAATATACGACATGGGACCTACAGCTTTACTTCCCTTTCGAAGGAAACCATATTTAGGATTTTTGCGCCCGTAAAAATCCACCGGTCCTGGCCGGAATTAGACCCGCGATCTTGGGTTTAGGAGATAAGCATGGTTACCACTACACCATCAGGACAGAGTAGTTCAGCGTTGGTTTGATAGGCAAGAGAATACGTCACTGATACCTTAAACTTTTAAATATCCTAATCTAAACTATATTGAGAACGTCTGGGCAGAAACAAAGAAGATTCTTCAAAATTCCCGTTTCTCACCTCCCAGGACATTGTCTAGCTATGGCGCAGGGTTAACGACGCGTTGGATTTCCTCGTAGAAAGGACAAATTATTTTCGCCGGCTAGTAGACTTCATACAGAAAAGAATTAATAGATTTTTTGAACATAAGGAATATTGGACGGGGTATTAAGCTTTGTTTTATACATTTTTATACTTTGTTAGTTTATTTTAATTTGTAATAGGGGTCGAACCATGTCTATATGTAAACATTTATTTTTTAAGGCCACAGTAAGGCAAGTCTTAAGGTAGCAATATATATTTTAAAGCTACACATTAAAACTTGCTCTTATATTTAAAAATTAAATCTTTGTGAGTTTTCTATCTGACTATACATTTGTATAATGATGCGTCATTTGTGCGCATTTTGTATTATGTAATGTACTATAGTAACATCGCTTGTAGGAGCCTGCCTGTGACTTCGATTTGTTTCCGAAATGAGACCATTCATTATTTGTGTACAATGAATTTCTTGCAAACTATCTACTTCTGCGGCGTTGTTCCAATACGTTTAATTTTATTAATTAAAATTGCTAACTTTTTATTTATAGTGCCCAAAGAAGCAATTTGATTTATCTATTGCATCATTTTGTGGATAAAGGGAGTCACAATTTATAGAAACGCTTGTGATATAACTTCTACAGCCATTGTTTATTAGGAGTAAACAGAAATTCCTTAGAGTTTTGTGGATATTATTTTTAATGCAAGATATTACTAGCAATTTATGCACCCTAGAGTGTTTGGACATCCCTGTTTGCGTGACGCATGGCTTAATAGGCCATGCCCGAGGGGGTAAGCTGATGACACATCGGGTGCTTGTTAAAAATGCAGTGCCTGAGTAGAGCAGGGTTTGCACTACCACTTCCTGGCACATGGTGCCAGATGTCACTAGTGGTTTCCTTTGAGTGTTCTGAAGCTATCTGTAACAGATATGCAACCACCCGTCCGTACTGTTTAGCCGGAAATTTAACGCGGGTCTTCATGTCTAAGAACATAAGCTCGGATTGCTGTTGTACTGCAAGGCATGGTTCCCGCATATTTCGAGTAAATAAATTTGTTGAAGTATGTGACAAGTTGTGCAACATTCCAGTTCACATTCTGAGCACTCGGTAATTAGGTTTTTAAGACCAATTGCCATTTCAGTCCTTTAAAACAAGACTCCTTGCATCCGAAAGCTTCGCTAATCCCAAGTTATTGCAACTTTTCGTTTAAAAGAAAGAAACATTTTAATAGATCCTGGTCAATCCTTTTCCACATATTCCCGAATCAAAAATGGCTCAATATCAGGGTTTTGCATCTGAAAATTTAAACATGACTGGAAATTTTGTTTCTCCCTCTTAGTTTAACGTCCCAAACTGCCCACGTCTTATAAGGAATGACTTTTGAAGTGGACTTTTATAAGTAACTTTGTTCGCATATACAGAGGGCTACATCAACATCTGTATATTGGTTCATGAAGTTTGCTTTTTTACATCAATATTATGTGAATACAAATCATTCCGATGTTAATTCATTGTTCGTCAGTTGTTTAAACAAAAGCATTCCGAGTGACAGTGAAAACAAATAAATTGTAACTTGAGACGTGATTCATTTTTTTTTTTTGTAACCGTTCGGCTTTGGGTAAATAAGTACACACGTGGCAGAACAAAAATCAAAGACGCGCCTCGTCTTGGAACTCCAAAATCGCTGTCGGGCCAGAAATCATTGATAAAGTCCATAGTACTGTTTGATTATATAAGTGCGTGATTTAGCAGAGGCTACAGTCATATCAACCGAACTGAAACAATTTCATTTTATTTTATATAATGAATTTCATATGACTAAAGTGTACAAGACGCTCACTCCAGAGTAAAAGCGAGATCGCGTGCGAACATTGGCAACTCATTTGGAAACGTCTAACAGATTTTATGGAGTTTTGTGACTATGGACGAAACGTGGATTCATTACTACACACCAGAAACGAAACAGAAGTCTAAACATGAGCGAACAGCCTTCGAAAAAAGGCGAAATGCGTTTCATTCACTGTAAAGGCGATGTCTTCAGGGTTTTTTTTTTTTGAATTCTCTTGATTAACTGCTCTTGAAAACTATTACTGGAGAGTACTATGCATTTGGCCAAAAGGATAGTGTTGTCATCATGACAATGGACCGGTGCATTCAAGTCCCTTAGCTCAGGACAAGTTGCCCACATTTCAATTTGAAAAGCTTACGCTTATACCCTATTCACCTGATCTTGTTCCCTCTGTGCCCGCTATGGGTAGCCGGGGTCATTAAGGCGCGGACTCTTGAGCGGGAGGTTTGGGGTTCGAATCCCGCGAGGATCGTCCTCCCTGACTTAGGTTTTTTTTTTCCCCCAGGTTTTCCCCAGTTCTCATAAATGGCAAATGTCGGGGAAGTGCCCTTAGGCACCTGGCCTGGAACGATTCCTTCCTTAAAAGTAAATCCTTTCTCAATATATCATTTCATCTAATGTATCATCAGTTTCCATCGCCTGTAGTGCCTCTGTAGAAAAAAAAACGGGCGTTAAATACGATTCATTCACTCCTTTTGTTCTCAAAACCATGCAAATTAACCAGGAGACATAGTACCCAGAGTTACCTGGCTTTATTTTAGACAAGAGAAAGCATGAACAAATAAATAAATTAATAAAAAGAAAACGCCACCCAGGCAATATTTGAACCTGCTCCTTCTGCATAGTTTGCGGAGAGATGCCAGAACAAGGGGTTGATCCTCAGCTTTCTGGTTAGTATGAACTTGGGAATAACATAGATTATTTGGAATATTTAGGAGAAAGCTATTATTTTGTTATTTTCACTTTGAACATTTTGGAATCCTGAAGTTTTTATTTAGGAATTTTTAAAAACTATAACGTTGTTCTATCAGATTAAAATATAAGATAAAATTTTAGCCGAATCGTAGGGTTTATTTTTGAAAAATAAACTTTTAAACATTTAAACGTTCAATTGTGATGTTATATTTTGACGATTTTGTATTTATGGTCTTTGGAACATATAAAAACTAATTAAACATCTTTGTTACCAATATTTAGAAGAATAGATACAAAACATAACACATTAATGAGAATTTTAAAAATTAACATTCTGTTACTATATTTGACAGAATATTTGACTAAAATAGAAGCACAATGAATTTTACTAAACTTCTAGTAAGTTGCTAAACAGGAGTTAAATACTCATTTACACTCAGGTAATATTTTCAAAATGACCAATATAATCGTATACATCAATATATTTCACTTGTAGGCTTCACAGCAATCATTGACAACATTAACCTTTTTTACTTCTTGAGAAAAGTTGACTTTGGGCGTATTTACAAGACATCTTAGGAAATGAAAATGGAAAAAATAAACGAACGAAAATATGTTTAAATTGTTGCTTGAATATACCAGTTAAGTATATTCCTAAAAAGCATGTAAAGCACAACTGATAAAACGCTTTGTATACTATAACAAATTTCATAACTAGAGTTTGATTATAGAAGTATGAAAACTGTATCATAATATAAAACTAAGTTGACTATTTTACAAACATTCTTTTTAACTTCATGTTCTGACTGCGATAATGAAATAATGACTCTGTTTCATTGTGATATGAGGTTCACCAGTAAACACCTTTTTAGAACGAGAAAAAAGTTGAGCCTATTGTTTCTATTATCACCACTATTATTATTATTATTATTATTATTATTATTATTATTATTATTATATACTATATTTTATGAGTTTGCTTTAATTCACTAGATTTGTTTATACAAAACATTGATTTCGTCTTATTTAAACGTCTTTGGCCTCCTGTAGTGTCTTGAGTTATTACATGTTTTGAAACACAGAAAGCATTAGGCATTTCTACGGGAGTGAACTGAATCCATTTCTAGTAATCGAAAATCGTGACGATGGTGCTGGAAAGAAGGCAACTACAGCTTGACATTCCATGCTAATTAAAAGACAAACTTCTTTTGGAATTATTTTATAAGTCTCTCGGAATTTTAATGAAACGTTTATTCTGCTCTGGTTGAAAGCTTTGAAGCTTTCAGAACGAATATTTGATGATATAATGCAGTATTTCAAATTTTCTCAGAAATCAGGTGTCACATGTTTTAATTTTGTCCTTCCTCAGTAATTTAATACCTAACAGGAATAATACTTATTTTGAAAGTAACAAAAGGCGTGTTGCACTTTTCAACAGTGTGGTGATGCGATGAAAAACATTCACAAACAACAGATAGGGTAATGGTTATTATGGACAGGACACGAGGAATAAAAGTATTCCGAAGTTTTGGCGCAATTCTGTGAATCCAGTTTCTCTTTTAACATATCTCTTCTCGACCAAGGCCATCGTTCAATTTCCCAACTCTCCACCACTGTTCTTTTATTTGCTCCCCATTGTGCGTTCCAGCGAAGCCAAAGATGAAAATCAATAAAGAGGAACATTGATGCAGCATAGCCCAGATGATCGAAGGATAGAAAGTGAATATATGCAGTAAGAACGCCAGGAATGTGTTTGTGAACCAAATCATATGATGCTACGCTTCAGCTGAATGTTGTGATTTAATAGCGATAAAACTTTATCAGAATTAAAAACGTAGCTTAAGTAGAAGCAAATGAGATTGTTGACTTATTTCAATTGTGGGAACAGAACTTAGCGTATGTAATTTGTATGCATGTGTTTATTCACTCTGCAATTGGGTTTCTCGTAGACCCAAGATAACGAGTTCAATCCCGGCCAGGGTCGATGGATTTTTTCGGGCGTAAAAACTTAAGTATGGCTTCCCTCTGAAGGCAAGTAAAGCTGTGGGTCCTACATCGTAGATTTATGGCATGTTAAGGAACCTCATACCTGAAAGAAGACATATCTGAGCAAAATTTATCGGCTATTTAACACCTTGAATTGAATGGAACACTGATGAACTGAACTGTTAAAAGCATGCGTAAATAAACCAAATAAATATAGAAATTGCGCTTACACCCGGTGGCAGTGGAGAAATAATGAAATTATAGCATATACCTACTTACAAATTACAATATTTATAACATATACCTGCTTACAAATTACAATATTTACAATATATATCTAATTATAAATTTTTCACAGCTAATCTAGTTTTGACTATAAGTAACTAAATTAACAATATAAAAATAAAATATGTGGACATCTATATATATCTTAATTAATAAATTGCTTATAGTTTATATTAACTTAATACATGTCAATTATCTAAATAACAAAATGCATAATTCAGTACATGGCAATTAAATTGGTTTAATACATATATACGTACTTTAATGCACATAATCGTACTTAAATACATGTCAACATAAATCCATTTCGAGTTAATTAAATCCATTTCAACCTAATTAAGTACATTTCAACCTAATTAAATCCATGGCACCCTAAGTATGTACATACCAACATAATTTAGAACATGTCAACATAATTAAACACATGTCATCATAATCTAAGTGAGACACCTAATTTAATACGTTTTAACGTAATTAAATACAAGTCAAAATAATTTAAACATTTCGATCTAATGAAATATATGCAATGTAATTTAATATATTTCAAATTAATTAAATATATTTAAACCTAATTAAAATCATGTCAACATAATGTGTACATGTTAATGCAATTTAATACATGTCAACCGCCACGGGTGGCCGAGGTCGTTAAGGCACGGACTCGTGAGCGGGAGGTCCGCGGTTCGAATCCCGCCAGGACCGTCCTCCCTGACTGGGGTTTTTTCCAGGTTTTCCTCAGTCTTCATAACTGGCAAATGCCGGGGAGGTACCTAAACTTAGGCCTGGAACGCTTCCTTCCTTAAAAAAAAAAATATCCTTTCCCAATTTATCATTTCATCTCATGTATCATCAGTGTCCACCGCCTGTGGTGCCTCAGTAGTGAAAACGGGCGTTAAACACTACTCAAAAAAAAAATACATGTCAATTTAAATATGTGTCAATATAATCTAATACATTTCAACTTAATTAAATACATACCAGCAATTAAATAAATATCAACATAATTAAATACATGCCAACATAATTTTATCCTTTAAATTTAATGAAATATTGCCAAATAATTAAACATTTTAACTTAATTAAATATATTTCAATCTAATTAAATTTATGTCCACCTAAATATATACGCCTCGATCTAATTAAACACATGTCAACTTTAATAAAAAACTGTCAACATAATTTAATACACATTAACCTTATTAAATACATATCAATCTAAGCATGTCAACGTGTGTAATATATTTTACCCTATTTATTAAATATAGGGAACCTGATTAAATACATTTGAAATGAATTAAATACGTTTCAATGTAATTAGGCATATGACAACTGCAATAGGCAATCTATGAATATAATATAAATAGAGCGCAGCCTTCAAAGACTGCTGCAGGTAAGTTATTCCAATCGCTGATGGTTTTGTTTAAGAACGAAAATTTTGCTCGCCTGTCCTGTGTTGTCTTCCTTGAAGTTTAAACTTATCTCCCCTTGAAAAATATGAGGGTAAGTAAAGTTTAAGTCCAAGATCCTCACAAGCCCTAAGACTTATGTGGTGCACAAAGTCTTGTTTTTTTATTTTGTTCCTACCATCCCAGATCCTGTACCTGCCTGCTTTCACATTTATAAACGTTGTTTCCGTCTCTTTCTTTACAAAAGAGTAAAATTATGGAAAATTTGGATCCTTTGCACAGCCGTTCACAGGTGCTGTTCTTTGAATAATCGGAATGATTTGGGATTGAATTCACGGGTGAAAAAGGTCATATTTCTCAAAGGTGATGCAGAGTCTATTGGCAAGTTGGGAGCTACACCAGGAGTGCCAATTAAATCACCCAGTCAGTAGAAGTTGGTGTTAACCACGTATAATCCCGTTCAATATTGGCTGAGAAGATCTTATAATTATGCCTAATAGTAGTCTTGAAATTTTAATATTGGGACTGTCTCTTAATTTGGCGAAATTGTTTTGATAAGAATAATTTGGTATATTGTAAAATTGGCGATATCTAATGCCCACTCGTAGGATTAGAAGAAGGATCTTGTGATGTATGTATGCTGACATTGCTTCGTCACTGATGACTAGAGCCCGATTTCTATGTAATATATAGATAATTATGTAGGGAAACATCAAACATTAATATCTTTATTATAAATTAGAATCATCGGAATAATTGAATTAGGATCGACAGACATGCCTCTTATGAAAGTAACGTTGTACATTTATGCACAATTAATTATCAAATATTTTTCCAAGTATTTTGTTCTTGACTTCTTGACTTTATGACTTTATATACGGAGGAAGATTGTCAGCTGTATGTATTTATACAGAGAAAACTTCTAGCAATAATATTCTCGGTAGTTCTCCAGTTTCACAGTAAATTAAGCGACACGAAGTATTCGGGGTTCTTATTTAGCACAATTTGCACTTTACTGAAAACTAAATCACCCACTTAATTACCGCCACGGTGGCCGAGATCATTAGGTGCGAACTCGTAAGTAGGAGGTCTGAGGTTTGATTCCCGCCATAATCGTCTTCCATGGCCGTGAGGTTTTTTTCAGGGGTCCTCCTTAACTTAGGCCTAGAACGTTTCCTTACTTTAAATAAAAATCCTTTCTTAGCGTATCATTTCATCTCGTGTATCATCGCTTGCGATAGTTAAAATGGGCGTTAAACACTTAAAAATCATTAACTTTCAGAACTGTGTCTTTCATTATTTCTATGTCTTCTAAAAGAGGATTAACTATCTAAAATTTCCAGTTTCTTGATACTGACGGCCTACTGAAATGACATGTGAAATATGAAATTAATCTGAGAAATTCAGCTGTTGAATGATCTCTTTAACTGTCCCTACCATTCAATGCAAGCAGGAGCCAGACAAGTATAATGCACTTATAATACATTAAGTTCAAATTGAGATTTTATCGTACACCCTATACGCCTGTCACTACTTTGGTCTGAACATAGCCATCTGTTGCAAAAGCACTGCGATACAGACGCATGCCTTCAGCTTGGACGATAATGAAGAGACGCGACTGGTGCCATGGCTAACAATTGACTGTTAAAAATTTAAATGCGTTTTGAGAACGAGAAAGGAAAATGTTTGAAACGAACCATTGGTAGCAAACACGAACTTTGAATGTAACGGCAAAGAGCAACGTAAAGTTAAAACGTGTAAAATCATGCAATATGTTGTAAATATTATATCAAATATTTAAAAATATAAAATCAGATTTATAGGAAACGTTCCTACTCATGCATATCTTAATCCTTTGCATTTTCTTCGTGCATATATGTATAGAACATTAAAATATGTAATTATATAAAACACGGCTTCTACTGAAGATGCAATCCGGGTAACCATTAGCAACTAGGCATTATACGCTTGATATGTTGATAGCAGACATGTTCTCAACTTACATATTTGATATAAACTGAGAGATAGATGATAATCGTATAGCACATTTTGAATATGCAAATATGATTTACTGTAGAACGGGGTATGAGTTGGGAGATAGAGAGATAATGGTGACCTAAACACACAATTCCAAATATTTTGATATCACGTTTTAAAACCATGTTTACATAATTTATTTCAAACACTTTTTTGCAGTGGTCACTGTTGATGTGGAAATGAATGACTAAAGCGCAGCATGTTAGATGCCAAAAAAAAAAAACCCTATTGATTGAATTTGTGCTTTAATTTTATACATCTTCTCAGTTTTTGCAACTGAGCGCCGTCTAGCCACCCCATTCTCCAACAACTCTTATCCCTTCTCCTCCACTTATAAACCCCTTGTTCTCATAGCCTTCTTCTTTCCACTATTTCCCAGGCCTTCCCTTCCTTCTTCTGCCTGATGGTATCCGATCAAGGGCTACTTTTGGTCTTCTAGTATTCCTGAGAGAATTTAGTTTAAGTAGTTAGCTGGCTACCAGCTAATGATAACGTTACTGGTTTCCGGCATTTTGTAAGTTAATAACGAATTGTTCAACTGATCTAGTGTTTTAGTTTAAATTATACATTTTTTCTTTATGCTCTGTTAAATTGCAATATTTTTTATAGTTTATAATCTGTAAAGTTATTATATACATTGAAAATTAATTCAAGAATAAATGGTAAACTTTTGGAAATATACGTTCCTTATAGGCAACAAGGTGCCGGCACGGAATATTGTAGATTTTATTTTATTTTTTTGTTTTATTTCTGAGAGATGAACAATTAACTTTAGACCCCTTTTCTCTACAATACACTCATCTGCATTCTAATATCTTCATTCCTCAGTCGAGATAACTGCATTGCATCTGGGAATACGTTTTAACAGCTGTGATTTTCTTTTTCTCCTTTTTCATAAGTAATAACTCTTTTCCTCATATATCTTGAAGTGTCTATCCTGCGGAAGAATGGAAGGAAAAGTATCTACCACGCTCCTTTACGAGATCGAACAGAGGCAGATGGTCATGTTGGGTTCTGCTGGCAGGTAAGGAAGAAGTGAGCAGGGGTAGGTACAGTTCTCATGAAAGTGAGACAGATCAGGTCTGAAAAGGCCGATAACCAGGAGGGGAGTGGGAGGAAACTGATCGAATTGAGCTGTGTGTGTCAATTTTAAAAATACGCCCCTTCTACTACTATTTCAGATGCCTGTTATTTGAACATTTATTTCTATCCAAGGATTTCCACATTCTCCTTTGTGAATACTAGGCCCGGAACTTTATGCTAATTCATCTTTAAACTGACATACAGATAATTGGTAAACTAATTCCGAACAGGTTCCCCCAATTCTACTGACTGTAATTTATTAAGTAATTTTGGTCATTTTTTGCTATTTTCCAAATTTTACTCACTTTTTAAATTTTAGATAATTATTTGGTAATTTTGGGGTATATATTTGCCCGTTTGATTATTTTATGACGGTTTCTTATATTTTCGTCATTGTAGGTTTTGCGCATTTATGTGCATTCTTTGAATAAAAAAAGAACTAACCTGTAGTTCATTAAGTTGCACAGAAAAAAAAAATACTTCGTTCTTTTCCTGTCATTCCCACATATTTATGTTATCTAGCTTTAACTGATTTCAAGTTGTAAATAAACAAGCAGAAGTACGACGCACAGTGATTCACTTCACTCTCTAACTGAAACTACAAAACAAACGTGAGCTACTCAAGATGCTACATTTAAAACGAGTAACATTTTCGAAACGAGTGACTATCAGTACTGCTATCAGCCGAATGACGCACACCTACATTATGAGAGATAAAGTAGTTCATGAGCTTAGAACAACCGAAGTAGAATATTGTTCATAGGTGCAAGAAAAATTATATCTGTTCCTGACAAAATTTAGGATATATAGTTTTGTGTTCCATCACTCGGTTGTGACTTTAGTATGCTTGGCGTTCAAGCGGAAGCTACATCCAGTGCACTTCAACTGCACTCCCATCGCATCTGTAGACGTTGAAAGCAGTTATTCAATGTACAAAAGCTATCGACGTTCCTTTTCCTTCTGAATGTACTCACGGCCATCATCATTATGTAATGCGGAATGAAGTATTGAAGCCATACACCGCACATTACACGAAATTTTTCAGGAATGTTTCCCTCTGATAATACGTCAAAGATAATTATTTTATAGGCGTTTATATTTTAGAAATCGTATAACTCATAATAATTATAAGGTGCGGTTACTTAATTAAGTAATTTTGTCATTAAGAAGAATGGAAAAAGAGAGACAATTAAGATATTAATAATTGTTCTATAGCTTATTAACCACCTCTTACTTATTATTAAATTATAACATATTTTAATTGAATACAATTATAGTGATATTGCAAACCATAAATTATGCAAAAATTATATACTATTTCAGTGAGTAGATTGATATTTAGGTTCAAATGTTTGGGATATTTTTTAAAGTTTTAGGTCATTTTATATTATCTTTTAAAATATTTATAAATCATCAAATTCCGCGCTCTGATTATGATATACTCCACTCTCCACGTATTTGAAATTTTCAGTTACTCACTTCAGTCGCTATTTGGTATGCTCATTTTTCAGCATAGTTTCCAGAACGTTTTTAATTTTCACCCTATAATCAAATATATTTATTATTTGTACAGTATTTTTATGTATATGTAGGATATTTAACAATTATACAAAGCGCATTTCAGGTAGAATTTAAATAAAGGGCGTAATAACCTGTATACAACCTGCCTGTCTCAATTCTTTATTTGAGAATAGCAGTTTTGATAACGTTTACACTTTGTTGCCTTCATACACTCCTTGTATGGGTTTTGTGAGCTTCTGATTTGTAACATAAGCAGCATTTTTTACAAAGTACTTCGAGGCCAAATCATACCAGTTTTCAAAACCGACAAATGCAAAATATATGTCATCATCACTTGATTTTTTTCTTTTCAGGATATCAACCCATGAACGAACAGCTTGAAAACTAGGTTGCCCCTTCTAAATTTTGTATATATTCTTTTGATTTTAGTCTGCAGTTCTTTGATATAATCCTGCATACCGTAAAAATAACACTAAAACCTCTATAGTTCCTTGTATATAATTTGCTGCCCTTCTTCTTTGAAACATTTTGTTAAAAATAACAAGCTAAATACAATATTTTCCCTGTATATGTTCTCAATCACGGCCCCACTTGTTCTAGTGTTTCCATTTTGTCATCCCTTCGGAAAAACAATTCTGTCAAACTCTGCAAACTCAATGACATATTCATTTAGTGAAACTTTTTCCCCATCGAGTCAAATTTTTAAGTTCGGAAACAGGAAGAAGTGGTTAGGGACTAAGTTAAGAAAATCAAGGAGTAAATTCAGGGCCCAATTCCTGCACCACATTTGTCAATGTGACTATCGATCTGTGGTGCGTTGCCCTAATGAAAGAGCGCATTTTTGTGTGTCAATATTAGTCATTTCTTTATAAATTCATCTTCAAATGGCTCAGTAAAGGGTAATACGTTTTCGTTATTGTGATGGGAGGTTTCGTTGATTGATTGACTGACGTAGCACTTAAACCACAAGGAAGCACACCAACTACTTGGTGGAGTCCCATCGTCAGTATATTTTTCCGCAATGGCCAAAGTCCAGTAATCATTCGAATAGATTTCCTGGTTTCCTTTAACCCTATTCAGTAGATCTTTAGTCAGGGTGCTATCGGATATTTTAATAAGAATTTTACAAAGCTCTTGACCGGAAAATTTTTTCTGATGTCTGTTGGTATACTGCAGCTTCTATGCCCTGATGTCCAGGCATTCAACAAAGTTCTAATTGATTCTTTGTAGAAAAATTAATGAGAGCTATAGAATTGATTTGATGAGATTTAAGTGCGCTAAACTGACTTGACTGTGAAAATGAGTGTTTATTAGTTAGTGTTTGTTAATTAACATGTTTCTCTTCTCACAGAAGTTAAGAAAGGTTAGAATTGCAATTACTTCTGCCTGAAAAACTTAACGTTTGCAAGATTTACAGAAAACGTTACTTGCCTCATAAATCCAAGATCGCGGGTTCAATCCCGGCCGGATCGATGGCTTTTTTTTGGGCGTAAATATCCTAAGTATGGCTTCCTTAGGAAGGGAAGTAAATCCAAGGGTCCCGTGTTGTAGATTCACGGCACGAAGAAGAACCTGAAAAAAAAGGCCTCTGAGGAAAATTTACCGACCGTTTCATGTTCTGAATTGAACGAAATGCTGATTTTTTTTGAGTAGTGTTTAACTCCCGTTTTTACTACAGAGACACCACAGGCGGTGGACACTGATGATATATGAGATGAAATGATATATTGGGAAAGGATTTATTTAAGGAAGGAAACGTTCTAGTTCCAAGTTAAGGGTACCTCCTCGACTTTTGCTATTTATGAGGACTGAGGAAAACCTGGAAAAAACCTCAGTCAGGAAGGACGGTCCTGGCGGGATTCGAATCCCAGACCTTCCGATCACGAGTTCGCGCCTTAACGACCTCGGCCACCCGTGGCGGTGGAATAGCTGATGACTTGAGATGTTAAAGAGCGTACGAGGTGGTATCCAGAATATTCGGGACTGGTGCTGCCTCCTACTCAAAAACTTACTTTGAGATTAATGACCGCCGTCACTCTTGAAGTAGTTCCCTTCCACTCGTACACACCGGTCCCAGCGATTCTGCCATTTTCCAAGTGCATTTTTGAAGTCATGTTCTTTTAGGAGTTTAGCACAGAGAGCGTTTCTTCTTCAATCCTCTCAATTGTGTCGAACCGACGTCCATTCAACTTGATTTTCAATTTGGGAAATAGAGCGAAGTCACAGGATTCCAAATCAGGCGAGTATGGTGGGAGGGGGACAACCGTCATGTTGTTTTTCGTCGAAAAGTTCCTGGTGAACAAGGAATTGTGACAGGGCGCATTATCGTGATGCAACAGTCAGTTCCCTTGTTGCCAAAGTTCGAGCCGTCGTCTCCGCACATTTTCACGGAGCTGTCGCAAAACGTCACAGTAGTACGTGGAATTCATTGTTTGATTTGGTGGGACGAATTCTTTGTGTACAATCCCCTTGGTATCAAAGAAAAGGAGGAGCATGCTCTTGATTTTGCTCTTCACTTGTCTTGCTTTTTTGGTCTTGGTGAGTTCGGGTTCTTCTACTGGGAGGATTGTTGTTTTGTGTCAGGGTCATAAGCATTATTAAAAAGCAATTATAGCACATGCTTTTGTAAAACTGAGCTCCTTAGTTAGCAGGTAAGGTGCTGCTAGTTATTCTTTGCGGGTTCTGAATAAATTAATATGTAGCGATAGAAAATTAATGACTATTACTGATGATAGCTGGCATGAAATATTTGACTCAGTTCTGCTGATATTTATTTAACTTTTCTTGACTATTGTGAATTACATACTTATTAATACAAGTGACGAGTATTTTAGCCGTCTATTGAAGGAATGTTATTTATTTTATTAAGTTGAAATGTTATTTACTTATTCATTTTTTATCTCGTAATGCACAATCGCAGCGCAGTTAGTCTTTTCTACAAATGCTTTTTATACACGTATTTTATTTTTCAAACAATTTCGCTTCTTTCTTCACCCTTATATGTATTAATTTGCTTTCAAAATTACAAAATTAATAATGTACTGAATTGGTTAACATGTATAATTTTATCGGTCTTTTTCAGACGCATAAGTTACAAACTGTAGCAATGTGATATTCATGACAAATTAAGCACTGTTATTGGAGTACGCCTTAAAAGTAATAATTGCATGTTGTTTCGTAAAAAGATTCACGCTAGTCAGAATGTTCGAATTTACCAGGCGCATTTCTTGTTAACATTTCCCATTTTCTTTCTTCTGTGCTTAGAAATCCTACAGGGATTAGAAGACTCTGTCCTTCTTTCCCTCATGACATTTTCCATCTCCCTGATTAGAGCACACAACAGAAGAAAATCATCTGCCGATTTCCGAGCTCACGCGCGCATACGCTCAAACACACACCAGGGACTCCTTTAAAACAAGGTGCTTCTCTTTAATCAGAGTCAAATAATAATTAGAAATGAAACACCAGGTTGAGGATGAAGACAATAAAGAGGAACTGGTGATGGGGCAATCCTCGAGCAATCAACGTTTCCGGAATTTAGAGATATTAAATTTCACTGCCTCGTTGAGAAAGAGAGAGAGAGAGTGAAGACGCAGAAGAGGTAAGGGAAAATATACAGAAGTAGCTGGATTTTGAAAGGTACGAACTACACAATGCGTGTCACCTACTAATTTTTCTATGCATATTTAACATTATCAATGAGCTATTTCTTCGGCATATAACATTTAATTATTGTATTACGAAATAAATTATTTTCACACACTATAAAATTTAATAGTCTGTTATTCTTATTTATGGTAATATCAGCTTTTCAAACTCGTTATATCACAAATAGCTGCATTGTACACTTTTTATTTTCAATTGAAATCTTCCTACTACAAGCTACATCGAGCTTCCGAAACTTTAAAAAGAAGCCTTTGCCGAATTATATTTACGTCACATTAATGCAATAAAATTATTGGATAAAATGAATTAATATCAGAGGAGATTATGATGAGAAACAAAAATAATTTCAAAATTAAAAAATGCGTATAGTAAAGAAAGTAGATAATATGAAACCCAGTTTGTGAGGAAGTTTTTATGAGCAAATTACTTATTAACTAAGAACTCTTTATTGTCCATTATTTCATTTTTATTATTTTGCAGTTGCTTTCACCCAGTTATTCAATAAGAAAGAGAGGCAGTAATTGGAACGATGCAGCGATCAAGCCTGCGTTATTCGTCCATTGGAATTTGCAGAGGAACATAATTACTATCGACTTTGTGCTCAATAGAAATATCGAGAACCATTATAAGTTAAAAAAAGATTTAATATCAAAAGATCCAAAAACACTCAAGGGTAGATATTCTATAGTATATTAATAATTTAGTAATGAAACCCCAATTGAGAAGTTGAAGCGGAAGTTCAGTGCATGCTTTATTTTAAAGTGGTATTTGAATGTATCAAAAGACGCAGGTTCTCTTTTACCCTGTACGTCATAATTATGTTTGCCGATTCTAACCGAAGCCAGTATTCCATTCTGCATTTTTGTTTGCTTTTGTTTCAAAGAATGAAGCAAGAGTTTTGTGCTTTTATTACTCACATAACTTACTAAAGATAATAAATTTAAACTATATAATTTGATTTACAGTAAAGAATCGATTAACTTTCTTTATTTAACTTGAAATCAACGTATCAAATAAGAGCTTTGTGAGAGTTTGAGAAAATGTTAAGGGCAACAAATGATTCTTTCTTAGTTCATTCAATTTTTTGGGTTTTTTTCCCCCAAAAGTGATAAAGCTCTGGGGAAAACTGAAGCTAAGAACAAAGTGCTAAAAAGAATGAAACATAACACTTTTTTTCGGGCAGACATAAAAAAATTTCATTGTAATTTTGCTTATTTAATGTCTTTTAAAACTCAAAGAAGCTACATATATAAACATTCATCATGGTTTCAATTACTTTACCATCAATTAAGGCTACATCTTTTTTCTATGATCTTCCCATCATTCTTTTATCCTTGGATGAAACTTCCCCTGCCCATGTCTTTTGAAAACGTGCATATTTTAAGTATCTTACCTAGCATTGTTTCACTTCTAGTTCTTTCTTTATGTATGCTACTCCGCTACCTAAATCAATAATATTTTCCTTCTAAACTAATTTTCCACTATCTTTGAATTTAAAACAGCATCTATTTGTCTAAGATTATCTGCTGAGAAAAATGAACTAATAATGGAGGCAGAGATATTCATAATCTTCACTAAATCAAAAATCAACGGTTTTTCCCTTTTAGGCGAAACTTATTATAGTAGATATTTACTATCGGGGTAAACAGAAATGCAAGTAAAAAAAAGCTTAAGTTTTTGTAACAGTGAATTGAAGATGATGCCGCATCTCCAGAAAATTAAAAAAGAAAATTTTCTCAAGCAAATGAAAAGTTTATCCTTCGCTTTTCTAACTTTTCCCCTTTTGAGTCATTCATGGAATTTATAAACATTTCTTTCATTATTAGCTTGGTACTGCTACGTAAAGAAGCTTAATATTTATTACAGTTTTCAGTTATAATAAGTATTTGTTTTATGCGATTAACTGTTTTGCAATTTTCAATTCATTAATTTGACAGTTTGCTTCAGGCGAATAAAAACGCCCTTCTTTTCTTTTGGCGACGTTTCCACTTATTAATTAATTTATGGAATTCACAAACCTTTATTTAATTATTAACTGGATATTATTAATTAAAGTTCTTTAACATTTATTACAAATGTCTTGTGCTTGCTTTAGATTATTACCTGTGCTGGAGTTTTACTTCATCTCTAGAAGATGAAGTAAAGAAAACATTATAATAAGAACGTGGCCATTATTCTGTAATGGTACGCGATAATGTATTCATATTCTCTTAATTAGTTAAAACGTTCATCGTTTTTCAATTATTTATTTTTTGATTAAATTTAATGAATTTCATAAATTTTGTACCTAATATTTTCATCCTCCGTTCCTCCTCCTGTTGTTTATACCAAATGTTGCACATAAAATCACAAGATTCATATTTTGAAATAATAGTATATTATGATATTCATTTGGATTATACTTTATTGAACGAATAAATGTTTGAGAAACAAGTAAATGAATTTCGTAATTTTTACGATCCTAATAATTGTATAACATTATAAAAGAGCTTCATATGCTATAATTTGTACACTAGCACAATAAATGAATATTAATACAGTAAATATTCATGTCGATTTTATAATGAGTTGATGTGAAGTTGATGTCTTCTTTTATTATACTTATGACGTCATTGTATCGATAGAGAGATTCAGTTGTCTTATTGAAGCCCAAGCTGAAAAGGCTGAGCTATTATTAATACCGAGAAAATGTTACTTATCAATCAGAAGGAATACGACATTTCATTAATTGGATGTACTCCTTAGTTGGCATTTGTTTCAGAACAAGGTTAATATTATCAAAGACTAATAATTAACTTGGGTACTTATTAATTTTTTATTAATTTTGTAATTATGTATTCCGCAAGATAATGGTTGTTTCTGTTTTCAGTAATGCATAAATTGCTTCCTAACATATTATTCATTTGATGACAGTATTTTATCAATGAAAACCGTTAATGAGACAATTGTTACTATGATTATTTTATGCAACTAATGTAACAATGTAGCATTTTATTCATAATTTGACCGCAATAACGACTGTTTATAATTCTGATATAAAACAACTTTTCTGTGCTTACCTCAACTTTCTAGTTGTTGTTTCATAAAGGTAAATATAATTTACATTACACGAAAAGCAATATCCATGATGTTGATTCATTTTATTATTTTGTTTTAACGATGGTAACTGCACTACATTCTCTCAAAGTATTTTACTAATTTTGGAAGAATAGGACATATTTTACCATTAAAGCGTTCCTAAATAACGTAAGTACATTTTGAAAACACTCCTTAATAGAATTAAATCTAGTTGAATCTAAGTGTGGAAACAAATAAATGCCAAACAGTTCCTCAACGTTTGTAATAAAACCATGGTCTCTATATGAACAATGTTAATGGAAATAAAATAGGAGAAACTGGAAAGCTTCCTTACATGGAAGGCTAAAGAAAACAGGCAGGTGGGTCATATGTGACGCTAGGTCTCAAGTAAAAAGTCCCCATAGGGCAGAATCTCTGTATGAATAGAAAGTGTCTGGCCTAACAAAAGCGTTTCATAATAACGTTCTTATCACGAGTCCGAAAACTACCTCTCAATGAAGAATAACTGTTTCTTTTTCTTTTATTTTACCTTCCATCTTTTGAAAACTGCTGTTATAAAAGAAAAAAAAAGAAAGAAAGAAAAAGAAAATGAAAACGTGAAGCAAAGGGTTTGCAATTGCAAACTCCTTCAACACCTGCTGACTTATTATTAATAATAGAGTAATCAATACATTAAAAATTGAATCTCCAAATACTTGTAAGAAATGTTTTATACATGACCTCTTCTGTCTTCTGTTATGGACATTAAACATGCATAATTTTGGTGTTGTAATGTTACTAGCATTTTTAATTTTGGAAGATTTCAGCTTTAGGCTTGTATTTTATAGTAAATAAATATTATCCTTTTTAATGCTGAAATTTCAATCTCTTAGCTAATATTTGTTACATTCCACTTTAAAAATACACAAACTTCTGATTTTAATGTATTCTTAATTCTTAAACTTTCTTTTTGCAATATAAAAAATTTGAAGTATTTAATTCTAAAATTTGTACTTTGAAATCCTTTGTTACACTCAGGTTTTTCAGCTATTTAGTTGTAAATATAGTACTTGCTGTTTCAGTCCCATATCTACAGCGTAATGTACTTCTGTACAGCCAACGCTCGCCACACATCTTTGAACAATTTCGAGAAAACGAAAGCAGCTTCAACAATCATCGGAATATTAAAATTAAAATCAGAATGGAGCGGAATGAAGTTATGTTGTGATAAGTCAAGTAGTTAGAAATGATTACATTAAACCCCATTGTTCGCGTATATGCAAAAATGACGTACTTGAATTTAATTACGAACATTATATTGAGAAAATTACATTTTTACTATTTATTATTTAGATTATATTTTCGTGGGTTCTCAAATCGAACGGCCAAATTTGAGTAGCAACGTTGTTGCCAATAGCTGAGTGTTATTTCGCTGTGACAAGCTATTTGCTTACCAATAGATGCAATAACGGTTAACCTATCTTTAAAAATAAGTTTTAAGTTATTGAATTTACGAGTCGATAAATATACTTGCGCAAAGTGTGCATTACAAAACAAAATGCACCTACAACAAAGATATTGGGAACTCCTTGATGAATTTACTCAAAAGACAGTGGCAAAAAGTAAAAAGGTAAAAGCAAATTGAAAATTGTGAATATAACGATGAAATGAAAATATTAACAATTTCATTATTCAGTAAGCTTTGTTGTCTCTACGTTTGGCATACTCCCACATCCAACATTTTGCTGCACATGGCCTTGTTCAGTTGCACGAATATAGCTCTTAAGCACCCTTTTGTATACTATTCAGATCAGAAGAGCATTTCTTTGGCAAAGTTGGAAACTTTTGAAATACTTAATATTTGACATCAATTCGAGAAAATGTTATTTTACGCTAAAGCATTCCTTGACCTAAAAATAATGTTTGCTTTTGTGATTACTAATCTGGAGTTTAGGGTTGATTTCCGGACATGTCAAGCTGTCTTGGTAAGGATTTCTTCGATTTTTTTCCTTACTGTGAGAAGGTAAATGTCAGATAGTTTTAAGGGGACTGACTTTAGAAAACAAATAATTATAAATTCCTTGATCAATTCACTTCATTTTTTTTATCATACATTAAAGACATGTAGTAAAACAACCCAAGGAATTTCAAACGAATCCATAAACTATTTCGTAAGATAAAAATTATTTTGTGATTTTATGTGCTCTCTAATAAATGCTTATTGCAGTGCAGTTATAAAAACGTTTGAAAAAACTGAGATTTGTGTATCAAACATATAGACAAAAATTATTTGCATAATATTTACTTGAATAAAATGTTATTTTAGAAAATAAGTTCTCACTCTTACTTTGTGACATTTTGTTTTAATTTTAAATAAAAATGAATTATTAAATGAACACATATATACTTTTCTTGTATATTAAACTTTTAATCTCCTATGTCTCAAGAGCCTCTGTTGAAAATGTCAACTTAATTGGTGAACTTGAGCACCGTAAGGAGCAATTTGCATTTCCTCATGTGCAAGAAAAAGCAATTATGAGAATAATTACTTAATAATTAAGAGTTGACTTTTACCCTTACGTAGGGCTAAATAAACAGTAACATGACAGGCCTTTAAGGTGAAAGTAGGACAAAATATATTCGTTATATGAGTCTAAAAGAAAATATATTTCTTTTCACTCTAGCCGTATGTAGGACATTAGTTGGAAAGGAAGAATCATATTTGTAAAATTGGGGTTACAGCTGGGATTCGAATCATGGATGTTCAGTCTTCCGTGCTGACACTCTAACAAACTAAGCTACCGTGCCTTCCTCCAAGCTAGAAACCACGAACCTCTCTCTATATAGCCTGGATATCCCCGTAAGGTTTTCTTTGCTATGAGAGGTTTATATGCGACTCGTAATGCTACGAATATTTTTGATCTAGTTTAACCACCAAAATATATCCGAGTTAATGGACATACAGGAATGGATCTATAGTCAGATGAGAGAGGCTCGTGGTTCGTGCTTGGAGGATGACACGGTAATTGGTTAAGGCGTCAGCACGGAGGGCTGAGGATCCGTAGTTCCAGTCCCGGCCGTGACACGAATTTTTCAAATCAGATTCTTCCTTTTCAACTAAAAGAAATTAACGTAATTAATCTGTAAAAAAATAATAACTTTTTTGAAAAATTTTGACGTTTTTCACAGGTTAGTTCCCTTAAGGCGTCAAGGATTCGAGCTCATCTGTGCCATCATTCCTACAGATTGACTACACGTTTACAATTTGCACATGTTGCGATAAGACTAACGCAGCCAAGGGGACAATAAATAAAACGTGTTAAAGTTTCATTGCTCTCGTGCGGGAATCGAATCTTATGTCATCCAATTGAGAAGCCGGTTACGCTGTCTGCCCGCGTTTTTGAAGTTTCCGCAAATTCAAAGCCTATAGTCAATTGCGATCAGGTGTTCATCTGTGCACTCATATTTTAGCAACGTTTATTGTCGGACACATGGACACAACTCCTCCCCCGCATGAGCCCTAGTTTAGTTTTGCATTTTAATTTTTCAGTTGGTAGCTTCGGAAATGGAGACTGATCTAAAAACACAAGGTCTGAAGCCATACTCCTCATGGCCTCGACATACGAACCACAAAAAAGAACGCAAGGGGAAAGAAGAGAGCAGCAACAGTTCTTAACGATTGCACTATGCTCATCTTGTCGTTTTCCATGGCGTTTTCCCATTTCAATTAAAATAAGCGTATTCAAGTGGCGCATAATCTGGGCGTTTTTCATTTGTTTCACGCACGTGGCAAGCAAGCTTCGGTCTCTCTGCACTAGCAAACTTTCTTTACCTTCGCTTACCTTTCGTCGCCCGAAAGCTGAAAGCGGTGGCCTCTTATTTTTGTAATAGTATATTACCCACTTACGAACTTATTTTCTAACTTTTCTTCTTATAAACATCTCAAAGTTTCAGCGCTCTTTCTTCCTTTCCGTTCTTCTTGTCTTTGTTCTTGGGGGAAGCAGATAGCTGTGCAGGGAAGTAGTTTATGTGCTCTGCTGTTATCCTTGGTACTATCGGATTTTGTGCAAGGACGGGTTACACACCAAGGATGATATGATATTCTAAGCAGATATTGAATTTCTTAGTCTATTTTCTGCTCAAGGTAGCCAACAGCTGAGAATAAAAGTGCTGTAGATGCCCCCAGCACGTTTATTTCTTTTATTTTCACTGTTGTGAGACGCACATGCTGAGCTGCCCAATTGCAAGCGTTAGTACAGTCTTTATAAAGCTTATGCCAAATGTATTTAGTTAGTTGACAATGAATGTAATAAAGCAGTGTTTTATTTTCTGGGAGTGCCTTAAAACGCTAATTATATTGGTATATTAAATAAAGTACCAATTATTTTTCGATTAATAGTAAAAAGTTCCAAGACACTATCTCGATATGTGCATCTTTTAAATACAAACTTCTTGTAGCAATCGAATTTAGAGGTAATAACATATTAATAGTATAAAATGATATATTAAACAAATCATTTATTAATACTCTTTCCTCTTAACCTATTCACAAAGTACAGCAGCAGCTTTTTCACGGTTAAAGGAAAAAGGAAACTTTTAAATGAATCATACGTAAAGAAGAGCCATTATGTCAAATTTCTTTTCAGACAGCTTTTACTTAATTTAAAACATTTTAACAGCTATCCATTATGACACTACATTTACTAGAGCCTTGCAGGCATTGCCTTTCTGAGTTAATACATACTTTGGACGCTAATAAAAGGTGGGGAAATTATCCATGAAACAACAGCGCGGAGTTAAGGGCTATGGAGCTTTTGGCCGTAACAAACGCGCTACAGCAGAGTAACTGTCTAAAAAGTAACTTTCTCTTTGCATGCATAAAGTGACATATTTATCCCTGCAAGGCAAGAAGATGCTGGAACTACTTATCTTCATCTGGCATCTGCTTAAGAAATTAGCCATAGTTCACTTTAAGAAATGAAATGTATTTCTTGACAATGTTATTCTTCAGTTCATCTAAGGCATGTGTACGTTTTATATTTTAATGTTACCCAATTTTAATCAAAGAGGGTTAGCTTGAGGCTCTAGTGATTCATGCGTTTTTTCTGATAAATCGTAATACTTCATGGTTTGCAGAAAAACATTATATATGTCGTCGTAGAATTCTTCTGAAAAAAAGCCAATTACGTTCCCTCACAGTTCGTTTTACAATAAACACCAATGACTATTGTTTCCTAAACATAATTATGCTATTATTTTGTCAACATAAACCTACCTTTTGGTTCTCCAGCAACGGCCGTTTTGGTAATTACATAGCATTTATACACGTAAAGGAACCAATTTTCGTCGGAATACAGAATGAGGTTAGGATCAATTTCTACGTCATGCACTTGAGTCAAAATTCAATCACTCCTGGTTTAATTTCATACATCACAGTAATTTTAAAGAGTTATAACTGAAATAATTCCATAGTCACTCTTAGAAGTACAAGAAATTCCCGTTTGCTAAGAAAAAAGCGAAGAAATGTTAGAACACATCTGTAGGCAATATGCACTGCCTTCCAGAGTTTTTCTGTGGGCATTATAGATCATTTTCTGCACTTCTTATCTCTTAAGACTTCCCATTTCACTAAATGTGTTAACCAAGCTATGAATCGTAGTATGACCTGAAACTCGAACACATGGCTAACGGACATGTTGAATGAACTTTTTTTGAGAAAAGAATAACTAATAGGTTTATTATGTTTCATTTCACTTTTCCCGGCAGACGGTATATAAATCATCAAAAAACTCACCGCCACGGCTGGTCGAGGTTGTTAAGGCGCGAACTTGTGAGCGGGAGGTCTGGGGTTCGGTTCTCACTAGGAACGTCCTCCCTGACTGAGGTTTTTTTTTTAGATTTTCTCCAGTCCTCATAAATGGAAAATGCCGGTGAAGTACCCTAAACTTAGACCTGGAAAACGCTTTCTTCCTTTAAAAAAAAATCCTTCCCCAATTTATCATTTCATTTATCATCAATGCCACCGCCTGTGATGCCTCGGAAGTTAAAACGGGCGTTAAACACTATTAAAAAAAACTCGTGATTTTAGTGTCCATTCTCATAAAACACCATATCACTTGGTAATTTTAACAGCGCTCCTCTTCACCGGAAATGTCGACGAAGGCCAACCTAACTTACGGTTGAATTCCGCCGTACTCACGTTTCCCAAAGAAATCCGCCCATCCAGTATGCTCCAATTCAGGCGAATTGGTTGGACGATCTTCAGTGGATATCTGGGAGCTTTTATTCTCATCACTGTTGTTGAGTCTTAGTTTCATGCGGCAAACAAGTTCAACGTTAAACATTTATGTCTGAAATTACTCCGGGAAATGTAGACTCAATCGCTGTATTCATGTACAGCGATTAAAGAACTATTTTTTCTATATTAACATAAGTCAAACACTGAAAACATTAAATATCTTGCTTTGTGCCAGTTCATTAAAAATAAAGTGAGAGATGTGTGTCCTAGAGCAGAAGAACGGAAGCTGAACCGCGCATCCGGTAGAGTTAATATTTTAGTAAAACTCTCAGTATTACATATTTATTGATATGAATTTATAAACATATGCTGAAGCGTGTGAAAAGAATATTAGAATTAAAACAGGGAAATTGCTGTAAACTTAGGTAACGGTTTACTCATAAAAGAAAGGACTTTAAATGTGAATCCATTTTTCGAAAGACTTAATTTTGTTAGAAAGTGGCTAATTAGTGAATTTCTAGTCACATTAGTTTTAGCTATAACGTCTTTATTGTAAATGGACAATCAGTTCCAAGTTATGGATAGTACGTATTTAACGTTTAGAACAAGAAGATAAGCATTTTTAACATTGGAGCTGATGCAGAATCCCTTAATGTTTTTCTTCCCATTGCACAGTTCGAAGAAAAGTATATCTACTGTGCAAATCAAAGCGAAGGCGCTCATATTCTCATTAGCACTCTGTAGCAAATCACAGAAAAGTATCCATCCTTGCTTACTGTCAATTGCTGAAGGGATGCATTTCCGTAACCTGAAGGTTGTACCATTCATCCAATCCCAGATGCACTGCCCATCTTTTTAAGCTCTTTGAGTGACATTGTTAAATGTCAGATTAATTAAAAAACAAACACCTCCTCCATGATACCTACCATGTCTTCATAACTCTTTAGCAAGATTTTTTTAAGTATTAGGCATTCCAAAGCTTTCCCGTCAATGGCGTGCAAGATATGGCGAATAGCCGCCACATTCCTTTCCACTTTCCTCTGTTGTACTGGACGTAAAACTGTATTGAATTGTGCTCAGAGTGAGCAGGAGATGACACAAATGACGACTTAACCTTTACCTGTACGGTTTTTATGTCCCCCCTTCCCAATGGAGTCGCTGTAGTAGCTGCGGCAAACATATGTGGACGGGTGCCTTCTGGCTTCCTAGCACAAATTTACATAATAAGGCACTGCATTTCGTTCCAATAGAGCTGTTCGCTGCGCTTAAAATAAATTAAGAGCGGTAGTATCAGTTAATAAACGTTGTTGTTGGATACTGGTCAAAACGTTCTCATGATACTTTTTCGTGCAGGACACGACGCAGAGCTCGTCCAAGTTTCATTAGCATTTTTTGTACGAGGAACGAGTTTCATTGCATTATATAAGAATTTATAAATTACCAGTTACTTAATAGAAATAACCTAATAACCTTTGGATACTTAACAGGCACGTGTAGATGCTCGCCGTCTCTTCATTATTTTTCATCCAAGATAAACAATCCTGGTGCGCTAATTTCTGATTGTATATCTCTAATTCGGCAGTTTGGAATAAACACTTGTAAAAGGTGGATTGTTGAGGGCAGGCATTTTCACCCCCAAACCTTCTGAAAACTAACATAGAGGATCCGTGTGCTATTTCAGTGCACATAACAGATTAATGGCAATGAGTATAATGAACGCATTTGGGCATAAGACTACCTGGACAGTGATTAAAAAATTGCAAATATTTGGTTCGGCCTGCATTCAAAATTTTACAAATATTTTGCAGTTTATGATACAATTCTCTGTTAGTGAAACTGAACATGTACATTCGGATGTTAAGGATAGCAAATATTCATCCACATTCTACAGTGGAGTTATTTGAGTTATGTGCAGCAGAGCGCTTCTGCGAAAGCCATTCGTCAAGACCTGTAATGCGTATGCAAGTAGCAGTTTGAGGGAGGCTTTGCCAACTAATGGTTGTGCGCTCTACCTTACCTCCCTTTTTCTGCTTGTCCCCTTAAACAGCCGCACTCAGGAGGCCCATAACTCAAATTATCTCACCGAATATATTTTATGAAGAAGCGGTCTAAATCATCTTTGTTTTTATTCTTCCAGTGTCCATACTGTATCTTGGAATGTTCGGTTAGAAAAATAGAAATAAACATCGTAGATTACGCTTTAATCTTTTATGTGTGAACATTAAGTTCTACCAACATTTAGCGAGCTAAGCAACAAAAATATTCATCTGCTAACTAAAAATAAATAAAATATATTTAAGTTCATGTCATACTTTGATACGGAGACTGAAACATGTGTTCGTGGCGTTTTTTCGCTATGATAAAAGTTTTTATTTGATATGATTGATATTCGTGCTGGGAAGCAATAAATAGTACACGGCGGCTTCTCTATCCATAACATATTCTGTGGTTGGACAGAAACTTTTGCATGGGTGTGCTCTTTTGTGAGGACACAGTCATTCCTTTCTCTTGTTTTGATGGTTGGTACCTTCCAGCGATACAGCGCAAAAATGTTTTGTAAGCTGTCTCCGAAGTTGTAGTGTATGGTGAACGTAGAAAAAGTATTGAAGGAGTTCAGTAAGTAGTAGATTCGCGGATAATAGATCAAGACATGCTGAGTTGTTGGTGACTTGCAGAATGTAGTAATCTCTATTGAAGCGCGAACACGGAGCTCGAGGCACGGTGTGTATGGTTAGAGAAATAACTAGACTACATCGAAAATCAAACTAGAATAAATAACATCATCTATGGTATACCGGAGGATGAGGATTAGAATTGGTCTGACACCGGCAATAGAATGTAGCCCGTGGTGGCACAGACCGGAGTCGATCTCAGACCAGAAGACATTGAGCGTGCTCACAGGGTCGGCACTAGGCTACCAATAGTGTGTAAGTTCTTGGCTTATAAATGGAAAGAAGAGATTCCTCGAGCAAGTAAGCACCTACGGGGAACCGGCATCTTCATAAAAGAAGATTATAGCTAGAGAGTTCGTCGAAAACTTTGTTGATTTGAATTATTTATGGATGCTCTTTAACATCTCAGGCCGTAAGCGTCTCATTCTATTCAAGGCGTGAAGTGTCCGATAAATATAGCCAGCGGGCAGAACAATGGATCCATCCCTACAAGCGGTAGCAGAGGTGCCATACTCAAGAACAATGAATGTAGCACAACGCCGAGCCAGGAGGAAACGGGAGGTTTTCCCAGCTGCAGCAGAAATCAGCGAACAGCAATAGGGTCCGGAGGAAGGGAATGCGTGAAGGAGCAGCGTTACCTGAACCGGGGCTCTCAGGCGGTCTACGGCTGAACATTCACGAAGAGGCAGGCAACTAGAGGTGACAGTGCGAAGGCCCCATACCTTCCTCTGAGGACTGCAGCTTGGAATATTGAAGGCTTTAGGAATTCATTCCTCGCATTCTTTAGTGACCTGGATGTTGTTTGTCTAACAGATTTGGTTGAAGAATGGTGAAAATGTAGAGTTGGAAATTTTCTTACTTTTATCAAGAGGAGAGAAACAAGAGGTAAGAGAGGGAGATGGCCGGGGGGGGGGGTCTCTTTTGTTCAAATCTGTGCTGAGAGCAACCGCATCGAAATTAAATATAAAGTTAGAAGTGGTAATTGGAACGTCTTTGGCATTGGGGGGATTGAATTTAGTTTTTATTGGAATAAACAATTAGTCACAGGGATCCAAATATGCAAATCGGCGTTTCGTTGATGATCTAACGGAAAGAATGATACAGCAAAATTGCCGAGAAGCCGACATTATACTTTTTGGGGATTTTAACGCGAGAGTAGGCAGGGAGATTAGTTTAGTGGAAGGGAAGATAAGATGGATCTTCGCTGCCATAAGCGAAATACTACAGATGGAGTAGTGAGTGCTGAAGGGAGACAGCTGCTTGCATTCTGCGACGCTTTCTCGTTATAAATCCCAAATGGAAAATACGACCATGATCTAGAGAACTAAATACACACAAACGGAGGGAGTATGGTAGATTTTATTTTGGTAAGTCAAAATTTGATAGATGAAATTAGAAATGTTTATGTGGGGGACCATATTGAGTCACATCTCTATCCTATCGTTTTTGAATGGGATACGGGCGAACATCTGAATACACGAGGAAATGGTGGGGGAAGGGTGACGGAGAGGATGGTTCAAAGATATGTATGAAAGCCGGAGCAGTCCGAAAACTTCCTTAATAATCTAAGGCATGACCTAAACGTAAGAGCCTTAGAAACAGCAGAACATCTGACAGGTTTATTGTGCAAAGCTGCCGCTATGATGAAATACTGAACTAAGGGACAGGGTAACAATCTGAGGGCTGGTATGACTATGAATGTAGAAACGCAAAGTATGTAGCTGAAGAGGCGTCAAAGAAACAGGTGGGAGGGAAGCGAACAGCAGCGGAAGATCTTCGCTCAGAGAAGACGTGAATATGGGGGAATTCTGAAACAGAAGCGGGCTGATTGTCAGAAATTAACGAAGAGTTTCCGGGAAGTTGTCGGGAGGGGGGATAATACTAGATCATGACAAATACTAAAAAAATGCTGAGAAGTTATTATAAGAGCATGTACAGAAATTGCACCCGAATAATAGGCAGAACACTTTAAAAATATCTGCAGGAGTGGGTGGGAGGTAGTTTAGCGGAAGGGGCGCAAGGATGGGGAGGGATGCAAATACGTTAGACGTGGATATTGCTGGGGGGGAGGTCTCACAGGTAATAAAGGGTTTAAAAATAGGCAAAGTCCCGACCTGGGGTGGATTGCAGCGGGAAGTATTCAAAGAGGCCGCCAGTGTTAATGAATTTGGCTTGGTAATGCTCTAGACATTTAGAAAAATGTTTGAACGGGAACATTATCCTATCTGTTGAGAAAAGGGAATAATTCCTCAAAATTTTAAAGTTAAAAGATATAACGAGATCTCCGGACAGTTATAGGTGAATCACGCTTTTGCCAATCATGGAAAATATTTTAGAGTAATGTATAATAGAATAGAAGATAGGCAAGCGGAATTTGGTAAAATTTCAAACTTTCAAATCGGTCTCCGGGAGAGATACAGTACCATGGATGACTTATTTATTTTAGATACACTTAGAGCGAGACATATATCAACGAAACGGGGTAAACTACATTACGCCTTTGTTGATGTTTTCTGCGATGGCTCTGTATTTCTACTCCAACACTAAGCAGTATCAGATACTACTAATTGTTTCACCTTTCCCTGATGGTGTTCTTAAATTGGTCCTTTTATATTTCAAAAGAGGGCTTTATCGATGATTTGGTGAATCTCTTGGTTAGGAAAGATTCTTTAGTCTGTTTTTCTTTCTGACTCGTATTGATGCAAGTTTTTTTGCTCCTGTGTTAATATATGTATGACAGGAAATGACGCGAAGGTCTGCACAACAATTATGCTCACAGCTTGCGGTACTTGAATGCCTCCATGACAATATACGAGAATGGGATGCTGACATCCAATTCCCTGGTCAAAACATTTAAGGAAATGAATCTATAATGGCAACGATCCATCTTATCAATGTACCATGTTGGAAGAACCAGAGCGTTGCTCATCACGGATTGGTGTTCTCCATATTCTAAGCATATCTACCCACAGCTATATGCAGAGTATTTTAAGAGCTAATTTGTTGCCTCTATATACATAGGAAAAGGAAAAATCACTTAAAATTATAACGATTAATATTTAAGAGTATCATTTCAGACTATCGATCACATCTTTAGGTGAGAGAAAAACATAGGAGGAGATTTATTTGTAAATAGAGTTTGGGTAATGGGTCAGATGCAGATAATCACGTATGCTTAGACTGCAAAATATCTCACAATTACCACCAAAAATCGCTTCTCGGCCTATGGTTTTCTGTGAAAACGCAATCACAACGTAATCTCGTTATAATGTAATCATGTTATTTGCTCTTTAAGTGTATGGCGATTTATATTTAAAACCAGGAAAATAAGAATATAGAAAGGTGAAAACATAGCTAGATAGGTACAAAGAAAAGAAAACCCATTATCCTAATAATTACAAGATCTATCAAAGAAGGCAGAATTACTTAAGATATTAGCGACTACCGCAGTAGTCTAGTGCTACCTTTTACAACTATTGATCCTGAGGTTCCGGATTCGATTTCCGGATAGGTCAACTTTCTGACAAAGTTTGTTTTTCTGGCCAGATTACTTTAAGGGGCCAACGACTCCCAGCTGTTAATTTATTTAATTCATTCAAATCTACGAACCCACAATCTACAGATGTCGCGTTAAGACAAATGCAGTCAAAGTGACAACAATTAACAGTGTCACAAATGTAGTAGAATAACAGCATATTTTTAGTAATTGCGATTTCACTATAAATTAAAAAAACTATGCTGCAAAACAAATATATAAATACCTACTCTTTTCATTTAATAGATGTAACATTAAAATACTGTAAGAAGGATTACGGTACAGACTACCCAAGGATATGGAATGATTAGTTCACTAAAGAAACTAGGAAAATAATCAAAGAATAACGAGGCGGCAATAGAAAACATTACACGGGAAATAAAGATAAACGCTAAAGGTGATTGGAAGCCTTAAAATATATTTGCACTTTTCTGGCGCCCGGGCGCGGACACTCAACGCCTTGGAGGCAAAGGAGTTGACATTGAAACTCCTCTCACTAGAAACTGGCATTCTGTTAGCTAAGCCATTTTAATACTTGTCTCTGGCAGAACGTCATTCGAAAATCAACCCCGAAGAGTGTTATTCGGTTTGCTATGTAGATGGTAGTCCAATGACGCATGTAACAGCCGGGGAACACGTTGCAAAGGCTCGACTCCAGCAGGACACTTGTGTGTGGGCGACGTAGATTCCATGAAGGATTCCATTGTAGTGGATCTATATATTTAAAAGTTTCAGAGAAATAAATTAGAAAAATTATGACATATTTAATTTAGGTCAATGAAATGAGTAATGAACTTTTATTTAATTTCATAAGCCAATTCAAAGAATGGGCCTATTTTCTATCTAGAGTAATTCTACCGCTTAGGGGTGACAGGAGGTCATAACTCAGATGATAGTTTTTGCAGTAGAGCAACATCAATTTATTACCGAAGTACTTCAAAAGGTGGGAGATTATACCTTTAGAAGATGTACTGGCTGAAGCCTCCTGGCGATAAAACTACCAAAAGCTTTGGGATGACCATGAGGCTTTAGGCATAAAAATGACAACTTTAAATACTTAGTGCCAACTTCAACTCAGTTTTAATATTGCTACCTGGGGCCGTATTAAAGAATGCGTGGCTTAAGTTTGATATCAAAATATGATTATAGCCCCATGTTGGGATGCCATATGGGACCGGAGTTGGGGGGGGGGGAGGATGCTTTTGTTTTTGACTGCTGGTCGTAGTCTCGATGTTTCTCCGGCTGCTCGCTGTAGCTTCTGCTGCAATTCGGTTGGTTTCAATCTCAGGGTCCTCTGCGGTGTTTTGTGGATCAGTTTAGATCCATGGGAACGAGAAATGTATTGCCCAAAAGATACACCAGTTGACTTGTTCCAAATATTTTATTCCTTATAAAAATACTGGGGGTTACTTCCTGACTGCTTGTCGCTGACGTCACTACTCAGTGCTAGCTAACTATTCTTCTCTGAACTTCCTACGAACTATCTCTCACCACTCATTGCTGAAAATCTCTCACTGTCAACCCCTAACTTCTAACTGCCCAAAACTCATGAAGAAAACAGTCCAGAATAATAATCAAGAAATGACCAACTTCTGATCCTGTACTCCAGTTTTCTATAACATTGTCACCCCTCTCGCTAAATTGAATTCCCACGTTTATTATCCTACTAACGAGTTATATGTTCACCATTGGCTTTCTTAAAACATTTATTGTATCGCTAAGTTCTTCTCATTCGTTGATTTTAATTCGATGCCCATTGACTAAAATTATTTTCCCCGTTCTGATCTACAATATTTTCCCACAAACCTGAATTTTCTAAGAGCAGCCTCTCATAAATTTCGGCACTTTCCTTACATGTTGATTTCTAAAGTAACATCTTTTTCCTACCTTAGTTATAGATTGCCAAATGTTCTCAGAGATAATGCACGCATTTTCCCCATTTACTTTAGAAAACCTGTGCTTGTATAGGCGGCTTAATACTTTGTACCCCCCGGCTTGCCTGTAATAAAACACTTTCGTCTCCGTTCTGACATTTTCATACCCTTTCAAAATTATTGCTATCTTGTTTTGTTCAAATTCTGTCCCGTTACGGCCATGTGTTTTTCTTACTGCGAACTTTTTCTAAGTAATCACATGGGCAGAAATTTTCGTGACCTGACAAAGGATACGTTTACCCTTTTGTATTTCACACTAAGGAAGGGTCAGCGGACGAGCTGTCAGTCAGGTACATAGCTGTCTCTTTCTCACATCTTTTACCTAAATGTATACAAAGCCCTTTTGTAAATTACTGTTACATGCCAAATGACACATACACTCACACATATATGTGTATATATACATATAAAATACAAGTCTTAAATTATACCAATCCCTGTTAAACCTATCTATAAATTATTTCATTATAGCATATACATAATAAATATCCTTATCAAATCAATACTTTTATGAATATAACTCTGCACCCTCAAGTTATTAATTTAATAAAGGTAGCCTTATTTTCGGCTGCATTTCCCTCAATTTCCAAATATTTTATCCAATTATGTTAAATATTGGCGTGGTAAATCTAATGGAATAATGCGACTTTCACATAGCGCTTACTTCCCAAATGTTGAGTTTGGTCGAGGAGACATTCATCCGCAATTCTGCTGATCCCTTGTTTGTCACTGGAAGCGGTTAGCTTAACACACAGTTACGTTAATTGAGATGCTCAAAACTAGAAACCTATTTAATCTGTTAATAACTATTTATATCACTGGCTTTAGCTCGAGACAATATGGGGTTTCCTATTTATCTTGCTTTTCTGATGCATCAAATATAAATTGTTTCAAATAAAAGTATTTTTTTAATATCGTGGGGAATTCTTGCTGAGGGTATACTTTTTTGTATCTCGATTAATGTAGAAGATACCAGATAGACCTTCGCTTTTTTAAATGACACCATACACATTTTATTCAAGAATACATTTACCCTCTCTAATAGCTATTCAAAAAAGTATCACTATGCCGTTTTTGTCATGAAAACAGTAGGTGTGCAAATGGTGAGTGCACAGTTATTAAAGAAACCGAACTGTTTAATACCGGCTGTACAAATTACTTACCCAATGTAGAACTGTAGTGGAATTAGGGTTTCGGTTATGATTTACGATTATATAAACAAGATGCCCTGAGAGGGAGAGAGGTGGAGGCAGGAACCCATCTTCAAATTGTCTCTGTAGCTTATATACCAGTATATTGTAGTCATTCATCAGAATAAGTTAATACTGCGCTGAGCTGTTGAGACTACAGTTGTTCTTACAAGTTGTATACGCATGAAGAGAAAGTAGAAATGCTGCTGATCTACGGAGGACTGGCAGCTAATGGTTTATTTGATTACATTATTGAATAAATTAAATGGTTTAGTTACGAATGCACATTAATGCAATGCAGCAGTCATGTATATATATATATATATATATATATTACTGCATTCTACAGTATGATACTTTATAAATAGCTCTTGGAGAGGGTAAGTGTATTTTAGAATAAACGGTACATGGCGCTATTTACAAAAACGAAATTCTATCCCGTATCTCCTACATTAATGGAAACACAAAAGAATATACCCTCTTCCATGCTATTAAAAAGTTTGTTCAATAAATTTTTTATTTAACGCACCAGAAAATATTATTTTGTGTGAGCAAAATAAGGGTATTTAACTTTCTCAATTATGAGAATACACTAGGATGTTATTGCATTAGGAAAATATTTTTAATCGCCATTAAATACGTTTCAAGAATAAAAGAAAAAGATTACAATTTACATTGCTTAGCAAATTAAATTTTTGAAACAATAAACACTATTACCTGCAAATATCAACGATTTCAATGTATAATGTCTTCTTTTATATGTTAGAAAAAATCACGGACACAGCATCTATACATATTTTATATAATTTAATAGTAGAAAAGACATGTTTGATAAATTTATGTCCTTTCAATTACAGGAAAGTGCTACAAATCAGAATTTTAGCTTTCTTAAAATTGAAATTGTTGTGCTCCTTTTCAGTCTTAGTTTAACCAAAATTACTAGCTTAAATATTGCGCAGCTCATCTTTGATCCTTCATGTTTATGGTCATAGGCTTATAGTAATAAAGAACTACTTTTCACATTGCAAATTAAAAATCTATCATAAAATTGGAATACATTTTGTGCATTCTCACAAAAATCACAAACAGTCTATATTACTTAAATTTTATAACTCTTGCAGATAAAACGTGTAAATTAAGCCCATTATTAACCCTTTTAAAAGGTTTAAAGTTATTTTGAAATATACTAGTATTATTAACTAGCTTCGATTCACTTTGGCGTTTTTCCTGAAGCAACTGGCTGAAGTAAATGTAGAGTTAGGAAATTAAGTCATGAAAGTAAGTTATTTTAGAAAGCGATAAAAATGATCCGTCAACTGCTCATTGTCTTTAAAACCGCTTATTGTAAACACTTGTTTTCATTTTTCATGTAAAGAATGTATGAAGACATTGCCAGTCAGCATACATTTGCAGGAGGATAGAGATCTTTATACTAGACTTCTACCTTGTACCCGACTCCGCCTGTCTTTATTGCAGGCTTTGTGATACGGACCTTCAGGGGCAACATGAGTTTGCGTTACCTGCATAGGTACGTTCATTACCGACATGTAGATTTTTACCGGCCTACAATGGTATGCGTTTCTGTGACAAACATCAGCCTAAGTCGGGTTTGGGGTGGGGGGAGATGGGGTGACAGTTTTCACGTTCCTGTGTTAATGGATTTTTTTTACCTTTGCTATCATTTGGAATTCTAGTTTTTTACTCTTGTTTTTGAGTTTGTTTCCATCAGACGATTAAGGCAGCTATTTTTATTCAATGGCGGAAATTTGTTGCCCTTCAAAGATCTGATGGGACGGAAATTTGTTGATAGTAGGGTTTTAATTTAGTTTTTGTGGGGTGAGCATTATTTTGATATATGTACTTTGCGATCAACATTTAATATGCAAAAAAATATTCTAATTATGCAGAAAATATTTTAATTATGCAGAAAATATTTTAATTATGCAAAAAATAATGCTATTATGTAAAAAATGTAGTTGCTATGCGGAAGCTTTGCTATTATGCTTATGTTTTAATTGTGCAAAATATTGTAATTATGTAAAAATATTGTAATAATACAAATGACAATGATACAATGAAAAAAATGAGTTAAAATTAAAACAAAGATAACATTTTGTTACGATGCAAAAATATTGTTACGACGAGAAAAATACTTTTTAGGTCTCCGTTGTGTACATGTGTTAGTTAAATATATAAAACAGTATACCGTAGGCCAACTGCAGCGGAGATGATTCAAGCTCAGATTCCGTTGACTTACTGAGTGTTGGTAAAATTTGTGCTGGTATATGTTTTGCACTTCAATCGAGGTTTGTACCTGTCCAAGCGCCTATTGTCTGAACGCCTTCTTCCATCACCTTGAGCCAGGCCTTTGTACCTGTTATTGTTTGCCCCTGGGTCGATCTGCTATTGTTTTCTCAAAGATTGTTAAAATAATCCCAACATTTTGGGAATTCGTGTCTTAAAAGGTTCATCTACCTGCGTTTAGAGTCAGATAATTTTTTTTTACCTGTTATTGATTTTCCTTGAGTCAGTCTGTTATAGGATTTCCACCCCAGTAAAAAAAGGTTGTATTTACTTGTATTTAAGAATTCCTGTCTAAATGGATTTTTCTGTCTGCGATTAGGGACATGTATTTATCGGGGCTAAGGAATAGGGAAAACCAAATTGGGTCGCGCATGCTATATAGAAAAACCCATCCATATTAGCTGCAGTGCTGACTGAATTATTGAAAATTGTCAAGTTCCCTGGTATAAAAGTGAAACCAGGATTTATCAAGCGTGTGAATCACAGCATCTCGTGGACATGCTTTTGAAATACGTATTGCATCAACTACAAGAAGTTCCTTTTTAGCGAAGTACAGCTATATAACTGTCATTCCTATATTCGTTTGTTAAGATATGAAATTACGACATGAAATACAACGTAAATAGGTGTAGTGAATATTATTGCTAACGTTGTGACGATTATAGGCACACTGAGATCCACATTTTTTTGTATTTGTACCAGGTTGTACAGTAAAAACTCTAATAGATGTGTTTATAGCCGGACTCTACGTGCTTGTAAACTCTATGACATACCATACCCTTAAGCATTTGTGCAAAAACATTACAAAACAACTTACGAATGCCCTCGAAGTGCAACTTCCATTTGTTTTTTTAATTAATTTGTGAGTGTTTATGTTTTAAATTTCTCATTTTCTATAACATGTCAAGTTGACTTAAATGTAAACAATGTAAAATTATTTTAGTGAATATAGCTTTTGTGCAAAAACATTACAAAACAACTTACGAATGTCCTCGAAGTGCAACTTCCATTTGTTTTTTTAATTAATTTGTGAGTGTTTATGTTTTAAATTTCGTCATTTTCTATAACATGTCAAGTTGACTTAAATGTAAACAATGTAAAATTATTTTAGTGAATATTTACATTTTGTAGTTGTTCGTGGAAATCATTTTTAACAAACAACACATTAGTACATTGTACTTGAGGATATAGCATTTAGAAACATTATTATGGAACAAAATCAGCATGTACAGTTGTTTTGCAAAATTCCTGGGTTTAATCCAAAGGCTTGTACAATCAAGTACTACGTCCATAATAATACACTACCTTTTTCACACATACATAACTATGTATGCAAGTGCAAACACAACTACGTATTTGTTGGTATAGTGAAGTTTTAATTCTGTAAAGAAGCAATCAATGTTAAAAAATGTGCTTTATGGGAAGAATTTAGTATTTAATCATATTTTCCAATTTTTTTTTATTTTAATGCATATTTCAACAAAAGTCAGTTTTTAACCAAAATGTTTGTACCGTTATAATGTTTAAGTTATAATTGGTAAAAACGTGTTTTATCAAAGAATATAGTATTTAATTATACTTTACCTATGTTATTTTTATGTAAATGCACATTTCTACAAAAAGTCAGGTTTTTAACCCATATATTTGTACTGTCATAGTATATTTAACTTCTAAAGTAATAATTATTGCTAAAACGGGTTTTATATAAAGAATATACCATTTAATAATATTGGCTCAATGCTTTTTGATTTTAATGCATATTTCTGAATGCAATCAGGTTTAACCAAAATGTTTGTATTGCCATAGTATTTAATCTTCTAATTGTTAAAAATAAGTTTTATGTAAAGAATATAGCATTAATCATATTTGTTAAATGTTTTTTGAATTTATTGCCTATCAGTTTTAGATATAATGTAATCCTTTTACACGCTACCAACACAGTATATTAAGTAAAGGACTAAATTTAGATGTAATGTTATTTGCAGACGATCTAGTTTTAATAAGTGGCTCAGAATTAAATATGCAAAAAGCTCTATTTCAACTAAATAAAATAAGCCAAAGATATAAAATAAAAATATCACCAAATAAAAGCAAAGTAATGGCTTTTAGAGGACCAGAAACAATAAGAGCAAAAACAATAATACAAGAGACAATATTAGAACAAATAAACTGTTTCAATTATCTAGGCTGCAGCGTCTCATACACAAAAAATGATGATATAATAAACAAAATAAATAAATTTAACCAAATATGCGGTACCATCAAACAAAACTTAAAAACCACGAGGAAAGAGACAAAAATAAAATTTTATAAAGTGATGGCTGTTCCAGTTTTAACATATGGGTCTGAATGTTGGACAATGACCAAACAAATAGAGAAAAGGTTAGAATCAGCAGAGATACGCTTCTTAAGACATGTAGCAGGATATACATTAAAAGACAGGAGAAGAAGTGTAGATATACGAGAAGAACTAAGAATCTTTAATCTAATAGAAAGAATTAAAGAAAATCAAAAGAACTGGAAACAACATGTGGAGAGGATGGAGGAAAACCGCTATAGTAAACTGGTTTTAAGATATACACCAAAAGGCCAAAGAAATGTTGGCCGACCTAAAAGAAGATGGACAGAGCAGTTCTAAATTGTGAGACCGGAACAAGCCAATAAAGGCTTAAACCGTGATTGATGATGATGATGATGATGACTAATGCGCAAAATTGCATAACCAAAGCAGTGTCAACATTTGTAAATCTACACGAACAGACAAAAAAAAAAAAAAAAAAAAAAACCTCTCACTCCGCTTATAATGAAATATACATATTGCAATAATGTTATTTATACTTGCTTTTATACTCTTCTTCCTCTTTGATGATTCAACCCGATGTTGAGTCTACGCATATTAGAACATTTGCGTGTCAGTAGAATTTTCCGGACTGTTATGCCGTGGTATGCTAGAGATTAACTTTCCAGACGTTTCGTTCGCAACTACGGCGGACATCTTCAGTAGTATGGACGTAGCTTCCTCCGTTGATTCCCTGCGTCTGAAGGTTGGTGTCGTTATATTTATAGTACCAGAGATCTCTGCTGATTAGTCCGGGCCGAGCGGCGGCCGATCGGCTGGTGGGAGGAGCCTGGTCTCTCCTGTGTTATTGCTCTGTTGTAATAGACTCGCTATGTTATTATGTGTTGGATATTGTACTTCGTTTTTAATTGTTGAAAACCAGTTGCTGTTAAGTTTCAGGGTCTCTTCTTTCCTTTTGAAATTATTAGGATGTTTGTGGATTTCGATGGTTTCACGTTGCAGTCTAGCATGGTAGTGTGTCATGGATGAGAGAATGTTAGTGTCCTGAAACTTGATGAGGTGTTCCCCGTCTGCTTCGATGGCGTGTTCTGCTACCGCGGACTTATCTATCTGACCTAGACAGCAGTTCCTTTTGTGTTCTTTGAGTCTGGTGTTGATGCTGCGTTATGTGGTGTGGTGTGGTGTGGTTCATTTCCAGCAGATCACGGCATAAAAGCCCGAAAATTTCTACTGGCATCTATAACTCCGGCCGTGAAAGCCTCCTTTCTCTCAGAACATTTGTGTGTTTATCACTGTAATTCAGAACATTTGTCAAAATGTGTAGTTAACTTAAGAAAAAGAAAGAAAAAATTAAAAAAAAGAAAAAAAAGGAGAAAATGTTCGGAAAACATTCCGCAAATCACTTTAAAAACAAAAGAGTGAAAAAATACCATTTTAACTTTGCAATGTTGTGCGAAAATGTATTTTAACTGCTAAATACAATTAAAAATGTAAGGGGATAGATATATAGCGCGATTTTTAACAAATAATTCTGAATACCTTGCAATAATAAGATGTATGTAAAATGTTTTGTTAATTTTGACAATGTCCTCTTTGTGCCTAAGCATTTTTTCGTTTTAGATAAAATACGCTAAGACATGTGTTGCTCACACCATGCCCACACAAGGGGAACTGAAAGGTAAATCAGCAAGCCACACCAATGTCTTTAGCAGTAGGTAGGGTAGTGGGAGGGCTGGCCAGTGGAGTGGGGAATACAATACACCTGATTGTATGGGAAAAAGAACTGGGTACTTAACTTTGCAAAATACGTGACTGTCTGTGAATTAATAATTTATTCAATGATATATGTTTGAATATAAATTAAGTGTTTTTAAATCTTACATCGAAACAAAAATATCCACCTCTGCTGTGCTTCTGTGTTCTGTAATAAAATTTGGGTTTATAGGAAAATATTTGTTGTACCTCTTGCGTGGAAACGGAGAAAAGTTTACGATTTGGTTTTATATATTCATTGAACTGAATATTACGCAATATAACTGCTACTGTGACAAACTGTTTCGTATCATTGTTTTTCTGCAATGATAACTCTTGTTATAGATTTTTAAATGCTTTCATTGCCGTAATACTGTTACATATACGCACAGTACCTATATGTTTTATCTGTCCACAAATTACGTATCTCCACTATCACTATCAAATGACCGTTCCATTGCTGCATTTTACAACAAAAAAGCACAAAAATATACACTCTCTATTTTTCGTTCAGCATTATTGATATTAAAATGTGTTACTCTCTTGTTCATTTCATTTACTAGCCACCATCTTAGTGAGTATCTCTATGGAATTTCGTTGAAGAATGTTTCTATCCTCAATAATATTTCGGCCGTCATTGTACCCCCACTCAGGCAGCAGATATAGCCAACCGCGACTAGGCTTACCTGTTCCAACTGCCATCTAATCCTGGGAAATAACATATTAAAATCAATCATAATACTCATTCTATCAACCTGATCCGCCCAGCACGCTAACGATCCGATAATTCGCTGTTGACTTCTTACCATGATGTAATATTTTCAGTGAAGCGTTATTACAAACTCGCACATATATACCTCACCTAGTACATCTACATAAAATGCATTCTGCTTTTAAAATATATACGTACAAATACACACGATTATCTTTTTCTGGAAATGTAAAGGTTTAGATTATTTATTTATAAAATCATGCATACTATCCATAAAAATTAAAAATCTTTAAAATATATGATAAAAATCAAATGCTATTTTTAATAAATGCGGGTGCACTTTCAAAAATACTCCTTTATACTGGTCAATCATCTTGTAGTGAGGAGAAAGTTGGGTGTTTCTATAAGGCGAAAGCACTCACATGTCATAAAACGTAAAACAATGAAACGTATGATTACTATACTGTAAAAATCTGATTTTAACTTTTAGAAGGTGTTCTTTTACAAGGAAAAAATATTCTGTCACAATATTTCTGCTATTACGAGAAAAAAATGAAATAAATGATGATATACCTTGAAGTAAATGAAATCAGAAGTAACTCAAATATCGCGAAGGGTGTACACAAAACTTAACACATGGCATTATAATTTTTATCTTTAAATCATCACAAGTAAAGATTTATGTAGGCTTTAAACAGAATATAATTTATCCGCTGAGCAACGAGGGTTTAATAACGTGGTGGAAACAAACTTTTTACCGCTCGTACATAGCGACGTTACATCTTGTAACATAGCTGTCTGTGCAAAAATATGAATGGAATGTAAAATATGTAAAAAATTCTTGGACGTAAGAAAACATTAGAACTGAAACGTATTCACATGACATTACGTTCTTTTAAGACGCTGAATGAAGTTACCACAATATACGCTCTAGATTAACACAGAGAGGGAAGAGGAATAAAATTAAGTAAATAGAAGACTATTGAAATAAATTATTTTTACTATAAGTGAAGTGAGACAGCTTTTTTATCTATTCGCGCAGGTTTGCAAATGTTGACACTGCCTTGATAACGTAATTAATCTTTTGGTTAATACACTGTGTTGTAGCACGTAAATGATTTCATTATATCTAAAACTAATATACGTACATTAAACCAAAAGAAAAAAAAATAAAGAAACATTAAGCAAAAATGTTTAAATGTTATATTATATGCATAAAACATATTTTTAGCGATTAGAAGATAAACATACTATGACAATACTAACATTTTTATTAAACCTGATTGTTTGTAGAAATATACATGAAATAAAAAAATTAAGCAAATATGATGAAATGCTATATTGTTATGGAAAGTAGGCTTTCCCAGCCGGAGTCCCAGATATCAATAGAGGTATCTTTCGTGCTGTTATACAATGCTCTGCTGGAGCTAATAGTATCTGTTTGTGCCTATCAATCAGATGTTAGACCAACCCAGAAATAAGGGCAGATTTTTTTTATCATACTTCAGACATTTTAGCATTTAGCATTTTAAGATATTGCAGCGCTACAATGTTAAGGCGGTTTTCAAGCCTACTAGACAATTAAGTAATTTACTACTCTCAGCCAAAGATTCTCGGAAGCCTTTGTCGTCGGCCGGTGTTTACCGCATACCTTGTTCTGAAGTTCGATTTACTTTGGAACTGCAGAGCGCAGCGTTAACACAAGACTTTGGAGCACAAAAGAATCTACCTGGGACACACAGAAAAGTCCGCGGTCGCTGAACACACCATCGAAATGGAGGACGAGTACGTCATCAAATTCCAGGACCCAGGCATACTTATATCCATAACACACTACCATGCCCGGCTACAAGGGGAGGCTATTGAAATTTACAAACATTCCAATAATTTCAATACGAAGGAAGAGGCTCTAAAACTTAATACCAACTGGCATCGATAATTGAAAACAAATTAAGACATATAACTGAAGAAAACGGCGAACAAATCAGAAGAGAACAACAACATAGGGGAGGCTAGGCCTTCCTACCAGCCGCCCTATCGAAGATCCACCCGGACCAATTAGTAAGGGCACTCACAGTAAATATGTAGCAATAATGACGGCGAACGCATCAGATACAGTGATACCTTCTCCAAGGAGACTTCGTACATGCCACTGAAGATGTCCGCCGCAGTTGCGGACGGAACTTCAGGAACTCCTAGCTCCAGCGGACCGCGGCATAACCGTCCGGAAGATACCATAGTTATATCTAAATACTCTATTAATTATAAAACTCATTTTTAGTAGTATTTGTTATTTTAGAAATTAAACATATTAAGACAGTACATACATTTTGGTTAAAAACCGACTTTTGTAGAAATATGCATTTAAATAAAAACATGGAAAAATACAATTAAAATTGGGTAAAAATAGTGCTTAATAGTACAAACTTTTGGATAATAAACCGGACTTTTGTAGAACAACTGTATATGCTGATTTTTTTCTTAATAATGTTTCTAAATCTATATCCTCAAGTTCAAAGCTGACTAATGTATCGTTGGTTAAAAATGACTTGCACACACAACTGTAAAATGTGAATATTCCCTAAAATAATTTTTACATTGTTTACATTGAAGTCTACTTGACATGTTATAGAAAATGGCGAAATTTAAAACATAAACACTCACAAATTAATTAAAAAAACAAATGGAAGCTGCACAACGAGGACATTCGCAGTTGGTTTGTAATGTTTTTGCACGTAAGCTTACGGGCATGGTATATCATAGAGTTTTTAAGCACGTAGAATCTGGCAATGTAAACATACAGCCGTACATCTATTAGATGTTTTTCAGTACAACCTGGTGTATGATTTTCAAATATTACACAATTTGTGGATTTCGGTGTGCCTATATCGTCACAACTTTTGCATTAATATTCACTACACTTATTTACGTAGTATTTCATATTGTATTCTCATATCTCAACAAACTAATATAGGGGTGACAATTATATAGCTGTACTTTGCTAGGCACAAAATTATTGTAGTTGATGGAATACGTATTTCAAAACCATGTCCACGAGATGGTATGATTCACACACTTGATAAATCTTGGTTTCACTTTTATACCAGAAAACTTGACAATTTTCAACATTTCAGTTACCACTGTACATGTGCGACCCAGCTAGGATTTCAGCTAAAGAGGAAGTATTTTTCTACTGCACATGCCCGACCTAATTTGGTGTTCAGCCTATGAGTTTGGTTTTCAGCATCTCCTAGCACCAAGAAATACCTCTCCCTAAGCGCAGACAGAAAAATCTATTTAGACAGGATCTCTGAAAAACATGGAAAAACAGTCTTTTTTACTGGGGTGGGAATCCTTTAACAGACTGACTCAAGGAAAAACAATAACAGGTTAAAAAAAAAATACCTGACCCTAAACGCCGACAGATAAACCTTTTAAGACACGAATTCGCAAAACGTGGGAATGCTTTTAACAACCTTTTAGAAAACAATAGTAGGTGATCCAAAGGGAAACAATAATAGGTAAAAATACCTAGCCCCAGAGGAGTGGAGAAAGCTTTCAGACATATGGCGTCTGGACTAATGCAAACCTTGATTGAGGTGTAAAACATATCAACGCAACCTTCATCAACACCGACGGAGCCCGATATAATTATCTCCGGTACAGTTACGAATGCTACTTTATATTTTTGCTAACATATTGCTACATGTACACAGCGGAGATCTAAAAATTAATCTTCGCGTCTTAACAATATTTTTGCATCCTAACAAAAATTTATCAATGCTTTTATCATTCTAACATTTTTTTTGCATTTTCTCAAGTTTTTTGTATAATTACAATATTTTTTGCATTGTAGCTAAAACTTTGCATTTTATCATTGTTGTTTGCATTTTGACATACATTTCTTGAATAATTATAACATTTTTTGCACAATGCCTATATTTTTTGCATAATAGCAAAGCTCTCCCATAATAAATACATTTTTTGCATAATAGCAATATTATGTGCATAGTTACAGCATTTTGCCTAATTACAACATATTTTGCCTAATTAGAACATTTTTTGCATTTTAAAAGTTAAACGCAACTCGTACATCTTATTTAATTAAGAAGTATTTTTACAGCATCTATCAAAATAATGCCTCCCACAAAAATAATAGCAAAACCCCACGATTAAAATTTTTTCGCTCCACCAGATCTTTTAAGGTCAACAAATTTCCGCCATTCAATAAAAAATAGCTGCTCTACTCCCCTGAAGAAAACAACTTCAACAGCAAAGTAAAAACTAAAATTGCAAAACATCGCCACGGGACCTTTTAAGATAGGAAGTTAAAATACTCACCCCATCCCCACCCCCAATAATAACGTCGCGACTTAGTCTGATCTTCGTCACAGGAATGCATACCACTGAAGGTCGGTATAGGCTTACATGTCGATAATGCAGCTACCTATGTGTCAGTAACGCAGACTCGTGTTTGCGGGACTACCTACCTCTAAATGTCGGCAATGCTGCCACCTGCAATGAAGATAGTTGGAGTCGGGAACACGCTACTCTCGTTCAAAGCTAATTTCTAATACCTGCAATATAGTTCTCTCTTATTTACACTAAGATACTTCTTGGTAACTGTCATTACAGTATTCATAATGTTACTTTGTTTTACATATTCCCCATATAATATTTTTATGATTAATAAGTTAAGTGAAACAAAGGGCGATTTGTCCTAGCCTTTCTGGTTATGCCTACAATCACATTTGCTGCTCTCCTCCTAGATGATACGCTATAAAGTTACAATGAAATCACAATATTGCTGTACTAATATATATATATATATATATATATATATATATATATATATTTATAGATAGATAGCTTTAAAATGTATTTACACTTGATACTTTCATAAAAGAACAAAAAGCCAAGCAATTCTTCAAATTTTCTGAAAAATCACCGGATCATATGTATGAAATACCTACTTTGCGTTGTGTTAGCTTGGTCGACAATTTCATGCAAACATAGGGAAAAGTAGCTATATTTTCCTACCACCTCTCCTATTTTTTCGTTATTTGCTGCCCGTAATGTTTACTGTTCTGGGGACTGTTTGACGAGTGAGTGGAGCAACTGTAAATTTTGTGGACTACTCTCGCCAAATGCATTTGCCATAAATGCACATTAGATAAATGTTTGATCAGCACTAAAAGCATTTCAACTGTTTACAATTTTTAAAGGTGCTCCATGCGAGGCAGCTAAATCAGTAGTCTGAAAAGACGATAGGTACATGCCATTTGAGATTATTCTTATACTTTTTATAACTTTTATCTGTTGAAGCTCTCTCATACTTTAGTAGTTGATACCATGAAATAGTGTGCAAGTAACATTTGCTAGTACACAACATATTGTATATTGCCATTACTATAATGCAATAACATAATTCAGTTTCATATACCTTTAGAAACTAACATATGTTTGGCTTGAAGCTATCGCTGCATTGGTTGTATGAATGAATGAATAGTGTTTAATGCCCGTTTTTGCTACATAGGCACCACAGGCGATATCACACATTGGTTGTGGATTCTGAATGATCGACCATGTTAAGTTCGAGCTTTTTGGTTCACTGAAACTTTGGTAATCATTAGGACGAAAACGAAATGGTAAGCTAATTCTAAGACAGCCTGTGATGTTTGCGAGCGTACTTATTTAACTTGAGTGTACCTTCAGGATAAAATGAAGGATGTAGAAAGATAAGATGGCAGCTTTGGGATCATTTCTCGGTAGGCAGGGGTCCTAAAAGGGAATGTTGACTGTGGAGAAAAATGAAATGGCAAAGTGAATTAAGTGTGCCAGATATGCAAGCTATCTTTGCGGCTGTTAAGTTCAATGGTAAGATGGACTCACAAAGTTTCCCGGCAGACTTAGGGTCAGCTTGCCATATTCAATTTGTCTTCTATTTCTGCTATAAACTTCTTTATTATGCTCAATTCGACACCCTCCCGCTAATGCCTAGACAAGGGTTGTATTAGGAAGCTTGCAGGAAAGAAAACATCCAGGAATGAGGTCGGAGAAAGGCAACTTCAGAGAACGGAAGAAAATAATTTATCTGACATTAAGTGAAAATATGATTATTGTGCCAAAACATTGTTATTGGATCACCCAAAATAATTCTCTTAGCAATAGAACTACTAAAAATTGATAGTTTAAGTCAGTGCATCATATAGAATATAATATTTAACTCTCAAATCTCAAATCATTTATCAGGCAAATCTAAATTTAGATTTCTAAAATCTAAATTTAAACCAATTCAAAAGACCTATAGTATTATAACCCTGATTTACAGAAAATTTCAAAATGATTACTATAACAAGTTACTGTACAAATAAAATGCAAGGAACTTCAAACCAACGTTAAAGCATTTACAATACAATAAATGAACATCAAATACCTCAGCCACTGGGTTGGGTTAACAGATCTACCAATTTGGAAAAAAGAAAAAGGCTAAAATGTCTTTTACCACTAGGATACTGAAGCGACATCTGCGCAAGCTACAGCAGGACAAGCGACACAACCAGCAAGATTACACCACATTGTTCTCGAAACTCCCTTGCCTGTCCCAACAGGAACCAGGCACAGGTATCAAGACCTCCCAATATGTAGAGCAAAATGAGGGAATCATGGGAAAGGGGATGGCTCTTAGTATGAAACTAGCAGGAACACGTACAAGAACTGCAATAATTTTATTCTCATTCTGATAATGCCCTCAAAGCTGTCAAGGCCAAAAGCTCGACAATCTCGACAAACTTAACAATGTTGACTACTCAGAAATACATAATAGTTAGTTTTCACCCTGAATAGGTGCGAACAGAAGCTGCTGCTGTTGTAAATTATAGAAAGCTTACATGCATATGATACAGAAAAGAGTAAAAAAAGGAACAATCACAACCGAATGGATACTGTGCTCGTGTTATGTAGATGAGCGAAACTTACCACTAGAATCTACATATGCTACTTTTGGCAAAGATTTACAAGTTACTATCTATTCTGAATTTTTTTTTGTGGGTGACCACGAATTTTAACATCACGAAGTTTCCCAACAGCCCTTCTTTGAATGTTGGGTTTATATATTATCAATTTTTGGCAAAACGCTTCCTGGGAACTTTGTGGAAGCGTTTTTACATCATCCCTTTGCAAAGCATTTTTAAACAGAGTGGTTTGAAAATAACAAGATATGCTTGAGAAAAACCGGATGAACCCGAGATGTTCAGTTATGTGACCAGTAACCTAGGTTCTAGTGATGTTGTTAACGGTAATACAGATGCTTGCTAGAGCTTATTAAATTTCAACAAAATGCAGAAAACGTAAATAATACTATCTTCCTGCGAAGGAATTCTGCATAGATACATTTTCCGTCCACAAAATGCGCTCAAGAACCACGAGGGATAAGAAACACAGCACGAAAGGGTAGAAGGAGAAAGTGAGTAACTAAACTCCGCAGAGAATAAAAAATATAGTTTATCCTTTTTGTGTTCTAACTATTATAGGGTCCCCTCTCTCCTACTAAAATTCCTCTGATATAAATGGCACTAGTGCTTTCAAGGAGGGGAAAAAGAAAGAGTCGTTCTTTTTCCCCCACTCTTGGAAAGTTTATCCGAATGTACATAAGACCAGCCGAGTCATTCTTTTCCTTTCTAACAATGCCAGAACTCCAACAGAAAGCAAATATTGATGAAAATTGATTTCCCAAAATGATGCCACATTTGAGCTGAATATAAGCATCAGCAAGTTGAAGTCAGCGTTTGTGTACAGAGAGAGGAAGAGAGAGAAACTGTATAGAACAAAATTATCTTTCTATAAGGTAGCCCAGCGTAAGATGTGAGAAATTCAGAGTCAGGAGCTGAAGCTAATTAAATCTGTCTATATGAGAAGTTGGCATAGGCTCTGCATAAATGGTTAATAGAAAGTTTTTCTGCCGAAACAACAGGATTGCATATTGGAATTACACTCTCTATCAAAAGTACCGAGGATGCAGATATTAAATCGAGGGTATAATTCATATATATAATGAATCAAATGAGTATGTATTTTATGCCTAGTAATGTGAACGGTTTAACAATGGAATGATAACACTACATAATATAAACTTTCTCCTTTTCATGATTTTTTTTTTTTGTTGCTGGCATAAACGAATCTGCAATTAGTTTTTGTTCAGTTTAGCGTATTAGAGATACTTAAATGTTCCATTTTCTGATTAAAAGTTAATTATATTTCTTGTTTTATCAAATGGTGATAAATGTAACGCTAAATACTAGTAATCTGCCACGCGTTGTCATTTATGGCAGCACTTTTAACAACGAGCATATTATATATTATATATTTTATTATATATTTTATGTTATCTTGGTATAAGAAGATCTAGTTAGTGCCTTATATTTCACCTTTAAAAATAATACCTAACAGTAATAATCATCCTAATAATATTTTATTTGTGATTAAATACATTGCAATAGACATCGCGAAATAGCCTTATATTACGTGTTTATAAACCTTTAAAATACATTGTCCACAGTTGGTATTGCTAAATATTCAATTGCATTACACAAAGATGTTACAACTAAACTTTTAAATGGAACAAGAAATTGCAATGAGTTTATACAGACTTTTTACTCTTAGTCGAAGCAGTATAGCATTTACTAGGTAATTTTTTCTTGATATCGCCGTTGGTCTAATGATTGGGTCAATTTCCTTACTGAAGATTTTTAAGGATTTTCCCTTAGGTATTAAGGTGAAGACCTGGGAAACCAAACTCTCCCATGCTCATTCGACTGAATTACCATCTATCATCCACCAGCAAACAACCATCCATGGGATAACGAGTCACAACTTTCAGGCGTTTCAATCTCGGCTACACTCCTGCTGGGCTGGAGTATCTCAAAAGTTCGAATGTACAATGGTGGCATTGGGAAAAAATTAAAAATAAAAAAAAACATATTTATATCACTTAACTCTTTTCAACTTACAATTAAAAATGAAGTGCATTAAGAAGAGGTATTTTGATATATTAGGTCAATGTAAAAATAAACCTGACTTATTTAGTTATGTATGCATTAAAGTGAGGCCTGTCATCTCTAGTTAAACAGAAATATGATCTGTACTTTGGATATCGTGCAGGGGACTAGACAAGTCATGAGTATCTCTCACATGCTGTAATAATTGCTTTAGGAATTTGAAAAACTGGATTTGCTGCACTTATGGTTTGACGTTACTTTTGTTTTGGTGATGTTATATACTATTCACTTCAAAACACAAACAGTGTCAGTTTATCTCTCAAACGAAAATCTTCCCATTTCTAAGCATTTGGAACTCTATAGTGTTTCAAAAGAGACAATCAATTACTCACAAAGAATCATCAATCAATGTTATGAACTTTTACATATATTTAATATACCATTATGATGGAATCTCTCTAAAAACGAACTTTCTCTTTCTTGACTCATAAGGCAATGAAAGAAGCGTTTGTTTAAAAAAAAAATGAATCAATTTTGGGCATATACTGTATTAAAGAAAAATTATCAGTGTTCTTTATTCATTATTTCTAAAAATGCAAAGTTCTGATTTTAAAAATTAACTATTTTTAGAGGGTTTACATTATTCGCTTGAGAATAAACATGAATTATTTGAAATTTTTGCATGTACATATTGTACCTAAATATAACCATGTATGTTTTTCGAAAATCTCTTCAATTTTTCAAATTAGGATTTTATATTTTGGAAACGAAAGAGCTTTGTAAATGATTTTCAAGAAATAGAATATGCCATAAAAATGCACAATTTTGTCACTATGTCATGCAATGCAGTAAAATTTTTCAAGATATTGAATCAATGCTTTTAACGTAAACTGTGATGATCTCATCCACTCTTGTGACCTTTTTCTGTACCATTTCTTTATCTGTCTCCATATAACCATTTATCTATCTCAATATTAGTCTGATTTTCATCACTAGAAGAGAGATTCCTTATTATATTTCAACTTATGTTTCATTATATAAGGCAATAACTTCTGAAAGCTCCTTACAAATACAGTAAGGTTATTTGAGTCACGGGCTGCCTGAACCGGCTGCTTACTGGGTAAGTGCAGCTTTTGCAACCGGAAAAGGAGAGATAGAGTCGCCACACATAAAGTTAATATTTATATTTTTACTGAAAACATAAAACAATATTAGAATTAAAACTGGTAATAATAAGCATTAAACCGTGTTGAAAATAATGCCCCTCAGTGGCAATATGATACCAGCATCTACACAAGAAATTCCTGTATTTCATCTAACATGACGTTTCTTGTCATTGAGAGATGTTTTTCTAAAAGCTGGCGAACAGTTTGTCCATCTGGAACACGATTGCCAATATATTTTCTTGAGGGTCGCATTATGACTTCTCTGCAAGAATCTGTTCTTACATATGCATTGTACATAACTCCCTTTTTCAAGAATATATTTGTATAGTGGCATACTTAGAAAAACAACTAGTGCACAATTTGCATGTAATGAAAGCACCGAGCAACACACGAACGTAATAATCACACGCTGACAAAGCTACCCTCCATTAAATTAAAAGGTTCTACCTGCATATGCAGTATACGACCTTGACTGACTTCCCCGGTAAGCAGCCGCACTCTGCTGCTGCCGTAACTGAAATAACCTCACTATAGTTGCAGTATGCTTAACAAGGGATGCTTATTGTGTATATTAGCAATAGTTGGTTTAGGGTTGCGTGGTGCCATTTCAATTTGGTGAATTAAATTTTTTTTTTATATCCGCTTATAGTGGTTTAACAAGCTTTCTTGCTGTTATATATGCTTTCTCTTCTTTATGAATATCTTTTACCTGATAATTTATCAATTTCTATATTTATTATCGAAAATGAATATATAGACCATGTGAAACATTAACTAGAGATTTATAAATAAAAATGTTAAAATGCTTTACAGTCTTCAACTATAAAGTATATAGAGAAACCAAAGAACAGAAGGAACGTAGCTTGTTTTTACACGTTAAAAAGAATTTCTAAGTTCAAGTCACAGTATTTTTATAGTGCATATTGTTAAATAAAGGCAAAGTTAATATATATATATATATATATATATATATATATATATAAAGAATATAGATGTGACTAGATGCCTGATGGATAGAGATTTCACTTTGACACACATAAATCAAGATTTTAACCATTTTATTATTAAATGTGTGTGTATATTTACAAACATTTATTCAATAAAATTTTTGTCCCTTTGACTGAATTATTGTTCTAGCGACATCTGCACATTGTAGACTGAATACTTTGGTATAAGTCTGTAGGGATGAATGAAATGAATTAATGATGGCTCAAATGAGCTCGGAGTCCTTTACGCCTGGCATTCATCTTCTCAGGGTAATGAAAACCCCCGAAAAAATCTTACCCGGACAGTTTGACTTGACCAGGATTCGAACTCAGGACCTTCGGATTTGTAGTATGCGCAGTTTGTAACTGTTCTGAATTTTTTTTTAATTAAAATACTATCTTCGGCAGCATAACGAATACACTGATGCTAAAATTATTGTAATAGTTTTGCAGAGGTTTGCATCACGTCCTAAATTACTGGTTAAACGTACCTGCGCATAAACGTTCATTAATCAGTCTGTTTTGTAATTTTTTTTCTAAAAACGCCTGCTAGAAAATGAATCGGCAATAAACAAAAGTTTTAGAGATTTAATAAAAATGTTTTTCTAAGGTACGAAGTGTTTATTTACCAGGAGGTACTTGAAACGAGCTCTTTCTACCTGAAGGATGTGGTTATTGAGGTAAATTAAATCCCCAAAGTCATTTTAGTCAAAAAGAAGGTTTCGTAAAAAGAAATCCTTTTATCCCTCGTAATAAAAGGTGTTACTAAAAATATAATGCCTCTGCTTCTTTAGAAAAGCTTGCTTATTTTACTTAAGAATTCCATTTAGAGATAAATTTTTGAACCGAAGTGTGTAATGTTTCACTTTTAACGCTTGAGCACGACGAGGAATAGCTTATTGATGAAGTTCTTTGTGTGTGTGTGTGTCACGCGCGCGCGTCATCTGTCGCAAGATGGGGGGGGGGGATGAATCTGAATGTAATTTGGTTCTGGGTCCGGAGAAAGGAAATGAACGAAAGGTCCTCTAAAAGCTTAAACTGAAAATTAAAACAAGGTGTAATTAAATTGGAAGAGGGACTAAGGAAAGAATTAACAAGGCAGGAAACGGGGAGAAAGGGGGTAAAGATAAGAGGATCTAGTAGGGTATGCGTGTGTACGTACATGTATGGGAAAACTGATTCTGAATAAGCCCTCGGGAATTGGAGAGGATGGAAGAGAGGTGTTCCCTGAAAATGACAGAAATTAATGAGTAAGGCAGAGAGACTCTGACAAATCCATTCTTAGGCCAAAAGACAGTGGAAAAATGAATGACGCAGTGTGGATTTGGAAATATGAACTCTCTATAAGAACAGTGCGTATGCATATATAGTTTTTGAAAAGCAGGTGAGATGCCCTCTAAAAATAAGTGTTTATAAATAGGTCCAGTAAAATATCGACATATTATTTATTATCGCTATATTATTTACTAAACATAAGAGAACACTTAAAAAGTCCACTAACTTTGGAAAATACACGTTTAGCAGCAAGCTAGTAGCAAAATAGTTACATGAAATAAACTTACCCGATTATAGATAGTTCACAAATAAATGAATTTATTTATATACAAACAAAAGGATATAACGTTTAATGATAGACAGAAACTTTAGAAGTCTTCCTAACAATTGTAATACACGATATTACTACTATCCGGTAAGAGAGAGTGCCAAGCGTGTTTCCTTATCATTTTTACTGGATAATGAAAGCTAAGTACCTTGTTAAAATTTACTTTTTAATTATAAAAGTGTAACTTTATATTAAATAGGTTCAAACATATTTATGTTAAATTAATATTTACATAAAATTTGTATTTGCGAAATATATCTAAAGTCATAGATTTGACACATTTATTGTGTTTTAAAATCTCTGATATTATTATATCTCTACGTAAGTTAGATCCAAATAAAATAATTACCTATTAGATAATTTTTCGGAACAAATGATAATATTTCGGTTAGGATTTTCGCTACAGTTTACTAAGATATTACTTACAAATTTATAAATATGATAGTGCACTTCTCAAGAAATTCTAGCATTTGCTTATATTAGATCAGCACAGTGTTCATTGGAGAATGCAGGTTTGGAGCAAAGGGGTTAGCTTGTGGATACATTAGCGCAGGGATGACCAATGCCGAGTCAAACTGTAGTTTTGCAGCCCGCATTGTTCTAGGTGGCGAACAGCAATCTTGAGTCATCATAACTGGAGATGGAACAATTCCTTTGTAAACATTGTGTTAGCGATGGTAGATCGGAGCATTGCAAATGACGGCAGAGGGAGGGAGGTTAGATCCGGATTCCGTACAGTCCGGTAACAGCCACAGTGCCGAAAGTGAGCGAGTCGATTGGTAACATGTAGTGTAGCGTTTATCTTGGACCGCTGTGCAACGTTCAGTCACCTATACTACGGTTGAAGCTGCGGCAACCTCGCTTCCATGGAAGGAGAGGTTTAGTCATAACCACATCCTGAAATTTGGGTAAAATGTTTTTTCTATATATGTAAATATATTTAAGAGCCAGATAGAAAGGCCGATAGGGTCAGTTTTTTATTTCTCTTTTTTTTTGTCTGGGATTAAGTTGTCTATATTAATGTTTAATTTTTTTTTTTTACCTGTTTTGAATCGTCATGAACATTCTCTACAATTATTTACGCATTTTAAAAAGCATACAAACACTTTCATTATATCGACGGGAAAAAAAGCCGCATAAATTAAATGACATGTTCACCTCACATAAACGTCTATTGAGAATCTTGTTATATATTTACTTCTTTTCAAGCAGTCAAAAACTTTCTTCTCATCCCATTCCCTTAAACTCTTTAAATAGTAGAATCTTCATTAGGGAAAGGAACGCACAATAACTTTGGACATACGAATGCCAGGAAATAGAGAGAATGAGGGAAGTACTGTAGTTTAGAATAGTACTGACGAATGACCTTGTATCGATCTGCATGAGCAAATTTGTAGTGGGAGTAACTTCTCAGCTGCTTAAAGGTAGCAAACAATTGCAATCGAAAAAGATGAGAGCGGTACAGCTGTGCAATAAACCCTACAATGTGTTCCGTAAGAATGAACTAACCTGGTTACTCTATAATCGCATAAACAGAAAATGAACTCCACCAGAAACCACTGCTCATCTTTTGTCCTTTCGCCAGTACTGTTCAAAATTATACTTCACTTTGTATTTATCAGCATTTCCACGATGTTCTGAAAGATGAATGTTCTGTTGTAACTGACACGAGTCTTCCTAAATAGCTTTTAATATACTCGAATCACTTCAGTGATAGTGGAACTTTTTTTTTTCCATGATGAAAACTGTTCTCTCTGACAAGCAACTGACTGAATAAACATTTTGTTTGCTTGCAACCAAGAAAATTAAGCTAAAATATTTTAATTATGACATAAAGAAATTATCAAGTATCTTAAATATCTCGTCATTTATGTTTTTAAAAGGAAACTTAAACAGAAACCAGATTATTTAAATTAGCTATACTAATTAAAAAAGACAAACAATAAATAAATATATAGGTAACGATTTGGATGAAAACTTAAATTTTAAGAAAAATGTAGAAAATACAAGAACTCGAGCAGAAAAAGTAATGTTTAAGTTGGCCAATATTGGACAGAGATATTTCAATATACAAGCCGATGGGATAAAATTTTATCACAATAACATCTTTGCAGCCATATGGAGGAATTTGGGGTAAAAGGTACGCGAGTATATTCTAGACGCACTTATAGGAGCTTCCAATGAAAAAGTTTATTGAGATGTAAAGGGGCATTTTTCACACCTCCTACAATGAGATTATTATTAATATTAGGTATAAGGCCAATTGATTATTTAATTCGCTTAAGAGCAACCTCTTACTGGCTTAAAAACAAAACAATAAAACTAATAAACATTATTGGCAAATTTTGTAGAAATTAAAAAGAAACCAAAGCCTCTTTATTACACATGGCAATAAGAATGAGACGAAATAAAAGAAGGTGGAAGGGTGTATGACCTCTTCCCACAAAGATTACAATTCAAATATATTCTACCCAAGAAAGGCTTACAATTCAAATATATTCTACCCACTAAGGCTTTAGTACATTATGTAACAGGACATGGTCCATATTGCTCATATTTGCAATGATTTAAATTACAAGCAAACAATAGATTTACGGGTTGTAACGTGATCTATATACCGGAGCATGTTTTATTCGAATGGCCTAAATACCAGTCAATTGTAGGTCAGAAAAGACGGCTACTTATGGGTTTGACTGATTTATTTTATTTATGGACGCTCTTTAACAACTCAGGTCATCAGAGTCCCATTCTATTAGGGCCTGAAACGGCCAACGCTCTTTAACAACTCAGGTCATCAGAGTCCCATTCTATTAGGGCCTGAAACGGCCAACAAATTTTGCTCAGAGGCCTCTTCTTTCAGGCTTGAGGTTCTTTATCGTGCCGTAAATGTACGACATGGGACCCACGGCTTTACTTCTCTTCCGAAGGAAGCCATACTTAGCATTTTTTACGCCCGAAAAAATCCATTGATCCTGGCCGGGTTTGAACCTGCGATCTTGGGTTTAGAAGGCAAGTATGGTTACCACTACACCACCAGGACCGACCTACTTATGGGGAAATACATTTGGAACATCATGAGAGATCAAGATGAATTTAGGGTATTGAATGATTTAACAAATAAAATATCGTGTAAAATGGCGGAAGAGTATATAAACAATAAAGATGAAATAAGAGAGAAAATCCAACCGTCAGAAATCGCATATTTCCCTAGAAGATTCTAGAGAATCAGAGAAAGGAAACAAGACATATATGAGAAGAGTAAATTCAAAAACAAGAAGATGAAGAAAAAAACCTAAATTGGGTCAGAAGAAGGTACCAGAATTAACAGAAGAAGAGAATAATGGTAGTCTTCGGGTGGAAGGGAAACATCTGAGAGAAGAAGAAGCTGATCGAGAACAAACGGAGGAAAATATTAGGAGTAAATGAAAAAGTAGAAGAGGAAGAAAGAAGCACGGAAGTAAAAAGTATCAACGACCATCAAAATCTATGATGAAGGTACAGATAAAAGCTGTAAAGTACAAGAAGATGAAAGGAGAGAAGGAAAGGAAACTGCGCTGTCAACACGTCATTGTGCAGTATAGCTGCTGCTTGAGACCGGCAGCAACCTCATTGATGTCCAGGTCCTGTTGCCTGGAATTTCCGGTGAGAAACAGCCTGGATACCGTGCGTCAGCAGAAATGAAGATTATATAAATAATTGTAAATCTATTAAAAGTTAAGAAATCTATGTGAAATATACATGAAATGCAAGAATGCAAAAATTTATTGATTCTGGGTTACAGCATAAGTTATAGTTAAGTTGCCGTAGTATTGGTTTCCAGATTCGTTTAGTTTTTTTTGTCTAGTTATATTAGTGCTGTAGATTTTAAAATATTTAGAATTTAAATTGAAATTTACATTTTATGGACCATTTCACTCACGTAACGCCATCTTAAAATGGACCAATGAACGAAACAAAGTTTTGAATTTTGGCCAGTCACAGCCGGACTAAATAGTGAAATTATCGAAAAGAAATTATGAAATCCGCTTTATCACGCGATGTACATTTATCTAATGGTCAGTGTAGCCAAGTATATAATTCCTGAACACGTATCTCTGACCACTTTTGCTAGAGGCGGTGGGGAGTTATTAATGGCAACAAAAACATGGACAATTGACAATCATAACACAAAATGGAGGGTTCTTCAAAGCGCTTTGGTGCTGCATCAAATGTGCAAATTGATTTATTGTTAGGAATTCCAAACCACCGAATACACAAAAAAAAAAAAAAAAAAAAAAAATAGAAACACTATGTTATAGAGTTATTTTTTTTTCTTTCTTTTTTCAGTGGGCATTAAAAACATCAAACAATAGCGATTTTAATAGTCGACTTTTTCAGTCTCAAAATTTCTAAATCGAATAGATATTCATAAGTATAACCTCTTATACAAGTGTTAATATGTTGCGCGCGAATTTCAAATATGTATATTTCATTTTTATTCTTATTCTGTTCATGAAATAGCCATGAACCCTATTTTATTCTTCTCTATTGGCATCAGCATTCTTTTGCGCAAGATTATTTGAAAAGTTAAGTACAAATATTCATTTATTACAATTTTGTAAGCCAAGTTTAGATGAAGTATATTTAAATTCTTATTTTATTCGTAAAATAGTCCTAATAAATATCACTCTAGGGTCTGAGCTTTTCAGATAAATTTACCCCATATGTTCATGAATTTATCGGTTATCTCAGGCTCTCTTGTGATATTACTTGCGATAAATGTAAAAGAGAAATGAATAAAAATTAATCTGGAATATTATGTCCTAACATAGAATAAATTTATCAGAATATAAGCATTGTTGAGTAAAATAATAATAATAAAAAATAATAAATCTCTAATATCTATTTTCGTTAATAATGAGAGATATCTTTTACGTTTTCACTTTTAATACATGACTATTTTAATTACATTAGTGCCTATTTTTCGTGTTTTAAATGCCTTTTTGTCTGCCTATTTTAACCGAAATAAATGCCTGAACTTCCGGACTCTGGTCATAACTCAAAACTAACGATCGATAACGATGCGATCCTTCGCTTCTGTGCTTTGCGGTTTGTAGTATAACTCGCTTTTGAGTCAGCACAGCAAGTCTTACATTGCACAGAATGTAGAAGTTGTCACTTAATTCCATAAGCTATCGACTGACTGAGCGAGCGAATTATACATGAAATGTGAGCGCGGCTGGGAGTTGGTGGGATATGCAGCGTACGCTCCCGGCAGGCCTGTGACAGAGTTTGCGGTTAATATCGTGACTCTGGAGTAACTGTCTAATGCAATACTATTGATTTGTACTTATAAAGTTATTTATTCACTCATGCCGCGCATGAAGATGGTGAAACAGATAACCTGCAGCTTTCATTTATTTCAGGCATCTGCTTAGGAATGAATGAATGAATGAATGAATGAATGAATGAATGAATGAATGAATAGTGTTTAACCCTTTTTGCTACACAGGCACTACAGGCGATGGACAGTGATGATACATGAGGTGAAGTGATATATTGGGAAAGGATTTATTTTTAAAGAAGGAAACGTTCCAGGCCTAAGTTTAGGGTACCTCCCCGGCATTTGCCATTTATGAGGACTGAGGAAGATCTGGAAAAATCCTCAATCAGGGAGGACGATCCTGGCGGTATTGGAACCCAGGCCTCCCACTCACAAGTCCGCGACTTAACGACCTCGGACACCCGTGGCGGTTTCTGCTTAGGAAATTTCCTGTTACCCTTCTTAGTTGTCTTTGGGAAAATGAGTATCTTAATGGATGTTATTCCTCAGTTTATATATGTGAACTTTTAATACACATTTATCTTTTAATGTACCCCATAGATAATACGGAGGATTAGATCAAGTGGTGGAACAGGCCATATGTTGTGACTGGTATTTATATTTCTTGCAATAAGATATTTTATATTTCAATACGGGATCCTGCAATGGAAACTTCAAACTACACAGCCCGTAACTTAATTAAAAAAGTAAATGAAAGTGCAAAATAAATAGTACAAGTCTTTGTTGTTTCCTAAATATATGTTATTATTCTGTGCACCATACGTTTACTTTTTTGATCTGAAAGAGGTTCATCATGGAGTAGATTAGGTTTTACGGAACTGCAGTATCAACAGTTTTACGAATTAGCAATCCATGTAAGTTAAATCTAAGTTCAGTGGAAAACAGAATAAAGTTAGGATCCATTCATCATACAATTGAGTCGAATTTCGTTCACAAAACCTATTTCTGACTGCAAGATTGTAGGTTTAGATTCTTGTACAAGTGTAAATTTTTATGATTTTAAATAATATATTTTAGTAAATCATCCATCCTACAGAAGTGCAGGTAATGCTCGTTTTCTAAGAAAAATGCCCAAGAGATTTTAGGGGACTTCTATAAGCGGTATCCAATGCCATCTGGATTTTCTGTGTGAGCACTGTACGGTGTCTTTCTTGCGTCTTATCTTTAACCCTTTCTGTTTCGCTAAATTTTAACCAAGTTAAAATCCTAGTAAGAGCTGCAACTAGAACACCTAGCAAGGAATAGAATAATTATGCCTACTATATTCCATTTGACTACTAGCAAACTGCGTACACATCACCGACAAATCGCGCGTATATTGTCCGATACTGCACTTCACTGCGTTAGGATATTGTAATATGGTTCCTCTTTAATCGAAGTGTTGGCCAAGCTTACCTCTATTTAGTGTTCCCTTACTTACGTTTCGTAGATAATCCATCTAAACTATTTTTTTTGTTTCACCCTTTTTATTTCTACTGAATCTTATACCGTGATGGAAGGTCTAATTTTCCTGGAAATCGAATTGGGGATATTATGGACAGTACTCGCTTTAGTTTTACGGGCTCATTCAGCTGAATATCATATATCTAATAATTGTTTTTTGTTTCATTTCGCAATATTTTTTCAAGTAATTTCCAGTATATGAATATCTGTTTTGATTGGAAGACTTGATAACGTTTCATATAATTAAAAAAATAAAATATAAAGTGTTTAAAACATTTAGATACCACTTTAATTTTCATAAAGAACCACTGTGCAAATTTATGTCTTTTTGTCGAACCAATTTAAAAAAAAACTTTATAAATGTTAAATATTATTATTATTATTATTATTATTTCATTAAGGAATTTAGAAAATAATCATAATACAGATATTTGAGTATATACATTTATAAATAGATTATATCATCCAATCTTTTACCTTATAATGTATCTTATCTTTAACTACTGATAAGTGAGGGGGGTAAAGGCAGTTTTAAATATTTTATTTTTACAAATGTAGAAGTAGTAACATGCTCTTTATCATGAATTTCTCGCGTTTTCACATTGATACGTTAAAATATATTTCATTGCTACAATATAATTTTTAATTTAGTTACCTAAGTTCCTGTATATCGCTAATGTTACAATATATATGTATAGCGTAACTTTAGAATACTTATAAATAAGAAAAATTAAAGTTTCTATAAAATTGTATAAATTCCTTTAGCAAATTAATTTTCATAAAGAACCACTGTGCAAATTTATGTCTTTTTGTCGAACCAATTTAAAAAAAAACCCTTATAAATGTTAAATATTATTATTATTATTATTATTATTATTATTATTATTTCATTAAGGAATTTAGAAAATAATCATAATACAGATATTTGAGTATATACATTTATGAATAGATTATATCATCCAATCTTTTACCTTATAATGTATTATATCTTTGACTACTGATAAGTGAGGGGGGTAAAGGCAGTTTTAAATATTTTTTTTTACAAATGTAGAAGTAGTAACATGCTCTTTATCATGAATTCCTCGCGTTTTCACATTGATACGTTAAAATATATTTTATTGCTACAATATAATTTTTAATTTAGTTACCTAAGTTCCTGTATATCGCTAATGTTACAATATATATGTATAGCGTAACTTTAGAATACTTATAAATAAGAAAAATTAAAGTTTCTATAAAATTGTATAAATTCCTTTAGCAAAATAATTGCATTGAGTGAAAAAGGTTACTTCATACACTTTCAGCGGAAGAACTACCGCATAGGAAGAATATAATGGAATTAAAGTTTTAGTTCTTAGTTTCATAATGAGTTTAATATTTTGTTGCTCCTTATGTACGTCGATATAGCGCATTATATTTTTCCGTAGGGGGCTACCATGGCAATGTTATAGCCTTCCAAGCATGATTACTGTTGCTTGGATTCAAACAAATGAGCGAAGAGGAGTAGAAGTTCAAAATTATAAACGAAAATGTTAGTGTGTAAAATAAATTTGTATTTTAGGTGTTGCTGGCATCGAATGTGAAAGAACACGCCGGTACTACCATAGGAGGCTTCTAATTGTCATCGAAGTGGAATATTTTGCATCATAGAAATTTAATTGCAGCTCGCTGTAAAACAGTGCGCTTTTACCGCGACTGTTAATTAGTGTGCAAACAGGTAACCGCAAATTAATTTGTTATTTTTTAAAAGGACCTCAGTGCAGCAAGCTACAAATTTTGGCAATTTGAAAAATAAAACATTATTCTTAAATGAATCATTAAATTTAATTATTGGTGCATAAAGTGTGTGGTGAAAAAAGATCTGCACTGGAAGGCTAACATTTCATTTATCTTAATTAAAAATAAATGTGTAAACTATATTAGACTATATACTAAAATATAAGTTTTATATTTTCTATAACAACTAGTATTTAAATCGTTCATGTTTTCTTATTTGAGATCATGCCAGAGTTGTAGATCTCTTTTGCACACGCGTTGTTCAGAGTGCATCACTTTGAGGTGGGTCTCCTCTATATCCCACATCCTTTTGTGTATCAGTGAGGTATCTCAGATCGGTTTTTAAGAATGAATTTAGAAACCATAAAACTTCTCCTTACATAACTTAACCTATGGCATGAAACGTTCTAAAATGCGTTATTTCTCTTATTCAAATTAGTACTAAAAACTCCAACTATTAGAGAAATTACTAAATGTATACGAATTAAAACATTATTTAATAACAATAAAATAACTTTTCTGGGTATAGTTAAACTTTAAAAATAAAATAACACTGATCAATTAGCTATAATAATGAAAAATAATAAAAAAAAATTAAGTTATAAATAGCCACGTGAGACGAGCTTTAATTATAGTTCGCAGGCGATTTAACGATTTGTTTTGTTTATTTTTTGATTTATTTATGGACGATCTTTAACATCTCAGGGCAATAGCGTCCCATTCAATTCAGGGCGTGAAACGGCCGACAAATTTTGCTCAGAGGCCTCTTCTTTCAGGCTTGAGGTTCTTTTTCGTGCCGTAAATGTACGACACGGGACCCACGGCTTTACTTTACTTCCCTTCCGAGGGAAGCCATACTTAGGAATTTTACGCTCCGAAAAAATCCATCGATCTTGGCCGGGTTTGAACCTGCGATCTTGGGTTTAGGAGGCAAGTGATTTAACGATGAGAACACCCAAACTATGGAGAAATACTACAATGAAAGACCTGCAGCTGGAGGGGTAGCTATTGCGGAATTTTGACTGACTGCCTATCACACCACCTGCACCTCGTCGGAGACCGGATTTTTTTATTGAGCAGTGTTTAACGCCCGTTATTACTGCTGAGGCATTACAGGCGCAGGTATTGATGATACATGAAATGATAAATTGGGAAATGTTTTTTTTTAATGAAAGGAAGCATTCCAGGCCCAAGTTTAGGGGCATCTCCCTGACATTTGCCATTTTTGAGGACGGAGGAGAACCTGGAAAAATTTCATTCAAGGAAGACGGTCCGGGCGGGAATCGAACCGCAGAACTTCTGCTCACGAGTCCCCATATTAACGACCTCGTCCACCACTGCTGGTTCCTACTGCCTCCAGTGTAATCTTTAAGTGAAAATGAATGGACATTACTGCAAGTGTATCCCTGAAGTGTAGCAACGTTATTGACCGATATTGGTAAACGAGAGACTTGTTGGAGCAATTATATATTATCAAATGAATGAATAGTATTTAATACCCGTTTTTGCTACAGAGGCACCACAGGCAATGGATACCGAAGATACATGAGATGAAATGATAAATTGGGAAAGGATTTTATTTTTGAGGAAGGAATCGTTCCCGGTCTAAGTTTAGGGTACCTCCCCGGCATTTGCCATTTATGAGGAATGAGGAAAACCTGGAAAAAACCTCAGCCAGGGAGGACGGTCCTGGCGGTATTCGAACCCGGATCTCCCGCTCACGAGTGCGTGTCTTAACGACCTCGGCCACCCGTGGCGGTTATATATATTAACAAGAACCTAAGCCACCAGACAATAAAAATCTCTTCTTTTCCTTTCTGGGTATGTACATTTTTGGGTAACTTTATATGAACTAACCACAGATGTTGTTAAGTAAAACCTTCTCTAAGTTTTGGGCCACCTTCGATGTCTTTGTTTTATAGAATCAAATTAAAACTACACGAATGTGCTAAGAAATAAGAGGATAGCTTGTCCTTTGATATAATAGAATGTTGCTTTCCATGAATAAAATTTTATTGCAATACCTAGGCCACCAAACCATGACTTGTCTTTAGTATGAACTATAGAATATTGTATTTTCCTGGGTATACCGATGACACAGTTATTCCACGTCCCGAGTGCGTAATATCGTTCATGTTTCTAGACCGAATTGTCAGTACAGAAGGGAAGGAATGGTCCCTGATGGGAATTCTATGGGCATTTTTCTCAAACATGTTCATATTGAATATAACAAGCCAAAATCTTCAAACTTGTTTTTATTCCTGGAGTATTTGTAAGAAAGAAGATGACACAATTTAGAGTCAGTCCTGGTGATCCAATGGTAAATATGCTTGCCTCTTAAACTCAAAGTGGCGGGTTCCAGCCCGGCTAGAGTCGATGGATTATTAGGACATAAAACTTGTAAGTATTGCTTCCTTCGAAAAGGAAGCAAAGCTGTTGGTCCCGAATCATAGATTTACGAGACGTAAAGAAACCTCAAGCCTGAAAGAAGAGGTCTCTGAACAAAATTAGCGGCCGTTTCAAGCTGTAATTGAATAGGACACTAATGCCCAGAGATATGAAATAGTGTTCTTAAATAAAATAATAATAATAATAACAACAATGATATTAATAACATTAATAACAATAATAATAATAAGTACAGATGGAACAATGCTTCAGAAACAAGATACAGTACGTGACGGCAGAGAGTGGAAGAGTTTGTGACTGAAATGTATTATTATCATTTACCTCAGAACTCTAAGCAAAGTTCCGCCATGGGCGGCCGAGGTCGTTAAGACGCGGACTCGTGAGCGGGAGGTATGGGGTTCGAATCCCGCCAGGACCGTCCTTTCTGACTGAGGTTATATCCAGGTTTTCCTCAGTCTTCATAACTGGCAATTGCCGGGGAAGTACCCTAAACTTAGGTGTGGAACGTTTCCTTCCTTAATTAAAAAAAATCCTTTCCCAATATATCATTTCATGTATCACCAGTGTTCACCGCCTGTGGTGCCTCAGTAGTAAAAACGGGCGTTAAACGCCATTCAAAAAATTCTAAGTAAAGTCCAGGGTCAGCTACAATGCATGGTAAATGCTAAGCCAACATTCATGGTAGAAAGTGTTTCATCAGCAATAATAAGGCAGAAAAAATTAATTTGATAAATAGCATCACCACTTTTTAGCTTACTCTTCATGATATACACGAATTTATCTTTGTATAATTCGTGCAGAACTGAAGAACCGAAATTTGTAGAAAGATGGCTTTAATTATACAATTACCTAAAGTATGTATACACATATGCCTGGAGATTAAAGGTGCTATATCTAGAGATGACCGATATGCAATGTTTGCACTCTTAAGATTCCGAACTTGAATCGACTTAATGTCTTTCTTCAACAAAGAACTCATTTCTAGAAAAAGGTTACCGGCCTTTGATTTTATCTTATAGCTATTACTTACCGGCGTAATTCAGTGGAATTTGGCACTGACATATCTTTGTGATTAAAAAAAAAAAAAAAAAAAACATAGCTACGGAAGGCGCTACTTTCGTATGTATGTATTCCCATGGAACTACATTGGCGTTCACCATTCCGGTTGTATTGTAACGCATCAGATGTTCTGCAGTTACGCGGTCAACAGTAATTGTTTACATTCAGTACACTATCAACCGGCACAGTGGAACAGAGCTTGTTTATTGTCCACTATTACTGAAAAACTGCATTATTTCCCAATTTGAGATTCTAAAACAATCGAGAAAATCCTGCATATCTAGTGAAGAAACTGTAAAACACGGGATGTTGGAAGTTTACAAACTAGAACGTCCGAAAACCTGCAATCAATAACCGCAGAAGTTCTTGTCTAAACTATCGCAGTAGATACGAGTATGTCAACAAGCCCATAGCAACAAATTTCAAAATTTTAAAGCTCTATGCATATCGTTCAGTGCGGAAATTGAAATCTCACGACATACATAAGAAACTCAGTTACTGTCATTGTTCCCGGCAATTTATCAATGCACATATGGACCTCTGATGAGGCGTGATCCACCTTAGTGGAACGTCAGTTTCCAGAATGCATATATTTGGGCTAATGAAAATTCTAGCACTGCACATGGGACACCTTGTTCAACATGAAACAAATTGAATGTGATGTGCTCTATTGCACCGCCTTCCCAGCACAGTGGCCCACTTTCAAGCTTCCATAAGTTTATGAACCAGTTTGACGACGAGAAACTCCTTACTACTGAACTTTCGTAACTAAAGCAGCTTTATCTTCCTTCACCGGATTTCACCCTATGGGAAAACATGAAAGGGAAAGTATATCGCATTAAGTCACGAGCTGTGGTAAAACTGCAGGACAGTATTTGTCGGAGAACTGGCGAATATTTTTGGTGACAAATAGAGGCATATACAGGCATACCTTAATTTAATGTAATGATAACACTATTCACCATGAGATCTTTCTGCTTCTCATACACCAATACATATTTGTGTCTAATGTCAAATAGCGACCGAGAGCGAGTGAAACAAATGGTGCAATCCTTCCAGTTAAAATTCTCTTAGCTATCTCCAGTAAAGAAAACATACTGAATTCAAAGAATAATTCCTTAACTAGTGAATTAGTTTTATAACAATAAATCTATTTAATGGAGCGTTTAATGAATGAGCATACAAGAAGCACCTGTTTATCTGATATTGATTACTTCGCACAAACCTCACCTTAATGATAACAGCGTAAACTTTCATCTGCCGAGTGTTAGTTTAACATACAGTCACGATTTTCAAGCTCATTGCAACAGGAAGCGTTATTTCCATTACAAACTAGAATTTTTGGAATCCCCCTCCTTTTGTTTTATGGCCAAAATAATGCCATAAATATAGTAACCGCTTGTATGTGTCGTTGCGGGCCGGTGTGGACATAAAAGCGCTTCGCTTTATTTTTGTTCTAACCATTCTTTTGTCATGATTGACCTTAATTGGCAATAAATGTTTCAATGATCCAGAAAAATTATGTCTATCCATTTTTTTGTGTTTTGCACTTGTATATTACGTTTCGAAATGGCGATAATCGCGCCGAATAATGGAGATTTGTTCATTGCGGCTTTTTGCTTTGTGTTAAATCATAGTTATTTTTTATGTAGTTTATAGATTTTAACATCGTTATTTTGGGGTTATTGCTTCGCACGAACCGTTTATAATTCAGTAATGTGCGTTGCGTTATTCGCATGTTTTCGTCCATGAATAAAAATGTACAGCACTAATATATGATAAAGTGAAAAAGAGTAATGATTCAATTTGAACTCAGTACTGTATGGACAAAGGCGAAATGTAAGCTCTGAATGCTTGCAATTTACTTAATTTACTGTATCAAACATGTTAATGGGTGCATTTTGCGTCATAAAAAGAGTTGGAGTCCATTCTCACTGCTTGCTATTATTTTCCTGTGCTAGTTTTTCCTCTTTCATAACGCTTTGTGATTGATTTTACAAATCCAGTTCATTAAGTGCTACTTTTTTATTTTAATAATTGTCCAATCTTCCCAGACTTAATGTTGCGGTGACACACAATTTAACCATAAAATAAAATTACGGTTGTGCAAGTACATAAATTCACAAATGGAACGAGCAAATTTATTGCCGAGGAAGAAAATAATGTTCTATGTCAATATCCAGAAAAGCGGATTATTAATATATTAATATATATATATATATATATATATTAATATATTAATGAACACAGGGCCCTTTGTGCGTAAAATATTACATACATTTGGTTTGTAAATAAGAGATTATATCCAACAAGGTTTCGGTATAGCTCTCTTAGTACTGATAGGCTTTTGAAGGTTTTTTTTTAAACCCAAAGTTTTACTCATTTTTAAACATGAATTCAATTCTTTAATGTTTAACAAAATATGCTTCGTATAACTAACTGTTCTAGGCGATAGCAAAACTGATTGTGGAACAAATAAGTTTGCAGTTTGTCTACGCTTAGAGCTACAGTTATTTGTGTTAAGAACCGACAGAGTGTGGCTGTATACTGGCATCATCAAGGCTATATATTGCATGTGCAGGTAGCAGCTTGCAGTAAGTTTGATGAATGCTTTGTCAGGGAGTGTTATTCGGTGCTTCCATTATGTATAAATTGCGTGTTAATAGTTCTTCATTACATAAATAAACTCTAAAATAATTTTTATATACATACATTCGTAATAAGGGATTCTTATGGAAAAGTCGTAAGATGGCTCTCAAGAAAATATCAGAAAAAATGTTCGCCAACTTGTTAAAAAGTTAACGAGAAACAGGATCTATCAATGGCACGAAACGTGCTCCGCACCACTGTGTTCTTACGGAAGAAAAGTTAGACGAAACACAGGAATTTGTTACGTAGATGCTGCCGAATTATTTCCGCTTGAGGATATAATTTTCAACACAGGTTACTGCTTATTATTATCATCAGATTTTTATATTGTTTTAATTTATGGTTTCAGTAAAAATGTAAATACTGAAATAAAAACGCCCACTTTATGCGCGGTGACGCTTATCTTCCTTCTTCCGGTTTTAGCGGCCGAATCTCTCAAAGTAAGTAATGGCGTTCAGGCGACCCGCAACTCAAAGAACCTTGCTGTGGTAGCACCGTTTTAATGTAAGAGGAGAATTAGAACAAACAGTTCACTTTCATACGCTTTAGACACATGTACTGTCATGAAGACGAAATTAAAGATATTATGAATTATTCGTTATTTTAAAATTTCTTTGAATAATTTCTAGTCTGATTGATATAAAAAGTTAAAATTTTAAACAAAGTTACATGAAATTAATTTATTTTTAATTACTTTTAAAATGCATATATTTTATGGTTATATTTTATTGTAATCTATTTTATTTTTTCTATAACATTTAAGTTTTACAACAACATGCCTTGTAACAAAAGTAGTTGATTGCGTTTTTCAGACTGTAACAGACAAATTTTAACCATTGATATGGTGACGATGTGAAAACTCAAACAGCTCTATATAATGCAGTTTTCATTTAAATTACCCACATTTTAACTAATTAAATGTAAACTGTTTGTCGTGAGCTCCAAACTTATATTTTTATTAAAAATTATGAAACGAATATTGTTGTTATAACGCTAAAACAATAGACTACAATGAAATATAACATATTAAATAATTATATTATAGCTAAAATAGTTAGTATTGAATCATTTATAATAATATTAGGTACTCGTAGGCAGCTTTATTTAAAGCAGGGAATTTCATCGTGCAGAGAAGCTTAATTAAAAAATTATTTCAAAATCTGATGACAACGTAATATTTTCGTATAGAGCACATACAGGCACACACACACCATCACCGGTGGACGAGGTCGTTAAGGCGTGGACTCGTGAGCGGGAGGCCTGGGGTTCGAATCACGTCAGGACCGTCCTCCCTGACTGAGGATTTTTCCTGGTTTTCCTCAGTCCTCATAAATGGCAAATGCCGGGGAGCGTTTCCTTCCTTAAAAAAATCATTTCCCAATATATCATTTAATCTCATGTGTCATCAGTGTCCACCGTCTCTGTTGCCTCAGTAGTAAAAACGGGCGTTAAACACTAATCAAAAAAAAAAAAAAAAAAAACCACACACACACACATGGCATACATACATCTTCAAATGACACCGCTGTATCTTACATAGCTAATTTGCTTTTCAATTGTCGGGCGAAGCAAAGAAGTGTTATTTTCTGTATTATTATTATTATTATTATTATTATTTTTATTATTATTATTATAATTATAATTATTATTATTATTATTATTATTATCATTATTATTATTATTATTATTATTATTATTATTATTATTATTATTATTTTATTTGGGGGGAGAGAAAACCTTCTGAATCTACAACAAAATTAATTTCAGTAGGAAAATTGTTAGGTCATAGATAAATACATAAATAAGTAGAAAGATTTAAAAGCAGAAGTAAAAGCGTCGGTTATGAGCAGTGTTTAACACCCGTATTTACTAGTCAGGCATCATCGACAAGGGCACTGGTGATATAGGAGAAGACATAATAAATTGTGAAAATACTTTTTTTGAGGAAGGAAGCATTTCCAGCCAAAGTTTAGTATATCTTCCTCGCGTTTGTCATTGTTGAGGACTGATGAAAATCTAGAAAAAATATGCCAATAAACATGGTCCTGGCAAGAATCGAACCCCAGACCTTTCGTTCAGAAATCCCTGTTTTAAAGACCTCGGCCACTCTTGTGTGATGAGCACCGAAGTTTTCGTTGCGACTATGACAGGGAAGCAGCAGATCGAGCAGGGTATCCATAACTATTGGCGAGTCACTAAAAAGGTTCAGATGGGTCCCAATGCAGGTATCCGGTGATCTCAAGGATGCTCGACAAACAATTTCATCTGACGAGGAATGTAACATTCTCCAGGGAACGAGTCCTGAATGCGCCATTATGAAGCAGAGAGTTAAAGACAATCCATGTAGTGGAAGTAATATCGCCTCCACCGGCAGGGTAATGTAGAAGACCTTTTGCGATCTCAAAAACTCCATTACTCCTATCCTTTTTATTAAAAGGGTTTCACTGTGACTAGCGACATGGTAAACAAGTCGAAGTCCATGGTACGGGGCTGCTGCTTCTTAACAACGCCGCGCCCATACGGCTACTCATACATGGATGCACCATCATCATTTACAGCTATGGATTAGGTTTTAAAATCTGTTTTCACTTTATTTATATTTTTTCTGGGTCTGCCAACATCTCTATCTATGGGTTGTTAAGAAATTGTTTATTTAGGATATCAGCTTTGGTCCATTCTATTAACAATGTCGTTTCATTTTTTGTAAGTATGACTTTTTTTCTAGTACTGAAAAATATATTGACATTCTGTCTTATAACTTAATTTGGAATTCTATCCTCTATTGTACAATTTTTTACTGAACGAATATATCTCATTTCATCACTACGACCTTCTTTTCATCAGATTTGTTTTTGTTATCCGGGATTCATAACCATAAAGAAAAGTGGTGACTTTGTAGAATTTTAATTGCTTCTTTACTCGTTTCTTATTGTTCTTTTTATTGTTCCACATCTTTGGTTTAATTTATAAAGTTCATTATTTATATCTAAATTTTTGTGAAATCAGATGCTATAGTCTAGATAGTTGAAACCATTTACCTGCTTTATTATAGTATTGTTTATAACAATTTTGACCTTATTTTTCTTTTCCCTTGAAATGCCATTACCCTAGCTTTTTTCAGCTGAAATTTTGAAGGTATATTTTGCGCAGCTCTGATTGAATTTAATACTTTTCAATTACAATTCATCTTTGATTTTTGGATGCATGAAATTATATAAAATTATAGTCCGAATTTAGCGTACATGTTTAGACCTTTGGAAGAACATTGGCGGGGAAAAAGTTTGCCAAATATAAGGTAATGGAGACATATAAATTGGTTAAAAACCACAACAATTATTTTTTTTGAGAGCACCAGTATGTTTGTGCACAGATGAACCACGTGTATAAAACATGAATAGTGTGGAAAATAGGCACAAAAACGTTTTTTTACAGAATTTCTTCGATTTAATGATTTTCCCTGATAATGTTGTTTTGCTTATACTTTTTTTTTTTTGAGTAGTGTTTAACGCCCGTTTTTACTACTGAGGCACCACAGGCGGTGGACACTGGTGATACATGAAATGAAATGATAAATTGGGAAAGGATATTTTTTTTTTTTTTTTTTTTTTAAGGAAGGAAGCGTTCCAGGCCTAAGTTTAGGTACCTCCCCGGCATTTGCCAGTTATGAAGACTGAGGAAAACCTGGAAAAAACCCCAGTCAGGGAGGACGGTCCTGGCGGGATTCGAACCGCAGACCTCCCGCTCACGAGTCCGTGCCTTAACGACCTCGGCCACCCGTGGCGGTTGCTTGCTTATACTTGGAATCCATAAATAAATCTCTAAACGCACAAACAATTGCAACAAACAATTGCAGCTGTATCAAGGTTTTCTGCAGTTAATCTATTTAGTTTTATAAGAAGTCAGAGCTACTATGTACTTGTACTGTTTTAGTCAAAAATGAAGAAGGTGACTTTACAACGACCACCAACATATATGATGCTCTTAAGACCACTAAAAACATGTAAATTAAAAGCCAAGGTCATGGTAAATATTGATGAGAGAATAACCATATTTAATTATGTATATTGCCGTTAAAAGAATGAAGGTTAATTTAATTACTATACCGAATTTAAGCTCTAGGGAAAATTTGTTTTTATTTTTCACTATCAGTGCTATATTTTAAATGACATTACACTAATGACATTTAATCCATAACTAAAAGTGACAGTTTTTATACTATGCAAGCATCCAACCAGCAGAATTCCTAAAACTACCGACGTGGATAACTTAAGATGACATTTCTATCCGAGGGGAATGATTCTGAGAACAATCTCTATAATACATTTTCAAAGATATTCAATTATTTAGTAGTTTTTTATTTTTGAGCTGAATATTATAAAAACCTGATATAACCAAAATTCTATAGAAGAACAAGTAGATTTGTTTTATTTACAGACACTCTTTAACATCTCAGATCATCAGCGTCCCATTCAATACCCGTGAAATGGCCGGTAAATTTTGCTCAGAGACCTCTTCTTTCAGGCTTGAGGTTCTTTTTCGTGCCGTAAATCTACGACACGGGACCCACGCCTTTACTCCCGTTCCGAAGGAAGCCACACCTAGGATTTTTACGCCCGAACAAATCCATCGACCCTGGCCGGAATTGAACCCACGATCTTGGGGTTAGGAGGTTACCACTAGACCACCAGGACCGACTAGAAGAACAAGGAGATGAAGAAGAATATGGACTAGGAATAAATATGATTACATTAGAAGAAATAAAATAGAAAAAAAAAACAGGAATAGAAACAAAACTGGTAAGGATAACATAAAAATGAAATTGCTAGAATATGAAGGTATAGTTCAAATGGAGCTTCTACGTTTTATAAATGTTTGTTGGAAGTAGTCTAAATAATCGGCCAGCAGATTTATCTTTAGGAAAGAAAATCACAAGAGCTGCAACAGCTGTTTTAGAGAGATAAAACTTTTAAATGCAGGATATAAATTATATTAAACATTTTATTTGGAAGTTAGACGGTTATGTGAATTTACTTGCTAACACAGGGAAAAATACATTATACTCGTGCATAAAAATAGCGATTATAATATTACAGTAACTATAACTACACAAGTAAGTTGTATAACTATTATGAAATTGGAGTGCAGTTTTATATTTTTAAAGAAAGGAAAATGTTGTGCAATTTGTTTATATGCTATTTATATTAAGAACAAGTATTTTATACGTCAGTAAACAACATAAGTTTCAGAAGAATTCCTAAAAACTATTGTAATTTAAATATTTACATGTTACAAATCTGTAGGTTAACAAAATGATGTATAAAATTGAAGAATATTACAAAACATTTAACAAAGAAATACCTAACAATGAAAACGTAAAACTATTTTACCAATAACAATATTAAGTATAGTACATATCTATGAATACTAAAATGCATTTCTCATTTATCAAGGTAGTAAATTTTGAGTAGATTCTATCCTTCAAGAAAATTCCGCAATCCTAATTATATTCATGTTACTTTGCTCTTATCTATTTTATCACTAGTGCTTGTTTTGTGAGGAATTTAGTGTTGCGCATAGTTCTTAACATGAGTGATTCAGAAGAGGATATAGTAATATTCACGGTGACAATAACTTATCTAAATTTTTAGACCTGATGTACCGGGCTAAATGTTTGGTAACGTTTCATCTTCTGGGAACTAGAACCAAAAAAGTTTTAGCCTTTAAAAATGAGGAAAAAATATGAAAATGGGCTTGAGATTTCTATCACGGAATCACTGTTTAATATCCTTTAATATATTTTTAAAAAACTAAGCCCTAAATTACCGCGTTACAAGAGCTGCAATGTTTTTAAGGCATTTAAAAACAATACTATAATGCTGGTAGATTTTTACTGGAAATACTTTGCTGTGCATTCTGCAGTCATTGCAACTCTAAGTTGTAAAATTAATTTATGAATAACCTAAACAATACAAAATATCAAAACATACATACTTCATGTTTAATAAAATGCTTTAAATATGTATAATTAGATGATATAATTATGAAATTATCGGACATTGTAGATTGTCCTACTAACATAATTTCTTTATTCTTGTTCTCTTTCCGTACTCGAGGTTCTCTTTCTGGAACAAACAACCTGATTTTCCTTCTGTTCTTGATAACTTTCATAATCGTCATCGTAAAGATACTTTGATATATTTTGGAGGATAAAATAACCTAAGGTATGTTTTCTGTAAGTAAACATAAGACATTTGCAAGAATGTTTCAACTGATCAAAGAATCTTTCAATGACCACACCTTTTCTTGTTATATAAGTTCTCTGTTCTGGCGTAAAGGAATTTCTAAAAGGGACATAAACTAAGAATTGCCAGTTCCATTTATACATCTAATATCTTTATTCTGCCATTTAAATAATGATTCTGTTCCAAAAGAATTGCGCCAGAAAAATGTTCTATATTTGTGATTAAAAAAAACGCATGGTGTGCAGTTAGCATATATTTGTCACTAATTACCAATTTTAGTTTGCGAAGAAGATAGTTTCTTGTTGTATATATATGTTGGATTCATCCTCTATCCTGAACACCATATGTTGGACTTCTAGCATGGTACCAATCACAATGCTACATTTAAAATGTCCAGATTACTATGTATTTTGAGCACTGCTCTTTTCTGCATGTTGGACCCTTATGATATGTAAATTGAACCTTACCTACAACTCTGCTTCCTGTTTGAGACTGAATTTTATTGAAATTGATACTTTATACAAAGGACAATTAACAGGGTCATAAGTCACCACTCTCAAGAAGAGATTGCGAGCTATGCTTTGTCTGCATTTTGTTTCTCAGACCATACGATATACTGGTACAAAAATTGTGGTTGATTTGTTTTATTTGTGGACGCTCTTTAATATCGAAGCTCAATAGCGTCCCATACAAAGTGAAACGATTGATAAATTTTTCTCAGAGACCTCTTCTTTCAGGCTTACGTGCCGTAAATCTACGAACATGGAATCCATAGCTTTACTTCCTTTCCGAAGGAAGCCATGCAATTTTTACGCCCATCCATTGACCCTAGCCGGGGGTAAAAAAATAGAATTAAACATTGAAAAGAAGAAATAATTTAATGAACATTGTGAGCTGTGGGGAAATTTCAGAGGAGTTTGGGATTTATAAATCAACTATCACGAAAATAAATGCCAACCAAACTTAACTTTTAAATTCATGGGAACAAAAACGCAGCGTAGAAATTGCGAAAGAGTTACGGAAGAACTAAACGATAATGCATTGGACTTTTTTTTCTTCGGAGCAATAATATGGCAGTCAGTGAACAGCTTTTGCAAGAAAGAGGGCGAGGGGGGCGGGGCGGAGGCTGCTGAACATAAACACGTTTTGAGCCAGCAATGTCTAACTTGAACAATCGTTAGGGTGGACACTTCTTAATGAACTTAGGTGTCTAGGTTAGAGGTTTTATTGCATGTAATTTGATTAGTGTGTATGATACCAACTGCTTCGGAAAGATGACAAGATATCACTGCATGCAGTATGGATCGTTTTAACTGTGGTTTATTCTTTCAAATCTTTTCTTAATTTTCTGTAAAATAAACCGTGGGGCTTAACATAAGCAAGTCATTCTTGATGGGACCTTCTTTTGTTCTGCTGTTCCAAATGTACTTTTAAGAAGACTTTCTTAAGCCAGGGCTTGAAAGTCTATGTTTATACAGTTGAGAGAGGTTGGAGTAGAACTTTGTGTCGAGGCTTAGTAAATCTAAGTTGCGAAGCTTTGGGGTCCTTAGAGTTGCAGCATTTCTCTCAGTAATTCCACACTTTGTAGAAACAGAGTTCTTTACTTGTGAGCAAACATTGCCTCAGGAAGGTATAACTGGCGTTTGTTGCATCTTCCAAGCAACTCGTCCCTCTCTTATATTTAATTAGTACTGACATGACTGTTCCATCCATATATGTCTGCTATTGCATTCTCACGCGGCGATTTCATTTCTTCAAATTTTCTTCTCCTCCTAGCTGTACTCATAGACATAAATCCACCATATTTATTACAATTTACAATAATTGATCAATTTTATGTAATGTTCTCGGACTTTCCTACATTGTGTAGCTTAGTTGATGTTTCCTATTCATGGTGTACAGTGCACAGTGAGGCTATTTGAACGGGAGGGCAGCAGAGCTGTGTACGGGGTGAAGTCAGTCACCAAAGCAGTATAATGCATGTGAAGGTAGTATCTTGTAGTTAGCAAGTGGTTGCGCATTCGTGTGACATTCGATGCTTTCATTATGTGCAATTTGCATGCAATTGTTTTTCGTTATACCATTACATAATTAGTAGTCTTGAAGAATGGATTTTTATATTTAGCACACATGTAAAAACGGAATCTCGTAGAGAAGTACAAGAAAGTATCGTAGCAATCGTGTTTCAGGTAGTGTTATTTCCTATGCAGGGTCACACTTTTAAACATATCTTATAATAAAAGTTAATGCTTATTATTATTATTATTATTATTATTATTATTATTATATTCATTATCACTTTTAAATACTGTATTAGTTAATTTTTTTAGTAAAAATATAAATACTAAAATAAAAATATTATTAACTTACAAGACTCCTCTTTTCGTATTGCGGCAGTTGCACTTTAACTCAAATGACCTCACTGTATACGATTTAATTCCTCACGAAGCATGCAAACTTTCTGTATAAAAATATCTTGTGATCTAGCGGTAATTAATTTGTACAGGTTAATGAGACATTATTTTCCCCCCTCCGTTCATAGTTTTGCTAAAATGAATTGAAGAGTTTTCTTATTTTCTTATAGGTTTCTTTTTCTGTTTAAAACAAATGATACAAATATCCATGGATTGCAATCTGTAAACGTACAGGATCTTTAACTTGTATTCCAGTAAAACTCTTAAATGCAGCTAATAGTTGCCTGTTTGTATTTTTTCTGAACCTTAGAATCACTCTGTCTCCGGTCTCATTCGTACGTGTCATTTCAACCATCATTACACGGTGTCTAAAGAATACCACACAATTTGTATTGTCCTCTTATATTTTTGTTATTTTAAAAGACCTTCATGGTTTTTAGTCTTGTCATCGAGACTGTAGTTTAAGTATGACGAACTTTTGGACTGAAGAATGCACATTTTGCATCCTTTTCAGTGTTTTATTATTATTATTATTATTATTATTACTATTATTATTATTATTATTATTTTGAGCTCTTGCTAATTGGTCAAAAGCACATATATGTATAAAACGAAATATTCCTATCTTGGAAATTGAAGTAAGGTAAAAGTGTCTTTCATGTAAACTCAAACTCATAACATTATGGAACTCATCTTTTTGCTTATTACTACATCATACAACACACTACAGTCTCTTGCTTACACAAATGTTTTAGAGGATCATTATTGTCGCATCACTCCCATGGGAAGATCATACATTTAAAATACAAAGAAAGCAACAGATGACAGATGTTCATTCTTAAACAGAATCATCGATGATTGAAATAACTTGCTTGCAGCAGTCTTTGAAGACTATCCCCTAAATTTAAAATAAACTTAGATAAGTATCATAGTTCATGGATTACTTTTTGCATTTGACATGTATTTTATTTAGTTAAAATATAATTATATAGAATAAGTATATTTAATTGAGTTTACGCGTATTTAATTAGTTTTATATGATTTAATTAGACTGATATGCACTTAATGAAGTTGATCTGTATTTAATTAGATTTAAATGTATTTAATTATGTTGCATTAATTAATTATGTTGAAATATATTAAATTCCGCTAAACGTATTTACTTAGATTGACATGAATTTTACTTTGCTATGTATTTAATTAGGTTGACAGGTATAAATTAGGTTTACAAGCAGTCATTTAGGTTGATATGTTTTTAAGTATATTGAAGTGCACTTGATTTGGTTAAAGTGTATTTACTCGTAATTAGATTGAATTGTGTTCAATCAGGTGGACATATTTTATATATTTAATCAGGTCTACTGCCACCTTGTATGACCCCAATTGTAGAGTGAATAAATACATACATACATACATACATACATACATACATACATACATACATACATACATACATACATACATACATACATACATACATACATACATACATACATACATACATACATACATACATACATACATACATACATACATACATACATACATACATACATACATACATACATACATACATACATACATACATACATACATACATACATACATACATACATACATACATACATACATACATACATACATACATACATACATACATACATACATACATACATACATACATACATACATACATACATACATACATACATACATACATACATACATACATACATACATACATACATACATACATACATACATACATACATACATACATACATACATACATACATACATACATACATACATACATACATACATACATACATACATACATACATACATACATACATACATACATACATACATACATACATACATACATACATACATACATACATACATACATACATACATACATACATACATACATACATACATACATACATACATACATACATACATACATACATACATACATACATACATACATACATACATACATACATACATACATACATACATACATACATACATACATACATACATACATACATACATACATACATACATACATACATACATACATACATACATACATACATACATACATACATACATACATACATACATACATACATACATACATACATACATACATACATACATACATACATACATACATACATACATACATACATGGTGGGCATGAGATAATCAAGCAGAGTATTGGAACTTCGTACATCTTAGTAGTTGTTTTCTGCTGTAGAAATCCTGGAGGAAATGTTTCCCATGTTTATCAGAAAGCTAAGTGCAAGCTTGAGAATATAATTTTCAACAACGCATTACACGACGACCAACAAAAAGTAGTCGTTGAAAGTTGTGTGTGCGTGGATCCCAGCACTACTCTATGGATGCCAAACTTGTCTCTCACATTTAAAGATTAAAGAATGCTACAAGTTTGCTAGATGAAAGTGCAGAGGAGACTTTTCGTACTCATGAAAGACTAGAGTAAGAAATGTTGATGCCAGGAAGCAGATCAGCACAAGAGAAGGCACTCAGATTGCAGAAAATGGCCATGGGGGTGCCACGCAGCAAGGACAGACGCATTCAGATGGACCTATGCAGCAATGATGTGGTAAATTTACTGGTCGAAGCAACTGGCATGTAGTGATCACCTGGAGATAAAAGTGAACGGCAAAGACTAGGGAAGACACTAAAAGACTCCTAACAATAGTTCAGGTCTGTAAAGGTTGCTGTGTGAATAATTGTTTAATTTAGTCTTAGTTCTTGACATATAGTGTATGACTTTGAAAGTTCCACGAACAACTCACTAGCTCACCTAATGCTCACTCTGGGGCCGCTGCCCTTATGGGACTCTGCAGGCATATTTATTTATTTAATAATTATATTTCATAACTTTGTTTGGTCAGAAAATAATGGTATCTTCCTCCATATTGATTTTATACTACACTAAGACTAGTTTTTAATAATTACCAGCTTTTCAATTTAAGAGTATTGCACTATTAATCTTATAAATGCTCTGATGCTTTTATGTAGACGTCTCTTACAGCCGTATAAAGTGCATGCGTCTTCGTATTTTTTAAAACTATATCTAGCAGAGTAGCGCGTGTTGTTTTGTTTTCTTTTTTTATGCACTTAAACTGTTTCATTAAAGCTCTAAGTTTTATATATAGCATTGTAATAAGATTGATAACTAGCATAGAGCGGAATGTGTTGACCAAACTACTGTCTCCGGATTTTTTAGCCAAATCTTTCAGTACTTTTTCAATCATACCTGCTGTATTCTGGAACAATCTATTCTGTGCTGATTGTTGAATATTCTTCCCATATTTATTTAATAAGGTTTTATATTTAATATGTTTATTAAATTACATTTCATATCTCAACTATATAGATATGATTTTAAAACACAATCTAATTAACATGGAATGTAATACAGTTCTATGTGTGAAATAAGTATTGTTAAAATTAAGAACCATGGTTATTGGCTATTTCTATGGTTATGAAATGTAGATTGCAAAATTTTATGCTTTCGCCTAATAAACTGCTTTGTAATTAGAAACCATTGCTCAAAAACTTCAAAAGTATCTTTTTAATTTAATTTTAAATTAGTACTGTATCGTACTTCGGCTTCAGAAATGATATGAAAAATCTGCGCTTTTCAGAAGCGACACCAGTAATTTCTATCATTTAAAACTGTGTACACAAAGAGAACATTTTTAGTAATGGTGTTGAATTTGGCTGTATGGATATAGAAATAAATCAGCATTTTCAGGTTTTATAAAATATTCATTGAGACAAAATGTTCACCCATGTTTTTAGAAACAAGTTCGTACTCTGGGAGCAAGCGTTCAATCAGAAAAGGAAAAGCAGGAATAAAAAAGGAATTTAGCCGGAAATAAAGATTTTTAATATCGTGCAGTCGTTTAATGAACCACTTAATTTATTTTCAATAAAATTGTATTACAAAGGGTGCCAAAATGTATGCACACTTCAAGCAAAGAAAAAACTGTGTTAACATAACAAAACCGAATTCAAACAACAGAAAATGATGAGCACTAAGCATATTAGAATTTTACAGTTAATAGTTACAACATTTGCTCAAAATGCCCACCATTCGGCATCGATACACTTCTGAATATGCAGGCCTCATTCTCTTGCACCATGTTCCGAAACCAACCACAGTTCTGCATTCTGCGATCAAGATCATCTTCATTTAATCCATGCTAAAGTCTTGGGATGAAAACTTTCAACTTTGCTGTTTTAAATAATACCACTTATGCTGGTTCTGTTAATCCCAGTCTCACGTGCACATTGCTTTGTAGATTTCTGCAGTGAGTGCTCAAAACGTTCCAAAACCATAGGAGGACGCGGCGGGGCTTTTTGCTGTATGAGGTCTGCTAGATCATCCCTTGTGAACATCGAATACAATACCATGAGTCTCAAATTTGTCTCGAATGAGTTCAATTGTTACTCACGTTGGTGGTTCTTTTCTGTGAACACGTCTCCATTGCCTTTGAACCTCAATAGGATTCTCAATTTTCCAATAGCACTTCAAAATTGCTTTCCGCTGTTCAAACGATAATCTTGGCTCCATTTTGTTGTAGCAATGCTAGTATAACGTAATGTGAGACACATCTGTTTACAGAATATTTATTATACGATAATCTTGGCTTTATTTGTTCATTGTTGATTTACCTGTCACAAAGCAACGCTATCATAATGTATGTGAGTCACATTTATTTACAGAACATCATACTACAAATTATTGTTGTTTTTCGGTCCAACTTTGAAATATATTAAATAGATATCTACTGTGAATGTGTGTATACATTTTGGCATCCTCTGTGTATATTAATTGTCTTTGCTTTTTCTGTGCCTGTCACAGTATATATTTTAAATCTATATTCCTAGCTTTCTTGGAGACATATATTTGGTTACATATTGATACAAAAAATAAAATTGAACACGTGTTTTACTTCTCTATGATAAATATGATCAAAATGGAAAATGGATTAAAAACTTATTGATGGCCACTATAACATTCCGAGCAGTGTGGGCAGTTTCATCCCAAAGTATGGTGAACACCAATACGTTGTGGTTGCAGATAAAATCGAATGGAGCACGAGAGACAGTTCAACAAATCTCAATTGACAACACAAACAAGGGGGAACTTCTGTAAATTGTTTGGAAAACGGTAGATGTCAGTCTTCATTATTCGACAACTTCAGCGGAACTTACACAGCAAAAGCAGCACTGGAATACTATCTCGAGAGTTGTAATGATTTAGGAGACCCATATTAGAGACTGCAGCTTATCACGAATAAGGAATTACGGATAAAATAGTTAATTGTTGTTTGTCTCAATAAAACATACAATGTATTCTCAAGATTTCGTTGTTAAGGACTTTTCGTGATTCTGAGATTGCTTGAAATGTTGACATACATCACGCATGATCTGCTGCAAGCAGTAGTTAAAGTATTTTTAAGGAATTTTTCCAATACAAAATATAAATAATCAGGACCTGTAGTCTACCCCAAAATAAGTAATTATAATACATTTTATTATAGTTAAACATTATTCTCATTGGCTCTGCAACCCTTGGTGAGTTTTGGCCAGCTGCAGCGACCTCTGCTTCCTCCTCTCCGTCTTACGACTTCATTGATAAAGGGCAGTATTGTAGGGGGGGGGGGCATGTGATTAACATGCCGGCAGTCCGCCGATCGTGTATCACATGACTTTATAGATCGAAGAACGCCACCTATTCATCTTCCACATTCATCAGACATCTTCCCAATCATCCTCACGAGCCTGGGTGCATTCCGTTTCAGGCCTCGCTAACTTTTACATTTTTCTAAACAGGTCCCGAAAATCGATGCAGGGCCTCCCGGCCAACAGTCAGCGATTCTAACCACTGAGTCAAGGAGATGATCAATTAAACATTTCCTACATCTATTAATCGTTAAAACAATCTAAGCAACAATAACAAGCGATTGCAGCAAATAAAAGAAGTCTTTTGAAAATATGAACGAACAATGAAAAGAAATTATGAAGGCTGTTCAATTAAAAATAATCATACTTTTTTGACAAGAGGCCTTTACTTTTCTTCATAATCTCTTTCTTCAATTTTGGAAAATGAAAAAAGTCACACGGGGCTAAATCTGTACTATAGGGAGTGTCTGGTACATACTTCACATTGATTATTTTGAGACTTTCAGCGGTGTGCAGTCATAGATTGACGGGGTGCAGCATCCAGCTTGTTGTATGGATATGTAGCCTTTAGGGTGTGATTTGGCCTTGTAGAGTTTTCAAAATATCTGTGAATAACATTGTCCATTACCGTTATGTGCAGGTACTACTTGCTAGTAAACCATTCCTTGAATATCGAAAAATTAAATGACCATAACTTTCCCAGCTTGGCTGTTTGCTTCCCTTAGAGCGCGAACTGGAGTGTCAGGTCTACTTTCCTTTGTAACTGAATAACTCCCTTCTTTAAACATTTTAAACCATCTTTCAGTTGCTATAGGAAAGAACAAACTCTCCATAGGCTTCCTGTAACATTGCATTTGCCTCAGCTGAAGACTTGTTGAGAACAAAGGTGAATTTCATCATGTGTGATTTCCATTTTGCTGTAGACGGAACTGAACATGTTTTAACATGCACACATCTCACATGCGGAAATCGGAAGGGACAACACAAACTAGTGCCACATGTAAATTATACATTTAAGTTAACTTAAATTAATATTGTAAAATTGATTTAAGTTCCTCTTGCATTGTAATTACTTTGATGGATCTGCATTAAAACCATTTCTCTAGATAACTGTTTTTGCTAATAAAACTAGTCGTGAAACATACGAGATGCCTTCAATGGATCATAGTTAATGTTTTTTATAAAAACAAGAGTTCAAAGAAGTAAGTAGGTAAGTGAAACAAAGGAGAGGTATAATTGATATTTTTAGGGAGAAGAGATGAGATGTGCAAATTTTAAGATTCCTTTTTATCAAAGAACTGAATGTGTTTATAAAGTACTAGATACTTATATATTGCCTCTTTATCATCTACAACGAAGCCAATGTTCAATTTCAAGTAAAGTAGATACTTTGTAAATTTAAAAAATTAATGTTTTAACCTAAAACCGTAGAAATCAAATAACAACAACAACAACAATAATAATAATAATAATAATAATAATAATAATAATAATAATAATAATAATAATAATAGACATTTCTTAAAAGTGTGCATCTTACATAAATTTTGCGAAATGCAAGATTTATAATTAAGGAAAAAAATATGAATGCAATCAAAGAATACTGTTCATATGGATAATAATGAGCAAAGATTAATGTCTAGTTATTTTACAAATTTTGTATTTGATTCTATTTTTTCTTCGCGGTATTTTAGTTTCGGCTACCAACAATAAACGAATCGAAGTCGACGGCGTTCATACTTAAACTCTTCTGCTAATTACACAGTTGGCTCTGAACCAAAGGTTTTAAGTTTGTGAAAGTTATTTTAAATACCAATTAACCGTCTTGTACTCGCGAAGTTCATTTGGAACTTTGCTTATCTTTGCCTCCTTCCAGAACTACAACTCACGATATTGTGCATACATTTAAAACCACTGGTTTAAAGAAAAGAGGGGGAAAAAGATTTTACTAAAGAAAAAACTAGAAGAAATAGGTGCAAATCTTGAACATTCGTCAACAAAATTATATCGACTTTAGCACAAGGGGAGGTGTGTTCGGAACATAAGCAATGAAATAAGATACATTATGGTGATCAAATTTGATCGTGTCAATCAGAATGTGTTTTCCCGATACAAAGCCTGTTTAGCCGAGGAAAGGCGACAGTTCCAGCGTCTTCTACAGAAAAGTTCAGCGGTGGACGGTATTTTCTTACGTAGCCTTTGCTGCATTCAAACTCTTCATTAAATTAAAACTTCAATACAACATATTAAATAACAGAGTTGGTATTCATGCTCCTTACTGGAAATGTTGCCCATTTTCCTTAACACACAACCCACGTCTTCTCAGAAAATTATCATTAGTACACATCAGATTCTCATCACTAATGGCCCTAACTTCATTTCTGATGTTTACTCTTGGTTCCTTCAGTATGTGAAAGTTGATTGAATTCATTCTATTTTTCAATGACCTTCAAAGATAATATCAAATCATAAGATCTGGTGAAAGAAGAGGCCATAAACCAAAGCCAGTACTCCTGGGACCAGATTTAAGGCACATTTCCGAAATGGATTGATTGCTTATCTTCGATTTTTTCGATCAGTCTTCATCAGTTTCACCAAACTTCTGTATTAACTTTAATTTGGTTTTTGGCGTTGGAACGGGTCTGCCGAAATTTACGCCTAAATGCCTTCTGCCACACGACTTTCTGTACCTGATGAATGCCTTGATGACGTACGACTTCACAACTAATACCTCAGCATCGCACAACACTACTACACTATTTAATGATATTATATCACAACACAACTGCCCAATTCTGTCGAAATCCAACCCGCAATTGACTAGAACAGAGAGTGGAAGGATGCATGCCGCGTAAAGAATCTCACCGATTGAAGAGAGCGATCTAAGATGCCTCCTCGCTGTATGAGATAGGTTTTTTTTATTTACAGTACGAACGACGCTTAATGGCCGAAAACAGACAAGGTTTATCGGTATTATGGATATAATTAACAATGTTGCAATTATTATGTAAACAGTTTTATACCACAAAGCCATATGTTGGCTATTCGAAATAATAGTAAAATGCAAGGTCAGGAGCGGGATTCAAACTAGGGATATGCGGCCTACTATTACGATGGTCTAACCACTTAAGCTCTCGGTCACAACTTCAATTTTTTTGCTATCTGCCCATGCTTTTAAATAATAATAATAATAATAATAAAATAATAATAAAAATAATAACAATAATAATAATTAACAACGGTAACTATGCGATTAACTAGAATCTTGGGCTACAAATACTCAAATGTATCCAGTCGCCTTTTACAATTTCTGTAATTTCTGTAAAGAGATAACCTTAGAAGTTTATAGCGTAGATTTTTTTTTATAGAGCATTGTTGTTATTTATGTTTATATGTGTGTGTGTGCGCGTGTGCGCACGCATCTTTCTCTCTCTCTCTCTCTCTCCCTCCCTCCCTTCCCTTCCGCAACAACCAGACTACCTACAATACAAATTATTTTCAGTTCACTTTGGTATAACGCAAATAATTTCAGTCACCTTTTAAATTAATATGTGTAAATGAATAGCGTTTTGCTATTTGATATATTTCGAACAGCAACTATAGCTGTAGGTGCAGTAGATATGTTGTCGGTTACTTTGCGTTTCTTTGAGTATAAAAATATAGGTAAACAAGTCAAAGAGATTTATAATGAAAATGTAAAAGTTGAGGCTAAATTAAGAGCAGGGTTCCGAAGAAGCAATGGTTTTTTTTTTTTATAGATGGGTTGTATCTTTCAAGATATCGGCTATAGGGAAAATTAAATAAGAAAGACCCTGCACTCTTCAGAAGGAATCGTTCATCTCCTCTAATGTTATGATGTAAAGGACCATGATAAAACTCTTGTTCAATAATTTGAAATCATTAGCATCGCCATCTCTCTTCATGTATTAGACGTTTCTGCCTGTAAATACACTTGATCGGTTCAGCTTTTAGAAGGTCTTCCAATATCTCTTCTGCCCACAGGTCGATATTCCCAATATATGCTTGGGAGTCTGGTGATGTTCATTCTGTAATTTCCAATGCTCTGTTTGTGTAAACTTTTGCATTTATTAAAACAAATTTAACACTAACCAGATATTTTAATTTATTTTATGATCTAGTTTTATATAACGGGCAATACACCAGAGAAATTTCATTTACTTGTTTCTTTCTTCTGAGAGGTTTGCATTGCAACCGCTAATGGGCCTATTGTACATACACCCCTAAGAGGGCACCTCCGGGAGGAAGGGGTGAAATTGAGGATACATTTAACGGCCAGGAATCTGAGATGATGAAAGGGGGGACGGTGGGGTCCCTAACGCTTTCATAGATAAATCCTAGATACAGGTGGACGCGCGATAACCATACCGGCGCCCCCAAGCACTTAGGATGTCTAGATGTCCCATCGAGAAAACCCCGAGACAGAACCAACCAGACGCTAGAACAGGAACCTTTCTAGAGCGCAAGTAACCGCTACACAAGGCACCAGCACCATCCCTCCTCACCTGAGCTTCCAACTTGTAACTGATGCTATGGAATGGAATGAAAGAGCGGAAAATTCATGGAATGTAACTATCCATCCCAGTATTAACCTAAGTGGCCAGGGGCAACCACGAAAAACCTAAAGTGAAGGCGGCCGGTCTCAAGGAATCTCTCGAATGCGTTACCGCCTGAGCCACCTCGCTCGATTGCTTTTTTCACTTTCAGACAGACACTACTTTATGTATCTCTTCTTTTCTTACTACAGGGCACTTCTAATGTAAATTTCCACTTTTTTTTCTGGTCAAGTTTGTAAATATGCAATTGTTTTACGTGAAATTTAAATATATTAACTTACTCTATTGCTTTATTGACAATAGTCAGCAATTATTCGAAATTCAAATAAAAATATTTTCTTTTTTAAAGCGACCAATTTGAAATACTTATTAAAATTTAATAATATCGGAAAACGTAGGTGACTGAGTATAAAAATGACTATGAAAATTAAACAAGCCCTTTGGTCTATATTATAACTTTTATTAGCTGACCTTTGAAGGTGTATTTTGAATGTAGTGATGGTGTTTTTTGAGGCGATACGCTTTCGGTACTAATCATATGCGAGAAACAAAACATTCAGGAAGATTAATTTCTTCATATTATACACAAAATTCCTATTATTACGCTCTTTATAAAAAGAATGGGGAAAAAGGAATTTATAAAGTTTTTCAATAATATATAGCTATAATCAGCAGAAAGGAAATAACAGAATGCAAGCCATAGAAGACAGCAAATACTAACGTTTAATTACCACAGAATTGTGGAAAGAATAGGAACACACATGAGTAAAGTTTTGCAAGAAACGCCATCCGAAAAAGAAAAAAAAAAACTTCCATGTTTCTCTATAAGTCTTGAGAGTTATCGGAAAATTTCAGTAAAGCGGAGGAAATCTGCCGGACTGATGAATACTCTTCCTGGGTTAGCACACATAACGAAATGCATGTAGGAAGAAAGTTTTCCAACCGCAGAGCGTTTAGTTTATTCCGGAAAAATTTGATTTCGACATTCGGAACAGAAAAGAATCGGAAAGAGCTTTGAACAATTTCAAGAAGAAACTCCTTCGGGAGATATGTCTGCAGGGGTGGAGGAAAGAGTAAAGAAACTGAATGCATTTCAACTTGTAAGAAGCGAGCCTCTGTAGCAATGATTAATTTTAAATGAGAAAGAAACGAATGTAGGCATACGTTTATTTCTTTCTCCTTGAACACTTACAACGAAAATATTCTTTCTTTTTGAAAATTTCTTTTCTTTCTATCTTGCTGTTTCATAGGCTAAATGTAATTCATTGTTAATAAATGTAATGCAATCATAAATTAATACATAATAAATTATTTTACTGCATTTTGTCGATAAAGAAAGCAAAAACTCACATATGAACTATAATGGTTGAATTATCGCTTGTCTATACAACATAACTGTAGGAAAGTACACACTTCTTCATTGAATCAAATGATTAATGAGCAATTTGTAGTTTTTTTATAAAAAGTATATTGATAGATAAGTCAGCTTTAATACTTTAACGTAGCTGTTGTGTCCTAAAACCTCTGGGACAATTTATTTCAGAGAAGCTTAAAATAATTTTTAATTTTTGCTAGAGAGCAGGCCAAGATCTCACTTAGAACAACCGACAGTAATAGAAAGTGTTACAGAAATTCATGATAGTTGAAATTTCATACACTCAATAACGTTATTTAAATGACTTAAGCTTAAAGTTTCATACTTTCGTATTCTTTTCTTACAAGAGAGAACTAATTGAAATAATATTTGAGGCTATTTTAACAATTTTATACTTACAAATATTGAATTACTTTTCGCCTTCTGTAATGCAACTTTCAAAAATTATTTTTATACACACTTTTGTGAATGCGTCTGCATGCATCCAGAATGCTTTTTTTGAGCTATGATAAACATTTTGACTGTGTATCGTAGGCCGTTGATTTTTAAGTGCCTTAATAAGTGTGTCTTCTGGAGAGTGTGCTTGTAATCTTATTAATCCAGTAGTTCCATTCATATTTGAGAGAACTCCATGTCCATATGTTTACAAAATGTGGTATTGTGCACTGGCCCTTCGTCCTGCTTAAATAGCATTATCTTAAAAGGCGATTCTGCTAATAATCCAACAAAGAATTTTGAAGAAAGTGGAGATGTATCACAAATTTCAAAGTTAATGGCATGAACCTAATAATTAGCTAACTTGATGATCGTTTTCTTGCACTCAATGTGCGTGTTATGGCTTTTAAGTCTTGCTTCAAAAAATCAAAAAATTTTCATAGCTAACCTGGGATCATTTATTTGAAAGCCATTATTTCAAATTCAAAAGTAAACTGCATTTGTCTGTATTTTTAAGATTCAATACTACATGCAGCAAGAATGAACATAGCTTATTTCATTGTAAAATTCTATATATTGAGCTTTTCAATATAAATAAATATTTTGGTTAACCCAACGCCAAAATTGTTACTGGATTATCATCATATATATATATTACGCCCTAGTTTGTTGTATAATAATTCCTTATTACGACGAAGATTTACTTGATGATCAATTTGCGAGTTTTATTTACGTAATCGTAACCGCATGTAATAAAATCAAAGTAAAAAATAACTATTGAAATGGAAATATTATAGCTGTGACCTTTGAAATAAACGAAACAAATTTACTGAAAGGTAAACTAACAACCCGAACATTTCTTAGATATGTATAACATTGAAACCAGAATAATAGGCTGTCACATTTATGGAATAATATCATTCGAATTACATTATGGGGCAATAACATTCAAATTACATTATGGAATAAACACATTTATGGAACAAAACATGTGTATTCCCATTAAGAAATGGGATAACTTTGCTTAGCATGGCTTTTGGCAACCCTCTGTATATTGGATAAATCAGAGACCTTAATGACATGCATACTAACTTATTTTTATGTATTGCAGAACATGTTAAATGTTCGAATATCTTAGCTAATTAGTTTATACAACTTTGTTAACATATAATACGATTACATAATATTCATATAGAGTAAAGTATCTTATGTAAGAGTAAACCATTTACCTGATCTAAATATGTAAAGTATTATCATAAGTGTAAAAATGGCTGTTTATATTATGTTGGAGTATAAAACAAAATTTTAGACATCGAAAGTGCTGAAATGGAGCCTTTCATTAAATAAAAAGCAAGTGAGAATAGCTTCTTCCTCTCTCTCACGCACATACAAATTTACCACCCCCCCCCAACACATACACATATACAGGTCGAGGGAAAAATGTTTTAAGGGTTTATACAATTTGACTCAGGCTGATTTTTTTTCAACTGCACCGGTTTTTACGATCCCAGTAATAATTGTAATGACACACCGATTTTTATATGTTGTACTCGTAGTCTGTCAAAGGGATACATAAAACATTGCGTGGATGCATTCAGATTGATTAAGTGAAAGGGCAATATGATGGAGAGAGGCTATTTGAGGACTAATTGGGAAATGTTTGCCCAGAGGGTTGCTTTGGAACATCCTGATAGGGGTGTACGAATTCTGCGCTGAAGAAACTTTCAGAAACGTTTTTCGCAGATCGTTGTTATCAGAAAATGTTTTCATATTCTAATATAAATAATTCATTTCAGTTTATGTGTTACAAAACCTACACACATATTAGGAACAATACTTCCAACTTACGTGCTGTAATACAATAAGGAACGAAAAATACATTTTATCATATATGATGGTTTTTCGATATGAGAAAAATTATTTAATAAACTTGGTAGTTAGTTCTCTTAATAGACGTATTGGGGCAGCTCCTTTGACATTCTTATGAATGACTGTTGATATGCACTTCTGATATGTATCTTAAAAATATCAAACACATTTTAGGAGTGCAGGGATCAAACGCGGAAGAATGCATTCATGAAGGGCACGAGACATTATAGAAAAAGTTAGTTCTATCATATTTTATCAGAATCTTTGCTGTTCCTGCCAGTAAAATTTCATAACAGCGTACGCTTTATTAAAAATGCGAAATGTTGTTACTAATTTTTGGTAACGCATTGCAACAATGACATGACGTACGTGCTGATGTGTAAACTGTATAGTACTATGTACAATGTAATATAAAGTTAACTTTTTACTGAAAAGCCTGCTGCAGGAAAAAAAAAATGTTGCGGTATTAAAGATAGAGATGAACTGTATTCGAATAAAAAAATAAAATAAAAAGGAAATGACCGCGCGATATTATTCAAGGTAGGAAACAAGTCGCCCAACTGCAGATATCCAAAGGAATGTCAAGGGCTAGGTACACTTTGACAGTAACCCAGTCAACAATAATTGCAATAGAAGGTCTATCTTTAAAACGGCTAATACTCTGATTTGGTTCACTAGAGCAAATAAAAAACGCTTCATTATCTAGAAGTGTTCCAAACGATTTCCAATTTTATGGGCAGATAAAAAAGTTACAAGATCAAAATGCCATTCAGGTGACAAAATGAAAAGATGGTGTTTGAAAATGATTTTGACAATCGTTCTAGAATTCGCCATGTAGTGTCTCAATGAGCAAAACGATTATTTATAAGATAATTATGTACGAGTATTTTCTATGTACAGAAAATTTGGTTCATTCTCATTAAATTAAACATCCTATTTTATATTTTTATTCCGGAAATGATCCCAGTATCCAGTGTTTGCTCTTTTTTTTTCTTCTTCATTTGGCTCAGTGCACCTTCAACTTTAGATGAAAATAGGAAAACTCTGTTCCCTATTGTACATTTTCTTTATCTCATTCATAGATTACAATCCGAATAAAACTGAGGGTTGACATTTAGAAGGCTGAGAATCAATAAATAAATTAGCTCTTTCACCCATGATGATTCGGTCAGGAGCCCTCCTTTTTGACCACTGGGTTACGCTGGTATCAAAACATCTCAAATGAACAGACTGCAGAGGACAAACGCGTTTCTATCCCCGTTTCAATATAGGTATGTAAATACATTGTTCAAAACAATTCGAGAGACTAAAGTTTGAAGACATGTTTTGCTGCCGCAGTATTGTTTAGGGTGGTGCATATTTTGTTTAACAGAAAGTTTAAACCTTTTTAACTGCAGTGTACATCTTGTTTACTTCTCATTTCACACAAGGATATTGTAAGCAGGAATTACAGATAATGCTGAAAATTAAAATGGTGTTCAACTATTAGCGTTGTTTGAAACTGATATCTAGTAGCTATAGGTGAAGGATTCACCAATGCACTCTTTGTTTGCATTTACATAGTCAGTCAGCATGCGGCACCACAAGAGAAACATGAGGTAGAATTTGTTCGAGCGGTCACATTGCTGCAGGAAAGTTAAACTCTTCGTGCAGTAGCTGCTAAGTTTAAGATGACTAAATATAGGTATGGTAGCGCCTAACTGAAATAGGTACGTACTCCAGGCCAGCAGAGTCGTAAACGCAAAACATCGGCCAGAGAAGACCACCGATAAGTGGTCAATTGTGCTCTTCAGTGGCGCAGAGCAATTTTACTCGGGACCACTTCTCTCGCTTTCGCCTGGCACAGTGTGATCGACATCTGCGTGTGTGTCGTCACTGTGGTGAAACAGAACAGCAGTCCAGGGAAAGGAACCCATTCATTACTGGGTCAGTCATAATGTAGGGTAGCCGAATAGATCTTATAGTGGTCAGAAATAAATTGAATGCTATCAGGTACATTGTTGAAATGACACTAAAGAATGTTATGCCTATTATAGTCGGATTGGGATCCCGACTTGTGCATACAGCAAGAGCCATCGCACCCATCCTACTGGAACTCCAAATTCAAGTATTGGACTGGCCTGCTAGAAGTCCCAACCTTAACCCCATTGAGCATTTGTGGGATAAGTTGGAGAAACAAGTTCGAGACAGTCCTGGAGCCTCTCAGATCCTTCAACAGTTTGCAGCTTATTGAAGAATGGGGGACCATCCTGCAAGAGGAGGTGCGCAAACTGATCGGGAGGTTGCCTCGAAAACGTGAAGCAGTAATTCAGGCGCATGAAGCACATACCAGATACTGAAGTGTTCCTTTAAGTGTAAAATTGAAATTAATTGGAGTTTTCACTCTAGTTTACAACATTGTCTGTAACTTACAGCATCGTTATGTGAAATGAAAAGTAAACGAAACAATGCAACGTTGTTAAATAAAGATTTAAACTTTCAGTAAAAATGTATTTACCACCCTAATTCCAACTACGGCAGCAATAAATATGTTCAAACTTTTGTCCCATTTAATTATTTTGAGCAGTGTAGTAATTTAGTTTCTGCTTACACATTACTGTTACGAAGCACTAGTCCCAAGCAGTGCCGTTGATTTCACCAACTTTGGAGGTAAAATAATACCGCCATGGGTGGCCGAGATCGTTAAGGCGCGGACTCGCGAGCGGAAGGTCTGGGGTTCGAATCCCTCCAGGACCGTCCTCCCAGACTGAGGTTTTTCCAGGCTTTCCTCAGTCCTCATAAATGGCAAATGTCGGAAAGGTACCCTAAACCTTTCCTTCTGGAACGTTTCCTTCCTTTAAAAATAAATCCTTTCCCAATATATCATTTCATCTCGTGTATCATCAGTGTACATCGCCTGTGGTACCTCTGTAGCAAAAACGGGCGTTAAACACCATTTCATTCATTCATTGGAGGTAAAATGAATTTCTATACTAAGCAGGATAATGATAACGGTACTGCAAAGACAAACAAAAAATATTTTTTTATTACAAACAATTGTCCTCCAATTTGCTCACATCTAGAGAAATGGTTTTTACTGCGAAAGACTGTCATTGGAAATGCAATACCCCAATCAACATAAAAGTGGTTAAAGAATAAAATGCGAGGAAAATCGAACACCAGAAATCTGTGAGGAATTGTACGAGGTGTGAAACAGAAGCTTTCTAACTTTCAAATCCATGGCCATTGCTTTGAACTGTAATACTGGGGCTTTAAAAATTGCGCATGGAAGAGAACAAAACATTTCTCGCTTAAAAATAATAAAAAAGAAGTACGTCGCAACTACCCAAGGGATAACATTTAAAAATATATACGCACCGCTTATTGCGACGCTTTGCGGATGTTTCGTTGCGAAGGGGAAATGTGACCAGTGCTAGCAAGTACTTGGCGTTCGCCGAAACGAGTATAAAATACTCGCAACTGGAGGGGAGGGAAAAGGAGGGTAGGTGGTCTCCGCGCGTACTTCCCTTTGTTACGTTGAAGAGCTCAGCACTTTCATTTCAGCGGTTTAATTTCTAACTAGCGATAATGGCTTGCACAAAAGATGCGAGACTCGCCGAGAGAACAGCGCAAATGAGAGGGAGAGATGCTCGGTGTCCAGCTAGGACTGTCACATGAAGTTTCAATAATTCACAAGCTACTATAGAGAAAATGCCCTTAAAGTGACATAACAGATTAGTGCCGCTTCTGAAGCAGACATATAAAGAAGTCTGAATTTCTACTGGCACTGTCACCACATAAAACATCCAGCAAAGTTGTCTCGTTCTCCGGCTTTCTGCAAGAAGAGACTGGCGTGTCTTTCTTTATCTCTCTTAACCATCTGTAAGAATGTGGGAAACTACTTCCATGCCTGTTTGAAGGTTCTCTGTCATTATTACGTTAAATCATCATATGCACTTTGGACCGAGGCGATTACCTACTAATTCCATTTTCTAAAGGAGGAGTCTGACTGGTGGCCACAGATGCATTCATAGTTGTGACAGATCACATGCCCACATTTCTCACCTGATGTTTAGCAATTGAAGACTTGCCCGAATAGGGAACTTTGGGTCCAGGGAGGATGGGTTGGTTTCCATGGACAGAGTAGCAATAAGGCAGCCTCTAGTGGCCCCATGGGAGATGCTTAGTACTGTAGCGTTTCCTCCTCATCTCATTCACATTGAGGATGGCGTTATTTTTCCCCGCCTCGGTTAAAAAATTCAAATAATTCAGTTAGAAAAGGGAAATATACACGTTTTCAAGTCTCTGTACATCCAGTTACATTTGGTAAGTCAGTCTACTAAATTACACCAAACAAGTAGTAGTAATGGACTTTGTATTGTAGCAGTTTTAAAATACAAGTAAGTACCACTGTTGCATGGGCCTTGCGGTCGTATAAGCTAATATCGTCCTTTTAACAATATACATACATCCATACATATCTACATACGGACCTACACGCACACACACATACACACACACATATATATAAACATCGATATACTTAAGCATGTTTTCTATGAGTAATTTTACATACTCATATATAAACATGGAGACCCCCTTCCACATTCCCTTTCCAACTCCCTCCTCTTCTCTATAGCCATTAACCTTCTTTGTCTGGTCTTCGCTAGAAACTATGAAAACGGTATTAAATAAAAAAAAAAAAAAAAAAAAAAACAACGCAAATTACAAATAAATTGCTTATTTTTATGTTTTTCAATATGTTTATCGTAATAATAATAGGATAAAGAATAAAGCAATGTATGATGAAAATGAACTCCTAGATCGTGCTATAAGAAAACACAAGATGTAAGAGAATTTTTTAAATTTTATTTTCCAACAAATCACCATGTTAATAAATATATTTAGTTCAACTACTTTCCAACTTTTTAATACCTCAGTAAAATAAGATTTGTCCAATTATATATATATATAAATAAGCATCTGTCTCAGTTTCTACCTCATCATTTGATATGTATCTTCGTCCATCCAGTCATTTTTTTCAGGCTTGGGAACAAAACTTATCCCTCGTAGCCAAATTCGGCCAATATGGCGGATATGGCAATACTTAGAAGCAAAGGTCCGGCAGTTTTGCAGCAACAATCTCAGACATATGTGAAGGGGCATTATCGTGAAGAAAGAGAACTTTATTTTTCTCAAGGTGTGAATAGCGCCCTTCAGTTGGTCCAGTAGTTGAGCGTAATACTTCCCAGAATCCCAGAAAAGCCATAGTCATGACTTTTCCTGCAGATGTAACCGTTTTTGCTTTCTTTGGTGCACTTTCACCTTTTGTCACCCACTGTTTGGACTGCTCCTTCGTCTCCGACGTGTAATGATGAATCATTGCTTCCACTAATGTCATGAAACCAGGGCGAAATTTGTCTAAACAACTCAAAATAGTCTTGCGAAATGTTCCTTCGAATGGATTTTTGGTCTGTTGTTAACAAACGCAGCAACCATCAAGCAGAAAGATTTCTCGAACCCAAAACTTCCTGTGAAATATAGTGGATACGGCCTATAGAAGTCTTGCAATGTCCGCCAACTCGGTACCTTGAATAGACAATTATTGAATACAGCATTGTGAGTTTTTTGTTACAGTTTCATCGGTCGTAGTAGTTTTGATACCCATAGTCATCATCTTCAATGGATGTATGGCCACGCTTAAATCAGCAGCCCACTTTTAACCTTTGAAAACGAAGGATAAGAATCCCTTAACATGGAAACTAATGCCTTTTGTATTTCTGTTCGAGTGAAACCCTTGAGAACGAAGTACTGTATCACAGATCGAATTTCAGTTTTGTAGAAAATGTTAGCACTAATTTGTTTACACGATCGTCACAAACAAGTGACTATACTTAGCGTCTGAAACCTTACAGGGCGCTATTTAAAGGATGATACTTAACAATTCACAGTAATTTGGCCATCTTTACGACACCTCTGAGTCAGGCCGAGAACTTTAAAAACATTCTTCGTAGAAGAATAATCACACGGTTTATAACTTTTAGAAATGCCCTTGGATTTAATATATATATATATATATATATATATATATATATAGGTTTGTGTATATTACCAAAAAGAAAAGAAAAATAAAGAAAGAAAAATAGGAATAATGAAAACTTACGTTATTTTGACACAAAGTTGTACATTGTGCGAATGAATGAACCCACGCTGTTCCATAAAGATCTAGGGACTCCTCCCTAGAAGGGAGAGATCGTTCATACAACTCACGTGGCGAGCTACTGCACACGATTAGCAGTTTGTGTTACTTGTAGTCTAGCAGCTGGGTTGATTTTTTTTTACCTTACACACTTTGGGTTTGTCACCTGGTTCTGGCCAGTCACTTCTGTTTCGGATGACCACTGGATGCCTGGTAATTGTTTCAGGAAATCTGTCCACTTTCTTCTTGCTTGCCCCTAGTCCAGGTGTAAGCTAGTAGTTTTAATTTACTTATCTGTGACGTGGCCAAGTGCCCTTCTCTGCAGCTCGTGCGATATTTTGGAAGCTTTTAGATGGATATTCTGTCCCTAGCGTTATGCGCTAATTTTTGCGCTTCATTTTTCTTTAACATACTTCTATGTCTTATGCGTTGTCTCTCTGTGAGGGACCGTGCTTATATAAGTACGCGTTTGTTTGTTATAAATGAAGACTTAATTACAAGTCACCGAACTGGGTATAAAAAGTATATTTTAAAAGGTAATTTTTGTTATTATAGTATCTTGTACTTCATAGATATGGTTTTTCCATTATGTTCCACATGTTTCTTCTATAGCAACTACTAACCAGCTAACTAATTCTAAGTTAATTCTGCTTTTGCTTCCTCTTGTTTCTTCTTATGCTTCAACAGCGTGTATGCTGCCACAAAACGGAGAAACTTAAATGTCTGATTATTCTTGAAATTGCTATATCATATCTAGAAGCAGCTTTATTTAGTACTATCATTTGGACTTCATTTTGAAATTCTTCTTTAATAAGCTGATTATCAGCAAAGAGTAATACAGTAAAATTAACATATTAACAGTTAAATGAATATTTAACATGGTAAATTTTAATTACCTTGTCAATGTAAAGATTATGTGGGTCAAAATAGACATGCTTGTCTAGTTTATCAATTAATAGCAAATGAAAGCGTTCCCATTTTGTGTGCGAATATTTTTATCTTATATAAATGCGTTGCGACTTCTGTATTTTTCGATATTAACATTAGTTCTTTGAGTTTATTAAACGTTTTCTCAAAATCAAGAAACATTATACATAAAATAGCGATAACATTATCAACACCCTATTATTGAAAATGTGAGGGCGGTATTGTTTTAGCATATCTAGGGGATTGGCATAGCTGTTTAGCACACTCAGCGTCACTAGTGCACTATTTCGTAGACGAACGAGTACGAAGCTGTCGAGCAATTGTGTAAATTTGGACCACCCTAAAGTGATGTTTTCTATAAGTTAGCAGTGTGCATAGATTAAACTTGAGATGGTACGTGTTAGGAACTTGAGGGAATGTCATGTAAGTCTGCGAAAACTTGTGAGGTGCCAGACTAGAGTGGAACATGCACCACATTTAGTTCGTCTTATCTTAGAAGTGTATTACTTTGATTTGATTAATCACTGCTTGAGGTGAGTCGTTAGTAGCCGCAGAAGCCAGAACAAGCCGCACTACAGTCCAAAAGCGTGACAGCTGGCAGAAGATTACATTGAAGGCAGGTAAAAGTCTCCAGGTTCTGGAATAAATAGTTTACTAATTATAAATATATTGTCATTACCCACTTTCTTTCATATCCTCGCATAAATAAATTAAATTTTATTATTTTTTCTAGTTATTTGTGTTAATTTAAAAATTTAGTCTGTAAAAGCTTTATATTTTCCAAAATAATTTTGGAATTCCAATATAGTTACTTCAACAATCTATATCGCTTTTTTATGATTTACATTTTAATGAATTTATAACAAAACTTTAAAACTATTTATTTATCTATAATAAAATTGCAGGAGACATGGTTAGGAATATGACTAAATAGACAATCTGAGGATCAGACGAAAATTAAAATAATGCAGAAACAAAACAAAATTGATGAAAAAGTGCAGTGGTTGAAGCTTTTAAACAAACAAGTGCCCAAAGTAAACTCTTAAAAAAATTCATCTCCAGATTCCACATTTCGATCAGAGAACTTGGGGGATGCTCATAAGCAAGTACAGGCTGCAATGGACGCTTTGCCTGTAAACGTAACAGTCACAATCATAATTGGAACATACCGAGCGGTTTAGAAGTCATTGCTCTTCTGTTTAAGCACCTGGGTTCAAATATCAGAGAGTTGTTTTTTTATTATTTGGTTTTATAAGTATATACAGTATGTAGAACATTTATGTTACCTAAATATCATATTATATTTTAAGGCTTCATTTGAATTTTATGGCATTACCTATGTACACACAAACTAACGTATTCTTTACAAATAACTAAAAAAATACAAGAATAGAAAAATTATTTTCTAAAGTGAAAACGCATAGAAATAAACTTTGGGACATAGATGATATCAGATTTCCACAGTAGTGTGGACGAGAAGCTACAGCATCCCAGGCTTCTTGAATTTGTGGTCATAAACCATCTTTTGTCCTTCATGCATAGCAGCATGTTGCATTTAGATAAAGCAAATCTCGAAGTAAATATAAAATTCATTATAATATAAATATATATGTATGTATAAATTAACATATGTTAATGTTAAATTGCTGTGTATGGGAAAAATATTAAGAAACTAATTTGTCATAATATGTTACAAAGGTTAATAAAAAGTTCATTTCGGGAGGCGAACCTGCGGTTTTAAACATTACATCTATGTATACTTTGACACAGAGCAAACAGAACACATTTTAGTGCATGTCATTTAACACAACTGCTGCAGTAGCTACACATAAGTTGACCAATCTGATCTAAAATGGAAATAAAGTATAAAACGACTATGGAATAAAGGCAAAAATAGAATAGGAATTGTAAAGGGTTATTGAAACACATTTTAGAAAAATGCAAGTTCACAAATAAACCTAGTTTTACGTAACAACCAAAGCTATCTAAGCTTCACCCCAATCATTATTTATGACGTTTGTCATTCATAAATGAGAATTCTATGCAGTTAAGCCAAGTGTGGGCAAATTTCCTTTCCTCTTAAGAGACAAGTTTCAGATAAGCCTAAGCATTTCTGATTCCCATTTATGTCTTACATTGTAATGAAGTAACCAACATGTCTTTTAGTTTTAAAGTATGTAATGATATCAATTGTAGATGTTCATTATTTAATTTTTCACAGCAGGAGAACGTGGCGGGTGGCAATTTGAGGCAATTTGTGTCTAAATTAATTTAAAATTTAAACTAATTCTATCGTTGTACCTCAGATATACATTTTGGAAAAGTTGAAGCATATGCCAAGCCTAGGAAATCGGGAAAAAAGAATATTTATTACAACTTTTTTAAAGGACTGTATAAATGGGCCGCGCTATGAAACCTAATGTTAAAAAATTACGATCTCAGCGTTTAAAATCATTTAACATTGTGATTAAAAATTAAACAAGTTATAAAAATCTCGAGTAAGTTATCTCAGGTTATTCAGCACAGAAAGAGATAGTACAGTAGAGCGAACGCTTTGAAAGAACGCGGTGGAAGAATTTTGCACCATGTTAAAATGACAGTAAAGCGAACTCTTATACAGAAAGAGTTGGCTTCTATTTTGCATAACAAGCTGCTCACATTCAGCAGCAATTTGCAAGAGAAATGTAAGAATCCAAAATTGGTAGCTACTGCTCTCGTACGAAGTAATGCAATTACGCCTTTAAAATTCCGGCACAGTTGAAATGCGTATTTTCAAAGTATATTTCCACTCGGCAGAACTCACGTACACCTGTAACTTGCAGATGAGAAGAAGAATGAAACCTTGATGTTATTTGTAAGAGTTCTTATAGACATTAAAATAAACGAAGGAATGAGTTGGTTTATGAAATTGAGAAAATAAGATAAAACGTTATAATTTAATTTCTTTATGAACCGGTAAGAAAAATAGCGATTATTTTAAAAAGGAATGGGAAATAAAAATTAAAAAAAAAATAGCTCAATCTAAAAATGTGTGATATCTAATAACATAGCCTTTTAACCCAGTTCAGGAAAACCAGGGATAAACTCTTAAGGGTAATTGGTGTGTATCATGGCACTGTGCGCCATTCAATGCATTAAATATTTACATTAGCGGAAATTCTGGAGTAGCAATTTTTGTTTGACTGAAGATAACAGACTTCTTTTTTGATAAATAATTGGTAATTTAGAGGAACAGCTATGATTTAAAATTGAAAAGAAACTAGGAATTTCTCGAATAACTGAAAAATATTGAGCAACTTATAAAGCAATTTCGGATAAAAGTGGAAAGAATAATACAGTTATGACAGAAAGAAGGAATACACTTTTGGGGAAGGGGGGGGTTATTTTCTATTAGAGTTGTTGCTAAATACCGTAGGATCATTTTTGTTTTCCCCCGGTTGCCTACGGGCGAGCTCGTTAGCCGGTTAGTTGGCCAGCCGGATCTCGGTGGTTAGCGGAAAGGTAGAACAATGAAACTATACAACAATATGCAAACCAATTTATGAGGCATATCACTTATCAAATTATCAAATTATGTATTGAAACTGCCTGTCTTCATTCTCCACACTTTTTCGCTTCTCGTTAGGAAATTATTCATCCATCACTCGCTGAGGTTCATTTGAAAAATTCAGACCATTTCCTGATGAATGTTATCTTTGAGTTCTTGTATGGTGTGCGGGCTAGTCTTGTACACGACATTTATTACTTTAATAATCATAGGCTGTTAAATCGGAGGACCGAGGGGACCACAAACCCCTACTAGTAACCCTGTCTTGTGGAAACGCATTATGAATTGCTCTCATAGAATTATCCGCATTGTGAGCAGTGGCAGAAGTCTGTTGAAAAAAATGCATGGTCTGTCTATTAATTCTTTGAAAAAAAGGGGTTAGTTCACAACTCGCAGTGGCAGAAGTTTCACATAAGTAAAATGATCAACTTTATACTCAAATGAAATTGGTCCTATGCTTATTTCACCACTGATGGTACATCATACACAGAATCTTTCATAATGGAGGGGCACTTCATGTAAGACGTTAAGTTTATCAGTACTTAAATAAGTTGTTTTTAGTACACACACATAACCATGTAGATGGAACCAGGCCTGTGAGAAGAATATTAAATGTGGGTCTATTTGTTCACTGTACACATTTTCCAGAATCCACTCACAAAATGTAAGCCTATGACGGAATCACGTGACTGAAGAACACGTCCACAGTTATTTTATGCGGATTGAAGTGCAATAATTTAGCAGTCTTTTGCACAGACCCATATAAAATTCCCACTTGTTGTGCAAGACGACGAAGAGATTTTCTAGGGAAATTTTCTAATCGATTAACAATGCCGTGTTGAGAACCCTATTCTTCTTTTTGGTTTCTTAGGCTGAACACTTCCAGTTTTATGAAATTTGTTATACAGATTATGGATTCTTTTACGATCTGGAGCGTCTATATACGGGAATTTTGCTTGAAACAGTCTTCAAACTGATTGAGAAAACACGTATGAGTCATATATGATAACACCTAGAACAGCTGCGCTACGATTGCAACAGTCAGCAAGGTCAACAAGTAAGCAAGCAAGCATGCCAAACGAGTGGGAACTAGCTCATAGGAAAAACTGAGCGCCGCGGGGGGAAGCTTCACTAATCGCATGATTCCTTAAATATTAAGGAATATTTATATTAAAATTTACACAAGTGATGAATTTCACTCGAAAATACGGGTAATGCAAACATTTAGTACTCCTAAATGTATTTCCTACTTTTATGCATATTTACTTAAATTTAATGGATAAATTTATAATTCGTGCATTATATGTTTATTACAAAACATAAAGAAATATTTTTCTTTTCGAAATTTTTATGGAACGAAACTGAATAAAACTTTCATTATATTAAATTATAAAACAACTAAATGCTAAAAATGTAAAACGATAATAACGATTTACCTTCTTATAAAAAAACTATTTCTGAATGAGATTTACACTATTAAGGCTACTGCTGGCATTTTCAACGATTACACAGACACAAGACAAAGTGTGCCTAAAATGTTGCATACATTCTTTTTTTTATGAAAGATTTTTTGTCGAATCGACTCCAATAAGTATACGCTATTAAATGTAGTTTTACGTTTTTTTAAATTAAAATGTGGAAGTGCCAATAAATCGCCCAAAATTTTATTTTGAAATAATCCAAAGCGCGAAAGCTCTGAAGAATTGCCAAGTTGCTATCAGAATAATGTGGCTATCTCAGGCATTCTTACACGTTTACTATTTCTCGGATTAAGTTGTTCTCAAATTGACACTAGAAAATTCTTCAAATGTTGGGAAACAAAGCCGGTATCTCCAGTATCCTTAAGCAGATAGACTGATTGCTAGGCCAAAGAACCAACAAGGTTTTAAATTAGAATCTACGTCATATGAAAAGTATGATATGTGTACTGAAGTACACAAAAATTGCTAGTCATTTTTTTTAAAGAAAACAGCTGGATTTGATCCCTTCTGAAAGCCCAGATTGTCATTCTATCTCAAGTTCTCATGATAAAGGAGCAATTCGTCAGGCTCAAGCTTTGCAAAGTAAATAGTCTGAGGTGAATATAAAGCTAGTAATCAATTCTTTTATAAAAGAATATTCACATTATTTGCTAGTATTTGTTACATACTTATAAAAGTTTCAAAACGGTCTTATGTCAAGTAAACTTTTCCTTCTCTGCTCACCTTAGACCTGTTATTATTATTACTGTTAGCGGCAGTTTGCACTTAACATCAATATTGTATTACACCCTAGAGCACTTCAGCAACCCTTGCTAATCTGTTTTATGGACTAGTATGCAAATTAATGATATATGTCAGTAGCTTCCACTCTAGAGTTGAGTTTTCATGAAGTAACACGAGATTTAGCTGGAAACCACGTATCGTTTTGCTTGAGATGGAAAACTTTAAATTCATTTTAAGTTATTTTTCCATTTCATTTTGTATCTCCTTCAAATAGGCCTTTATAGTCCGTTCAGCGTTTATTCGATCAGCAGTAAATTACTTTTTTATTATTCATTTCCCATGGCAATTCTTTCAACCTTAATATGTGTTTACACTTCACGAATTTTTCTTCTTGACTACTCCCAATGTTATGTTAATCTATTATGTAATCCATTCATAATCTATTATGTAATCCATTGGCACGAATAAGCTATTTTGAAGTTTTTTTATTTTATGAAATATTATTATTCTCAGTTCTTTTCAAGTGTATTATTATTTCGGCCCACGATGAATATAGCATTGCTTAAATATTATATTTCCGGGGACATAGACCTCTTATCTTTTTATTTTTATTTCTTTTAGTTACCTCAACTACATACTTTAAAATGAAAAACAATACATACAAGAAAAACATTCTTAACTGAAATGTTGCTTTTTTCAGCCGTTGGAACAGTGCAGTAAATAATTGAAACATTTTTTGTGATTTTACTTTCTAATAAGCACCAGTGCACTATTAGAACATTCCTGTATGTAAATGCCCTCAAATTTTTCTTCTTCGTTTGTTTCAGAATTGATTCATATGTTTCACCTTCAGCTCGATGCTTGCGAGTTACTTAAGGAAGCTTAAGCCTTGCATATTTTTGAAATATTTCATTTATATCCAAAAATAAGTGAATTAGCCTTGAAATAAGTGTCTGGTGGGGAGTGTAAGGCTGGTACACCTGCCTTCAGGAATTGCAATATACGGGAATTTGGGATCTTGAAAATAGTTGAATGCTAGCATACCATGAAGCAGTAGTATAAAATTTTACTTTCAACTCCTACATGATTGCATTATTATTTCTGTAACAGAGAAACTCATATATTAATATGTAAGAATGAGCATATTCTGATAAACTAATAATACTAACTTGCTACATTTTTATATTTTCTAGGGAAAAATCACAATAACTATAAGAAAAGTGCATTAAATAACAGAAATCTTATTATAAAATTCACAAAGAAGTACTTACAATAACAACAAAAAGTTCTTTGAGGGCACAAATGGCTTCTTAATAATATGGTTATGACTCTCCAGCAATATGCGCAATAACTATTTAATCATCGGTGCCTCGGTGTCGAATTACACTGTGGAAGAGTGTGGTTTTTTATTTATCAGTGTGAGCAAATGCTTCTGAAATCTGTATTTATTGATAGCGTTTTGTCTTCAACTGCAAATCTTCCAATCCATTTATTCAATATGGAGAAAGGCGTTTGAATTAGGGGAGGGTGTATAAATCGGATCATTTGCACTGCAACTGAGATAGCAAAACAATAGATCGAGCAGCAAATCCGGAACTACTGTAAGGCGTAAAATTCAACATGAGTCACAACTGATGGTCTCGGGTGTAGAAAAGTGTGTAACAAATGGGTCCCAAGGCAGCTATTCAATGAGTACTTGACAGACAATTTGTGTGGAGCGTTTGGGCTGCTGTGCTGTGGAGATACTTTTCTCCGTCGAACTGCGAAGAGGGCAATACTGAGTGCACCATGGGGAGAGAGTAAGAGACAATTGATACAGCGGAAGCACCCATCCTCTCCCATCAAGAACAAATTTTAGGCTGGAAAAGTCATATGGATAACATTTTGAGATGTCAGTGGCCCTATAAGTTCTCTTCTAGTGAGGTCACACTGTGTCTAGTGACATACACGAAGAGTTGAAGTCTGTAATGCAGGTTTGAAACGCTGCCACTTTTCTCAAAAGGAGCGTTGCTGCTTCATGACATCTCCCATCCCCCTACCTGGAACACGAAGCGCCGTACCACTTCTCAATTGGAATCCGTTTGCACACCTACATCGAACATTAAAACTGATTTATGTAGCGGCTTGGATAACGAAGAACAATTAGTACACAATTTAAACACAGAGTAGCGCACTACCTGTACATGTATTACAGGTCTTGACTACTGCTTCTCCCACCCTACTAGAAATATCCTTCCTGACTGCGGTTTTTTCGGGTTTTTCTATGACCTCTTTAATGGAAAATACCAGGGAGTACTCTAAACTTAGGCCTGGAATGCTTTCTTTTCCAATTTATAATTTAATTGCAAGTATTATGTGATGCCACAATAGGGCTAGGATAGCAATCACAGACTGCTATAAACATGGACATTTTTAAGCGCTTATATAAAATCTACGAGCAAAGGTCAGCAGATGAAGAAGAACTAACGAGACAGTTGTAAGGGTAAAAGGTAGTTTGTAGTTTGTGACCTATTATACCCCTCCCACCTGCTGCCTACTCAGGACTTCATTCTGGTATTAATGCTTAGAAATTATGAGTAGTTATAAAAGCGAAAAGTTGGAAGCAGTTTCAGTGAATCATACTTATAATTTTGTCGAACCAAATTCAAATGTACATAGAACACGTGGAACTTTGTGACATAATGCCAAGTGGAGGAACAAAGTGCGAAGGGAAATATCACGGCAACACTTTGGTATATTTGTTCATCTTAATAGAGTTGGTCTTGATTGTAATGCCAGGATAAAGATATCAGTGGTTAAATATGTATGTATTAAGTTCAGTGCTTTAACCGGAAAGCATTATGTGAAATGATTCAATACTCTGTGGCTTAGTGAATGAATAATAGCAATAAGTATTCTGCTAAGTAATATGGAAGTACCGAGGATGAGTTTATGTGAGGGGATATGAAACGGGTCATTGACTTAGCAAAGCAGGCGAATTTTCTTCTAAAATGCGCAGTTACGGCGAGTTTATAAAATATGTAAGAACGTGTCTTAAGAAGCGAATTTTTAAAAAAAGTTTTACATCTCATTGTTTTATATGACTTAAGCACACCCTATTGTATATCACGACAGTATTCTGCCTATTTATTGACCAGAAAATTGACAGTTCCGCATACTGGTCATTTATATTTCATAAAATAAATAAATAAAAATAGTGTGCTATGTGGTACTGTAATTAGAGTCATTAAAGTTAAAGAACTGTGCAACTGAGTGTAATAGCATTAATGTTTTATGTCCTGTTTGGTTCTGGGCGCAAATCGAAACAGTATCATTACTCTCGCGAACTCTCAATGAAAATTAGAAGAGCACACATTAACCGAATCTCAAAGTATGGAGTCATCTACCTAGTGCAAGCCAATTGGAAAGATTGCTTACGGTTCCCACATAATCCAAGAAATAAAATTAAAGGCAGAAGTGACCCGCTTTTCCTAAAGTCTGAAGACTTAATTCCACCTAGCTGCTAATGGAAATATAGCAAATAGTTTTGCTGTAGAGTGTAGTTGCTGTCAAACAGAGCGGTCCAGTAAGATTCGAAACCGGAACGACACGGTAGAGACAAGCTTAACATCCCTTGAGCCATTGTTTGTCTCCAGAGACGTAGAAACTGCAACGTTGCAACTAGGAGGAGGGGAAGGAGCCCTGGCAGGTTCAAACAAACGAACCGCCCACCCCTCTTCTCTCCCGAACCCGAAAACTTTGTCGGGGCAAAGGAAACCCTCTGTGTCTTCCTCGGTTGAGTAGTGCGAGTTGAATTTGGGAACTCCTCGATTGCAATGGCCTGGAAGTCTTTGAAGTCCAGCCTTGCCTGTATTTGTAATGGAAACGGAGTTTGGTAGTTGTAAGGAGTTGTGTCCATATCGAAGGTAAACCCGGGAACAAAGTTGTACCTGCATGCACAACATCCACTGTGCATGGCAAATTGGCAATAATCCGATTTCAGCGTACGGCACATGTTAAACTTCAGAAACCTTAAGGCAACTGCTGATTACTTGCTCCTAAGTGATTAAGTAAACATGAACAACTTCACATGCTCTAATGTGAATTGTTGGGGAGTAAAACAATCCAAAGATAATTTCCAAAGTAACCGTAAATAATGAATGAAAAAAGCACATTAACTATTTTTAAGTTCAGATTATTGTCACGATTAAAAAGCGAAGGTAGTTTATTCGCGCAAGCCATTAATAGTTAAACACTTTTGTGCATTCAGACTAGCGTACCTGGCTTCCGTTAGTAACATCTCCTATAGCAGGTAAATGAAAATATCAGGGCACTTCAGATGACGAGAGATTATCTGCTTCCATAATTTATTTCATCAGCGGCTCGAAACTCCATAAAAGTGGGCGCAGGAATTATATATTAAGAAACAATGTTGCTAATCGTGCTAGTTCATGAGAAAACACAAGGTTCAAAGTGAATACAAAGTGAAGAAGCATTTTTATATATCAACATTTACCAAGATAAGTGTAAAAATCTCGCACATAATGTATAAAATGGAGTAGTCAGAATCAAAGAGGTACATGTAACATTTATAAATAATAATAATAATAATGATAATGATAATAATAATATTGATGATGATGATGATGATGATGATGGTGAAATAAAAAATAAAAAAACAAACTTTACATCAAGGATATACTAAAGCACATGCAATTTTGGCGACAGAAAATATGTGAAATTCCAGTATGTGCTGCGTCTAGTAACTTGTAATTTTCTCGATTTATTTCCACATATTGGACACACCTTATTAATTTTTTCGTTCTGTTCCACATAGAGTAGCATCAGCAGGAAACGTAACAACTCGGAATGACCTTTTCAGGAAATGAACATGATCTCATTGAGTTAGATTATGATTTGGAGCCTTATAATCAGGAAAAAACTTCTCACTATAAAATGGGATTATGTAAATGTAAACTAAAAACTCATCTTAAAATGAATGAATGATTAATAAAACAATAAAAAGACATTACTAAAGCATTTTCTAGCCATATACTACCCATTAGGAAGCAAAGGGGTGCATAGTAGTCTGTGAAAAATTATTTTTTTTTATTTGGAATGGATAATATTTTGTTACTCTTTCTTTTGGCCAAAGCATGCACTTAAAGTTAATATTAAGAGTTCATGAATGAATTGTTCATTTATTCAGTACTCAATGTAATAAATACAAAGAAAACAAAGTATACAGAAAATTAAAAGTCCATCTATCACACTTATGCTATTTTTTACTTATTAATTATAGCTTCTCATACTACTATTTTATCTTAATTTAGCTGATGGCTTACTTATTTATCTAAACTTCACAACAGTGTGGTTTTTAGGATACTGGATTTATTCAAAGAATTAAGACGTCATATCTAATAATTTATTGCTCATTTATTTCATTAACTCGTTTATGGATACTTCTCAACAATTTCTTCCTCACTTTCCCTAAATAACTTTTTCTTTCTTGACATTTTTACTCCGTGCTTAAATTAATTATCTTAATCCCAATAACTTCCCCAAAAGTGTTTTTTGTCTCCATAACACCATTTCTATACATTTCCATAAACTATGTCAGTATTTCCATTTATTCCACACACTGGACATTCATTCCATTCCCGATATTTCGTAGTAATTAGTGTGCGAATTTTCGTGAATTATCAGCAAAATTTGCTTCTGTCATATAAAGTTCTGTAATACGTGATTTCACAGACCGGACGATAAAACACACTTCAATACATTTTACCTGCAATGATACACCTTTTAAACATAATAAACATATATTTCACTTTAATGTAAAAATCAGTTAGCTTTGTTTGTGTCCTTGAAAATCGTTAATTTTCCCTTGATTTTAGCGCGCATATTTCGTAGTAACAATGTCGTAAACGAAAAGTCACCGTAAATTTCCGTATATGATGGAAGCGTATCGACATCGAAACCACGTTGACTGTGTGATCAGCACCATTAGTCCGACTACTCACAATGCTGCTGAAGGAAGTGTAGTAGCTTAACTTCAATGCGTTACCCGCAAAAATTCCAGGGAAGGAGGAGGCAGAAAGGAATTGGCCGATCAAGTAAGATAAACTATTATAGGTATAATTAAATAAAAGGGAGAAATAATGAACCACAAGCTAAAGTCGACTGAATTTCTATGTTAAACTTTCCACCTACAACTGCAATTGAAGCAATGTTTAACGGCCACCTCTATCTTAATAAGTTGTAATTATTTTTTTTTATTTATCTTGCAATATTTTATCCAATCTAAATTTTGTTCTATTCATTTTGTGCTGTTTCTTTGATAGTATTGATGACATGTTATATGTGGCGATTAAAATATGATCTCACAATTTTATTACAACTTTTATGTTAATTAGAAGAAAATGTGAGAAGAGAAAATGTAGCAAGGAGGCCAAGACTTTATGACGTATATGAGCTAGATGCAGTATAGTCAATTCCTCACATTTCGAAATTATAAGTTTAGCGATTGCTTGTAAATCCCGCAAGGCGTCTAAAAAGCCTTGCGCCTATATTTGTAAAGACCTTACAGAGTCTACAAACCATGTGGAGTTAAATTTGGGAAGTGTGTATAAATGCTCGTATTTAGGGCAGTCTCCACGTTACTCTTTCGGCCATTCGCACACCATAGTGGATTTTGAAGTGATCAATGTCTTACACATTGTCGCCAACGTATTTGTAGTCGAGAGACAAATGTCGCGTGTGAAGCCAGGTATCGCGGAAGTTCAAGGTCATATATTCATTCACCACCCGTTTACAAAGAGGGAAACAAGAAACTAATGTATGTCAAGGGTGTGTGTTCGTGTGTTATTGTCCTCCTTCTCGGTATTGATTTGTTGAGTATAAACTTCTCGGTATTGATTAGTTGAGTATAAACTAATTCTTAATTCTTAAAAGCAAATCTGGTAGTGCAACATAATACGAGAGATGTTCTAAAACTTCTCGGCTTGACTCAGAGATGTCGTGAAGAGGCCCAAATTACTACGAAAGTTGATAAGTATCATCCTTTAAATGGCGTGCTTAAGTTTAAAATCTGTAGGTGTCGCTTGTCACTTGTTTGTGAGGTTCACGTTCACGTAAACAAACTAGTGTTAACCTTTTGTACAAAATGGATAAAACCGAAATACAAGCTGTGGTAAAGTACTTCGTTTTGAAGAGTTTAACCCCAACAGAAATACAAAAGGAGTTGCATTCCACTTTAAAAATCCTTACTCTTCGTTTTCAAAGGTTTAAAAGTAGGCTGCTGAAATAAGCGTGGTGGTACATCCATTCACAATGATGAGCGCTCAGGGCGTCCCAAAACTGCTACGACCGATACGTCCGTGACAAGATTTCACAATGCTGCACTCAATTGAAGGTACGCGAGTTGGCTGACATTGCAAAGACTTCTATAGGCCTTGTCCATTATATTTTACATGAAGTTTTGGGTGAGGGAAATTTTCCGCTCAATGGGCATTTGTTAACAGTGGACTAAAAACGCATTCGAATGGACATTTCACAAGAGTGTTTTGACTTGTTTAAATCAATTTCGTCAACGTTTCATCAGTAAATGTCACAGATGGAGCAGTCGAAACAGTGGGTGGTAACAGGTGAAAGTGCACTAAAGAAATTAAAAACGGTTCCATCTGCAGGAAAAGTCATGGCTATTGTTTTATGGAATTTCCATGGTGTGGTGCTCGTAGACTACCTCCAGAAGGGCAGAGCCATTACAGGGGAATATTAGTCCTCACACTGACCAACTGAAACATGCTATTCAGACTAAATGTGCACACCTTGAGAAAAAGATGATAACAACACGATAATGCCCCTTTATACATGTTTGGGATTGCAGCTGCAAAACTGCATTACCTTCGCTTCCACGTTCGCCATATTTGGTGGATCAGGCTCCTAGAGATTGCCTTTGTTCCCAAACCTGAAGGATGGAGGAAAATTCACATCAAATGATGAAGTTGAAGCTGAGACACAGGTTTATTTTTCACAGTTGAACAAATGTTATTTTACTGAAGGTACTAAAAGTTGGTAAATCGTTTGATGGAATGCATTGATTTCCAAAACGACTATATAGTAACAAAAAACACATTTTCCTTAAAAACATATTAAACCAATAAACATGCATTAGCACCACGCAAACCGTAATAGATTGTACAAATATAAAAGTATAGTAACTTATCGATTTTTATCATTTAAATGGAGGAGGTCAAAAAAACACTTAAGTTCATTTTAGTTAGCTTTGTGTAAATTTAAAGTTTTAAGCTTTGACTAATTCTGTTAACGATAATGCTTGGGAGAGGGAAAAATACGTTGAATTTTGAAATAAGAATGACAGAGAAGAGTTGAATGGGTCTTAATTGTGAAATTTGGTGTTGTTGGCCCCAAGTTGAGAGCCAGTTTTAAGCGATTTAGTGTTTTGGAGGCCAATTTAAAATTATTTATTCTGTTGTTGGCCTCCAAATTGATGGGTACTGATTGATGTACGATTTTCTGCTCTGGCTAGTTTTTAACTGCTTCTTAAAAGTAATCTCTGGGTAATTTTTCTATTCTATCATGAGTCGCTCTATGGGACTAAGGTGACATTTTTTCGATGACAAAATAGCACACACATTAAGGGAGTTCTAAACGTTCTCGGTCTGATCAAGAATAATCCGCTGGTATTTTTCGATTATTTGCCAAAATAAATTTCAAGTTATGTAAAAAAGAAAAGTGATAGAAATAATGTAAACCGCAATATTGCTAGTGTTTCTATTGGGTGCTAAAATGGATGAATAATGAAGCATGTAGCATTGCGTCCCCCAAAGGAGTGTTATTTTGTAATTAACTTGAGAATTTGGCTGTTATCCCATTATGCAGTATAAGCATCGTTGAAAATACAATTAGGAAAACAGAGAATTTAAGATCATTTGTATAATAAATCTCACTCTTTATAATTCAATATAATGTTAATTTCAATTTTACTCAAAAAGCGTGTATAAATAAGAAAGGAAAATATGGAATGAAATATAATAATAAGTACGACGCTTTCATTTCTTAATAAAATTAAAATGGTAACCAAGTAAAGATTGATTGATTGATTTGTTTTTTTTTTTTTTTACGGAGCTCTTTAACATTCAGGTCATCAGCGTCCCATTCTATTCAAGGCGTGAAACAGCCGACAAATTTTGCTCAGAGGCCTCTTTTTTCAGGCCTGAGGTTCTTTTAATGCCATAAATGTATGACATAGGACCCATAGCTTAACTTCCCTTCTGAAGGAAGCCATACTTAGAAAAAAATCTATCGGTTCTGGCCGAGTATGAACCCACGATCTTGGGTTTAGAAGGCAAGTATGGTTACCACTACATTATAGGACCAACAAGTAAAGATGATAACTATTTATGCTTTTCTCTCATGTTATTTACTGCATCATTGATTCAGTTCTTTGAAATTGTATAAAAGGCAAATTCAAAATGATTCCATATAAACCGCCATTTTAAATGAAAGTTAACAAATGCTTCATAGCCAACACAATAAGCATTTTTAAAGCAGCTAAACTTTTATTTTCTTCATATATATTTTGCGAGCTATGTGTCCGATGTTCTATATTTTGTTACACTACTTGAATTGAGGAGTAATTTTTTAGAATAACTCAAGTTCTTCAGTTCTGCTGAACGTTTAAGCGGTTTTTGGAGTTAGCTGTTCTGTGAACTGCATCTTCACACTGTATAAAGTGCTGCTAACCTCTTTCATTCTTTAATGTAAAGAAAAAGAGATATTGTTCAATTCCTGTTATGTTCCCTTGAGCACTGGATATGGTGCATCTCCCCTCCCCCAATACATTATGTGGGCTGATGTAAGACTAGAACACATAAGGGTGGATAAGGGTTTCGAGGAAGTACGAAACTGTAGAACATTGAATGCAGAGCTGGTTGTTTCCTAACGGGAGATGTTCTTGACCTTGACATTTAGCAGATGTGGGCAACTTAAGCTTCTTTACACTCGGTGATGTAAATATGGGAAACTACCTATTAATGCGAAACTGACCAGAGCTGTTCTCTACTCCCGCCATAACATCGATTATTGGTCTTCGATTTTGCGCGATTGTTTTTCTGTTAATGCAACTAACTTTCTAGACATTTTGCTTATGCTCTTCTTTGCGTTTTGGCAGCCTATTCCGTAAACTTGATTGTTAATTGAACACTGTTACATTACAAAAGCTGATTATTTATTATTAGATACACATGGAAGAAAATCAGAGCTTTACTGTCATATAAAAATTTCATTTTACAAATATAAAAAGGTGCGTAATTATTAATTTGGAAAGTTATGTTATCTTTTGTTTACGGCTTAACGGAATGTGAACGTAACCAAAATCTGGTACAGGCGACCTTCCTATGAGGCGACTAGCTGATCGACGTTACTGGTTGAGAGATAAAGGACATTTGGAAGTAAGTCCTTTAACAAGGAAATCGTTGTTTTTGAACATAAATTCATTTAAATAACTATCAAAGTTTGCGTTCGTTCTATGCACTCTGTGTGTGTGTGTGTGTGTGTGTGCGTGTGTGTGCGCGTGCGCGCGCGCGCGAATTGGATCAACAAAATTATTACCGTAAAGTGTAACAACATACAACCTACAACGATTCATGTTTGTACTCTTTCCAGCATATATGAGCCCTTCGTTACATACTTGTAATAACCTGATTTAAAGTTGCAGGACAACATTAACAGTTGCGTACAAATACAGGAGGGGGGGGGGGTCTACTACTGACCCCAAAGAAAAACTTTCATGCCTTTTTTTACTGGGAATTTTTTGTTTTTTTTATTTTTATCATGTTTTACACATTGTCACAAACAAACAGCTTTCGGCGACAATTAATTGCACAATGAATTAGTTGTCTTGTGATAACTACAGTTAGAAGGCTGTATTTAATTATGCAACACTATGACATAAAGGAGAATATAATCCCACTAATGCAAAGTGGATGCGTAAGAACACACTCTTTCGTCGAGGAACGTGGCCAATGGCGGTTCTGTTCAACTGATTTGCATTGCAGCACATGTTTCGTGGAACTGACTAGTGAGTTAAAGAGCAAATAAAGAGGAATTCAGAAAGTAAAGATTATTTGAAGGAACTGGCTCGAGAACTTTGCGTCATAAAGAGCCGTGCAAACATACAAAGTATATAAATACTTCAAATTAGATTCATTAATTTCATCGTGTTTGCTTTTATCTTGTGGATTTCTTATTTGAGATATTTCATCAATTAAATATAGTAATATGATTAAATGTTTTAAAATAAGTGAAAAGGGTCTAAATAGCTTCTACTTCATATTTACTAATTCATTCATAACAAGAGAGCCTCTAACTGCATAAAGTTCGTTTGTGTTTTTATCTTCTGACGCACATACACTCTTGTCAGCTTGTCAAACGAAAGTAACATGTTACTAAAGTTTGGAGTGGTGGGAAGAGAAAATCTCAGACCTTAGTACGGATCCCATTTTCAGAAAGTGGAGTGAGGACCCACAGGCTGAGATGACAAGTTGTGAAGGGGTGGACCGACCAACCGACCCACCGACCGAGTGGAGAGTGATGGATGTGACGTCAGGAAGTGACGACAGGGCGTCTCATTGTGGTCCTGGCAGTGCACCCGAGCGAAACTAGAAACTACTGGGTTACCTTCTAAATTTTGATCTCAATTTTATCTTCTTCCTACTCAGCCCTGACAGATTTCCTTTAACGATAATAAACACGAGAAATAATCATTCTAAAAACATTAAAATACGTGATACAAACAGCTGAAAATTTTTTTTTTATAATTTGAGAAGAAATCCAATATCAATTGCTTCTAAACACTTGTAGTTGGTTTTCAAACCTTTCGGAATACTAAGGAACTATTTTCGTGTATTTTAATGTTGAACAAAAGACGATAGGAAGAGAAAACCAGTTCCTCAGACTTTTAACTTAAAAATAATGCACATGTGCCTCATCAAAGTTGTTCTATATTAGTAACAAACATGATACTCATGATTTAACCAAATTATCAATATATATATATTTATATATATTATATATAAATAAACAGCAATCCAAATTATCAAATAATGCTCTACTGTTATGTGAAGGACAGTACATGTTACGATTTATCGTTTTACATTGGAAGTAATGTAATGCAGATATGGTTCACAACGATTGAACTTGTTTTTGTAAAGCTTTTTCGGAGTAATCCTCCATCACCGCTCTCGATGGCTTATCGTTCCGTCTCACCCATTGTGCAACATATCCTAGTCTTTGCATTGTAATTGACAAATGCGTTAACACCGTAGCAATAAACGGGCCGTAATATAATATGCAATTACATTTAAACAAATAAGGCAGTTAGTAATTCTCATTGTCATTTATGTCGTAAGCTTTTCGTACCCTGTTCTCTACGCCACGGATGGCCAAGGCCGTTAAGGTGTGGACTCATGAGCGAGAGATTTGGGGTTCCATTCCCACCAGGACGCTCCTCCCTGACTAAGTTTTTCCCAGGTTTTCCTCAGTCCTCATAACTGGCAAATGCCGGGGAGGTACCCTAAATTTACACCTGAAACGTTTCTTTCCTTAAAAAACCTTTCCAATTTCTCATTTCATCTCACATATCGCCAGTGTCTACCGCCTGTGGTACTTCAGCAGTAAAAACGGACGTTAAACATTATTAAAAAACCTCCATGAATCATCAGAATGTTATAAATTTATAATAATCGGTTTTAAAATTTCGTAGCGTCCTATTTCTTTAATGAAGTATCTTTTTGCAGTTTTTATGCATATTTTACACACAATTTCTAGTTTGTCTTTGCCAGTTGTCTTTCTCTTCTTAGGAGATTTTCACGTTTTTCAGTTCAAAAGTGTTAGATCTATTGTAACAGATGGTTGCAGCAGACCGCAAGCATCGCGTGATCAAGGTCATCGATTTCTATTGGCACATTTTTGGTCAATAATAGCATGCATACAATATTAGTCTAGAGCAATCTATGTTATAAGAGAGGTTCGAAGTAGTGTCTATGTACAGTCACAAATTACTGGCATTTTTAATGAAATTTGCATTCATTCTTAACAGTTCTGCTTCCATAAGTCTTCCCATTTCTAAGTTCATTTACAGCATGATAGTCGCCTCACTAATAAACTACAGTTAGTACCATTGGCACACCAATCACAGATATTTGAATTATACTGGACGTTTAACCGCAAACCAAGTTGCAATAATACAAATGCTTGCTATCGTAACAGCATACTATTTACTGTCCATGCGCATGCATTGGTACGGGAATTGTCTGTTACTATGACGGGCGACAGCACAGCGCTCGCTGGATAAAATAAATAGGTACTACAAACCGTTCAAAAAGAATTTAGGTTGTCACAAAAATAAATGTATATTTTTGGAACTCTTCATTTTATTTTGGAAAAAGTTCAGTTGAGAACATTAAACTCTCAATGAAAATAATGAATGTTAAAAGAAAACTATGCGACAAAACAATTGTAAATACATATTCTAAAATGTGAGAATTTAAAGTCATCTAATAAGTTTCAATGGATCAAAATCATATAGAATAAATTTATTTTCTAACTAGGTATGCAGAAATACATCCTTAAGGCTTTGTCGCGTTTTATCTCCTCTAATACACAAATACTTTTAAAAATAACCATAAATGTCACATATTTGCAATGCGTTTATGTAATATCTTTCAGGTTTGGTGTTTAATAGCCAGCGGAATTTACCTTATATAGCTGTTGAGTTCTCTATTATTTGTTTAGCGCTACCCGGTAACTGTTAATCTACAGCACGGGGGAAAACGCTGTCATCTAAAATGTTTGCTTTTATCACACCCAAGGGCTAACAATACACTATATTTACTAGGAAACTATACTGGGCACAAAGTCTTGATATTTGCTTTCGAAGTTAATTCTAATTTACCAATGGCATTGATGACTTTGTTCTAATGTTGGCATTGGCAGATATTGCGATGCTATTTATGTGTAGGATTCGAACACAAATTAATAAAATTGGGAACATGTTTCCAAAACATTCAGTAATCTCATATTTATAGCCTATTTTCAAAAACTAGCCTAAAGATTTCAGAAGATGAAAATAAATCTTCTGAATTTTGCGGGTGTGATATTTCTTCTGCAAGGTTTGTATTTATAGGCCATTGATGTATTGATAAATTCATTATCATTAGGCATCGAATTTCTAGGCACTAAAACCTAAATAATGCAGAATGAAGTTATATTAAAACTGAACTGTAGACAACAGGTGGAAAAGGTAAAACAAATCTCGAGCTACCAATCACCCTTCCCCTTACGTTTCACTCATCAGTTTTTGCTTACTATCTGTGTTTTTTGTACATAATTTGATGTTAAATGTTTGAAAATTCCGATACCTAGTTATAATACTTTCTCAAGATAGGTCTTTATTGACCAATTTCGTCTCAAAGGTTATATTTCCACCTACTTTTGATTCTTCCTAAATTGCATTTTTCTCTTGGTTTGTAAAGGAGTAGCTTCTTTGTTAGCTAGTAGTCCTGTATTTGTGATATATGATGGGACCAATATTTTTTGATATCTTATACTCTTCTATTTAGATAGAAAATGTGAAGTTTTTCCCTATTGTTTCACTGTGTATATGGTATTTGAGGAAATAAACACACACACACACACACACACACAAACACACATATATATATATATCCCAAGAAAATAATCTGTACTGATTCTATAACCTTTTATGTGATATATTTATTGCCCAGTTTTAAGCTCTGTGTACTGCCATTAGCCTTGTAGAATTTCAAATGTGTATTTTTCCTTGTTTTATTTATGGTTAACTACGATGCACAAATTAAGAGAGAAAAATAAAAGTATATACAGATATAAGTGGAAACAATTTACAATTATTATACATTGTATTCTAACAGAAAAATAAATTGCTTATAGCTTCTCGTTCTTCGGCTAGGAAAATCCCATATTCAGCCGATTTGTGTGATATGCAAACGATTCCCAGAATGGCAGTCGACATCTAATTACGAAAGACTTTTACAGGTGGTGCCAGAATGCGTACCCATTCCTCATCCCCTCCACGAAATGGGCAATTTCTTCTTCCAGAACTGTCCTTCTTTCTATGAGCCTTCCATTTCCCCAGTCTAAAGCAGGTCATTCCATATCTTGTCTCTCTACCCCAACTTAATTTAATTTAATTTGCTAGGCTTAAGGAATTTTTATGTTACATTCTGCCTCGATTTCCAGCCGACTGATATCCTAGCTCTAAACTATTGCCATACTTAATTATTTTTATCGCTATCTTGTTGCAATATTTAACTGTGCCAATTCTTCTGAATCCTCTTACCACCTCTGCAGACCAAAACGTTGGCATTATATTTTACACATGGTGTCTATTCAAAGAGTCAAAAATAATGTATACACATTTTAATAGTGGTTATCTATACTTTTAACGGTTATTAGCTATATTTAATTTTAATTATAATTTAATTATGACATTAATATGTAATATTATATTATATATAATGTCAAAAGATATCAGTGGTTGTTTCTATAGCGACCATGTGGACATGATGAGAAAAAACAAAACAAACGAAATGAAAACGGGAGACACCCACTTAATTTCGAGCAATGCAAGAACATTCTGAAATTTATATTGGAAATTTACCAGTAATGAACCTTAAAAGATATAGCATACACTAGATACTACACTTAAAGAAGAATTGAAATGTCTTGCAGAACAGTTCCTATGTGTAGGAAATGCTGTTCCTGCAGGAATTTGCCGAAATCGGAAGCGCCTGTACATTTAGATCTTTGCTGTACTCTAAGCCAACATTTCACTCTACTTGTTTTTCATAGCAACTCACCTCCCTAATGACCGTACTGTTTGATGTTTCTCGGACAACTTCAGAAGTCTTTTTCAAAATCGATTTAGTTTTATTTACATGTTCAGCTCTACCCATTCTTATATTTCACTTTCATACAGTAAATTAAGCTTAATCGTATAATTGTACCATTTTTTGTATCTGCCATATACGAAGTCATTTTTAATGTCATTGCTTTGATTTTGCTAATCTCAATATTGCATTTCCGGCAATAATCTTCTAGGCTGGTAATACCTTATGCAAATCTTCCCTTGTTAAAGATAAAAGAATTAGCTCATCGGTGTATAAAAGTACGGGAATGCATTGTCCGTTCACTTTAGAGGTGTTAATTTCCTGCAATAACAGAACATTCGAGATATGATCTATAAATAATAACGGAGAGTACATCCTTGGCGAACTTGTGCTGGCTGATCTGCACTTCGATATTAACACTAAACTTATGTCGCTGTAAGTCTGCGATTTTGCCGGAGATACCTTTCTGACACAGATTTACCCACTGAACACTTTCGCAGACTATTTTAAAATAAAAATATGAACAGTGTAATTTACTCATCGATACATAAAGTAGAACTAGAGAAAAACAAAATCAAAGAAGGAAGACATCTTTCCAGACATAGTTTTTTTAACATATTAATCTTTTTTTTTGAAAAAAAGCTATTCTGAGTTCTTATTTCAGCATACAGATAAAATAAATTCCATTATTTGAGCACAGCTGGAAATTGATAAAATCTATACACAAATAATCGAAACAAATGAAAACAAAGAATGCCTATGTACCTATATTAATATTCAGAAACCCAATGCATTTGCTTGTCTCTCAAAAACGAAACTTAAATCTTAGTGGCCGCATCAACGTGACAGAAATTTCTTCTAAAATCATTTGGGTGGGAGCGTTACATGGTAACCGTTATCCTGTGAAATAAAATATCGCGTAAAATGTTTTACCTGCAAACTACAGTTTTCATTTTGTTTGCACCTATGGTCGGCTGCAATCGGTGCTAGCATATTATTTTGAGCCTTGGTTACATTTCGAGTTTACAGAGGCGGAAAAAAAAAATCTCGCTCTTTCATTTTTACGCTTCGATACCGGTTGTAACATGTTATTCATTTCAAAGCAGGATATTATTTTCTACCTAAATAAAAAAAAATCGCATTAAGAGTGTATGGGTGCGTAACAATACATCAAAACAGTTGCCGGATTTACTGTTTAATGCATTCATTAAAGCAGGGTATCGGATTTACTTGATTCGCGTGTGCGTATGAAGTTAAAACCAAACCAGGCGTTGGGTGACACGAAAGCTATACCATACTTTTGATTTCTTCTTTTGTTGCAGTTTTACATTGAGCCATTTGAGGAATTAATTTTGCATTTCTGATAATTATAGATACTGTACACCCTTTTAAATAACTAATATTTGTTGTTCATCACAATGATGACATTTGTGTATTATATTTTGCATGACTGTGTCTTCTATAAACTATTTACATGATATTTTTCAAACAATAACCGAATTTAATTTTGAAATTTTATTTTCTAAAATAATTTGACCACTTATTTAATTTACAGCTCTTTTTCCTGTACGTAAATTGACCATTAAAATGTCAGTTTCGTTTTGAAATATGTAATAAAATATACGTAATAAAATCTACTCTTCCGTAGACTTTTTTTATTATTTCCTGCACACAAATAGCAGGGTGATTGTTCGGTAAAATGAATAGATTTAATTTAGATTATTAAGGAAAGTGAAGCAAATATAGCTGTCAGATAATATAAGCAGTTGTGGTAAGGTTTGTAGCCAGTGATATAGCTATGGTTATTTAATTATTGCATTCCCACTGCTATTATAGTAATAGGAAAGTTAAAGTAAAATCTTCAGGATTCGCGGTAGTAATCGAACAGCTCAGATAATGCTAACATCTGCACAGTAAGCTAAAGATCCATTATATGAGTCCCTGCATGACCTTGAATTTTTCCTATCTGACTCTGATTTCCTAAATCACATTTTTTTAAAAAAATCACATTTCATATAAACAGTGGTTAACTATGAAGCCTGTGCAACACGTATTCAAAAGTTTCGAATCACTTTTTCGGAATAAAATCTCTTTAAAGAGATACTTTTAGAGATTTTCAGGGTATATAGACTCAGATGGGAGAAATTCGCAGTTGCGGTCCTAAGAGCACGGTAATCTAGACGGTAAGTGCATCGGCACGGTATGCAGAAGATCTATGTCTCTAGTCCCGTTGGCGAGGTCGATTTTTTTCTACTTGGCTCTGATTCCAATCCTCATCCAGCGCACGGCTATGTTAAAAAAATCACATTTCATGGAAAAGTTTATCAAGCTTCAAAAACGGTGTTTTTGTGTTGTAAAAGTAAGTGTGCATACTCGTCTTAGTGATAGTTCAATATTTTGTTAATCGCACTGATATTGAAAGGTAAAATCAATGTATTTCCTGAAAGTTATGCAGATTATTCGAGATATCCATGTGGAAGCACGGGGTTTGTTGTTTAACATGTATAAAGTTCGAGTTGGTCCTGTTGTGTGTTGCATCTCAGTGGAAAATATACTAGGAAAATTATACTATGAGCAAGTTCAACAGAAAGATATGGTAACTCGGATAATGTGAGCAGGATATACCAGCTACTTCTGCCATCTACATGGACGCATTGGAGCCGCTAGAGGAAGAAACTCGACATCTGGTCAGAGTTCTATCTACAGATGGACCCGACCCAGCAAGAAATGCAACACATGCATATGTATACCACCATAGAATATGCAAAACTACACATCACTGCAAATGTGCTTTGAAATATGTTATCACGAAGTGCAAGAAACGAGAGAAGTCATAAAGGAATATAGCTGAGAATAAATAAAGACAATGGCGCGAATTACCACCGTACATAATACGTACTTTGCGCTCTACATTTATGTATAGTTACTTTACGATGCAAAAGTCCCGATGCATGTAAAATTGAATTTATGATAGGGGAAAAGAGATGAGCCGCCAGTATGTAAAATTAAAATACGTGATTAGTAAAAATAATTTATCTTTTGATGATTTTATTTCTCTGACAGTAGTAAGAAAAGTTGTTACTCTAGACTTGGCTGTCAGTTCATTCCATAGGTAACCACGCAACATAATCGCTGCTCCTGCCACGCAATCAGATTGAAATTCCATGCAAGCAAGACTTCCACTCGAGTACCAAATGAAACTCTAGGGCAACTCGATTGTATTGAACATGGTTCATTAACGGGCTTAATCAAATCATTATTTTTCCAAATTAGTAGTTCCAGAAGTTTGCAGTTACCGAACCATCCACTTGTAAAATGCTACTCCCACAAAGGTCAAGACAGATTATAGTTAAGAAAAGTTGTGAACAGACTTTTCCCGCTTCTAGTTCCCTAATGACCAAATTTTATAATATGAAGGTTAAAGATACTAAGGATTTATGAAGTCAAGATGAAATAAAAGGTGAAATCGCCACAGAAAATACAAAGTCATTAGTTCTGAGTGCATTTTTCCTATGCGTGGTCGAAGGTATGATGATACCTTCCTGGATGAATAATTGCTAGCGTGTAAACATGATATGGTTTCGCGAACATATCTTCTTCTTCCATCATGGATTAGGTCCTGCCTATTCAGGACTCACATTTTTGCTTCTATTAATCTTGTTTGGTCTTCCAAATGATCTTCTTACTTTCGGGTGATATGTCAGCAATTTTTTTTTGTATTCTGTCTTCTGTCATTCCATTTAAGAGTTTTACCCATTCTTATCTAACTATAATTACCTAATTGTTGTAATATTGATTGTACTTATAATTATTTTCTTATATCTTCATTTTCATATCTGAACTTCTTTTGTGTAACCTTTGACAGATCGAAAAACGCGCATTTCTGCTACTTGAATTTTATTCTCTTCCTGTTTTTAGAGTCCAAGCCTCACTTCCATAAAATTTCACTGGTAAGGCCCTCACTCTGAAGAATCTTAATTGTGTGTCTTTTCGCACTTTATATTTCAAAGTATTTCTAATTATTCCATACACAGTTTGGAAATGTTGTATTTTTATATTAACGTCTTGATTTCTTCATATGTAACATCATAATGTAAATATTGAAAATTTGATACTTGTTCTACTGTTTCTTATATCACAATTTTTGTTTTTATTGGGTATTTACCTCAGTATACTATTACTTTTGTTTTAGTTTTTGAAATTATCATATTTTGTTCTTTATTTATTTTATTTAGTTGGTATATTGTTTTTGTGTTTGTATTTTTCTATCTTCCTTGTCAAATATTAATACTACATCATCTGCAAATAGCAAAATATTTACCGATCTGTTCCTGTCCTAATTCTATTCCTTTAAATACAATATTTTTCCAGTCTTTAAGATTGTGATCTATATATTAAATAAAAATGTCGGTCCTGGTGGTGTAGTGGTTACCATACTTGCCTCCTACACCCAAGATCGCGGGTTCGAACCCAGCCAGGACCGATGGATTTTTTCGGGGCGTAAAAATCCTAAGTATGGCTTCCTTCGGAAGGGAAGTAAAGCCGCGGGTCCCGTGTCGTACATTTACGGCACGAAAAAGAACCTCAAGCCTGAAAGAGAGGCCTCTGAGTAAAATTTGTCGGCCGTTTTACGCCCCGAGTTGAATGGGACGCTGATGACCTGACCTGTTAAAAAGCGTCCATAAATAAATCATTAAAAAAAAAAAACAATAAATAATACTGAAGAGACTACATCCTTGTTTTGGATAACAACTTTTTATTTTTCCTGTTGACTTTCCATTATTATTTTTGTGTTCGCATATAAGCTTTTTATGATTTTTATTAGATGTTTAAGGTATCCTGTTTGATATAACATTTTCCATAATAATAAGCGGTATACTCTATCAAAGGCTTTTTCTAGGTTAACAAATGCCATGCGTGTTTCTAAGTTATGTCCTCTTCGTTTTTCTATAATTTTTTTAATATAAAAACAATTCACGAACTCATTTATTTGGAGTCAATTATATTTTGTAAACTGTAATTAAATTCAAAACGTTTGATCATTTATAATAATTAGTGGGTTTCAGAGTTAACTTCTTCAGGTCTTCTTTTTGGATGTTATGTATAGGTCCATTAATACGAATAAGATATTTTAGTTATGTATTCTCGGCTTCTTCTTTATAATAAAATATGCTCATATATACCTATTTCAGTATAATATAGAATAGAAAAATGCTGTACCATAGAAAGAAAGAAAATTCAATTGATAAATATCAAAATAGCTAAAGCCTAAAAGGCATAATTTTACTTGCAAATGAGGCACACATGCTACAATATTTCGGTTTGTCACTGAAAATGAAAAGAAAAAAAAAGCCTTTTTTTAAGAACAATTCTGAGATTTAGCCTCTGCTTTCTAGGTTCTTTAGGCGGATAAGCCTAACTACAAGAAGAATCATCTCAAAATAAAGTTGGGTGTAAAAATCTTTTAGAAGTTGTTAACCTAAAAATTACAGGCACCTCTATCAGCTCCTTATATTACCTCGCTTTCTAAACTGAACCTACAAAGGACGTACTCGTATATTGAAATTGGAAATGCTATTCTGTTGCACATCAATTTCATAAATGAACATATCATCAACAATGTCTAAATATTAATATAAGATGTGTGCTTTTTTCTGAAACTTTGTTGTTTTACTGTGATATTGTATCTATAAATGCAATTTTGTTTCCTTTCAGGTAAGCGGATATTTCTATACATTTTAGAAATAGGTAAGTAGAACAATTTAACTTATACTAGATATTGCAATTTATTAAAAGGAGAACAAGAGGGGAAATTGTTGTGCTCTGTCATTTAAATTCTTCAAAGATTTTATAATTTTTTTTGCACCTAAAAGAGTCTGTAATAAATGACTGCGGTACCACCCTTTGGAAAAGTGACTATCACGGCCCGAATTCCATTATTAGGTGACTTTAGGCTGATTAAATGTTTCTAAAAGTCTAGATAAGACATACACGTAGCATCGCGTTTGGCCATCATTGTCCCTCATCGAAATATTGATAAACTTGAGTCTATAGACTGGTGAACGAGATATAGTCATAATCATGCTTTCAAGATTTAAACACCAGGTTTGTTTTATATTTGACAAGGGCAAACCTTGGAGCATGAGAAGCATGGACGAATGCGACATTACTCTCTAGTAGATTATCGCGCAATTTTTAAGACTGATTGCGTGTTCACTGTTATAATCACATGTCAGCGAGCTACAAAAAGAAAACGAAATTCTATCATTGGTTTCCGCAGTTTTTCAGTACACTCTCGTGAATAGTGAATGCACCTAATTCTCAGAATTCCTGTCACAACGTGCACGAGGCCTCTCCATGATGAAAAAGGCGGATGTGGTGTGCTGTGTCTCGACTTCATCTTCTTCCTTACAACCATGGATGGTGCAATCTACATGGAAATCTTCCTTATTTCTTGAATATTTGCAAACGAGGAACTGAAAGTATTTTCAGCAGGATGATCTCACCTACAACTTATCTAATATCAACGTGGTTAAAATTATTCCTTTATTTTCAAGGCCTTGTCATTTCTAAATGCTTTTGGCTTAGATTTTCTCCTGTGTGGCATGCTTTGAAAGGAAAAATGTATGGCAACACTCTTGCGGAATTGCAAGGAAACTTTGAGCTGCAAATATCAATGTTTTGGTGAATACCATAGTAACATACAGAGACTTTTTAATGATGTTTAACCTGTTTTAACTTCTGATGCATTACAGGCGGCGACACTGATGAAATGAAATACATGAGATGAAATGATAATTTTTTTTCAAAGGATGTAAGCATTCCAAACCTGAGTTTGTCATTTATGAGAATTGAAAAACCCTGGAAAAGATCTCAGTCCTGGTGGAAATCGAACCCATATCTCCCGTTCATGAGTCCGCGCCTTAACGACCTCGGCCACCCTTGGCAGTACATAGAAATATGCTATGCCTTGAATGCTAATGACAATTTTGAACAGTTTCTATGAGACTATCATGCATTTCTATATCCATGTCAAATGCTACTCTATTACGCCCAATACCTTGAAAGTTATAAGAAAAATGCAGCGTCCGAGACCGATAGAAGTACCCTGTATAACAATCCGCTCACATCCACGAATCCGAGAGTAAAACCGCAACTCTCTAGTATGGCTATCAGTTTAATGTATAACGAACGATTTTAGACTTTAGTTTTTAGAAACAGTTTCTCTAGATCCCATTAAAACCATTGCTTACACACCTGATTAGTGTGATAATAACATTCAAATGTAAGATTTATAGACTTTAGTTTTTAGAAATAGTTTCTCTAGACCCCATTAAATTCATTATTTACACACCTGTTTAAAGTGGTTACAATATTTAAATATAAGATTTTAGAAATCGTTTTAGACTAGTTTTTCTCTACACTCCTTTAAAACCGTAGGTTACACCTCTGATTAGGGTGAAAATAATTAAAATATAAGCCTTTTAGAATTTAATTTTTAGAAACATTTCATCTAGACTCTTTTAAAATATTTTGTTACACATCCGATTAGTGCGAAAAGAACACCCAAATTTACTTTTTAGACTGGAATATTTTCTATGCACCCCTTTAAAAAGTAGTTTTCATATCTAATTAATGTGAAAACAACATTAAAACTTAATAAACTCTCATAGTGAGTTTGACTACTAAAACATTGAGTCAAAATTTTCCTCTTGAGAACAAATTGCTTTGAGAAAATATTTATGTTCCACAGGATATGTAAACTCAGGTAAGAGAAGTTTATTGTAGCTAGGGAGTACTTGGTAGTTAAATGATTAGAACATAGGCACTCGTCAAAGTCTCGAATTCTTTTCTATTCGTCTATCTTTCAAATCTTTTTATTATGCCTGAGGGTTCTAAGGTTTTAGAATACTATAAATAAAACATTAGCACCTTATATACACAAGTCATAAATAATAGGAAAATGTTGACAGAACTTCTCTAGATATCCTCCCTATTTGCTTAAGAGAAACGTCTAGATGACGTGAGCTGCAGTAACTTTGAACTGGTGGTAGTCAAAAGCAGTCAGGCTCATTGCACCAATTCAGATGGCAAAAGAGTGATGATGATTATTATTTATAATGACAACTCACCTGTCAACTAACTCAATGGCGTTCCGCACTCGGGCGGCAGAGAGCAGTACTATGGCCCAGTTTCAAACCGCGTGCTGGATTTCGGCGGACTACATTAAGCTACATGATGATGGAGCAATTAGCGGAATGAATGGCAAGGGTAACAGCAATACCTGGGGAAAAGCAGCCTAGACATGGCTTCACCCGCCCGCCACAAATTCCGCTTATCTACTGGGATCAAACCCACGTACATAGGTGGAATCCAGAGATCCAACCTTTGGTCACGACGCCGCCTGTAATATCTGAGTCGATTCCGTTTAGTAGATTGAATAAGCCCGGCTTAAGTGTTTTCCCTTTTACATTTTGTAAGCCGAAAACACATCTTGGGTTATGTGGGATTATTTATACCTTTGCCAAGGATTCGCATTGTTCGTCGCAGAGACTTTGAGGAGTTGGAAGGATCAAATATACCTACAATATTTATTTACTCGATATATTACTTGACCAAGGTGAATGGATCTGCAAACTAGTAACGGTGACGCAATACGAACGGAAGAAAACTCGATAGTCAGGTTTAGCCGTAAAGTGCTAGTAGCCAAGAAACGTAAAGGCAATAAAATTATTCACGAGCAAGATCAGCATATTATTTATATTGCTATAATTTCTGTGGCCAAGAGAAGAAGGAATACCTGAAAATATCTGTTATAAACGTGCTATAGCTTTTACCTGGTATAGTAAAAAGACTGTCTAAGTAAAATTAGAAAGGGCGGTCTTCTTGAAGAAAGGGTTTTGAACAAAATTAGATCACATCTTAAAGTTGCAAACGAAATTATATTGGACTATATGGATACGTGAATAATTGGAAGAAAATTTCAGGAATATTTTTAGATAAACAAACATTGTGAAAACTTTCAAAATTTCGAGAAAAGAGATTTCATTTCTCAGGGAGTAGAAAATCCCTTAGAAAAATATTGAAGTTTATTGGATTTCATTTGAAAAAAGTGTAAATAGAACACCGTTTTAACATTGTGTCTCAAAGAGCGTTGTTTCTCAGAGCACTTAAAATAAATGAAAATAAAGAAATCAAACTAGTTACACACATAGATGAAACAATTCACGCCCATTACAATTTCCAAGCATTGATAGGAATGTGTGTAAACAACTACAGGACAGCGGCTTATTATCGCCCATGCTGACTGAGAGAGGGGATTTATTGCGGGTGCCTGTCTCATTTATGATTCGAAATTTAAGACATTTAATAACAACAAAGAACTGGATGAAACTCATTTGATACATGGAGTGCCGCAAAGGAGCATTGCTGTTCTTGATAATGCTCCGTATCACAAGTGACCTCGACTAGCTATACAAAGTCAGATATGCAAATACAGATAGCTACGAGACGATAATTATATCATTGGACTCAGAAATTTGAATGAATAACAGCAACAAAAGTTCTGTTTAGAAGTCAAGAGTCATTCAAGACATGTACTGGAAACGAGATGCTCTCCTAGAGAAAGACATCTTAACGTATAGTAATTAATCCAGGCTGGAGAGCAGCGACAAATCCAGAAAAGAAACGTGAGCTGACTTGGATACTGATATAACAAGCGAAGGAGACAAAAAAGAGGGTAAACTGTAGTTTAAGCAGACCAAAGGGATACTTTTAAATGTTTTAATGAAAGTATTTGGGTACGTAATTGCTTACGACTTTAAACATATGTAATTATAAAAAAAATCATACAGTGCAAACACTTTTAGTGATAATACTTGTGGAACTCACATGCATCGTTCCGTATCAGATTGTACCGCGAAGAGGTCAGGTTTGACCGTTATCCGCACCACTAGTGCTCCGCGGTGCAGTACGCACTCGCGTTTGTCCAGTCACTAAAGAGGAACCCATCTATTCTTAAATTTCTTAATTCTGTTGATGTTCAACACATTGAAAATCATAGAAAACGATAAAAAATGTTCCAAAATCACCTTACCATTAATAATAAAGATAATGCATTGTAACTGTAAGCACGATTAAGCTTTGTTAAAAAAACTTGTTACATTGTACTTTTATTAGATAGCTACTTGAATCATTGATTTATATGAGAGGTTGTCCGTTGTTATACGTTATCAGAATATCGTATATATAGCTATGTTGTTAATAGCAACATCAGAATCGCAATCATCTTTCATTGACCTTTGACCACGTCTTTCTTCTTACAATTGTCAAGAAATATGATAAACAACGAGATAAAGAAACTCTTTAGTGCCACAAGGTGGTGCCAAAACAACTATAAGCTCTGTAATTGTACAAATACATAGAGGTGACTATCGGTGCGGCAATCTAGAAGCTGATGTCGTGATGTCCATAACAGTACAAGTGAACTTGTGACACTACACGAGTTACTGGATTATTGTTTGACATTCAAAACACAAAATTTTCCAATATTTTCAAGTCCATGGGCCCCGTATTTCGGAAAGCAGTCAGGTGCAGTTGGGACGACATTTCTATGCCGTTGTCTTTGAATGAACAAGCAGCGAAGCGAGTTTAGTCGCACCAGCACACGACTAATAGACTCAGTTGATTAATTACAGCTAGTAGAATGTAAACACGGCGCTCATATAAGTCCATATTGTCACTCAGATTCATATGGCTTTTGTTATAATCATTATAGGCAATTCAACTTTCTTTACGTTTGAGGCATGTCCACTCATACTGCACGAGGCGTTAGGGTAAAATACAACATTTTTCTAAATATGTGCAAAAAATCATATTTTTATACCAAGTGGTTCGTATCTTGTAGCTTATTAACCTTTTTCATTAACTTTCAAATGATAGCGACAATAATTACATCTGTGTTGATTGTCAAATTGACAGAGAGTATATAGAGTATACAACACAAATTACACTTAATACATACTCTTTAATATCATTATAAATTAATAGTTTAATGTTAAGTAGTTATCGCCCCCTAAAAGAGGAGTACATTATGAGAATATTTTAATCAAAGAAATAAAATAATGACAGCAACGGGATAGATAGCATATCGTATTTCCAAATGGCGCTCAGCGAAGCGACGCGTCCTACGTTCTCTGATACATTGAAAATTTATGCTACTGCGCATGTCTGGCAACTTAGTTTCATTAGTTCGTTCAGTATCAAACCACTGCTCCTTCTTATTTTGAGTTCAAAAAATATATAAATTATCACCAGATGACTGAAAAATAAGTATTGATCTCTTAAACCAAAAATAGTAATATATACCTACTTCCGGTGATGTAAACTTTACTTACCAAATACATTCAGTACACTTGACGTTACTCGCAGGGAAGAAAGCACTTAACTGCTGCTGCTGCTGGTGTAAGAGCCCGAGAGGCTAGCCAGAAGCGAGCGACAGCGGAGAGAGCGGAACTTATCCAAACGCACTTTACTTTGTAAATGTAAATGGATAGGGATGGGTAAATCACTGTACTGAGAACATTATTAGTCAAGTGAAATATTGTAACGGTGGGAACGAAAACTCTAAATATAAATGGATAGGAACGGGTAAATCACTGAAATGACATTTTTTGGCAGGTGAAATTTGCAACGGTGGGAAATATGCTCTTATTCCAATTCGCAACTAACTCATATACTCATATACTGACTAACTCACACACTGACTTAATCTGTCGGCTAACCTCGGACAAATCCTAGAAACCGGTGGACCCAGTGGTTTAGCAAGCAAACCATTGTAATTGTGGCAAACTGCTCTTATTCCAATTTGCAACTAATTCAGCGATTAAATCATTGTAACTGTGACAAATATCCTTTAACTCCGGCAGGGGGAGAAATAATAAAATAAAAGAATGAAATGATGGTATTCGAACCCACTAATCTATCTTAATTAGTGTAGCATAGCTCGGGCACTTAGCTTCAGTAGCAGTAGTTAAGTTCCTTCAGCCCTGCGGGGAACACCAAGTATCCAGTACCGCTTGGGAACAAGTCTCGCCTCCTTTCACGAACGGCAGCGAAGAAAACCGAGGAATGGCTACATCATTGCAGAGAATCGTACTGTAACTTCAAATACAAACAGATGTTACAGTCGTAACGTACAGAAACAAGCAATGAAATGCAAAAATTGAATTTTTTAGGAACACAGTTAATAGTTAACCACATGCGATATATTGCGAAATAAAATGGGAATATGTAATGTAGCAAAGCAAAACGTAAAGGAAATAAATGATACGGGAAAAGGCATAAGTTTTTAACAGTATAAGTTGTGAAACTTTTTTTTTTTAACTGAAGTTAATCTAACCTAACCTAACCTAATCAAAATTTGCAACTTATGCGTTAACAGTACAACTGTTCTATGCGTTGTCCTCCCTGAATTTTTTTTAAACTTAAGCTAACCTTATCTAACCTAATCAAAATTTGCAACATATGTATTAACAGTATACTTTTTCTATGCATTGTCCTTCCTAAAAAGGTAACATTTATCATACTAAGAACAATGAAGACAAATTATGAATATTAAAATGAAAAAGAAAAGTTGGCCCAGGAGGTTAGCGAACCCATTAACCACGCTTACTTTAACCACTGCGCCATAAAACCAACATGAAAAACACTGTAATTTTCTACATACATTTGTTGACTGAGTTGGGTTCGGTTTTCTCCGCTACCTTCCGCTGCCGTTCTTGAAAGGAGGCGTGATTTAGTTCCCAAGTGGTAGGTTGGATATACGGAAGTCTGAGAATTCAGCTCATACTGGCGTAAAACTACCGTCCTTTCTGTCACGCTAGTTTAAACAGAAACAATTCTATTGTTTACCGCCTCCGTGGTAGAGTTTGCGACTTCTAAACCGGAGGTCCTCGGTCTAGTTCCGATCAGGTTTTTCCTTACGCTGAGAAGGTGAATGCCAGATACCTTTAAAATGTCAAGGACTTCGAGCTCCAAAGCGATAATAAATAAAGCAAAATAACTCTATTGTTGAGATTTAAGTTATATAATCATGGTAAATTTGACTACATTCGTTATGTGAAACTAAAAAAAAGAGTATTTATATATGCCATGTGATCGGGATTATGCAGCAATAGCAAGTAAACGTTATCTGGATGTTGTATACATAGCTAATGATTGGAAAGACCTAATGTATAACGCTTCCAAAATCATTTTAGTTAAAGTAGAACAGAGTGAATGTCTTTCCAATGCTAAAAAGAAAGAACGAAAGAAAAAAGAAGGTAGCACTTATAAAATAATTTAACTTTAAGTCAGATATTGTAGCAGCCACTAAGACATCAAGTGGATTAGTTACAGAAGCATTCATAATCAAAGAAAAATGTTTGATGGAACAAAGCCAGGGATATTACAAAATATATTTTATAAATTTTTGCCTGTAAAGCAATCTCATTTTCAAAACTTTCTGTACCATGTGGTAATGATCAGGTTCCTAATGCTGAAGATTCAGGTAGTAAAGTCTAAGGGAAGGGAAGAGGCGTATAAGGTAAATTTTATTGTTTCTTGTATGATCTAATTGAGAAAATAAAGAGTAAATGCATGTAAAGGGATTGTTTTTTTAATTCGCAAACATTATTTCAAACATTGGCATATTCCTCTTACAAATCAAATTTTTATTATTTAAAATCATGTTACGTGTGCTGATGCGTTCTAAAAGAACACATATTCGGCATTTTGATTAATTTATTACTAACAAAGTACCTATGGTCATCGTTATTAGAATATGTGGCGAAATTTGTTATTTTATTAGGGAAAAAATTATTTCCAAGTGATATTTTAAAGATAAATGAATTTTTATTGATTTTTTGAAAATACATTCAACTGGCTTGTGTTGTAATAACAGTCATAAATTCAATACTTGTTTGGTTTTTATATTGTACGATCGAAAGGAATGCTTTTACAGTTTACTGCAGAGAAACTGAGTTAGAACTTTCTTCAATTCAATAGTTTTATTAATAAAACCCTACATAAAACTTAACATGCAAACCAACCCAATGTCTTACCAGCTTTAAAGCTCCTTAAAATGATTACTTTATCCTTATAAACTTATTGTTATCAAGACAATGCCAGGAATTTTCATTTCCCTAAGAAACTTAAGTGTTTTGAATTATTAATGAAAATGGCTAAGCAATACACAATAAAACGAACATTATTAATGACTGGAGCAAGTGAAATATGTGTTAAATCCATACTGAGTTTCAGAATGAGACTTTGCAGTTGCAGATTATTACCATAGATTAATAATTTGTTGATATTGCCCCTCGAAAAATTTCTCTTCATGAAGTTATGCGGTACAATATTCAGCAAACATCTCATCCATACTCCACAGACGGTGGCGATCAAGAACGCAGCAGAAGCACAGATATGATTTGGAAGTAATGCATATGCATGACCGAAGTGATATGCTGGCCCAGGGGTTCACAGCCGCATGTCACGGGGAACCGTTTTAGATTGCTATCACCTGGATGTAGCACTTCCTGCATGTACTCTAGTAATTTTCCAGTTACTACAGCAAAGAGGTCGACAGTATATTACGTAAAGCTCTGACGTTATATTATCACTTGTCTTACACAGATCGGAGCAATTTTCTTTATAGGTAAGGAGTTTGAATAAATATTTATTCAGGTTGAACAAATGTTTGATGCATTCTTCCGGCTGCCAAAATCAAGTACAATGGAATGAAGTACAATACAATATTACTAAAATTTTTGTTAATAATTAGTTTTATAAACAATTAAGAGTAGGAATTAGAGTTTATTTAATATTTATAACATTCTTTGTTAGTTCATTTCTATCTTGACAATTCTCTTTTTCTCATTGTTGACCAAATTAGAATTTATTTTAGGCCTTTCACGCTTTCTGCTTTCAGCACATAATCATTGAAATAATTTTAGGCAGTTTTCTCCTCCGATATTATCCTTAAATGCCCGTTCTAATCAACTTATCATGAATTTGTCATCTAAAGGTGTCCAAAATTCATTAAATCTCTAATCAATATGTTTATGATATTATATTTCCTGTATACTATCTATGTTCTCTTGCCAAAAGTCAATTTTGGTTGATAACCCTTTAGAAAGAGTGCTTTAAATTCCAAGTTTCTGACATTTGTTATTATGCTTCTTACTATATATTTATATATTTGTGATTAAACTTTATTTGTTACGTTTTATCGAATAGATGTAATTTGAAGTTAATTTTCTCTTTTTTTCTTATGTGGGAACTTATTTCTGACTGGCATTTCCAGTTTTAACAATGCATTTTTCAATGGTATAAATTTACTTAAGTTTATATTGTAATTCTATTTTAAGTATTCATCTAATAACATTTAATTAAATCATCATAATCTGAGTTAACACAATTCGCCATCACTAAGATTTAGCTCACATGTTCCTTTCTATCCATCTGATATTTTCATATTTACACATTTATTTTCAAATATATTCAAATATATTTAAAACAAAATTACTGACAAACAGCACCATTAACAAAGCTCTTAAGTAATCCACAACATAACTTCATAAAACGTTCTACCTATTTTAATTCTAGTTTAGATATATATTTTTTTATTGTAGTAATGAGTTTCTAATTGTGTCTGTTAATTCCAAGGTCTCCAAATTTAATTAATGGATGCGCTATCAGCAGATATACCGAAAGTAGGTCGGAATATCACCTCTAACTTATCCTTTTCTCAGTTAGTTGTTTAGTGTAGAGTATATTATACATTCAGAAGTGTCCTGCCCTATAACCAGGTTGTTCTTAAACACTTCCCCTTAAAATGCTTTAATAATGCATCTAAAGAATCCATAGAAAGTTCTTGTACTGTAACTCTATAGTTTTGGCAAACATCTCATATTTTTTAATTTATCTATCATTATCAATATCTATATCTATACAGCCCATCATTCTTTGGTATATTTTATCCATTTAAGCATTTTCACATAATTGTCTCACCGATTTGTTGATTTGGTTTATTTACGGATACTCTTCAACTTCTCAGGTCATTCAGGACGTGAAACAGCCGATAAATTTTGCGCAAAGGCCTCTTTTTTCAGGTTTGAGGTTCTTTTACATGCAAGGTTTATCATTACACCACCAGTCCTGGTGGTGTAATGATAACTAGGACTGGTTGTCTTATTAATTCATCTAAGTTACATAACATATATTAATTAATGCTTTTTAATAGTGCTTAACGCCCGTGTTTTACCTACTGCTGAGACATCACAGGCTGTGGACACTGATGATACAATATTTTAATTGAGGAATTGGGAAAATAAATTTTTTTGGGAAGGAAGTTTTAGGGTACCTGCCAGACATTTGCTATTTATGAGGTCTGAGGCAAATCTGGAAGATTCCTCAGTCAGGAAGAATGGTCCTTGCGGGAGTCGAACCCCAAACCTCCCGCTCACAAGTCCATGCCTAAATGAACTCGGATATCCGTGAATGTTTAATTTATGTTATGTTATTGCCCCCAAAACAGCAGATTTGTTAAATTTTAAATCAATAATTACTATAATTAATACCGTCAGTACTAAAATAAAGAAATACCCTTTTCTTTCTTTTGAGAACAGAATCTGAGTAACCTGTGGTATATGTTCCATTTATTTTTGTATTTTTTTTTTCAAAATAATGTTTCATGAGCTTAGAGAAACGTATTGAGTATGTAGTTTATATAAGCTTAACTGAAAAGAGGAAAAAAAAAAAAAAGAACTATATTAATTTTGAAAACGAACATAATAAAATGAAAAATAGTTTTTATCCAAGAAAAATAATAGGACATGCTCAAATAGCTATGATAAGTTTTTAAAGTGGCAGTAAGTTTCGTGCGTGGGATATTTGCGGAAGTGAGGAAGGAAGCAGAATTGAGCAAACCTATGCATAAAATAAAAAAAACTTTTAACACGTGTGACATACAGTTTTTATATAGCCCGTAAAATTTGTTAATGCGACGTATAAGTCGTAAGTCATGGTAACTATTTTTTTTTTTCCAAAGAAAGGGTCAGCATGAAAAATTTGTTATATGATTGAAAGTGTATGGAATATACTTTCGAATGAAGCCACCAGATGGCGTATGTGAGCGATTGCGTGCCTCAGAAAGCCCCGAAGTTCAGCTGGTGAGAGACAGTGGTAAGAGTGAACAACGTGTGTGTGTAAAAAAGCATTTCTCTGCGGCAGGAATACACGAGAATGCCAAACAGAGGTGCGGGAAGCACTAGGCGCGCGTGTACTGCTCTATCGAACAGTGGCGAGGTGGACAAAGGCCTTCAAACGGGGCAGACTGTCAACTGTCGATCTGCTGCGCACTGGACGTTCTGTGTCTGCGGAGGAGGATGTACATATGATAGTGATGATACAATACTTACCTGATGATATAGGGCAGGACACTAGTGGAATTAGAAGAACAAACAGAAATTCCGGCAAAAATAGTGCACCGCATTTTATGGGACCTGACGGGAAAATATGTCAAAGGGGGTGTCACAAGAATTAAGGGAGGTACGGAAGTAAACTCGTACTAAACATATCGCATCGATCCGGCGAAATTTCAAGAAGAAGGGGATGCCATGTTTAATCGTATACTTGCAGTTGATGAAACTTGGGCACGGTCGCAAAAATCAGAACTCAAGTGACAGTCCAGTGAATGGCGTCATCCTGGGTCGCTAAAGTTTCGCTAAACAGAAAGCATGGTCTTTTAGTGTAATACAGGCAACGTGTGCTTGTGTGCCTTTCAGTGTGTGATGGAACGCGGTAAATACCCAATATTACAGATTTTTTTTTGTTTAACAATTGCGCCGTGCTCCACTCACCAAAGGGCCAGAACTTTTGAACAACGACATTATTCTGTGCGATGACGCGACAGCTCACACAGTTGACAGTGTCAAGTGTCTTTTGCAGCGGCAGAAAGTTCTTCTACATCCGCCATATTCCACCGATCTTACTCCCTGTGCTTATGATGTCATTTTTATTGGGTGGGAAACGTTATGGTAATAAAGAGGACTTCTGACAGCATTTCGACGCAAAGTGGCATGGTTAGCTACTCACACGCAGCATATGGTATTCAGCACTTCCCCCATCGCTGGCCACGAACCGTCAATATACTTGGGGACTACTTCAAAGGCTGCTCCTTGTTATTAATTTGTATGTAATTTTTGCTCTTGCCATAATAAACTAATGTTGTCCGGTTGTCCGTGTTTTGCTTCTTCCATGTGATGGCCACCTAAATCCAGCCTTCCATGAGTGGCGCACTCGGCAGTAAAGCCATATACTTGCAATCGTATATCTTATTTTTTTCGTGTTGTCCTTGCTCACGAGAAAAAAATAACAGTGGTCATGAATTATGACTTATCCCTCGTATATTTGTAATTATAAATTGCATTTATTGCAGTCGTTTCCACATATTTATCATTAGGAGGAGGAGAAAATAGTTGTCAATATCACTACGGTGATAATTGGTAGTTTTAAACGTATTTTGGCGCAGTAAAATTACAAATTAAAGTTATTTTATTATACATGGTTTCTTATGCAAACTAATCTTAGAAATTCGTGTAATATTTATTATGTACTATCACTAATTGCACATGGTCTAATTCTGAAACCTCATAAGCAATGTAACAATAATAATATAAAATATAAAATAAATTATTTTGTCTACTTAGATTAATAACCATCACATTGCATATTAAAATAAAGTTGTAATGCTGGAGTGTTATAGAACTGAATGTTACGAAATGGTTCGATGAATGGCGTCATTGTTGTTGGCCCCATGTTGGGCGTCAAATTATGAAGCGGTTTAGTGAGCTCCAACAATTAAAGCCTAATTATGAGGCTGTTTATTAGCGGCCCCACGCTGGGCCCCAAATTATGAATCTGTTTAGTGGCCCAGGCTATGTGCCACACGTTGGGCACGAATTTTGAAGCGATTTGTTGTAGACGTAGAGTGGTCTCACTTTATGATGCTAACTTTAAAGTGCTTTTGTCCATTGATTATTGGTCGCCCCGGTGTCTTTCAAAGATAACAATTTCTTAGGATGATTTCTGCTGCTTTGTTGATTCGTACTCAACAGAACTGGGAGAGGAGATCAGTAGTATTAATATCCATATGATATATATATATATATATATATATATATACATATATATATATATTTATATAAATCATCATTTATTATTCTTAAAATCTTTCGCATCCTCTGGTGTTTTGCGTACGATAGACTTAGCCACGCCGATACAACTTAGTTACCGCCTGTGAAACGTATAGATGAGTGCTGCGGCAACCTATAACTGATTCTCAGCTGAAGGTCAACTTAAAAACTGCCTAACTGGTGTATCAGAAATGGGTGCCCGCTTCCGAAGTAAAACCTGTCTGTGTCTGAGAACTGAGTTGTGTCTCACCCCTTCTGGAACTTAAACTGCCTGTATCTCGCTGCGTATAAAACTTCAAACTGAGTAATGTCTACTGAGAACTGGGGAGTTGCTTATCTCTAGCCGCGTGTAGATCTTACATCTACATGCCTCAGCAACATCGAACTTGGAACTGCTTCTGCGAAGTGCCTGTCTGAATGCCCCAGCCGAGCAACCGCTTCCTTATATATTACAACAGCTGGTTTTAACGATTGCCATGAGTCACAGAGACACGCCATCTTCGCACCTATCTTTGAACATACATTTTCCATTGTCTAGTTTTAAGTTAACCTGCTACGCTTGCCATTTGCTATTTTTGAAAGTTTAAAACATTTAGTTTATTCGACTAGTTTAAAGGCTACCAGTACAACTACCTGTTGGGATCAAAGTCGCAAACGGCTTAAAAGTCCTTCAGGTTTATTACCTTGCAATGACAGTCTTTAAAAAAAGGGGGGCGATTTGCATTGTTTTTTCCTTTCTATTGTGCAGCTTTATGATCCTCTCGGTATTTAAAGTTTCCGTAACAAAACACAAAGGAGCTTTCTCTTTTGTACAATTGTTACATTGAAGTTACAGCTTATGACACAAATATATACATAATATTTATATTAATAATTAAAATGCCAACTTTTGAGGATTGGACTTGCATAAATATACATTATAATTATATTTCAATGGGGAAGAACTGTTACAGTTTAAAATTCAGATTCTAGTTCGAGAGCCTTGTACGATTAGAACTAATATGAGCAGTCTGAAAATATCCTTAAAACTTTTTCCAGGATACACAACATATTTTTTATTTTTGGAAAGGATATAGACGCTTAAATTTTTTTCATGCTTTTTAACAATGTTCTACAATACACGCACAAGCACTTTCTATGAAGTTAGCTTCGCTCCTTTGTTTCAATTTTGTATTTATATATGCCATAAACACTCTCTATCAGATAATTTTAATTTTAACTGTGTAGAAAGAATTATTATTTCTTTATGTGTCCGCCCAAATAGACAAACATGACAAACATGAAGCTGTTCTCGAGCGGACTCTTGACACGTAATGACATGTTCTTCAGACCTGTTCTTGATGATCTTTGAAATTAAATTTCACTTTGTTTTGCTAACTGCCGGACATAATCAACATTGATGTATACTCACTAATATTTTTTATTTATTAGTTTTTCTTAAAATATTATCTATACATGTCTGAAAATAAAAAATACTTATCCTCAAAGTCTGGGTTCAAAGAAAACTTTATGAAGGAAGGCCTTTTTTAAGTGGAAAATATTTTGAATATTTTGAAAAGACTCGTATGTACGAGTACAAACAATTTAGTAGTTTGTTTGCTAGAGCCATAAAGAGAATCATAGCTATATGAGAATTCCAGCATTAATTTCTCTCTTTTCTCTCTAGCCTCTCCCCCACCCGTTGATTACTACCGTCCGAGAAAATGTCATGCGAAAGTTAACGCATTGCGCTCTCTTTTAAGTTCAACTAACTGTGTGAAATATTCATATACATATATACGCGCGCTACACTACGTAGCCATGTGTGAGAGGAGGTGGGAGAAAGGGTGGAGGAAGGAGTGACCACGGTCGCAAATGAAATGCTGCGCCTGCCTTTCACAATAGTGTTATATAAATTTATAAATGCACACCGAATTCGGCTTTGTGTCGTGATTTGCAGACCGTACAGTTTTTCTTTGTGCTGCTGTAGGGCTGAAAATGGCACTCTTGCCGAGATGGAATTGGCTGGAAAGCTTGGGAAAGAACCTTCAAATTGTACAAATCCTATACGCATAGCCAGCTGGGTATTTAAAGTTACCACGACAGCTATTTTTGTTATTTGGCTTATATCTTCGATCTTAAACTTACTAAAAGAGAACTAACCACCTATTCTGTTACTTATATGCCTGTAGTTTTGGTTTTTGTAGCAGGTTATTTTAGTGTTCTTATATTCCATGAGGTTTTAGTTGTCATGCTCCTTTTAGACAGAGAATGGAATACGATTTTCTTTGTGGCCACAAAGATATAAATGTAATTAACCAACACTTTTACAGGGAGAGGGAGCTGTATAGCCCCTCTCAAAATATTTTATATGAAGCATTGTTTAACCCAAATACCCATAGCTAGACAAGGGTAGTAAGAAATGTAAGATAACTTTATGCATTATAGTACATACACTTTATTTTGGAAGTTAAATTCGCTTATTCTTTATTGATTATTTCATAGTTTGTGTTGGAATGTTCTTATTGTCTGCAAATTAATACATCTAACAAATGAGATGTAGCTTCAGGATTATAGTTAACTTGTTTCTAGACAAGGACTATAGTTAATTTGTTTCTAATAAATACAAATTTTTAGCACCATAATCTTGCCACATACGACTACTTTAACAATACTTAGAAGAAGAGAGCGATGTTTTTCTTAAGCTGGAAGGCATAAGCATTACACAATGGAAATGATAGAAAACGGTACTTTAGCATTCTTTTTATTTTAATGCAATAAACTTCAGTTAGATAACATATTTCATAAGTTTAAGCAGTTATCGAGGTACGTCATTAAAAATTTATCATTGAAGCATAGCTATTAACGCCGTCAGTTCACGAAGGAGTCCAATAAAAAGGAACTTGCAATTATGATTTGTTTAAAAAACAAACAAACAAACAAAAAACTAGAATAACTACGATTTGATCATGGAAACAGATATACAACAATATTACGTTACAAGAAAGCACTTCTATCGCTAAATTTAAATTCTTGTGTGTTTTATTATTATCAATGAGACTAGAGCTTTATTACTTTTGCATATTGCATTCTGCTATGTTTGTCAATTTTCCGACAAACGACGTTCTATTTACGCTGGTAAATATTCCGCTTGAAACATTTGATATCAATAAAATGTGTATGAGACACGCAGTCGAACCGAAGCTCTACAATGAAATATTTTAGGATCATTGAATTCGGTCGGATAATAATCTGTAAGATTTTTAACCCATCCCCCGATTTTACGTTTTTTGATTATTCTCTTGTGAGCAATGCTTGTACTTTCATTATTATGCTGACATGTGTGGCTTTTTAAATATATTGTTTTCAACTCGAAAACATTAATAAAACAAATTTCATTGTAGCTGGAGTTTTTAAGATCTTTCTTCACATATCCGAAACACGTCTTACACCTTCTGATAATTTTTTTTTTTTTGCCTATATGTTAGAAATATACTGAGAACATAAGCATTATTATACTTTTATCAAACTTTAAGCTTTTCTAGACCAATTAGCAATGATAAATGGTCCTGGTTATCTAGTGATAAGCAAGCATACGTGCCTCGTAAATCAAAGGCCGCGGGTTCAAACCCAGCTAGAGCCCAGGTATTATTTTATGACTCTAAAATTCGAAGTATAACTTCTTTCGGAAAAGAAATGAAACCATTAATTCCTTCTCGTAGATTTACGGCACTTAACAGATCCTCAAGAATGAGCGAAATTTATCAGCCATTGCACTACCTGAATTGAATCATAAGCTAAATACTATAGATGTTAAATAGTGTACTTAAATGACCAAATAATAATAATAATAATAATAATAATAATAATAATAATAATAGATACCAAAGAGATGAGCGTCGATTATACGAAATAATTGAAACCAGCTGTAATTCAGGTATTTGATTGCTGGAATATGTTAAAGATGGGAGCTCGTTTTAAAGTGATTACGAACGTGTATGGTTGCGAAAGTTGGAGACCTGGTAAATTTAAAAGAATGAAACTTGAAATTGCAGAAATAAGATTTTTATGACCGGATATAGAGAGAAATTGACATATTAGTTTAGAGCTAGAAATGGAAAATCTAGATAAAACATATATGTTTATAGTTTGGATTGGAAGCAACTTACAAACAGGATAAACTAAGATCGGGTAACAAAGTTAATAGAAAAATGCTGACTAACTGGAAGAAGAGATATTTGCAGGCTTTAAGATGGATGCCGAACCAAGATATTTTTTGGAGTATTTACTATGTCGCCTACACAGGGTGTAACAAAAATACTGGGACAAACTTTGAGGGTGAACTACTCACACAAAACAAGGGAACTGTAGCATTTAACGCATTTCTAGGTATGATCCAACAGCATAAGTTTCTTAAAATACTTAACTAAAATTAACTTTTCAGAAAATTAAGTGACGTTATCGATTCTGAAACGTTTTATGATTCGGCTGTCTTCGATCTGGGGACGTCATCATGCTGCTTCCGTGGTATAGGGGTAGCGTTTGAGACTACTACTTCGTAGGATCTGGGCTCGAATCCTGGTCTGGGTAAGATTTTTTGGGAGTTTTTCCTTACCCCGAGGAGGTGAATACCTTACAGCTTTAGGATCCCCAGAACTCCGGAACTGCGCCATCATTAATTCATTTCATTTCATTCATCCCTACAAAATTGCACCTATAGTATTCAGTCCACAATCTACAAATTTTGTAAGATGACAAATGCAGGTAAGGCGACAATAAACAAAACATTAAAAAAACATATCTGCTTTCTTAAGATATGAATATCCTGTATTGCATGGCTGGTCAAATATAACCGAACTGCACCCACTCGTAAGAAACTAAGCATGGGATTGATTGGTTGAGTGTTAATTGTATTTGGTGTCCGCCTCTTTTTCTTCCCGATGTCCTTCTTGATTTGCCACCTTTACCGCAACTATTTCGCTCAATTTAACTCTCAGGGAATTTCTGGAGTTTCGTAACTCGTTTGAGTCGGCGGGAAGGGCAAAATATCTAACATGTTACACAGAAACTCGCAGAGTTGTAATTGACACACTTTATTAACCAGATATTTAATTTCTTTTCATACGTTTGATTATCCGCAGCGTCTTGAGGACTGCTTTAAGATCTCTTTAGTTCACTCTTGCACGGTCTAAACTAAGCTAACCGCGATAGAACTACATTCGAGACGCATTTTTCATAATGCTCAATATTTCCAGTCACTATTTATCTCTGGCTTTATCTTCCTGATAGTTTAACAGCAACCTAATACTTTCTATCCCTTGTCGCTTAATATACGTTTCTCTTTATATTGACACCGTTCCCTAGCTCGCCTCTTAATGTTTTTATAAGTTTACCATAGTTCACGGACTGTTTACTATCAGTGAAGTTCGATTCTTTTACAATGGTAAATACTGTTCACTATTTGTTGTTCGCTGTCACTGCATAGCTCTGAAAACTCAAACTAACTAATTGGTCCCCTATCTGTATGATAACTAAGTGCCTGGGTAACTAGGTAACTAAGTGCTGGATATAAAATCAGGCAATTTTCCATCAATTGTAAGTTGCTCGGCCGTGATGTTATAAACTTTCCTATATTACGACTTTCTTGAATACATACCGCGATTCTTGTCCGATGCGAGGTTTCCTATTGGTTAATATTCACTCTGGTTCACTCCCCTTGTCTTCTTATTGGACGCGGGCCACTATTCTAATTATTTTGTTTACAGGCCCTTTACCATTGCCAGCAGTTTAAGAGATGTTTTTCAATCCCCACAAAATTGCGTCAGGGGCCAATGGATTTGTTACGTTCTTACTTTTAACAAAAGAAATGTTTCGACTTTTTGGCACAAAACAATCACTGGAGTTTCCTGTTTTTTTTTCCTCGACGCGGCCAGTCCTTAAATAAAAATATTTGCAATAGCAATCCCCTAAAAGGGTCCTTGCACAAGTATTCTCTGTAAAATGAGACAGTATTTATAAGCTGCCACACCCATATTTTATTAGAATAATTATAGCAAATAATTTTATGTAACTTATTATAGTCATGAGTGCAATGTCATTGTATTTCCTGTACAAGTATTGCATTATTGTGTGTAAAATGTTATTTTCTCGCCAGGGTGCAGAAAGCTACCCCAGTCATAAAATCTGACCTGGGAATTTCTGTTGCCTATTGTAACAATATTTGTAAAGATGACCCAAGCAAGCCGATGTTTTCTGGAGAAATTTTTATAGGAAATGTCTTAAGCAAGATGTTTATTTGTATACTGATAGGAAATTGTAAAGTAAAGAAGACGTAATTAAGCAATAAACATACGGGGGCGAAAAGACAAGGGAATAACCTCGAAGGGAGATCCTAACGCTTCCTTATAATATATACATAGGTGACATGCAAGAAGTCAAATAAGCCATTTGACAAATATAGCAGAGAAAAAATGGAAGAAACAGATTAACCAATAGAGATGCGAGGATGAGACAAAACATTCTAGATTTTTCTAAAAGCATATTTGAAAGAGTAAAGATAGCTTCATGTGACTGGCAGATTGCCATGTTTATTTAGTCTTGCAATTATGAGGCCCAGGACATTCGATCCAGATTCTATAAGTTCAGTTGGTTGAAAGAATAGACAGTCGATCTGCATTCATTCTCAATTCAGTTAGTGGAAAGCTGAAGTCAGCTGTGGAAGAGTATTCAGTGTAAAGATAGGCACTGCCATTTCAGTTCCTTTCATTGGAAGAGCTTTATTAGTTGATTTCAGCATCAGTCTTTATCAAATTAAGAAACGTCAGAGTGATCGTCATAGTTAGTGCGAGAGTGGCACATATTCTCCAGAAAATAACCGCGGTACATTTTGTGTGGAATAGTTTATGAACAATAAATTGTGTTTCATCACCCACAGCGAGAAATCTTATCAATCTCCATATACTCCTTCCTCTATGATCACAGGACCGTAAAAATATCCAGCAGTAGAGTCAACAGCCGTAGCAAAAATATAAGTCAGCGGAAACCAATCATCGGAGAGGAGGAAATAACCATTACCCCTGAGAATCCAAAAGAATGAAATTAAATCCTTCCAAAACATTTCCCTTCACATATATCACATACTTAACACACCTCATCTTTATTTAAAAACCGCTGCAGTAAACATGAGAATAAATATGTTGCCCTAAGTAGATGTCAGATTCAATACAAGTATATACGTACATCAGAATATTTATAAAATATTAATGTTAATTATAAGCATATTACTAATTTATGGAGATGAAGTTTTGAGTTTCGGCTTCAGAATGCATACAAATAATAAAAGGTAAATATATTTCCATGGCAACAAATCAGCATCGATAACATCACCTAATTGTCTGAAAAAGTTAATTATTGTTTTAACAAACTTAAGTTATTAGATCATATCTCGGAATGCACCGAATGTTATCTTTCAATAATAACACACAAACCAGACATTTAGGAACACATGTTTATAATATATTTTTTTTTCTTGTTATGATCTGAAGAACTCGCCCACAAAGTTTTTCCCAGTATTTTTGTTACACTCTATACTTCTAACATTCGAGTCAAAAATACTAATGAGTATCATTATAATACTAATTCTGTGAGCATGAGAGGTTCCACAATGCAACTTTCAACAAGATAATGCCAGGTTATTTGTATAGCATCAGAGGGATCGCTGACTTTTCGGCTTGGATGCGCTAGATCTGATCTCGAGATCGGCTTCCCAGAATCTCTTTTATCTAGAATATAAGCAACTTGAAATTTCGACGACTCAGAAAAGTGATGAAAATTATGGAAGAGGAAAGTAATATACCTTAAGCACGGGTGCATTAAAAGAATAGTTTGTCAGCCTGTGTTGAAGGTTTGGAATTCCAGCAGATTAAAATAAAAAAAAAAAAAAAAAAAAAAAAAAAAAACATCTTGCAGTATTCAGTATTACTTTATTAAACCATAAAAAGTAATCCTAATTACATCTTTAGCTTCTTTTTGTAGGTTAACATTTCTGTTTAGATACGGGCTCTAGTTAGTATTTCATCGTCAGTTATAGCATTCTCAGATTTTGAGTTGAAAGTAAATAAACCAGTATTAGATCTCCGGTGCTGACAATGTGTGCATACCTCTCTTGCACGTGTGTGTTTTGCACTGATTGAGTTTTGCTCCATAGATTGGGATGAACAGTCGTGCCAGGTCAGCATATAGCTCACGTAAACGTTTCAAGTTCAAGATCTTGTAATATAGCATAGTTAATTTTAAGATTTTATTTTTTTTTTTTCTGTTTTCAAGCGTTAATATCTGGAGTAAAAACACGTTATATGCTAGCTTTTTGGTGCTAACTGAAAAACTGCTAGCCCAGATATTCGCTAAACTGACAATGCCGACAGCAAAAGATATGAAGAACGTTACGTCCCAACACCTAGGGGATTTTGTACAAAAGGAAACTGTCCGGTACTAATTTGAATAACAAGCGGAGTATGGTAGAGCTGAGCTGTATGAGCACTTTAGAATGGAGAAAGAGTACGCCAGCTATGGACTGAACCCGCACGGCTCAGTCTTAAGTTAGAAGCGTAAGCGAAACGTGAAAGTAATGGTGAAATTAAAGTGCACATTACAGATTTACTGTAACACACTTCACTCATCATAAACGACATTTTTGGCAGTGATCATTGATCAGTTTGTACACTTTTCTTTGACATAGTCTGAAAATATACATAGACTCTCATAATGACTGTATTGTGGAAAATAATAATTTCAAGTGTTATAATTTAATGCATAAATAAATGCTGAAAAAACGAGTGAAGCGAATGAATACAATAACTTTATGACATTATTAGTCATTTTCCTATGTTATTTTGTATAAAGGGATATTAATATAATAAAATTAATATTAATGTCCATTTTCTGATGGGTTACAGCGAAGTCAGTGCCTTTTTATTATAATAATGAAGTCATAGTATGGATGGAGATTATTCAGTTCGCTTGTCTATTATTGTTGTTGTTAGCGAAGATGGAATTACCGCGAGAACTTTTAGCTCAAACCAAACAGGCTGGATTATCAATAGTATCAAGAAAATACTAATTATTCTTATCAGAGGGAATAATATACTAATTCATTAATTTAATGAATAGTAAAATATGAAGAATATTTCAGGTACTTCAGTGTTGGCATATATTTAAGAAATTGTCATCAAATTCTACTAATTCATTAGGTAGCTAATATTAACTTAAAATTTGTAATTATGAATTCTTCATTAAAGATAAATTATTAATTCCTTTTTCAGTAATACCTAAATTGTTTCTTTAATATTACCGTGGCATAACATTCCATTGATGACAGTTGAATTTTAGCAATGAAAACAAAAAAAATTTTGAGTAGTGTTTAACACCCGTTTTTACTACTGATGCGCCACAGGTGACGGACACTGATGATACACGAGATGAAATGATAAATTGGGAAAGGATATTTTATAAGGAAGGAAGCGTTCCAGGCCTAAGTTTAGGGTACCTTCCCGGCATTTGCCAGTTATGAGGACTGAGGAAAACATGGAATAAACCTTAGTCACGGAGGACGGTCCTGGTGGGATTCAAACCCCAGACCTCCCGCTCACGAGTCCGCGCCTTAACGACTTCCGCCACTCATGGCGGTGAAAACAATTTAATGAGGTAATTATTTGTGTGGTTATTTTATACAAATAGGTCACAACGTTACGTTTTGTTAACACTTTTGACAATCAACAAAGACTCTCTATAATTCTGGTACATAAAAATTATTAATTTTCCGCATTAGATGATATCCATCTTGCTACTTGAGGAAGGAATAGCAATGGGACGCTAAACTGACAGTAGGTGGCAGGATGCTACAACGACAGTCTGTTTGTTACCCTCCCGGTATGTTTACTGTTTGTAAAATTTTAGTTGGCTATCAGTTACATCTATAGCCTGGAAACTTCGGAAGTACAGAGCAATATTTTTTCAATATTTCATTTTATTTCCGGTGTCTGGCAGACCGAATACAACAATGCACAAGCGATTTGTCCGAGATGAAAGCTATGCTCAGAATAAAAGATAAACAGGAAACATAATATGCAGCCAAAGCCATGCGTTACGGAGTCTGAACAGTCTGTGGTGGTGAATAGCCGTAACCGTGTAGAAAGTATGACACATTGCCTAGACCTCCTCTATGATTGATAAGACTGACTTCTCTCTGCACACCATACCGCGTGCTTTTGTTCCATGATGAGTCAGTGAAAATAACCAAAATATTTTTTCGGATAAAAACTGCAACGCATTACACAGGCTTCCGGTTGGTGCAGCCCTCTCCATAACATTTGCTATAATTCTTTAGCTTTCCATTTCATTTAAGACAAGCAACGATTTTTGAGTACAAATACGAGTGGCCAAGGTCGCCAAGGAATTGGAAGGTCTGGGGTTAAAATCACGCCTGGGCCGTCTTTCCCCATTTAGGTTTTCTTCAATCTTCTTTGATGGAAAATACAGGGAAGTGCCCTAAACTTAAGGAAGGGACGCTTTCTTCTTCTTCTTCTTCTTCTTCTTCCAAAACCCCTTTCCCAGTTTATCATTTCTTCTCATGTCTACCTCCTGCAGTACCACAGTTGTAAAAGGAGTTAAACATAGTGAAACAGAGTGAAATAAAGATATTCGTAGGTCATATTCGTGAACCATATAATTTGACAAAAATAATATACTATGTTTCAACAGTAATACTTTACGTCAACCAATGTATTTATGTAATAAATGGAAGATAATTTTAAAATATTAAACAACATTTTGATGTACAGGTATATAAGACGTGCGTTCAACAAGTAATGCAACACGCTTTTTCTTTCTCGGTTTTTTTATTTCAATTTAAAACAGAATGGGCTATTTCTCGATTGTTTGGCTATACAGTGTCATTTTTCAACACAATTTCATTGAAAATCTATGGATTCGCACGGCCTAAACTTATCTGCAGGTCTTTTTCACAGCCATCATATTGTGGCTATAGTCAATGAATCTTCTCCTGCAATTGCATCTTTTAGAGTACAAAAGGTATGGGCATCAGAACATGCAAGATATGGGCTGTAGGTTGGATGAGGAAAGACAGGATCTCCTCTGGTGAGATTTATTTGTGGCTTCGCCTGGTGAAGAACAACTTTAGCTGAACTGCTTCTTCAGCATCCAAAGGCTTTTGACATATAATTTGAAGTTAAAATGTTTTACCACGAGGCGGGAATATATCAATCAAAAGAACCCTTTTAAAGTCCCATAAATATGTCCTTAGTTTGTATCGGCAGAGGATATTTTCTTTTGTTTTCTTAAAGGATGTACTTACACTACTGGATTGTTTTAGTCTTAGGGTCTAAGTGGTGATGAATCCATTTTTCATTTCCCATTACAAAGGTGCAGAAAATATCATCACCTTCAGCTTAATAACAAGTAAGGGACTCTGAATTCATTATGTACTCTGTTCTTCATAATTGTTGATGGGTCAGAGGAGGATGCTTTCGTACGTGCTGGCCCTTTATGGCTATGCTGCCAATAAGGGCATTTACGGGTGGGAGGGATGATGTGAGGAAGATACCGGGAAGCCAGGATCTACGGAGGTGACTACGCGAACGCAGATGGGATTCCTAACAAATCTCCACGTAGAACAATGTTGTCAATGGAGACAATCCCCTAGATGGGCGAGACCCTCGGAAGGGCCGCTTCCGTTCTGGACGCCGGGGCAGAAACCTTTACAAAGCACAAGTCCCCATTACACCGTGTCGGCCCATCTCATCCTGGCACTTTCTATTCTATAACAGAACCAACGGAATGAAACGGAAAATTCGTAGAATATAAATATCCAGCCCACAAATTCCTGACCACCCCGCTAGGTTGTATGATTGTTAGACATCTAGGTTTCGAGGGATTTATTTAACACAGTTCTTTGAATATTCTCTCTTGTGGATACTTCCATTGACACTGATAACAACGGTATTAAGTTGAACAGCGGGTTTCGAATCGCTTGCCGGATCCTCGATCAGGCAGCCTTGATGCCCAACGACCGACAGGCTTTTATCTATTTCCATCTCACTCACCATACACATTTCTTAAACGCTTCTGGGTGTTCATGATTTTCTAATTATGTACCAAAAAGAAATGTAATGTATCTCCATTTTCAAAGCTAACTTCCAGCACAAGTAGAAGAAATTACATTGGAATTGCACATGCTTCAAAGAATATACACATAACACCTTGTATTTTTTAAGAAAAAACTGGCACCAGAGATATATTATTATTATTATTATTATTATTATTATTATTATTATTATTATTATTATTATTATTATTATTATTTGGAGATATCAGATATTTTGAATTCTATTAACATTGGCCTCAGGTGTTCGAACGTTTACTGCAAGCAGTTATAAGCGGTGGTGATGCACAATTCTCATTAGATAAACATTGTATAGAACCGTGTTAATGAAATGATTTTATTTTTAATGATGATTATGATGCTGATGGAATCAGAGTCAGAGAGGAAAGCCGTCATGTCCGGGATTCAAATGCAATTAAAATCACTTATTTTCTGCCTGCCGTGCCAACGTTCTTATCATATGAGCTACCGTGCCCTTCTCGACCTTTCGCGAATGTCCCCTTATACCCTGGAGGTTTCTATGGTCATACTAGAAGATTTCCAGTCAAATAAATTCTCTGAAATCTTGAGAAATCTATTATGCCGAGGGGAGATTCGCGGTTGTGTTCGCAGGACATGTTGACTCAGATGGTTGCACCGTCGGCACGGCAAGCCAAGGATCTGTGGTTCGAGTCCCGGAAATGATTTGGAGTATTTATATATGACTTTGATTCTCCACCTTAGCCCAACACAACAGACAGCAATTGGAGAAGCAGTTGTGTAACAACAACTCTACACACCTCCATTTTAACTTATCTGGATATTTCAGTACTGTGCTTGAGGTCCGACTGATGAATACTCAATGTTGTTCTAAAGTAGCTCTCAGATCTCGAGAAGAGTGGATGGAAACAATCACGAATAATAAAGAACATGACCAGCTTGTTTGGTTTACCCATGGATCCCGTATAGGGACACAGTCTAGTGCAGGCATATATGGCCTCCAACAGTATAAGCCTTGAGAAACACTGCACAGTTTTCAGGCGGAAGTATTTGCTATCCTAAACTGTGCTTTTAGAGGACTTGAGAACGATTACCATGGTAATCGAATTCTCATTCTCTCAGAAAGTCAAAGTGCCTTAAAAACACTTTCCTGCAATCTAAACTGGTATGGCAATGGAATCAGCACACATACTGCTAAGACCGTGATAAAAATATGGATTGGGCAAAAACACCGAATGAGGTGGCAAACCTATCCTAGACAAAAACAAGCTAGAAAACTGATCCTAGGTCCAAGCAATATTCTTTCCTCGATGTTCCTGAAATTGGTTAGAAGAGGAATAAAGAAAGTAGGTGAGTTAATTACTGAACATGGTAACTTCAGGGAACATATACGTAAAGTGGAACTCTATAAAGATGAACCAATTTGCAGATTGAGCAAACATCGTGAGGAAACTGCCTCGTACATCCTGTTTAATTGTTCATCCCTGGTAAGAAATGCTTTGAAACTGACATTGGTACTAAAATACTGCAAGGAATAGATTTTGGGAAACAGTGAAAGCGTCTCTTCCTATGGGATTACACAATAAGCCTTTTAGGTCGACGTGCGGGAGGTCAACAAAACTCCAACAAACCCCCGTTATAAAATCTTATCTAACCTAGTCCAATACACGGCTTATGTAAAAAAAATCACATATCAATAATCACAAAGTTATTAGTGAAGTATTGTCATAACAAAATAATTGATCTACGAAACTGGTGTCTGACGCTACTACATATGTGTTTAAATGATGAACGAAATGAACATCGTCTTCAGAGTTACCTGATTAGTAAATGAAAAAAAAAAACAAACAAACAAACAAAAGAAAAACCCGGAAAAAGAGGCCATGAAGTGATTTTTTCAACCTGAATCGAATCCTGGCCTCTGTTGGAGAGAAAAAAACTGGTTTCCTGCCTAAGTGTTTTCTCGGGTTTCTTACCAGTTATTTTTTATGAAGGTCTGAGCGTTTGATACGTTTATAATTGATGAGTGTGTTCTCTTGGAAGGTTTTTAGTGTTAGCAAAAACATAAAATAAAAAATTAACAAATAAGTACTACGCACGACCCAAAGTTTTATTTTAGAAATTAAAATCTGTCGCCTATCTATCAAGTCAAGACGGTCATCTGATCGTCTGATCGATAAACTCCCTCTAGACTAAGCTATAAGAGGATAAATCTTTTTAACTTTGTTCAGTGCCGTACCGTTATGTGATTAGTTAGGAATTTTAGAGATTTTTATATGACTAATTCTTGAAAACACTGATGAGGTATTGAAAATGAACATTTACTCGCTCGCCAAGTTGATTTGAAGACATACTAAAGCAAACATTTCGCTTTAAAACAGAATTATCAGCATCTAATTTCAGCTTCTATATCATCATATAACTCTGTTATTTTTCTTCGTGGATTATAGATTCACAATTTCAAATTGCTTGTTTAAGATCCCTCTACAATCTCGGAAATTATAGCGCCCTAGTTCATTAATACCCGGTATTTAATACACTCAAATATCTTGTAAGAGAAAATCATGAAATAACATGAGTGAGAAATTGGTGGTTCATTTTACGTTCTGCGACCTTTTGTGTACACTAGAATCTAAACCTAACATTAATCTTATCCCATTTGAAGATCCATCGCATCGCATCGAGTTTTATATTCCGTCTTTTTGAAATATTTTGTTATTGTCGTGAGAGTATAACATCTGAGCACGTTCAGTCGAATAGAGTGCATAGATTTATACTTCGGTGTTACATTCCTTGATTCATTGGAAAAACAATATCCGCACATATTATATATATATGTAAACATGTATAAGATGCTTGGTATGTTTGTGTAGTATAGCAAGTCTGGATTATGAACCATATTTGAAAAAGTTACTCATTTCCGTTTTATAGTTTGTTGCCGGTTGATTGAAAGCCATTTCATCTTGTCGCAGCGACGATCAGATCAGAACTTAAGATAAACCCCTCTCCCCGCATCCCTCTCCCTTATCCCTGTATTAGAGGGATGATCACTTTCTATTCACTACATCACATACTGAAATTATTATGAGGTCTGGGTTTCCCTAACCAGGCTTATTAAGGTGATGGGTGATACCTAGAGATTTGCAAGTGGGCTTGGTTGCACATTGATGTGCAGTTGTTCTATGGTGTAGTTTGTGAAACATATATCTAAAAATCATTTAATTATGTTAGGTATCGCAGAACAAAGAATACAGTAAAATTTTATACTATTCAGTTTTCAGACGAATTAGTCAAGTAATTTTCAGTAATTCTAGAAGAGTAATATTAAAAATAATCTACAGGATACTGCAAGGAAAAAAAAAAAAAAAAACAAGAAAAAGCATTACTCACAAGTAAAACTTGGATAATTATTTAATAGAATATATTATTTTAAATTTATATAAATTTGTTAATAAATTGTAATTAATATGAGTCACTTTATAATTAATTATTTTTTGGATTGTTTATGTTTAAATACACATTTTAAAATGTTAGTCATAAATTTATTTACCTCAAATGTTCTCCAGTTGAGAGGCTGACTCAAAAACAAAGTAAGTAGGTTATAAATTATTAATAATAAAATGTCATGAATAAATAACTAGGGAATAAGGCACCATAACTAAATTTTCAGTGCAGTTTCGAACTTCATAGTATCTACAAAGGTCATGCATCCCAAAATTTGCTGTAATTTGAATATTACAAAGTCATTTTGACAATAATTCTGAATCTTAATTTTTACTACTCGTACTATTATATAATTTATTATTTTTTGTTATAATTATATTAATAAAGTTAAAGGTTTATAACAAATGAACAAAGATATAGATGTAGTGCATTTCTTCACTGTTCTTTCTGTGAGGCAGTTTACATTTCTCTTCAATTATCCTCTTATCAATAAACATCTCAAGCCTAGTCCTGCAAACTCTGAGATTGCTATACTTATATAAAGTGTGAAACTTTAAAAGTACGGTTTCACTTTAAAGTATAACGTCAATATATTTTTAATTCCCCAACACTTCCTGGTCCCAAATGGGATTTACAGAGGCATACAGTGGTCTTTTGAATACCCAATGTGAAGTGTAGAAAAGACGGACTGCCGTCTTTTCTACACTTCACATTGCAAAGTCTATACATAAAGCTATTCTGAGCAACTAATCAGAGTTAAAGTGAATGAAACAATACATACCCCATGTTATTTAAACATGACGCAGTCATGGACATTAACCTTTGGAATGGGTTATTCGGAAGAGTTAAAATTAAATAAATATCATGTACATAAAGTTTAGACAGAACGGAGTAACAATATATGGCGGCTAGCAGGGATGATCCCTCCTCCCCTATTGTCGAGGCTTTCTGAAGGTCACCTGCATCAGTGAACGTTTAGCCTCTTAAAGGCTCTGATAGGGCCAAATAGAGAAATAAGTCACAAAAACGTCGTGCGATATTATGATAATCATGTTTCATCTTATCCGCAAATTACTCATTACAGCCGCTTGCACTACCTTTGCCATTGCTGACATCTTTCTACCTTGTCTTAATCATTTTAATGATCTAACAAATAAAATCAAGCAACAGGGAAGAGTTTTTCGTTACTATTCTCTTCTGCATTGCGTCTACTTACACAACTGATCGTTACTTGATTATTCTTTGTTTCTATATTGCTGACAATTTTGAAATTATGAAACTAATGCTGGAACTAAAAGAAGGTAACAGTGTGCGTTGTTTACAAAAGCTTGTCTGTGAACGGAATGTAAGAATTTTTTGTGTAGTATGTTAAAGAAAACATCATTTATTGATTCCATCATTAAAACACAAGAAGGTATCGTTATCATTATCTGTTTAGGATTGCAGGAGAGTGTGGGGGAAACTTGAAAACTCCTTGGAGGAGTCACCGAAGCAAGTTCTATTGAAAATAAGGGATGTTTTAAGAAAATACGAAGAATTGGAAATAAGTATTGTTCTCTTTGGAGAAGGAAAGCTGGAGCACAGCGAAGAGAAACTTTCCTTTGTCAGACATTGCTGTTTCAAAGAACTTTCTTAAGGCAAAATTATAAAACTGTTCCTTTGATCGACTTCTGCTTGAAACTCTAAGAATATAAATTGTTTTACAATGTAATTTTATAATATAAGTTTTTCAGTATTAATTGGCAAATCTTTGATTTTATTACAGTTTTATATTGTGATTAATTTTCATATCATATACCATAATATCTGCTCTGATTTACTTGGGAAGTTTGTATAGTCAAATGAGTCATTTATAGGAGTCACAATTATTCTTCATTTAATGCACACGTAATACTTTTAAATGCTTACATAAATAAATAAATTCATAAGTTTTATCATTTAAGCACACGGTGCTTTGATCTCTGCCCATAAGTTTCAGCAATATCCCACTAAAATAATTTATTACTTATTATAAGTACCTTATATATTTATATAAATAGCTTATGCTTTTTTTATATACGGGATGTCATAAAATGCATGTCAAAACTTAAAGGACATATTTCTCTCATGTAGAAGATGTTTATATGAAAATGAGACTGGAAAAGCTGTATTCCCATGTTACAATTCTTTTCTTAAACTTTTCTTCCATTTTAATGCACAAACTACTTATTCTATTTTTGTGTGTAATGGCATCATAGCTATCGTGTTTGCAACAACAGATTACAAGTAGTACATTAGATCTGGCTAGGATGGGATGATATGGAAAAATGCAACAACTCATAGTTCCTAGGTTCACCGCCAGAGTTTTAATGTTCCAATATTGCTGTACTACGTAGCCATTTTATGAAAGCCGCTTCATTGCTTCACAAGCACCGAGTACTTACGTTGTAGAGTCAACTGTTGTGTGTTTATCACATGCATGGTTTCAGATACAGTACAACGGAAGAGTATTGAAATGTGGAATTGGCAGGTGCTCATATGATATAGGGAGAAAGCAGTGCCGCACAGCATTTGTATCGGAAGAGATTTTCAGAAGGACAATGTCCTGATAGGAGAGATTTCAAGCAAATGATCTTAGGGAACATTCAAGCATGTCACTGGCGACCGAGAGAGACCTACATAGAAGAACGAGAACAGCACAACTGAGAAGGCTATACTTCATGCGGTGTCAGTGCAAGACAAGTAGATGTATGAAGTTATGTTGGTTGTTAGAATCTGTGTACCTTTACCATTCACAGCGCTGGCAGACACAGTCGCCAATGGATTTACATTCTAATGGGGTCATTTTGAGCACTTTAAGACATATTTCTATCTGGAATGCTATTTTTATTACATCATATAGCATATAGTGTAAGTAGAGTTGTAGGAAAAGAAATAAAGCGTTTTGGGCCTATGTGTGTGTAAAACATTTTCATTCTCTTAGTGAGAAGAATGTGTTCCGAAAGTTTAATTATACTTCCTTTTTTTTACACCCTGTATTTTTTCAGACGGTCACATTTTCGCGTTTTTATAATGCATCTATATTCTAGCCTAGGTTTCAAATGCATGGAAATAATAACTGGTGATTCTGTGGTCATAGAGAATTGAAACGACGGCAGCAATCTTAACAGAAAAATTCAGTGAAGAAATTCACATGGCTTGCTGCCTATTTATTATTTTTGTTTGTAAATCTTTAACGTTCCATTCCAACTGCCAAGATTTTAAATTACAAATACTAGAATAAACAACACCAAATAAATCGGATTTTGTCGGCTCCTGACATTTCCTGCTGTTTTCCTGAGTGAGGAAAAATTCGAAATATACCTAATTTGAGCATAAATTTTGCCTACACCTTGTATTTTACTGTATCTGTCAATCGCTATGGAACATCAATAAATTGGCTTTTATTAAAGCTGGAAAATAACTAAATCCCATTGAATCTTTTTAGCGAAAAGAAATTTAGTATCATAGAACAGAGAACAAATTCCGCACGGAGGATCAAAACGGTAGAAACTGTAAGCATTTCTGAAACTAGGTCCCTGGGGGGAATTAGAGATGAGGACAAGGGAATGAAAGAGAAACAGCGGCGAGTTAGCTTATCTAGTGGTTCAATGTTTTGTACCATCTTCGACTTTGATGTGGCTTTCAAACTCCATGAGCAGCATGTGGTTTATGGGTAATCGTGCCACGAACAGTCGACCTCAGCTCTTCAAGTTACCTGTAAGCCGAAGCAGACCCTCCATGTTGCGGATCAAGGCAGGCAAACGAAATAGTTGCAAAATCTCTCGCTCTGTTGCGGTGCGAAAGCAGCAAGCTCATTCCTCTTACTGTTTATTTTCAGCTTCGCAGTTATTTTCACTTCAAAAAGTATAGCAATGGCGCTGCTGTGATGTCATACTGGACGAAATAACAGAATGATTTCTTGCTAGCTTCTTTATAATTATTTTTCCCAGGAAATAACCTATGTGAATGCAGTACTAAGCTTAGAGAGATGGTGTACAAATTCACGGTGTAAGTTATGCATAAATATATAGTTTGACCTCAAAGTACACAGCGATCCAATAAACTATGAACCAACCTGCGGTGTTCGGCCTATAGGCAATAACTGAGCTTGTTGCCCTCTCAGATATCATAGAATGGGCTGATACAAGCATACATCCGTTTCCTTAACTACTCTAAAATATTTTATATTCCAATCTTTTGAAAGGAGGAGCTGAAACTGACCAGATTATTCTCATATTTTTGGCCCCTATTAAACATTATGCAACACTCGTTATTTAATGCAGGCTATGGTTATTTTGTTTTAATTCTTCCAGGTTATATGGATTTTTCTTGCATTTGGTAAGATAAAATACCAATGGGTTGGTTCAGGAGACCGAGACAAATCCATACTAATAGATCGATCATTGTGAAATATTTTTTAAATATCAGATATCCTTCAACTCTTCTTAAAAGTTGACAAGCTGATAATATAACAAATAAGAATCAAACATAAATAGAAAATATATACTGAGTCTTAATTCACTTCGTCATTAAACGAAGAACAAAAGTTAATACTCGTAATAACTGAACTGAACTCAATCACATTCACATGTGACATCAAGATTTTCGATGAGATAATTTTACTTGCTAAGTTATGTAAAAGTAAGGTTTTTTTTATTATTTTTTCAGGAAATGACCTAAGTGAGTGCAGCTATACGCTTAGACGCTTAGAGAAATTGTACGCAAATTCATATGTATTTGTATGGATTCTGAGCTACTAGTGAATGAACAGATTAGCTACTAAACGTGAGCGCGGCGGGAGTCCGGAGCGTATCCCCTCGGACTGCCGGCTAAACTCACGACATAACTGTTCAATAAAATGCTATTGGAATCACGCAAGGAAACGCTGGAACTGCCTCTACTCATTTCCCACTCATTTATCGTATTTATTCTGGAAATTATCTTCTTAATCCTGTTTGAGAAATCAAATTAATCTCTTGATTGTGGTTCTTCAATTCGTCTCAGATGTATGAAATTGTACTTTACACATTTTCGGGAGATACGTATTTTGTTACTCATACTGCTTTCTCAATAGCTTCGTGAATTGCTGTAGAGAAATATTGGTTGTACAGCACCGTTGCAGAGTTTTCCTGTAAAAAGATAAAATCACGGTTAATATGGAAAAGGGACGCTAAATGATTTGCTAGTACCTATGTTCGCTAATTGCTTCATAAAAAATAAGAGTGAGCCTTTCACTGTCACAACTAATTGTGCACTATAATCTCTTTCCCTCTGGTCATTATTGTTTTTCTCATGGAGTCATTAGATTTTTTGGAACTTCAATTTTGTAAATTAACACGTCCATGTAATTGATTTGAATCAAGCTATGTCGAAAAATAGAATGATGACAGGATTATTTTTCCGTTGTACATTTTGAATCAGAATTCGTTCACAAAATCTTTCCATGCTACAGGATTACGTTGTTTAAACTCTTGCACCACAGTAATTTAATGGGGTTTAACTTATGTAATTCACACCCATTTGTACGGGTATAGGTTGTTCCTGCCTAATGTAAAATGTAAAATATTTTTACAGATAGTATACAATGCCATCCATAGTTTCTTCTGTGAGCACTGTACAAAAAAGACCTAAATAGATAATTAACCTTCATCTTCTTCGTTTCTTATCCTTAGCATCTTTCGTTTCACGAAGTTTAGAATCGTACGCAAAATCCTGAGGTTTCTGATTTTTCATAGAAACAGAAATGACAATAGTTAAATCGTTAAACATATGAGTAAAAACAATGGCTGTGCTTGTTAAAAACTTTCTTAGAAATTGTCTGGCATAAGGACCGACTGACAGATAGCTGTGACCTTGACATTGGAGATAATCGCTATAAATCTATAAGCTATTTCCAAGATACAATCTTATTTCGAAAGATGTAAAGTTATGCTGCACTTTTAAACCAAAATAACATTGCTTAATTTACTCAAAATGTGCTAGAAACTTTGGCTGAATTACGAGAGTTGTTCAATAGAGAATCTTCATAATTTTGATTGTCTTTCTTAAAGAAGTCCCTGTTGGATGCAATTTAGCTATCGCAGTGTTTCTGCCAGTCTTCAAAGATATGCCATAAATCATTTTTGTACTGATCCTTCAGAACGGCTCCGCAAACTTCAGTACTGCTTCTGTTGATGGAAAATGCTGCCCACTCCTTCAATTTGGGGGGAAAATGTGAAATAAAGGAGCTTATTTTGCATTGATGTTTGTGAAATACTCAACAACAACAATTGCGATGTGCGGCCATGCATTATCTGATACAGAATCCAGTTTGTTGCACGGAAATACAGCCTTTGCTTGTGATGAGCTTAGGGCATCTCTTTAGTATTGACCAGTTACAGTTATGTATGCACATACGACATGCTGCTAAACTATTCCTTGAAAATTGTAAAATTTGATGATCATGACTTTTCCAATGGAAACAAACACTTTTATCTTTTATGGTGTTGATGATAGAGATTTCCACACAGAGTTTTATTGTTTGCACTCAGGATCGGAAATAAGTAGACAAGTTTCATCAGGAGTATTTATATTTTAAATAAACTCCGCATCTTACTGTAACATCATCTTCAACTATGCAAACCTGTACGCGAACATTCTTTTGTTCTGGAGTTAGCTCACCGTGCACAAATCTGTCTCATGTGCAACTTGTAAGTGAATGTTGCATACAGTGGAACTTTCAGACTTTCTTAGAGTGTTCTTAATGTTATTCGACAATCCTCTTTCACACTAATAGCAGCTGTGTAAACTATTTCTTCCGTTAGAGCACAAACTGAACTGCCGGATCCACCTTCCTTTAAAATAGATCCTCCCCCCTTCTTTACACATTTTAAACCATATTCGAACTGTGCTTTAGGGAAATTAAAACTTTTCACAGGCCTTAGTAGAAGATTTTTTGAGATGAAAGCAGAATTTCAGAGCAGGTTATTGTTCGTCATGTTGCACACCTCTCACAAAGGAAATGGAAATCACAACAATAAAACTTAACATGTGTAAATTATATGTTAAGCTAACATTAAAGTTTCGCAAGAAATTACCCATGAAACAAATTATGATCATTTTTAATTTGAAGAAGAAAAAAAAATCTTTATCAAGAAGCAGATTATTAGACCACATAGTTGGTTTCCTTTTTCTAAACTATTTTATAATAATGTCACATTTCATATGAGAGCCTGTAAGTTCTAAGAATGTTGCAAAGGTACACCCAGGTTTTTCTGTGCCTGAGAACTTTTAAATATGTTGATTTAATTTTAAGAATGTTGTATGGAATAAAAAAATAAAAATGAAGCTAAAACAATCATTACTTTTTTATGAAACCCAGTTAAAAAATTCTGAAAGTGATTATAATTCCTCCCCAAAAGTGCTGTAATCGTGTGATAGAACCATAGTATATACATTACATTCGGTACATATATCATTTACAATCCTTTCCTGTAGTGGTGCTCTTTAAACGAGTTGACAGCTTCCAGTAGTTCCATTTTTTGAGAGGGGAAGGTTCCGGTGTTACTCCCATTGCATTAATATCGAAAAAGAGTTACCCCGTCCTATCTTACTGTATTCTGGAAGGAAACATACATCTTGTTTGTTTTGTTTCAAACCTGTCAAAAACAAGGTCTGGATCAGGTTAAGAAGAAGAAAAACTCCCATTGTTTAACCATATAATCATATCAACGATTAAAATGACACATGAGATTAATGTTTAATTCAATGTGTTGCTCTAGAAGCTATACAAAATGCTGTTCACCATAGGCGACTGAAATTCGCATTCTCTCAACATTTTTCATTTTCATCGGTTTAATCTTGAGAGTGCGCAGTTAATTTTAAAAATGGATGAGAAATCTTGGGTGCTGGGATTTATTCTCCTTTGTGTGACTAGAGCCAAGCTCTAAAGAAAGAGAGAGAGGGAGAGGTAAAGAGAGAGAAAGAGAAAGCAAAAAAAAAAAAAAAAAAAAAAAAAACTTTCGTTACTTCCTTCCTATAGATTCAGGACTTCTTGAAAGGCAAGACGCATTATAAATTCCGCATAACTTGAGCTCTTGGGAAATCGAAACTAACGACAATAGATAAAGGTTGTACACAGAGGTGGAAAGAGACGGGGTATGTATGTAGTGCTTTTTTTTTCTTTAATGCTGGAATAAAGCAACTTAGCGCATAGCAAAGCACAACACGACGTCGCTACCCCGTGTGGATTTGCTTGAACAAGGCAGTTGATATCTTGCACACAAAGATACTGCTTTCCCCAAAGGCGCGGCACTGTCGGTGTCGACGAGTTAAAGGAACGAAAAGCATTTTCAAAAGTGTCGACATGAATCACTCACCAGCTTAGAGTTCTTAAGGGCAGATTTCCACCTCCGACTTCATCCATGTTCCTATATTCCATACCTGGTAATTAATTTATTGCATATTATCACAGATTTCTTGCGCATTTCGTTAATCCTCATATGTTTTGCCTCCATTTACTATCTCAGTCAATTCTCTCACTTATTAAATGCCAGCATACCATAACTCTTGCTAATAATTATTCCAAATTCCCTCAGCAACCACCATTTCTACTACAGTCTTTAAGGAATCCGTATTTCTTCTGATTATTTAATTATTCATTGTTGGTATAACGCATGCTATCAAGAAGTATTGTAATACGCGCGTTTTACTTTATAGATCGCCATTCTTTATATTAATTCGTTTTGGTCCCTATTTTTTATTTTCTTGTACTCCTCTTCAATTAATAGAGAATAAACTGCAAAAAGTTTCATTCGATGTTCCATCACCAACTGAGGCGTTTTCATATTGCAGCTCGCACTAGTGAAATTCAATTTCATCTCTGCAGTTACCTGCAATCAAAATAACAGATCAAGGGTGATATTGATCAATATCACAATACCTTCGTCACGAAAAAATTTGAAAATCCCAGTAGAGTTCAAGTAGATTTTGGAATATATTTATAGTATGCAATACGAGTTTTCATGTATTACACACTACAGTTGGACATAATCATCTTGAAATAAACGAGGCAATGTTGAAATTTTATGTAAAGCTTGGCGAACGAGAATTTCCTTACCCCAGTATTCATTATTCAGCTTTCCTGAATAAAAAGTCAAATCAGCCATCCATTCAAAATTTGCACGAAAGGGATTATACTTGCGCATTTACCCGTGATTATTATTTTGGATTTTATTCAACAGTAAGTCCCGTCTAATTACTTTTGAATAAATTAAAGGCGTTTTGACAGGCATGTGTGACGGAAATGAGGTTTGTACAGGTGCAATGCTAAATTTGTAAGCAGGGAATACATTTATTCTTGAATCTGAATAAGATATCAATGAGTTTTTAAACTTTTTCTAAAGTTTTAAGAAGGACCTTTCTTACCATTTGAAGGACTCTAATTATTAGCGTATCTTCAAGATACCCTCTGAAGCCCATATTGTTGCATAAATAAATGGTTCTCAGAGGAGCATGTGTCCAAGAAATGCCACGTAATTAGTGGGGTTTATTTGTAGAAATCAAATACATTTGTTCACATTTTCAGATTGAGCTAATTGCTTCAAATATTTAATCATATTTTCCTCTGCGGAATCACAGTTAGTGATTATAAACAAATATATTTAATGTTGGTCATTTCAACAAATTTATCACTCAAGCTTGATGTATATCCGAGACTATCTATGTTAATTCGTAAAGAAGTTAAACATTAAACCTAACTGTGGTTCTTTACAAGGCATGATCATAAGTTAGCTTTATTACATTTTTCTAACCTCATGAATGTGAGATATATTCAGTCTATGGTGCATTATAAATTACTACAAGTTGATTATAGCTCTAACCCATGTAACAGTTACCAGAATATCATCGTACCAATTAAATTTCATAGCCCTAGCTTAGGATAAATGATGCAGTTCCGATTAAATTAAAAAAAAATAGCTGGATTTTGTATGCTAGTGCTGCAGTTTTTAAACAAAAGAGAGATATTTGTGGGTGTCTGAAAATATGTGTAGTTTTGTACACTAGTTTACAAGATAATAATGACATTAATTTGAATGTTTATTATATTTCACGTATGAAATTATGTTAGCTAAGCTCTGAATCACATTCTGGGTACATAATCCTATTGTTTAATAATTAAATTTTCTATTGGGTTGGCCATAAGTTGCTTGGCATATTTTTATATCACTATCAAATGGAAAGTTTCATTTAAATATCAAATAATTACAAATTACTAAATAGATAGTTATGTACAGCATGGAGTCAGTACATCTGTTTTCTGATCAAAGTGTCTCCATTTTCAATGCACAAGTAACATTATTTTAGTACAGAAGCACACATGGAGTCAGTTGTGTCCTGTAATGATCATTTGATGTATTCAAACTTAATACGTTCCTTCAAATGCTTCAGATCTAGATTATGAATTAACTCTTATCTTTCATTATTCCCCTTACTGAAAAATCCATTGAAAATGGATGTGAGGAACGAGAAGGCCAGTCAATGGTTTGGCGTATGCCAATCCATGTATGATATGTATAATGTAAAACGTTTCTACAATGTACTCATATTGAGAAGGTGCACCATCTGCTTGCTATATTAACTTTTCTCCAATAGGTTGTAAATGCGTCTTTATTAGACTTTTTTGGTTCAATCACTATTTCATATAGTATGCTAAGATACTTTTTAGAGTTAACAGTGTTCGAGTAAGCGCACCAGCAAAACTCCTATTTACACATCACTCCAGGAGCATTCAGTTCAGCCTGTAATATCAAATATGATAATCAGAATCCCAGTAGTGTGATACAGTTTTAATGGGGGGAGAAGGAATAATAAATAATAAGTGGATTTTAATTAATTAGAATACTAATAGTGTTTGTAGTATCAATGAAGCTCTTCTTCTTCTCTCCCACCGCTGTCTCGATGCGTCGCGATGCCACGGCTAGGCTAGGTAGAATGCTGGAAATTTTGTTGCCTTTTCAGGTCAACGGGGGGAAATATTCGGGAACTAGGAAATATATATATATATACATAAAAGCATAGTTTATGACTGGAGATGACACTATTTATTTCCTTTTGTCACTTCTTTAATGTAAAGGATCGCCTTTCTAAGTTTCTGTTGAGCGTTTTTCTTTTAATTCTCACTTCGCCTAACCGATTAATTGACTACGATACACTCCTCCTCTTTCACTTTCTATAGTTCAAAACGACTTTATTTTATATAGTTAAAATTCACTCTCTCGGATCACAATCATCTACACTCCAAGATCGCTCAACTCTTTTCTGAAATCTTGGCTCAATTATCACTGCCTGATTACTCAATTCTTTCTCTCCACCCTGATGGCTCCAAACTTACTTCTTCCCTCTCTCAAAAATCCTATATTTTATTAAAACTCTCCTCATCCGGTCGTTAGACCTTCTTCCTCCCATTTCGACAATTATTTCACTTAAAAATTTCTCGCTATTCGTCGAGGGCACGCATACACTTATTCTAAGATTTCTGATTGGACCTTTATAGGCCTTAACTTTAAACCTTATTTACATTTCTCCCTTTTGGTTCCAACAAGCCTGGATATCTGGTTTATTTCACTCTCATGATTTGACTATTGTCTAGTGTATTTTTTGGTTGCGTTCGGAGTCTAACTAAACTGAGATTTACCAGAAACCAGAAGAGAGGCGATCCTTTTCCGACACAAAAGACTCTTTTAACAAAACATCAAAAAGTGATGGCTGGCCACCTATTCATTGTCCAGTATACAAAACACGTTCACCCTCTCTACGCACTCTGATTTATGTTCTAAAGATTCTGTCAGTCATACCTTTTCATTTTTACTACTCAAAACTATCCAACAAATATACAATACATAAATAACTTAACTAATAACACGGATACACATAAATTGTATACACTAATGGTAATACTAATTGTAATATCTGTAATTGATTATGTTAACACTTTATGATATTTTAATTGGGGACTCATCTCATTATTACGCCTTCAAGTGACCATTATTCTTTTCATCTTCCATTAGTTTAAAATAAAATTATTTTGTAAAAATCATTGTCAGCTTTCTTCATATTACGTACCACTAAAAGAATTCTATCAGAATCATCTTCATGAGACCTTGGGACAAAACAGGCAAATAACATATGTTTTACGGTCAGGTAAACGTAATTCTACTGTTGATAGCTTCCCATTCCTTTTGACCTGAAACAGATAACTTTAAACCAACTTTCGACTGCAGATGTCAAGCGAATAAACCTAAATGCAATTTTTATTGATTAGTGCCAAGGAATATATCCCCATTCTGTATTAATAGTAATTAGGACGTAATGCTGCTAATGAAATCTTCTGGGGGTCTCTATAACTGGATGATTTACTCAAGGGACATTTACATCTCAATATAATATATTTTATTTGCATTTTTATAACTGCAGATCCTAAGCAAAAGATAGAGGAAGAAAGTTTATGGTTAAGAACTGGTTTTTACTAATCATGGAGATCAACTATGTCAACAATGTTGCTGATTTGTCTACTTGAGGAGTTTCTGAAATGTATTCGTACATAACTCTAAATAAAATATTTAAAAGGTGCAATATTTGCTATATTACTTTTCTACGGTAATGCCATGGGTTAACTTACAGTCCACTCTTCTGATCAAGAAAATGCTCTGGTCAATAAGCTTTTGACCTCGGGAAACGGAAGGCTAGGGATAACACCACTATTGGTAATAAAACTGTTTCTACATTTGATGAAACATGCAATATTAAATATTCCCTGAAACACAGAAAAGTAAATTAGCGTTTATTCATTGGTTTCGTGCATTCCTTGAGAGACTTTAGTAATTAAATGTACAAAATTTTAAGGCTTCTCCAGCGGTTATTTGGTTCTTGGTGGAAACCTAAATGGCCAATAGGGAAAAAACTAGTAAAATGTATAATGGAGATGACATTCTTTTCACAATTAAAGACCTTGGATGTTACTAGCTTTAACCACTTTAGGATCAAGCTTATATTTTTAGACATAGAGAAATTCACAATACACTTTCAATGATAGGGGCTCCTGTTTTATAATTTATTATTTAATAGTACGAAAAATTCTGGAGTATACCAAGAAAGTGACATCTATAGCGACTACTATTTACCCTATAGATAATATTAAGAACTAAATGCTATGGTTCATTGTTTTAAAAAGAAGGGCATAAATGAAGAACAATATAACGTAAGATTAATAACTGACGATTCGTTTAAGAGAATGTTATAGATATTGTTTGAAATTTCATACCGGGAAGAGAAACTGGAAGAAGAAATTGACGGCAGAGCCATAAGAAATTTATTGTATGAAACATTAAGTAAAATGTTAACGGGAAAAAACCGAACGGGTAAAAGGGAGATAAGTTTTAAATGAAGAATTACAGGAGCCAAATAAAAATAAATTAGAATCTAGAATCTTATTTTAAATATAGCAGTAATTCTAATGAAAATAAAATAATTTATAAAAAATAAGAATTTAAATAAAAGGATATACATAAACATTGAAATAATTATTATAGCTATATTATAAGGCATATAGAACACAATTTAGTGAACAAAATATGACATATTTAAGTTCATGGGAAACTTAGCGGAGGAGAAAGGTACAGCTAACATACAAATAATTGCAAATGAATATGTCGGTCCTGGTGGTGTAATGGTAACCATACTTGCCTCCTAAACCCAAGATCGCGGGTTCAAACCTGGCCAGGATAGAGAATTATTTTCGGGCGTAAAAATCCTAAGTATGGCTACCTTCGGAATGGGAGTAAACGCGTGGGTCCCGTGTCGTACATTTACGGCATTAAAAAACCTCAAGCCTGAAAGAAGAGGCCTCTGGGCAAAATTTATCGGCCGTTTCACGCCATGAATTGAATGGGACGCTGATGACCTGAGATGTTAAAGAGCGTCCTTAAATAAAACAAATCAACTCGACCATTCTCTCTAACAATGACAAGAGTGTTAACGTTTGCTTCTCCTCTTTAAATATTGTAATGCATCTTCGAGGTCTTAGGAAAGAAAAAAATTCTCCGTAGAGCTCCTGTAACATAGAATAGGTCTCAGCTGAAGATTTGTTGAGACAAGAGCTGACTTTTAAAGAACCATATTGTTCGTCGCATGTCACCTCCATTTTGCTGTAGGTGGAACTGATCATGTCTCTACTTGCATAATTTTCACAGGCAGGAACTGGAAGTGACAACAAAGAAAATTAGTACCAAGTGGCATTGTGTGTTAAGCTAACAAAATACTGTAAAGTTAAATTTTAGCGCAGAAATTATGTCTGTAAAAAGTTAAGACCATTCTTTATTGAACAATGCTCGCATGTAACAAGATGAAAATACCCGCAATCGGTAGCAGAAATATGTGAACATTAGTGCATGGTGCTGTTAATTGTAAAGCATGTTCATTCAATAAAGAATGTTACACAAAAGCGCGTTAGTCCACCATTGAAATTTATAGGGCTTTCATTTTAAACTTAGCAGTCTGAATAGCTTCTAAATTTAGTTGAAACAAAACCTCGTTAATTTAGATATTGAGAGAAAAGTTTTAAACCAATGTCAATTAAATTTTTGGTTTTATCCCCCCCCCCAGTCAGCTCCACATTTTAAAGAGGATTCAATTATTATCACGTCTTTTGCTTTATATCATTGCCTAGTAACCTAAATTGTAGTTTGATTCGAGCAGAATACAACTACAGAGACTATTGAGCACATTTTAATGCATTAATTGTGTTTATGTAATACCTTTTTCAAATTGATTTATACCGTGTAAGAAAGAGCAATGCACGTCAATTAATCAAGAGTTCGGAAATAGGCTATACCTGTAATATTAATAGTTGTAATATTATTCACAATAAACTCTGTTTCCGTCTATCAGTAATTGACGTAATTTTTATTTTGTGTAAACTCAAACAGCAGTAACAACAATGCAACTTCTCAAGGATTAGTATGAAATAAAAGTTGTGATAGCAAATGAACTCCATTTAAATCTGTATTTGAATGTTTAATTCATTGTCCCTTTGATTGCTTTGGACTTCTCACCTCGTCTGTAGATTGTGTACTGAATACTATAGGTCTGTAGGGTTAAATGGAATGGAATGAAATGAAATACTTAATAATGACACAAATGAGTTCGAGAAAGGAGTAAGGAAAACTTCTAAAAAAAACCCCGTTATCAGATAGCTTAAATCGACAGGGAATATTACCTAGGATCTCCGGATTAGTAGTTACAAATGCCACTATTAGAGCACAGGGGCGGTCCCCTTTAAATTTTAAGTATCATTTGGGAGTCATCTGAAAGTTTAAAGTGGGGGCACGAAATCCAAAATGTAATCAGTATTGGATTTAAACTTCCTTCTCAATATATAAATTGCGCGTTTTTTAAAATAATTTTTTTTTAAAATAATTTTTTTTATGTAAGAAGTTTGGAAATTTTTGTATAATACTTTTCAGCTTAATGTCGGTCATATAACTTTTTTATTATTTTAAAAATGGCGTTTAAGGAACGAACCCTCATTTTCCTTTTATGCTTACTAGTTTCGCTCTATGGTTATTAGTCCCAAATTAAATACTAATTTATATTTATTGCCATTTGTAACATGTTAAATGTTCTGGATACAAAAACATAGCAACAATTCAAGACACACAGAATATTCCATTTTCACTTTGTTGCAGGAAGTAATTAACAATAATATATAAAGGTGTAAGGGTAGAATGTAAAAGATAGATTTTGATTTTCGATTGTTTTATTCACACCACATGGAAGGGACAGTTATCTACAGCACGGTATAAAAAAAACGGATATTGTGGCGGCCAACCGCAGACGAGGGGTGAGAGACGCCCTCGCAGGAACGTGTCCCGGGTAATAATGACAAAAAGAAACCGCAGACCTGTACAATTCCACAATATTTAATTTGTTTTAAATAGTACATACATCATTCGGTTTAAAGCAGTCAGACGGAAAACTTTATAAAAAAAAAAATAAAAACATGAGTGCTTTAGAAGAACCACTGCAGCATGTTATTTTACAATGAAATTACTTTTACTATTTTCGTGCATATTAATAATCAGCGTAAAGGGTTCGTGCATTGTTCTGGTACAGACTCCGTGCAAAATAAATCCAATTATGTATATATTTGAGAAAGGCTGAATAAAATCCTGTTTCTGTAGAACCTGTTATCTAAAATTAAAATAAAAGACGGGGTGGTCCGTTTGGGATGCAAAAAAGTAAAACTATATGTACAAGAAGCTAATCAGATTTATTACCTGCTAATGCTGTTCATATGTGTGAAAGAGTTAGGCGGATTTTTTGTTTGTTTTGTTTTGTACCCAGCACATTAGCGCTCAACATGACAGCCATTGCGTAAGTTATAACGCGCGGACACTTTTACCACGTGGCAAGCAGCATTTCTGGAGGCAGCTCTAATCTTCTGTGGCAAGTCGACTAAACTCTGTGGTTTTTCTGCGTGCACTGTTGACTTGTCATACCCCAACTGGAGGCAAGTCCGGATTATTCGCAGGCCATGGGATGGAACCATTACGGTCACGCCAGCGATTGTTGAATGTCTGGTGTAAATGATCCTGCACTATGAGATCCCAGTGTGACGTAGCGCCATCCTGTTGAAAGATAATGGTATTCAGAATCCCATCTTCCTATAATTGAGGAAATACAAGAATATCCAAATAATTGTCAGCATGAACGGTCTGCTCCCCAAAGAAGAATGGTCCATAGACTCTCTCATAAGTCACTCGCTCCGCACATTCATTTCAGGGCTGACTCGTTTGAGTTCATAGGAGACGTGTGGATTTTCAGTCTCCCAAATGATGCAATTACGTGTTGACTTGGTCACTCACAAGAAATGTGGTTTCGTTCGTGAACATCCACCGACGTAACAGGTGCTTTTCTCTCTGTTGCTCACATCATGGCGGCAAAGTTAAGATGGGCGTCATTATTAAGTTGCCTCAGTGTTTGCTTCTGCCGAATGTGGTATGGAAATATCTTGAGATACTGCCTAACTATCCTCTGACGCGTTGTGTACGGAGCACCATGCTCTAAAGATAAGAGGTGGAGTGACTTACTTGCGTTTTGAGACATGGCTTGTCGAATGGTGTACTCTTTGTTGCTATCACTTACCCTTTCGCCTATGTGAATTAGTGACAGACCATTGGTCAGGAACATGTTGGACTACTTAACAAACAATAAAAAAACAGACTTGGAGAAGCAAGTTTAAGACCCCGAAGACTTCATAAAGCCCCAAGATGAACGCCTGCTCACAAGAGAACCCGACTGAGATTTGCGCAGGAACAGCTCTGTCACTGGCGCAATATGCTTTTACAGACGAATCTCGCTTTCATCTGTTTACGGATCGTCGTGTTGAACGCTTTAGAGAAACAGCAGTCTGGGAGAGGAACAGATTTGGGCCAGTCATGGTGTGGAGTGACATCGCTATTGATGACCGAACATACCTTATAGTGGTCAAAACCGACTTGATGCCACCATTTACATTGGTGATATGGTACTAGAGCATGTTATGCCTATTGCAGTCGGTCTGTTTTGCAACAAGACAATGCTAGAATGCATACAGCAAGAGCATCTCCATATTCAAGCAATGAACTCGGCTGCTAGGAGTCCTGACCTTAACTCCATTGAACATTTGTGGGATAAGTTGGAGAAACAAGTTCGAGACAGTCCTGTAGCCTCTCAGACTTTTTAACAATTTGCAGCTTATCGAAGAATGGGGGAATATCCTACAAGAGGAGGTGTGTAGACTGAACAGGAAGTTGCCTCGAAGATGTGAGGCAGCAATTCAGGCACATGGATGCCATACCAGATACTGAAACAAAATTGAAATTAATTGAAGGAGTTTCTACTGTAGTCTTATTCATAGTCTGTAATTTCGGCTTACAGCATTGTTATGTAAAATGAAAAGTAAACAATATGTACGAACAGTTAAACAAAGATTTAAATTTTCTGTAAAAACATTTACTACCCTAAACCCAACTATGGCAGCAATACATATGTTCAAACTTTTGTTGTTTTGAGCAGTGTATTTACATACCAACAACTACACCAGAGAACTATCTACGCATGAAGGCAAGTAATATGACACCTGCAACGACACAGTTGCGTAATCAATATGCGCAAATTTATTTACTTTGGGAATTTCCCTCCTAAGGATAGTATGTTTCAAACATGCAAGAATAAAATATTGTAAACTTATAAGCACAATATACATCTTAAAATTCTGTTTCTAACTAATTATACAATTTTCTATTTTAAAACTGTAACTTAGTTCTATAAATCTTCATTATTATTGATCTTCATTATGGTTTGAGGATAAGGGATCACTGTTAAAGGTTATCATTATATATCAGACTCTTCTCAGCTTATGCCACAAAGAACATTCCATTCAACATAATTTTGTACATAAAATAATTAACTCTACTTCAGCTGCCTATATTAAGTTCCTTATTTGTCTAGAGCTTTTGGTTTATCTAATATGGTGATTTCTTGATATCTGTGTTCGTAGATGTAAATAACATGTTTTTTATTATCAGAGACTGTAGAGTACGATTGCAGTGGAAGAATGAATGCTGCACACTATATTTCCATGGCTCCCATTATCTACGCTATAACACACAAATTATTTCACGTCTTATGTGCAATATTAACAAGTCCATTTAATGGGCTAGTGCATACGTTCGGGGTTATAGGACACAGTTAACGGAATTCGCTCGATTTTTCCATATTTGTTTTCATATGTCACTTGATTTAGAGAAAATGCAATAACGGTTGTCAAGAACTCTGCCGGAAGCTCTATCTCTTGAGGTGATTAGTTATGTTATTTCACGATTATAATTATAGCATATACGTCATTCAACAAAGCAGTTAGAAAGCCAGTATTTAAATACTAGTAAAATAATCCGGTTATATTTTATTCATCCTCGTGTATAAGTTTGTTACACGTGTCATAAAGCATTTAAAAACACATTAACAGATATAAAGAAATGAATCTTTATCTAACCGAGACAAAGAAGTAGAGTTTTATAGGGACACAAGGCGATGATGATACTAATAAATACTTCGTCTTTAAGTTTGTATTTTGGATAAAACCTCCGTCTCTGACACAAAGCTGACATGTCTTCTCTGTAATGTTCGTTGGACAGGCAAACAGCTGGAATCATAGCAAGGGAAAGAGAAAAGTATGCATGTGCGTCCGGCACGGGTCGAATAATAGATCCTTTGGACCCATAGTTGCTGGAGATGCTCCGAAGTTCGTTAAAGATAGAAAAAGGAACAGGTGTGGGCGATGACGCCATTTCATCAAATGATCATGAGTTTCCCAACGAGGAGTTGGTGAATTTAAAGTGAGTACATTTGGGAACATAAGAGTTCACCAATAATATTTGAATATTTTGAAGGCTCAGACTCCGTGGGCGCTAGTCTGTGAACCCCTTGGCGCTCACGAACATATGGGGACACTCTGAATTTTGTATATAAGTGGAAGACGACGTAGTCCCAGGATCGATCAGTACAGTACAGTAAATACGAGAACGCAGTCCCAGATACGGTAGGAAAGTGAAAGACAAGAGGCAAACAATGTAGTGTTAGGGCGGTAGATGCAATTTCACGTCGCGTACGTAGCTCGTGGCGTTAATATCAAAGAGGTAACGAACGAGGTGGCCTATAACAAAGTGTCATGAGAATAAACACTTCTAGGCGTTTAATGAAACAAACTCTCGTGTAATTTGAACCGTTCCCTTTCACCTTCCTCCTTCCGTGACTACGAGAGCACAAAAGGCGACTTCGGGTCCCTGAAAGACCCGGGATTCAAAGTGGGATTCCTCGGGTAGATATTCCACAAGCATCAACACATATCATATAAAAACCGCTTCAAATTGTATCCATTTTTTTAAAAACAAAATTGTGCAAATGTGCTCGTCTTTAGCTTCACTGTTATTTACTAATAATGACAGTTGCCTGATAAATGTTCGTACTGATTTATATTCTCCATAATTGAACAAATAGAATAGTTACACTTTTTTCCAGCAATAAGTCAGCTTTTTTGTTTTCAGCAGAATAAAGATTCTTAGGTTGTTCTCGAGCCAAATGAGAACTGAATTTCATGCTATTCAAAATTCTGTTTACTTAGATAGTCTTAAAATGATCCAAATTCCTTCACCTATGTGAGATTTGGGGCTGTAATTGGAGGGCTGAGAAAGTACTATCAGCTCTTTTTGACAAAGACACTCAAGGTATGTATTTTTACATTATCATGTTGCTTTGAGAGTTTGGACAGCGGGATGCACATTGAATTGAAGTTATCTTTTGAAGTTTTCGGAAATGATACGAAGGTCTTTTATTGTTCGCAGTAACAGTGATCGATGAGCGGATAGAACAAAGATCAACTTTTACTTGTCTCACCGAAGTGATTGAAAAATGCAATAATCTCCTAGTCATGCACATTCTTCAGTCAGCAATAAATATACTTGGCTGTTTACACTTTTCATGTTTACTTTTTACTGTTTACTAGATATTTCATTCGTTGTTCCATTATTGAACAACGAATGATAAATAAAATATTATATTTTGTTCTTTATGAGACTAGGTAATAATACGTTACATGTTAATATGAGGTCATTTTTTCAATTGCATGTGTGTATGTGTGTAAAATAGAATGTATACATCTCTAATTTGCAGAGAAATCACCTATTTCTGAAACATGAGGTGTTTGATGCGTATATTCGCCCAATTGAGCTTCACCAGCATAACGATTCAAACAATTATTAAAAAGTGTATTTCTAGCATAACTTTTTCAAACCAAACCAATATCTATTGAATTTGAGAAATGAATATTAGATGCAAGTAGAATATGAATGCGATTTTCTGCACGATCCAAGACTAGGTAGTTAACGATATATTGTCATAGGCAGGACTCGGACATTTTTAGAGAATTTCCATCATCATAAGCAAAGGGAATACATTTCCTTGATTGTTAGTTGAAGGTACATATCTGTTGCCTTTTTGTCTACAATATAGGAGAATTATCAACAGTGTATTGCGGTTTGTCCTGGGCGGGTCTAAAATTCCAAGCCCTAGTCATATGAAACTTTTAATACTTTGTGTGTCTCATTTAATATCTTATGTAATATATATTACCTGTATCGCACATTCCTACCTTCCGCGACTGTCAGGGTTCTTGGATTTATGTGCGGTGCATTTCCAGTCTTTTATCTGAAGAGTTAAATGAGGCAGACAGTTCTTCAAAATTTTCATTTGACCAGGGTTCGGAATTTTAGATCTATTAAGGATAAATTTCCTAAACTGTAGAATAAATGCGAATAGATATGTATTGTTTTTTCTAATAATCGGAGAAATGCATTGCTTTTTTCTTAAGGAACATTAAAATTTAATAGTCAGAACTCAACATATGTATCTCGTAAACTACTTAATCTAAAATCGTGAACAAACCCAATTGACATTGTAATTCTATTTAATTTTTTTCTTGAAGTCAAATAGTCAATGTTTCATTTGAAAAAAATGCATCTAAATTGGTGCTAGAAATGCACTTTCTAATAATTGTTTGAATATTTGTATGAGCTACATTGATGTGTCATTGTATGATGTTCATTTTGGTGAAAGCAAAGCACCAATAGCACCTTTCGTTTCAGAAAACGTTTATTCGCGGTGGTAAGTTTGGACCATTCATTGTGCACCTAATCTGATTTGATCACATATACATTAATTTAATCGTGAACTAATAATTAAGAAGAACGAAAAGTACTACGCAAAGAAGTAGCTAGTATAGTTCGGGGGAAAATCTTAAAACGCTTTATACTATTCTGACGCTTACTGTGTTTATGAGTATTCGTATGAATAAGTTCTACCGGTATCTCATACTAGTTGCTCCAGGTGTCCGTTAGACGTTCAGGCATCTCTAACAAATTTATACCGCTTCGAAAGCAAAAACGTGCTAGCCACGGGAAAAAAAACAAACTACCTTATCTTTTCCTTCAGATTACATCGAATAATGCTCTTCACTGCCATAGTTGCTTCTTCTTCTTCTTACCGCCATGGGTGGCCGAGGTCGTTAAGGTGCAGACTCGTGAGCGGGAGATCCGCCAGGACCGTCCTCTCTGACTGAGGTTTTTTCCAGGTTTTCCTCAGTCCTCATAAATGGCAAATGCCAGGGAGATACCCTAAATATAGTCCTGGAACGTTTCCTTCCTTAAAAAAAAATCCTTTCCAAAGATATCATTTCATTTCTTGTATCATCAGGCACCACTGCCTGTGGTGCCTCAGTAGTAATACGGGCGTTATAAATACTACTCGCTACACTTTTCTTCTTCAGCTCTTTGCTGAATTCTGCTTTTTTGCGGTTGGTTGCATATCTTCGGAACGCTTATTCTTTGTAGGTCATTGATTTTCACAAATTGCCTAGACTTGCAGAAATAAAGATTTGATTTTGTGGTTATTTAATCTTAAAATTATTACCTTAGTCATAGCTAACGAGGCTATTTTGCCCTGTCTGCTGGCGCATTACAATTTATCGTTCCCAAGCGGAAGTATTTCTTTTTTATATGACATAGCGAATAGGAAGCGTATCTTGGAACATTGTCATGCTGTTCACAGAATATTTAGAAACCGCTGATGTATTACAGCAGTAAGGCAGTGTGATACATTTTCATTAATCTATGGCCTAAACAAAGAAATATATACACAAATATTTAGAGTATATATACTGGGTGAAAAATTATTCCGGTTTTTACTCAGTTTGAATGATTGACGTAATAGATAGTCAGCGCACGTTGCCTTGAAGGGAAGGTAAGAGTACAATATTGTGCAAACAAGCAAGTGACTTAAGAACTAGCATGACTGCATTTTGCAAACAAACTTACGTATGCCGACAACACACGAGCTGATCTAGCTGGCTTGACAGCAAGTAAGGTGGAAAGGATGGAGGAAGATTTCTATGTGATTAATCTGCGCCGTAACTGGTGATAGCTTTATTTGTTTATGAGCATTAAAAATGCAACCAATCATAATTGTTTCGTGTTTATGGTTTCAGATAGCACTCCTACAATACATTGTCAGTTTGAACACAGAATTTAGACGTTGAGCTAGCTTTGTTAAGGAAGGAGCATTTTATTATTCCCTACTTTTTTATTTTCTTGATTTAGCAACAGTTCATTTGTACAGAAGTATCTAGTGTGGGTACTTTTTGGAAATATCTTAATTAGCATTATTCCATACATATATTGGGCATTTCACTTAAATCACCAGAGTTGGAGCTACTTCCGGTTACACCGGAAATAGAAAAAAGTCGGCAATGTAATTTTTTTGACTTCCCAGTCTACATTTATCCCCACACACCGAATTTTATGTTACTGAACTACATGCTTCAAAAGTATTTAGGTACTTCGGGACTTTTAACTACCCCTGTGTAAATATGGTGAACTTTATTCAGATTTTATCGGGAGTCATTTGAAATGAATTAGATACCTATTGCGGAGCGAGTTTCTATGAATATAATCAGCCACCCTTTAATCTAGTTCTGAGAATTCACTGTAGAGGCGGGTAGCGCTCCTTACGCGACATGCTCTCATGTTACTACCTTTTAATTCAGCGAGTGCTAGTTCTGCGAACTGTTTATATCCGCTCGTGCCTTCCCCACTGCCGCATGCTTCTAAAGTGACATGACACTCCTGGTGTGGGCATAAACCTGCACATAAAATGTTAAGGTTTAACCGGAAGTGACTCCCAACTTCAACCCTCCTATTTTAAATGGAGTGCCCAATATATATTTACATTTTGGAATAATGCTCATTAAGAACTTTACAAAAAGTTCCCACACTAGATAACTGCCTTGTTTCTTTTACTGCAGAAGAGCCCAAAAGACACTTTTAATTTCTCAGTTGTATTTTATAGGTGTTTTACTTTTCTACAAGAATATCTAGTTAGCTTCTTTATTATGTTCTAAAGAGGAATTTAATTTTAATTTCATTATCTCTATATCGCTATATTTACTAAATTCATTTCTAATGCAGTCTACACTGCATAGCAAAATAATGCCTTTTTGTGGCCTCTGAATGTAATTATGTGAATGCAGGCTAGTAAGAAACTGATATATATCTTTTTCAAAAAAGATATATTTTTTTTTTAATAATCGGTATTTGATTCGTGGTAAACTTTATAATGTCATTTCGTTGTATGCCCTTCTGGAGTTCTTTTCAATATTCTGCTGGCATACCATAATTCAACTTCCCATAAAGTAGTTTTTTTTTCCATTATGGAAACGTCCGGCACGTAAATGAAGTAAATATTTGGAACAGAGATATAAAGTTGCTTTGGGAAGAAGATTACCATTAAACAAAGTATGGAGGAGATAATTGACAACTCTATAGATCTTGGTTGTGAGATTTTTATTGAACAGTGTTTACTACTGAGGCATCACAGGTGGTGGATGATACATGAAATGAAATGATATATTGGGAAAGGGTTTTTTTTTTTAAGGAAGGAAACGTTCCAGGCCTCAGTTTAGTGTACCTACCCAGCATTTTCCATTTATGAGGACTGAGGAAAACCTGGAAAAAGCCTCAGTCAGGGAGGACGTCCTTTCGGGATTTGAACCTCAGACCTCCCGCTCACGAGTCCGCGCTTTAACGACCTCGGCCACCCGTGACGGTGGGAGATTGTGAAATAGCCCAGTGCTACATCATTACTGTATACAATTCATAATCACACTAGTTTCTCCAAATAAAGACAGCAACACTTGCATCTAACAAATTACTTATTGCAGCTGTAAACCTGTTAATTAAGATTGAGTTTTTGAAAGATTTAAGTCCCTAACAAGACCATTAAGCCCTTGCTAAACTATGTTTGATGTTGATGGAAATAGTGTGTATCTATACTGCTGGTAGTAATTGTATATCTACATTTTCTCATTTTTCCAATTGTTCAATCAGCGAATTGCTTAGGAATGGGAAACCATCTCTTGAACTGGTTTGTGGCTGAGAATAACCTTGAATGTTTTGATTTTTTAGAAAAGTCAAAAATAAATAACATTTACACAACATGGATTAATGTATTCTGTATAATTTTTTAATTAAAGGTAAGCAAATAATTAAAATCATTTATATTTACAAAGGACCTTTACGACACACCTCTTATGAATAAACCTTTACGAAAAACTCATCCACTAATTAAAATTGCTAATAATGCATTAAAGGATTTACCAGCCCCAACCAACATTTCATCATGATAAAAAGTTGGTTCTCTAATTAGTATGAAGCAGCATTAATTTTCCAAATCTTAACCAGTTTTTTAAGTACTTTAACATATACAGTAATACATAGGTTCCCAAGGTTATCTTTGTCAACCTTGCGGTCTGAGTGTAATTCATGAGCCTTTATGAGAATAAGGTAAATATTTGTCTCTTGAATTCTCACTGAACACGCAACAGAATACTGAGACGTGACTTATACATAATAGAAAAAAAAAAGAAAAAAAACTGCATGTGATAGAATCAGAGAATAAGCAATAAACACATTTGAAGATCCTTTACATTCTTTCAATCTAATTCAATACTGTGCACCTGAAAAGTCAGTAAGTTGTCAGATGACAGTACACCCTTTGACAGGGGAAGATAAGTCGGTCCTGGTGGTGTAATGGTTACCATACTTGCCTCCTACGCCCAAAACGCGGGTTCGAACCCGGCCAGGATCGATGGATTTTTTCGGGCGTAAAAATCCTAAGTATGGCTTCCTTCGGAAGGGAAGTAAAGCCGTGGGTCCCGTGTCGTACATTTACGGCACGAAAAAGAACCTCAAGCCTGAAAGAGAGGCCTCTGAGCAAAATTTGTCGGCCGTTTCACGCCCTGAGTTGAATGGGACGCTGATGGCCTGAGATGTTAAAGAGCGTCCATAAATAAACCAATAAAAAAAAAAAAAGGGGAAGATAAAAGAAATACCGCCAGATTCAAACGTGTCGGTCGGAAAACTTTGGGGAGGTTAGTAAGCGCAATTTAACAAGCGCATGCAGCAAGTCCTGTAAACATAATAGTCACATTCATAAGCATCTGGAGACAGTTAGGGTAAAATAGAGCGGTTTGGAAGACATTGTTCTTCTGCGTAAGCTCCTGAGTTCACATTCTACCCAATATTTTTTTATTATTGGTTTTATAAGTGTATTTGTAGAACATTATGTTGCCTTAATATCATGTTATATTTTAACTTATTATGAAGTTTTATGACACTTATGTACACACTAAAACGTAATGGCATACTAACATATTCTTTATAAACAACTAAACTAATTCATGAACAGAAAAAGTGTCTTCTAAAGTTAAAACACAGAAATAAAAACAATTTGACATCATATGTAGTGTGAACGAGAGGCTACAACATCCCAGGCTTCTCGAGTTTGTGCCCATAAGTCATCTTTTGTCTTTCTTGCATGTGTAGGGTGTATGTGCAGCAGTTTTATTTTGATATAACAATTACCGACGGAATTATAATATCCATTACATATAATACGTTAACGCTAAAGCTTACTGTGTATGGGAAACATTATTACGAAACTAATTTGTCAAAGGTTTATGAAAAAAATGCTTATAGCATGAAGGGAAACATGCGCTCTTAACTATGACATCACTGCACACTCTGCCACAGATTTGGTTTATTTATGGACGCTCTTTAACATCTCAGGTCATCAGGTTCCATTCAATTCAGGGCGTGAAAAAGCCGATAAATTTTGCTCAGAGGCCTCTTTTTTCAGGCTTTAGGTTCTTTAACGTGCCGTAAATGTACGACACGGAGGAACCCACGGCTTTACTTCTCTTCCGAAGGAGCCCGAAAACTCTGCCACAGAGATAACAGAACACACATACTGGACAACGTTTTTAGTGCATGTCATATAGCACAACAGCTGTAGTGCCTATTCAGCCTTGCTGGTTACCTTGTGACTCGTGCGCTGTTCTGAGTAGGACTTAACAAGAATTTTACTTTAAAGAGATGACTAAGTTTTTGTCAAAGGGTGTACATGACGTGGGAGAAAGTGTCTAAGGTGGAAAAAGTAACGAGCTGTAATCAAAGGTTGCAAGTAAATTCTAAGTTTCGAAACGGACGAAATACAACTAGCCCATATAGTGTTAAATTTATTTATTATTCATAAATAATACATTTATAATCCTCATTGAGCGATACATGTTAGAATAAATTACATGAAATTTGGAATCGTTATGAAAAAGTCAATTATAATCATACATTTTTATATCGAGAGCAAAAAAAAAAAAAAAAAAAAAAAAATCCAGATATTTACGAGTATCTTATCGAGTGAGCGAACTGGTTAACCTTAAATATAAATTTAAATAATAAAACCCCAGAAGATGTTCTTAACAATGCAGAACCCTGAAGAAGTATGTATGCACAACACAAGTATAAAAATAGTTATATTTGTAATATTTGCTAAATTAGACCGAATGACTATACTACACTAACAAAAAGGCTAAATGTAATAAATTAAATTCCTGTAGAGAATAAACAAATCGGTTTTAAGAAACGCCGGCTCTAATGGATTGTGTGTGTATTTAGGATGACGCGGATGATACATAATCGAATCAAGTTCATAGACTTAACAGAAAACTTTTGATAATACTAGATGGAATGTAACGAATAAAACAAGATAATAAAAGCATTTGATCAAGTATGTATAAAATTAAATGTATTATTAAATAATAATGAACGAAAGAATTAAACTTTAATGGAGGAAGTCAAGGAACAAAACAAAAATTTCCTCTCTGGCTAGCTTTGTTAAATACTTTTCTAGTCTTTGGCATAGAAGAGTAATAACTTAAACATTTTGCTTTGAAGATTCGAATTTTACTTATAATGTTATTTGAAGATAATATGGTAAACTTTGGAGAAATAGGCCATATAAAGTCGATCGTGGTGGTGTAGTGGTAGCCGTACTTGCCTCCTAAACCCAATATCGCGGGTTCAAACCCGGTCAGGATCGATGGATTTTTTCGGAGCGTAAAAATCCTAAGTATGTCTTGCTTCGGGAGAGAAGTAAAGCCGCGGTTCGGTTCCCGTGTCGTACATTTACGGCACGATAAAGAACCTCAAGCCTGAAAGAGCAGCTTCTGAGCAAAATTTGTTCGCCCTTTCACGCCCTAAATTGAATGGGACATTGATGACCTAAGATGTTAAACAGAGTCCATAAATAAATCAATAAAATCATAGGCCATATGAAGTAATTCTATGGTATAATTTGAATCTTTTGCTCAAATTCAATGTTTGTCATTTTTAGGAAAATATCCAATAAGATGTGAAATAGTACCAATAAATGAATCTAATGCGCAGATTTATTTTTAAAACACTTTGACTGCGAAACTTTAAATTTATCCCGAATAATCTTTCTATATTTTAACGAACACATGGGACACTAGGGCACACTGTGAGAGGACTCAAGAAAAGATACTTAAAATGAAGGCAAAATCCATTCTTTTTGTATGACGGTGCCATTTGAACTTTAAACGGGAAGGGTGAAAGTTCGATAGATGGAAGTTTTTGTAGTGATTACTCCCTCAGAGATGAAATTCTACATATGTTGATGAGAGAAAGGTTAGGTTTTTAAATTTTAATGAAATTGTAGCTTAAAAGAATACCGTAGGCGAGGAGCACCCTTTTTTCTGACAGTTTATCTTGGAAAATTACAATATTTTATATGCAGTATATTTGAATATACTCACCTAATCTCATGTAATTTCATGTTCCTCCGATAGTGCAGTTAGCTTTCAAAACGGAGCCTTCAAGTGATTTGCATTTTAAACAAAGAGCAATAATTGAACACGAAAAAGAAACATGGTAACAAAATTATATGAGACGAAAGAGAAACCAATAATTTAAACACAAACTATCCACTGAAAAAAGAAATATCAGCCGCATAAAATGAAGATAGAAACATATATTCCATTTTGCTCGGGGCAATCCTGAAAGTGCACCTTAATGATAATCATGAAATGGTAATCAATTTCGCACGGAGAACAGAAAAAATATCGAAGAGTATTGAAATATTTCTGAGAAGTAGGACTATGAGAAGAGATACGCAGAGAAGGCACCTTTGTCAAATTTCTCTAACATATCTCATGAGGAGCATAAGTTATCATTTTACGGACAAGGTTCATAAATACATAATTTGTCACTGTAAACACAAGGGCTTAAAAACGGTCTCTGATATGTACACCTTCATGTTTGTCCCGATAGTGTGAAAAATGTCACTATAGCTGCTGTAATTACTTTTTATAAAATTTTGTTCGTATTCTTGTTTTTATTTATTTTCTCTAACCCTTTTATTCTTTACTTGAATATATTTTGATACATTCTGTTCTACACCGTGATTCTGGTCGTTAGCGTTTAATTTTATCTGTGATGCACAGATACGCTTTCAATAGTTTTCTATTTTTCACAGCTTGAACTTGGGGTTTGACAGTGCCTCTGGTAATATGACAGCGGTGTATGAAGTCAGCAAACAGCAATCTCTTTAATGTGTACTGTGCTGGAAGCGTGTTTATCCGCTGCGAGGTTTTATACTCATTTGCTCCCATTAATTACGCAGGCATGCTTTTCGGCACTAATTACTAACTTTGTAACATAGAAGGTGATATTGCCGTGTTGCGCTATTTAATTTTCGTCTGTGCCCCGACAAGCATAAACAGTGCGGCCGGTCTATTTTTCTATGGGTCTAAATTTCGGTTCTGTAGGCGGGGCGTGAAGCGAACATGTCGGCGCCAGGCCAAAGGTGAAATAACGCCTTTCATGGCATTCGAAGCACAAGTTACGTGACAAACTTTTATCCTTTGATATCTCAAAAGCAGAAACGTTTTACCTTTGAACGCTTCCTTCAAATTACAGCTGCATTACATCCTAGGAATTGTAATCTTCTTTAACTGGTAGGTCAGTAGGTTTTATGGTCATAAACTAAGTTGTGGACCTTCTCGGATTTCCATAATTAAAGTTACATTAATAGCATAGTGCAGTCTTCTAATTGGTGGTTCGGACCTTTGGGATTCATGGAACCTACATTATTTGCAAAACTGATAACATTTTAAAATATACTCCTTTTTGCAACACCAAAAGTTCTAATAATCTTTTTTATTGTGTATAGCGTATTATAGAGTCATTGTCAGCAACAGTGCTTGGTACAGTTTGTTGTAAAGGGCCTACCATGTCCGTTAAAGAAAGAGTAGAAGGGGATGTTTAGGAATTAGATAGGGATTGGTCTACGCATTATGCGTGACGGTTGCTTTGGTTTTTGCAACGACAGCCGAGAAGAAGAAGTAGTAGTATTATAGAACTATAGAGTAATCAATATGTTGATCTGACTTACCAACAATATTGTTTTCAGCTATATCTATGTCTCCATCTCTTTCCTTTCCATCCCGGTACATTTTTATAGAATGCAGGGTGATAATTATAACCGCGTGATATTTAAAGGGGTAATATATTATTTTTGAGGTCGTTATTTAAGTGTCTAAAGGGGTTTAAGACAAATTAATTGTGATGTGTGTGGGTTGTCACATTATAACAGGATGAGAGAATATTACCATTTTGTCACCCATCTATCAATGAATGTACACCCTTTGGAAAAAAAATCGCCAGATTCTACGTGTCGATAGTAAAACTTCGGTCCCCGTTGTAATGAACATTTTGCCTTGAAACATAATGATCACAATCATAAGCATCTGGACAGAGAACATTAGAGTAAAGTAGCGAACGTATTGCTCTTTTGTGTAAGCTCCTGGGTTCTAATCTCACACAACATTGTTTTATTTTTTACTAGTGTTATTAATCTATGTTTACATGTAGAACATCATGTTGCCTTAATATCTTATTATATTTTAACGCATCAATTGAGTTTTATGACATTATCTGTGTACACACACAAAAATATAATCACAAACTAACCCGTTCCTTACAAATAACCAAATAATTCCATGAACAGAAAACTTATCTTCTAAAGTGAAAACATACAGAAATAAACACATTTATATCGTGTATGAACCCTCAGCATATATAACTGCCCTCAATCTTCGGGTCATAGATGATGTCAGATTTCTATAGAGAGGCTACCACATCCCGGACTTCTTAACTGACCATAAGTCATCTTTTGTCCTTCGTGTGTAGCACATTGCATTTAAATAGAACACTTGTGAATTGCTCCCATAGAATTATTCGCAGAATGAGCAGTGGCTGAGTCTTGTTAAAATGCAAGAATACGCTTCCTGTTGGTTAATTATCTGATAATTGCGCTTTAAACCATTACATCGCTGCACACTCTGCCACAGATCTAACGGTTCAATACACACTAGTGAGTGTCTTTAGTGCATGCCATATAACACAACTGCTGCAGTGGCTACACAGCCTTGCTGGTTACCTTGCGAACCGAGCGCTAGAAGCATTTTGGTTTCAACAGATGACTAATTTTTTTGTCAAAGGGTGTAGTACCAAGTTCAAGGAACTAATTTATATTTTGTAAATGGAATGCGCAGTAGTTGTAGATACTTTTTGAACAATCTCGAAATCTCCCGAACTCTAGTGAAGAACATTTAGCCAATCTAATTTCACAACGATCTCAGTATTTATTTAGAATTCAGCACGAAAGCTTCTACAGGGTTAATAAACTGTTTTATGATCTTTGCATTTTAAACAAATTATATAATTATATTAGTTTTTTACTTGTAAAACATAATGCCTGGCCACAAACTGGATCTTTGAAAACGCGAAATGATCTATGTAACAAAACAGAAGATTCTCAACTACTGTACGATCAATTTTATATTTTCTCAGTGTGTTCTGCCTATGGACGAACGCACCTCTCATTAGTCGGTTAGCTGGCCAGCCGGGTCTCAGTGATTAGCGGGAGACAAAACAAACAAACCAATCCTACAGCAATATACAAACCAATTTAAGAGGCACATTACTTACAAAATTATCAAACGAGGTATTGAAACTGCTCGCCTTCATTCTCTGCACATTTTTGACATATCTTTACCAGATTATTGATCACTCATAATGGTTAACTTTGAGAAATCCGTACAATTTCCTGACGAATATTATCTTTGAGTTTTTGTGTGGATTGCGGGCTCGTCTTACATGACCTTTTTAATTTAACCCGAAGAAAATAATTGCAGACTCTTAAATCGGGGGACTTGTGAATTACTCCCATAGAATTATTCGCAAAATGAGCAGTGGCTGAGTCTTGTTAAAAATGCAAGAATACGCTTTCTGTTTGTTAATTATCTGATAAAGGGGGTTAGTATAGTATTCACGTAAGTAACAGAATGAACTGTAAGCTGAAAAAAAAAATTAGTCCTATGATTCTCTCATCACTGAGTTAACACATATGAATCGTAGATAAAGACAGGCTATACCATTATAAACACACGAGATATATAAACTTTAAGTATACAATCGAATTAAGAAACGAACAACACAGCTCACACCCGGGAACAGCTGCTTCAGTAAGGTCAAGTACCCCTTCCACGGCGCGACAAAGGGAAGGAGTTCGCTCATAGGAAAATCCCGTGCCTCGGGGGAAAGCATCACTAATAGTACGGCAGTGTCATCTTTTAGTACTGCTTTTGAATGTAGGACATGTCTCAGCGTCAGAGTGTCTACTTCTGTTATTCCTCAAGTTCAGGAAAATATAGTGAGGATTACGTTCAGTATAAAGCCGAACAAGGAGTATTTTAAAGCTGATATTCTCAGAGTCATATAGAGACAAAGTCTTCGGAATACAAAAAGAACCAATATAATCTGCAAGATTAAACTAGTTAAAGCAAAAAACATAATTCTTACTTTGGGCGTAATATGATGATTGTTCTTCTTGTGAAGCTAGGTTTAAAGAATCGTCTCTAGAAAAATCAGCAAAGTACCTATTTCAAAAAACAAAATACATATTGCGAGGTATCTGAGATATTTATTTTAAGGATCCAAGACTTAAAATGTTTTTCTTTCCAAACTAATAAAACACAGGGACGTTACCAATCATGCATTCATTCTAGTTTTTAAATTTTATACACAGGTATGGATTGTTTTTGGTTTAACTTAGTAGCAGAAGAAGATTTACATAGAGACTTTCATGGGAAAAATGTATGGGTCTGTAAAATCATGCTTATTAATCATTAAAAGTGAACGTGTTGCTCAAATGAATACTGTGCCTCCTTATATCAAATGATAAGCTTTAGTTATAAAGAAGATTTAAGATCCATTAAAATTAGTTGCAGTTAAAATTATCATTTTGTCAAGTATCGACACTCCGAATTCAAGAATATTCTTAAAATTGTATGAAAAAATGAGAAACCAACACGAGAGTTACTTTTGCAAACAAAAATGCTTTGGTTGTCAAGATGAAACATATTGCAAAGATTCAGTTACTTATGAAACTATTTTCAGAATTGTAAATTTTTATGTAATCATTTGAAAGATTTGGGTTATATATGATAGCCTACTTAGCAGGTACTTTTGCAAAATTGAACACACATACCACCACGAGTGGCTGAGATCGTTAAGGCGCGGACTTCTGAGCGGGAGGTCTGGGGTTCGAATCCCGCCAGGACCGTCCTCCCTGACAGAGTTTTTTTTCCAGGTTTTCTTCAGTCCTCATAACTGGAAAATGCCGGGTAGGTACCCTAAACTTAGGCCTGGAAAGTTTCCTTCCTTAAAAAAAAATCCTTTCCCAATATATCATTTCGTCTCTTGTTATGATCACTCAGTGTCCACCGCCTGTGATGCCTCAGCAGTAAAAACGAGCTTTAAACAATGCTAAAATAACAGAATACACTCAAAATGGTTAATCAAGGTAATGACGCAACTTTTTCACCTTGAAGATAAGATTAAGGCAATAATTATGATATTAAGACTATGGCTAAAAGTAACAATTCCAATAACCTGAGTAGTTTATAAAGTTCGGTATTGCCACCAGAATTAGTGACATTTGTGTTATTTAGCAACTAGATTCAAAAGTTACTTCCCTCATCAAATCCTGAAACGTTCGAACACTCCTTTGAGCATGGTGCGGCACAGCTAATATACAACATAATGGTTTGGCAACTGGGTTCGATCCCCGGTCGAGACAAATTGCCAGGGTAAGGTTTTTTACAGAGTTTTCCCTTTTCCTAAAAGTATGAATACCAGGCAACATCAGAAGCTAGGCACTTATTTCCTCCATTTCATGCATTCCATTTAATTGTCTCTAAGGACCTTGGCCGTTGGCAGAATGTTAGGAACGTAAAAAAACTCTATATGATAATGAGCAAGATGAATTTATTAATATCATGGCTCATTGAAAATATTTTCCAAACCATGCGCAGTGAGCTAATTCTGATAACTGGCATTTTTTATTGTGCGAAACCAGGTTAAAAAAAAACTTTGTATTGTGTAGTTAATTTATTCCATTCATCTTTATGAGCAAACACTTGTGATAATTGTTATCTAAAAACAAGCATAGAAATAGGGCCCTAATTAAAAAAAACATAAAGCAATTTAAGAGAGAAATTATTCAAAGAAAAAAGAAAAATAAAAGAATAATTTTTTCCGTGATACTTAGAATAAACATTTGCTATACTAACTTAATAAACATTATTAAATTATCTTTTTAGATACTACGCTGATGATAACAAAGCATTGAAAATTATGAGGTCCGTGGCTGAACTTTGTAAAAAAATAAAAAGGGGGGAGTGTTCATTAGCTAATTTTGAACCTCTGGCGCAGTGCATTTGAAATTCCGTAAGCAATGAAATTTGCAATATTTACGCTTACAATATTTACAGTAGGTTCTGCATGCCCAACCTGACACTACAAATACCAATTTTTTATGTGATTGTACTTGTTAGCTTGAATCCTGCTGTGTACATCGGGATCAACGGAAAAGCTGGATGACTCCCAATAGAAAACGAAAACACCCCATACTACTTTATGTATGTAGAGCCTGGAGTTTTTGAGTGAAGATCAACTTTAGTACATTGTAAGTCAGTTACCCTCTTTATTGGATATATTACTTAAACTTTTCTTTTAGATAACGCGTCCCTAGTCCTTCTATGATATTTTAAATTCTTTTGTAATTAGCTTTATTGTATCGTTCAGTATTTTTAAAGCTTAATTTAATTGTTGAAATTATAGCATTTAATGTATATTGTCTTTCACTTCTGTAGATATTTTGTGATACTTTTTAAAGGTTATTCAATATTTTGAATTATTTTGTTTGTTCAGGTTACCTTTATATGAGTCTATATAATAAGTTGCTGAAGTCATTAGCTTGATCTGTAGTATTAATTTATATGACGAAAATTAATTAATTTATAATTCTACATTACAAACAATAATCTGATCATTTGCATATGTAAGTGTGAGTGCAGAATTTGTTTATTAAGATTGCACGAGAAAATTTTATAGTACCCAACATTGTCTAGCCATTTAATTTATATACTTAAAATAATACCTTCTACAGTTACCTTACTTGAAATTTCGTTTGGTATGCTTATAATGTTTTGCTCCATATATACACTTTATATCCGTATTTTACTTATGCATTTATCAATAAGATATAATGGAATATTCTTTCTTCATTATATTTGCTTCTTACTTGTGAATAATACCGGTATGAACAACTAAAGCACGAAATAATACATAAATAATTATTCTGAATCAATGCCACTTCATGGTATCCACTGCCTCTCTTTCCAGGTCATTAATGAGAAAGGTATCTGATACAGATCAGCGTGCAATGGTGGGTTTTTGATGCGTGTGTATTTAAGCCATAATGTATTTCACATGAAGTTCATCTCTGTCGGTCATAAGATTATCTTCAGTCGAATATATATATATCCCATAGTCCTTTTCTTTTCTCAGATAGAAAACCCCAAATTAAGAATCTTAAAGATTTACGAGATATTAAAGATCACTGGTAGCAGTTTTCTCAGACATTGAAAGATAAATGCAAAAAGAGTGAACATGAAAGATAGCAGATTAAATGCATTACATATACGGGTCTTTTGACCAATCATGGGATATTTAACCTCTCGGCTATTAAGCGTGCCGTGGTCAGCTGCCCGCATTTGATCTCCGCTTCCTGTCTCGAGTGTACCACCTTACCCTAGAGAAGATGCTCCTCTAGCCAAACAGGATTTGCTGAGTGACGCGATTAAGTTACACTACCGTAATATGTGTGTGGGTTTTTAACATTTCAAACTCTTCACTTGTGCTAAATTTGGGATTTCTTTTTTTTTCGTAAACATTCAAGATTTGCACCAATTTCGTCTAGTATGTTAAAACTGTATGTTTTACCTCGTGTTTTTTACTTTACATTGAACTGCTAGATTAAAGTGTGTCACAACAACACGAATTGTAGTTCTAGAAAGATGCGATTGCTCAAGAAAGTGCTTCTTCCCTTCATCAATTAGGCCGTTTCATATCCATCTGATCGTGTTTTTCCTAGATCTATTCCCCCTTAGTTTATAATTAACTATCCTCATTGGTAACCTGTTGCTATTCATTCTGAATAGGCCAATCTTCCATTTATGTTTATCACATTCTATGTAAATTTTCTCTTATTTCCTCATTGGGCATTCGGTCAAATAGTGTTAACTCCTCTAACTGATCTCATCTTTGCTGCTTGGGTGTGGTGTTATACGAGTATATTACTATTTTTGCTCTTATAGTAGCCACAAATGGGAGCTCAGGAAAAATCTGAATAAATTCCACGCACACACAGTGAGCTGGTTCGCATTTAAAATAACGTTTACACAATAATGCACTGCTCTGTAGTCAATTATCTAACCATCTCCTCGAATGAATGTATACTGCCGTGAGACCGGTAGGGAACGTTCAGGGGAAAGACAAAGAGGGAAAGCGGAGTTGGAGTACAGGTGTCACCCAGTTATGGGACGACTAATAAGCGGAACGTAAAACTTGATATGGGTGCACAATGTTTATAACAAAAATCCTTATTTGCATGTAGGGAAAATCAGAGCATTGTTCATAAGTCAGACTTACATAACTAAGTAGATACTGTGTTCACAGCGTCCCCTTAGCATCAAGGGAGGAAGTTTCCTGGCAGCTGACAGACCTCTGCAATTCCAGATTTGGGGATCGATTTGCTAAACTAAACGTGTTAGAATTTATTAGATTTGTGCATGCTTAACATTTCTGTGAATCATTCAATCACTTAGCGCTTGCACTAGATCTGCCCTGGTCACCTCGCATTGTTTGTGGAAGAGCGCTCCGGTTTGCGGCGCAAAGAGTGTGAGGAGTGAAGCAAGGTGACTTCCTCCCTCATGCGAGAACTGTACATCTTTCGTAATCGTCATAAACTAATTTTACAACAAGCATTTATATAGCTATGCTATGCAAATATCATATGTTTGTATCAACTAACTACATATAAAACACACAAAAATAATCAGTTTACTATAAATTGTTTTTCATTACATTTAACGTACTCATCTCATTAATTTTAATACACATACTTTACATAAAATCGACAGTTAAACCAATTAAGGTTCATTATTATGAAGACGATTTTGTTTAACTAGGACATAAATAGCATACTAATTGAAAATAGCATTTTATAAAATTGCAATTAATTTAATTCATTGCATTCACACAATATTAATAGGTGAAAGAAACTCAGTAAAGCTACCCGAGGGAGCAAGAACTTGTGTACAGGTGTAGTTTATTTGAACTTTTTTTATTAAAATTATAGTATAACGAATATTTATTAGACTCGTATTCGAAAAGTGTAAATTTGGGAATTACCTATTGTATCGTGGAGAATTAAAGTTATCAACTAGGCAAATACTACATATTATTTACAGATATATTTTAACAAAACTAAAGCTATATAAGGTGCAGAAGATTATTTTTAAATGTACTTAAGTTAAATCTTTAACTTAGGTCCAAAATGCCTTCCATATAAAATGTTTTAATAAATGGTACTCATTACGTTTGTATCATGTTCATTGGGCTTGCTTTTAAAGTGCTCACAATGTTTAAAATATTTTAGTTGTTTCTAGAAGGCTGGTATTGTTATTTTTATTTACAATTTTAAAATAAAGAAGCTCATTTTGGTCTTGTTTTCTGTAACACCATAGGAAATGAGCTATTGCTCTTAGCGCATATTGTTAAGATTTGAACTGTATACTTTTTTTGTACAGAATAGTTAACATTTTTTAAGAATATAAATGTCAGTGTTTATTCCATTTCTTATGTTATTATGAGGCGCAGTGTGTAGCTAAGAAGTACATGTGAGTTTCCCAAGCCTGTTTTACGAATTAATATGCATTGGCAAGAGTTCAAATTGAGATTTTTGAGGTGTATTACCTTATGGGCACTATAGCATCGACTGTTCATTAGCAAATCTAACCTAAAAGGACGATATATTCAAATTCAAGTCAAATCTTTTCTCTGGTGAATCTTTGTTGTCAATGCTATTAATCAAACACAGCTGTTGTGATAATGTATACCTTTCGCACAAATAGAATTTTCTGATATCCATTTACCAGTGTTTGTATAACCTGTGAGTCACTCCAGCAACACAAATTATTGAACAGTGAGAAAGAATGAAAAGTCCCTATGAAAAAAGGGCGCATTGATCAAACGTCCGCTCTCATTGATGCGTATGTAAGGACACAAACATAGAACACCATCAAAGGACGAAGGTAATTCCGTATTAATGTTTGCGTCTACACAAAAGCAAACGGAAGTACTTTGACATAATGCTCAGTGAATGAACATTCCATGTAAATACTAGCTGTTATATAGAGTCGTGTACGCGCGTGGTTGTTGCAGTTTCATGACAGAGTGGATGACCCTTCTATGGCGGTCAGGTCCTGCTTGTGATAGACGGGCTCTCATGAAGAGCTCGGCATAGCGGAGGCGGGACTCCAAATTAGGTTCAAAACGCAACTCCGCTGTTAATCATATTAGTTGAAGCGGCTGGGGACTAAAAATGTGTAGAGTCTCCAGTCCATTGAGTTGAAGTTGGTTCAAACATCGTCGAGAGTGAGCGTTATAAGTTCAAAAACTAATTATCTCATGCATGGACTTTGTAATTAATTTTAAATAACGTATTTTATACTTTAAACACTTATATTTCAGTTTCTATGTAAAATGTTCAAAAGTTAAGTCCACATAGTACTAATATTAAAGTAACAATTTTACTTTTTATTGACAGCACACTCTACATGTTTAAAGAACATGCTCTATTCATATAAACTTTTTTTACTTTGGTAAAAAAATTAACTATTGGTACTTAAATTTAGCCTCAATGCGAAACATTAAGCAAAGTTTGATACGTTTATTATTAGTATTCTGATCTCTTAAAGCAATAACCATAGCCCGGACTTAATGCATTTAGTTAAATACATATTTTAATATTTAAGAACGAAGAAAAGGCGAGTATTTTAAGAGATATACGTAAGAATGTTTCCCATAAAAAGTATTTTAACCTTTGGTATAATATTACATGATAAGTAAATATTATTTTATACAATATTGCACACTTTTACAAACTTAAACATGAAATTACATGAATGCATTTTGTACACCAAAGATTCGTTTTTACTTTCCTTTTCTCAAAACGCATCAGTATTTGTAAAAAACACCTGTTGACCATGACATCAGTTACATCTTAATTATGATCTAAGCTGAAAGCATGGATTTATCTGTATTGATAGTACTTTCACAAAAGATGGCAAAACAGTATTCCGCCAAAGTTGTAACACACATACGATAAACTATCAAGATAAAATCTCAACTTGAACAAACTTTAGGAACCAATCTGCATCTTAGAGGTAAACAAGGAATTTCTTCAAAGAAACGGCTTTACAATTTCAGTTCAGAGACATGAAACTCGCGAAGTTATCTCAGGGATGGTGCCTTCCTCTTCCTCGCCGATAATTACCCGCTGTCTTACAGTTGCTCCGGCTTTTGCTGGACTTTTTGCTATCTGTGGTTAACAGGGAAAGGGATATTGCCTGCATGTTGACTACGGAATGAATAGATTAGTTGTATTTCGCGACGAACTGCATTTTACTGTTCCCTGTCTATTGTGTTGGTGATAGGACTCGGTTACCATCTGGAGAATTTGAGATGCTGTGTGTGTCACTTTCGCATAACCGTCACAATTCTATTCTTGACGTCACCAGCGATGTTTTGGCCGCGGCACGTTTTCTGATGCACAGTTCGTTCTCCGTCAACACAAAAGTTCACGGATCAAAAGGTTTTAACTTCACAAACTTAAATTCGGGTTACAGGCATGCGATGCCTGATTATTTATCTAACTCACTGATATTACACTTGTATTAAACTTGTAATTAACATTACACTCTCTCTCAGGAAACTTAGTGGGTTTGAACACTGGATACTCTTCCTACGAACTGACGAGCTGAACTTTCTCTGAAAAACTGAAAATCTGATCCCAGGGCCGCAAAGTCATCAGCCTAAATAAATTGTGCCTTTCTTCGGTCTGCTCCCGCTGTCTTTATTTTTTTAAACCTATGCGCCCAGGAGCATCTCATATAGCTTTCGCAAAATACGGACTTCTATTGGTGAGTATAATTTTATAAGATATTTCTAGATTCCTTATTGGATCAAGGGTCTACGTGACTTTATTATGAACGTCAGCACACAACTTTTCCCAAAGGTATTCGATCTATCTCTTCACCCCCCGTATGGGCATAACGTGTTTTTTTCATCAAGCAAGTTCTGTAACTTATAAGAGGAACCTTCCATGGTTGTAGATGGTTGTTTACGTCACCGTCCATGTGAATTCAATGTATATATTCGCTAATGTACATTTGTACTTTTATGTAAAAAACTGTTATCTTTAACTTTGATTCAGTTCACATTGTACAGAAACTCTGCCTCTGTGTATGAATCAAATTTTATTTTACTGCTGAACTGTAAGTTTCGCTTGTGGATATGAAGTTGAAACTCATTTCTATGTAATGAAGTGCCTTTGATCAACTCAAAAGCTAATAACATCACGTTGCTTAATATATTGGAAGGTCGTGAAACATGCAAATTCTTATTTTCCGTTATGTTCAGTGCTACTGCGGTTATTGCTAGCGGCTGATATTTCCTCATCACATTCAACAGAATATTTAATCGAAGAAAGAAATTATATATCAGATCATGCAATAATCCAACCCGCGAACATAAAACTGTTTGTTAAAACAAGGGTTATACCTTTTATTGCTACATTTTACGGGCCTTACACCAACCAAACAAATCTAGAAGTGAACGACATTTTATTGCCTGTTATCAGCTTGAATGGGAGAGAAAGTGTGGAGAGAGAGAGAGAGTATTTTTATTACTACGACCTGTTCGTTTTGTGAAAATATTTAATGCGGAAATACTAGTTCGATTTCTCATAATAAATTCTGTCACCTCAGAATGCTACGTAAACTCTGAAAATGAGAAAAAATCTGTATGCCTTATTGAGTGTGATGTTGCAATGAAATTGTATTTTGAGGAAAAAGAAAAAGTAAAATGACTTACTGAATGAAATGAAATACTACATATTATTTTACATAATGCAGTCAACATAAAATAATATCTTCCGATCGCCGCGACAGAGAGTCTTATTGGAGAATCACGTGGTACAAAATCCCTACATGACAGTCTTAGTATCTACAGTGAGGTTATTTGAGTTTAGGCCGGCAGAGCGCTACTGCATACTGGGGGAAGCTAGACGTCAAAATCGTATAAATGCAATTCGCAGGTAGCAGCTTGTAGTTAGTTGGAACTGGGTTTTGTTCGTGAGTAGTTGTGCATTCGTGTGTTAATCGTGCTTTCATTGTGTGATAATTGTTCTTATTCAGTAAACCACTATAGTATTGAAGAAAGGGATTTAAGTACGTTAATATGTGAATGCGGATTCCTGCATGAAAGGCTATTCACAATTAAATTTCCTAGCAATCGTGTTCCAGGTATAGAAACTATCTACCAAGTTGGTAAAATGTTATGACACGTAGGATTTCTCAAGAAACGTGTTCCGAACCGCTATATTCTTATGAAAGAAAAGTTAGATGAACAAGGACTTTTTACGCCGGCAATATGTTACCGCTGAGGGGCTTCATTTTCAACATCTCTTATAACATAGGCTAGTGTTTATTATTATCAGTTTTTACACTGTATAATTTTATGCTTTTAGTAAAAATATAACAACTAAAATAAAAATATTAGCTTTAAGCATAACAACTATATCTTAATTTTTTCCGATTGCGGAGCCTGTACTTACCCATAATCATCTGCGCTCAAAAGGCCCATAACTCAAATAATCTCTCTGTAGTTTTTAGACCGAATTCATGGTTGCGTTTTGGAACAAGTACGCTTTATAGGCGTTTTATGAGACTGGTTGGAATTCATTACGGCTCCACTCCTCCCAAAAATATTCTTCATATGAATCGGTAAACATACTGACTAGAGATTTACAAATGATAAGCTAAATAATATTAGAGAGTATTATGCAGTTTTATTTTCTGAGAATATCAGTACGAACACAGAAGCAATCCTATTCTCCCTACCTTAAGAAGAGGAAATATCGTAGGGATGTTTTTAAATCACAAGCCAGAGACTTGAATATAATACCAGATTATTTAGTCACAAACCATAAAATGTAAAACTAACAATGACTGAACTTTTCTTATCTGCTGCTAAAATGTGGAAATTAGTTCTGCAACATTTATAAATCTATTGAATCTTCAATGGAAACACGGAAAGACTTTTGGTGGGCTAAAGTCCTTTCGCCCTTTCCACTCAGTAGAGTGGAGCGTTACCTCATACACTGGTTTATATGTATGTCGTTTAGAGCAAGGTCTTTATGTGGTAACAGCCTTGGAACGTAAAGCAAGTTAACACATTCAGAAATTCAAGCAATAGGAGAGAGGCAGCCATTAAGAAAAGCGTAAGCAAAGATATGGCAGTATAGTAGCACAAATTGAAAGGAAATGGGACGGGGAGGAGGTAGTAGAAGAGCTTGTTGTAAATGTCGATGTGTGGCGATTTGTATTTCAGAATAAACTTCTCTCTTTCTAAATGTGAGGCCATCTTTTTCACTGTGTTGCTTCCAAAATTCCTCGTGCTAGCGTCTCTAATTTTCCGTCATTAAAGCTTTGCTTACAGATTTTTGTCCCTGCCTGGAAATTGCAGTCTGCAGCTGTAATAATAAACTAGACGATAGAGTTGAGTTGATGATACTTTAAAGACCTGAGAATGAAGTCAAAGTAATATAAACTTACTTTTTCATACCTTGAGATTATTTGAGTTATGAGCTGCCTGAACGTGACTGTTTGCTGCGGAGGTGCAGCTCCCGCTCGTAGAGTTAGCATTTTTATTTTAGTATTTATATTTTTACCGAAAGCATGAAATGATAATGTATTTAAAACCGATACTACTACCACTGCTGCTACTAACCGTGTTAAAAATATGTAGAAATTAATGCCCCTTAGTGACAATACATTATTGGCAATTGCGCAGAAAATTCCCGTATTTCATCCAACTTTTCTTTCGTAAGTTCTAAGCAAGTTTTTTTGTTATTGAGAGATCCTGTCTCTATTAGGAACGGATTTCCGAAACATTTTCTTGTGGATCGCTTTACCACTTTTCTGTAAGAATCCGTTTTCACATCTGTAACGTAAATTAAACCCCAATCTTTATGCGGTGGCACAATTAACGAAGAACAATTAACTTAGGATTTATACACAATGTAATCATCGAGTAACACATGAACGCGCGACTACTCGCTGATAAAGCCTCCCCGAAGCTAACTACAAGCTGATAGCCGCATATGCATTTTATGGCCTTGACGACTGACCTCTCCCATTGCCCATTCACGCTCTGCCGGCCCATTACTCGAACTAGCATCTCTGTAGTATATAAACTGGTCTCTTTTGTCGTTTTAGCAGCCTAAGCGTTTGGATTACTCATAGCAACGATTTAAATTTTTTTAATGTGCTACTGTTACGAAAGTGCACGATCAGTTAGTTGGTCGTGTCCAGGTAACAAAAACTAATCATTATATCGTTTGTCTTTAAAATGTGTTTTACGTTTTATAAAGGTGTGTTTTGCGTTATACACGTGTTCTTCATTTTACAAGAATATAACGATCGTTTTTGTTCCCTGGAATCAATGAATGAACAGATTGAACTCCAATGCTGAATATTTATAGGAGGCACATCATTTAATGAAATAACGTTTTTTTTTCTGATTTTAACAATTTCTTCACAGAAAATAAATAACATGTTCAATTGCCAGTTTATACAATTCATATATATAGGTATATACATCCCAAACATACCAGTAACTTTTTAATAAGTATTTATTATCTGGCTCATATTCTAGGGATTGTACAACTTGTTCTCAACGTAATATTTTTTAATCTTTAGCATGATAACCAGCACATTGTCTCTTTAAATATGCCTCCATTTTTTCGAACTTGTTGATTTTATCATGGAATATTCAGACAAAAAGTTTAATGCTTTTGGATTTTTCGTAAAAATACGCTAATACAGTATCATTATTTATGCTTACTCCATTACTCGCACATCTTGAATTTCGTGTAATTACCTATATACATTTTTCTAAATTTTTCCAAAGTTGCATGTTCGACTGCTTGTATAACTGAAGGTGATGGACGTCAAATTTGTCTTCTTCCCTCATTTTCACTGTTTGAAACGAGAAGAGGAGATCTAAAATGGAGACTACAGCAACTATGTTTGTTCATTTCTCTTGTTACCGGAAACTATGCCTCAATTATATAAATTTAAAGTGGCGTTGGGTAAGCCAAAAACTGCAATTTATTGTACTTATTTCTTGAATTTTGAAAATAAATTTCGTTAAATATATCAAACGTAGGTAAAATATTGTACACAACGCGTTAAAAATTAGCTTTAGTAACTCCCTCCTTCTAACTTGACTTTCTGGTTACTAAAGCTCTGCTTCTACAACTACTTATCTAAAGTACTATGAATGATCAGGTAAACCAAAAGTATTCTTAAATTATTGAACATTAAAGGAAATTAGTTCACTATATAGATGTATTTATAAAGAGCTAAAATATGTACAGAATCTCTTGTACCAAATAAACCGTCTTCAACTGAAAATATATAATGTTCTTTTGTTCTTTCAATTGTCTATCTCCTTAATAACCAACCTTTATTGTCTTGATAACATTGTTTAGGCAATGGAAAATGTAGCAATTTATTAAGATGCATGTTAATATTATTGTAATTTAGTTACTAATAATGGGAAACATGCTGAATGCCATGCGAGAATAAACAGATTTTATGTACGCTTGAAGTTAACTTTTCACTTTTTACTTGGGTGCTTGCATATAAAACTAACTTCTTTTCCCTAACAACATAAATAACTATTATTCATGCTTATGATAAAATAGAAAACATTTGTGAATACTAAAGTACTCTAGCAATGAAATAAAAGGAATATTAAGGTCATAGTTTGAATTTGCATATTTTTTGCATTAAGCACTTGTGTAGGCAAGGATAGCCTGGACTCGAACCCTTATGCGGTTAGCTAGAAGCCTAAGCTAAAAGCACAAGTATCCAAGTCACCTCATAAGATTAAATCTCTTTCACAGGATATTCCTATCGTCTACGTCATACGTAGTCTTAATTTAGAAAAGGTTACGGTTCTGACTGGACAGTACGGTATATATCAATGGTTAGAACACCGGCATGGCAAGCCAAAATCAGTGCTTCGAGGACTGTTGTGGACTCGAATTTTTCCTTTTGTTTTCGATTTCAGTATTTGAATAAAATGTTGTTACTCTTTAAGAATATACAGACTAAACTGCATTAAGATTTTTTATTCATTTTAGCATAATGAACTTCTAATACCACAGACAGGATAATTATTAGGTACATAGCACTATTTCCGCAATTTCTGTAGTAAGTGTTTTATTATGAAGTTGATTTTCAGGAAGTGAGCGAATTTTAGTTTAATACTCTTAGTTGCTATTGACAACTGGAAGTAAGTTAACTTATCTTCCTAGGTAAGTGCGTAAAACTGGTTTAGCAAAAGAAAGTGAAAAATAAAAATATACTTTTTTACCATTCCATTAAACCATTCCTTAAATAATTACTTGTACGTACATTCATATCTCTTTTTCGACTTCAGGCTTAGGAACGATTCACAGCAATCCCTGCTTTGCTTCATATGAAATCATTTTTAATAAATGTCACATAAAATTGTTGAATTTTTGCCACGGTGTATACGATTTCAGATGTTCAATAATATTTAAGCAACAAAAAACAGAATACTAAAATTCACTCTATTCGCTGATTTTCAGTCATTTAACCCAACATAACAGAATAAATAGTATATAATTGTACTCATTTATAACGTTGCACTATTGCATGAGTAAATTTTTAAGAAATGGAGGAAATCAGTTGTGTATTTTTTTTTTCGAATGTGATAAATGTATTACGCTATAAACGAGTTTCATACTCTATTTTTGTATAAAATAATATCAATTAAATGAAATTAATATTAATGTCGATTTTTAACTAATTACTCTGAAACCAATTCATATATTTATTATATCTGTGACGTTATTGTACCGACGGAGATTGTAGTTAGTTTGTCTCTGTTGTTATTGTTGTTGGCGAAGATGAATGCACCACAAAACATTTTAGCCCAAGCTGAAGAAGCTGAATCATCATAAAAGTGAGAACGTTTTATGCTACTTATCAGTGACAGATTCATTTGATAAACAATAAAAGTATTAAAAGTATTAAAGACATTTCAGAAACTGCAGTGTTGTCATATATTTTAGAGTAGATAGTATTATCAAATTCATTTTGTAGCTAATATTAATTTATAGTTTTCATTAATTATGTATTTTTACAATGAAGATTAATGTTTGATTGTTTTCAGTAATAGTCTGTTTTCTTACCGTTAGCGTAACATAATATTCAGTCAATGGCAGCCTTTTAGCAATGAAAACAATTTAATGAGTTAATTGTATCTATGATGCTATAATGTAGCATTTTATAACGATTTTGACTAATAGTAAATATTGGTTGTAGTGGATAAGTATATAAAATAATATACATTTGTTATATATAATATTAGAGTGGAAGATACGATATATGGAATATGTTAAGTACATTTGATTCTATTGCAAGTTCTCGCTATCCCCAAACTTATACTTCTAATAGCACAAATAGCCTTTTTATAAAATTATTTGGTTGCTTCCACATTATAATCCAACGTTGGATTTGAATAATATTAGCATAGGTATAGATTGTTATTTATCCAATGTCTCCCATAGCTGTACTTTCCAAAAGTATAGGAAGTGTGTTTAGAGAGTTCATTGAACGTTTCATCGGCCAACTTGAGGGGTAATTGCATGCGGGCGCCTTTCCGTTAGTGTAAGGTCTATTAATACTTTATTCACCAATTAGAATGGAACTTAATCGCTGGTTTTAAAGCCTAGTGCTCAAAAACTAATACTTGATAACTACATTTATTTTTTCTATGAATTTTTATTACAAACTCAAATGTTCGTTTGTTCTTAATTACGGTAATTGTTATAATAGTATTCAGTGGCATTTTATTTAATTTAGATACTCACACAGCTCTTCTTGGAATAAATGTTAATAAAATTGGTGTATGTTTTCAGAAAGTTCAAACAGGTAAGACAAATCACTTCTAATGAGTATATTCAAAGCACAAAAAATAGCATCCTTCTCGCATTGCCATATTTTACAGAATAAATTATATATTAGTTAATTTAATTGAACTTTCAAACTCATGCTTGTCTCTACCTTTGGTGTCGAAATAATTATCATGCCAACAAACATTCGTTAACCTCAGTTAAATTACCGAAAAATTATCAATACTCTTTGCATTACTGAAGATAATTTACCTAGATATCAGACCAAGAGTTGCCTTTTTAATTAAATTTAATAATTTTACATTTGAACGTTTGCTTACTTTTAGCCACTAATTTACAACAGTATCTTCATTTTGATAGCCGTCATTCCTTGCATATCAAAATATCTATTCCTTTTTCTCTTTCAATTCCTGGTCACCGTCTTTGTAACAACTTTTCATCTCTTGACACGTATATTAAAAACCTAGCTCAAAAGTTCCAAGACTAAAAATATTTTTCCTCCCTTTTAGAATCCAGCACACAAAACTTGCTAATGCAAACCAAAAATTCCCATAAAAACTTCATTAACCTTCTTACTACTTACGTGCCTGGATTATTTTTTATTTTGTTTTTTTTTGAGTAGTGTTTAACGCCTGTTTTTACTACTGAGGCACCACAGACGGCGTACACTCATGAAAGATGAGATGAAAAGGTATATTGGGAAAGGATACGACTTCCTAACCGTTCATAAGTAATATTAGCAAGACAAAATAACCCAGAGGAACATATAATCAGTTTAATGAAAATTTAATATTTATAGGAGTTATAATCTTAATTATTACTACCATTCAATGATGACGAGATGTTGTGAGGAAACGCTCCATGACTAAGTTTAAGGTACCTTTCCGGCATTAGGCCAGTTATGAGGACTGAGGAAAACTTGAAAAAAACCCAGTCAGGGAGGACGGTCCTGGTGGGATTCGAATCCCAGATCTCCCGCTCACGAGCCCGCGCCTTAACGACCTCGGCCACCCGTGGCGGCATGTGTGCCTGAAATTGACAGCATCAGACCTATTTTGAAAGAACCTCATGATACTTTATTAATGCATTCTTGTTTAAGTCATTTTTCTAAATTCGTATTCCGCCTTACTTTCAGAACATCTTGTAACCTTAAAAGTATATTTTATCGCAACCTATCTTCCTTCAATTTACCTCAACCCGTCGCAGGCTCATATCCTTGCCAACGCCCTAAATGCAAAACTTATGCGTTTATAATTTCTCGTCATGCATTTCGCAGCCCTAATTACAGCCCTAATTAATACACAGACTTTTCATTTGCTACCTGTTCTTTTAACGTTGCATATATGTTATCTTGTAAGCTTTGCAAAGCATTTTATATTGGTTTAACTTCTACTGTTGTTTCGCTACGTCTGAGCAATCATAGACGTTCTGTTAAAATTAAATCTCACTTGTCGGTTGCCCAACATGCCTTGTCTTATTGTAAGGATTTCGATGATAATTTAATTTAACACTTACTGATGCATTACTGAGTCATGGCTCTCAAAGTTTACTCAGAGATAGAGAAATGGCAACTATATTTTCCATAAAGTGTGTATACCATCGGGTTTAAATCTTACGATTAATATATTTTTATTCGTTCTCTCGTTTTTGTTTCCAAGTATTATGTTACCTTATATATTTAATATTTATTTTCACCACGTTAACTTGTCTTCTTGCCTAAGAAGAACACAAGCTGTTCTGTATCACAAGCTATGGTACTAAATCTGTGACTTTCTCAGTGTTTTATTCTTTTTCTGCTTATCTAATTATTGCTATTTTAGTTACAATGTTCATTGTGATATTTTATTTGTCATATGTTGATATATATATATGTGTGTGTGTGTGTGTGTGTGTGTGTGTGTTTTTTTCTTTAAAATGAATCGATAAAACATTTTCTGAAAATCAGGGCAATCGGGGCCACTACGAGTGTAGCTGAAAAACTTTAAAACGAAATATAAAAATCGTTCTAGCGGCTGGGATTTTAAATTTTTTAAAGAAAAATTATAAATGACATTAAAATGAAATACGAAAAATAGTTTCGAAAATGTGAAATTGAACTATTAGGAGAGGGAGTTTGCCTGAAACCCAAAATTAAAAATCGCTCTAGAATTAATACATATTTTTTCGCAACGAAACTCCGTATATGCCATTTAAATAGAATAATACAAATCGTTTATGAAAATCAGGGAAATTGCCATTAGGAGTGGAAGTATACCTGTAACCCAAAATTTAAAAATCGCTCTAGTGACACAATTGTTTGTTTCTTCAAACAAAATTTGGTAAATACTATTAATAAATAAGAAAAATAGCTTGTGAAAATTAGGAAAATTGGACTATTAGGAGTAAAAGTATACTTGAATACCGAAATTTAAAAAGTGCTCTTGCGTTTAATTTTCTCTATATTGTTTTAAAACAAAAGGAGAAATTAATTCAGTGTATAAATGGTGTTTGTAAAGCTGCATATGTTTTATATTTAACAAAAGCATCTTCGTGAAGGTAGCAGCTGTGAAATATTAATTTAATATGTATTTGAAAATTATATTTGTATGTAAGAGAGCATTTATTATTATTATTTTATTATTATTATTTATTATTTTATTTGTAATAAGTTTAGTTTTGATTGTTTTTGTTATAATAGGTATGCCTTTTTTTACTTTGCTCTGTAATAACCTTAAGAAAACGTTTGCGTTGTATGTTTTTATTACATAATTTTCAAATTAAATTTCAAAACCAGTGAAAATTTATGAAACTTACAATTCTTCTTTATGGATTCTGTATTTTTGCTTAGTACATTGTTTTTAAATAGTAACATGTTTTTTTTGTAATGAAACATAAAAATCATCTTCTTAAATACACAATATAACTGGAAACTTTCTGTTATTTTTCACTATTTATGAATGTAAAGATTTCAAGGGGTAAGTTAATAAACATGTTTACATTTAAAATGTTTCAAAATATCCACACAGTATAGCTCTATCAGTAATCATATATTTCATTTAATTAATAGTATACCATTAATTCTTGTGGTTTAATAATAATAATAATAATAATAATAATAATAATAATAATTATAGATTGCAAGAATTCAAATTTTGCTCCCTCAATACTACACAGTCATGTCATAATTTATATCAGTTCATTAATTAATAAGGCCTAATTTGAATTTTATATTTATTTTTATTAAAAGTTATTCAATTCGGTGAGGGATTCGCTTAGTTTACGCAGCTCCTGCATGACAGGCTTCTTATATTTTGTAGTACGGAGTTTGTAGCGTATCAACAGAAGTCATTGCATAACATAATTGATTCAGCTATTTTGGGAGGCCACCTACAAAGTTAATCATTACACAATATACTAGCTGATGTGTTCGTATGGGTAAGGAATGATGAAAAAATAATTGTCGGTTAGAATATGTGTAATTATGAAATATACTGCGTAAGTTTGAAAAGTGTGTTCATTCCAACGGAAACAGTCAATCAGATAAGGCTATTTTAAAAGTCAAGAGGGCGAATGTTTGAGATTGAGCCAATGAAATATAATGTATAAAGAAAAAGTGCAGACGATAAGATTTGGGGGGAGGCGGAGAAATCTCTCTTGTGTGTTAAGGAGAGACATAGTTTCTGTATGTAGAAGCGGTACAAATGTGACTTCGGGTTTGCTTGCGCTAAGAAAGAAGAATTTGCTCTAGTATAGATCGGTGAGCTAACATATGCCACGTATATAAGCGAAACTTGTCTATATAATGAAATCCTTAAGCTCAGTTTTGTTTTTGTCCTCATTTGCTTACACAACTAACTGCTCTGATAAATTACTGAGTCTCGTGTGTAAAAATAAGTAGCTGGCAAAATAATATTACGTTTCTGATTATGGGCGCGATGCCAAGGGCACTTTGAGATAACATTCACAAAATTGCATAATCGACTCAAATTAGTGAAACTTGACTGTAAGATGGCAGAACACACGTGTAAAGCAGCAAGATCATTCATAAACTGCAAAGAATAGATATAATAGCCAATAAATTATGAGGTTCATCAATTTGCATATTAGTGTGAAGACAATTTATTTTCCTAGTGAAGGCTAGTTTCATTTAAAGGAGCCACGTAATCTAAAAACCAAAATTGGAATACTGAAAATATTAAGTCTTTCCATGCTAAGGGCATGAACAGTGCAGTTCAACATTCTATTACTAGTGCAAATTATTTTAATTTTAGTACTATACAACACAATGATATGGTATATTAAAGGAAAATGTTATGAAACTTTTTTTGAAATTAAAATTTTGAATAAAAGATTTTACAGATAAAATTAAGTTATCTATTGCTAAGCATTTCAGAGTTACGAAATTTGACACAGTCATTTCTTACTGCAAGTAATGCTGGATATGTCCTATTCCTTCATTTATTAATCTTTCTCAAACGTTTACAAATATATACACGGTGATCCACATGCCTTCATATTCCAAAAGGTACATTCCTTAATTAATCAGTATATAAGTTATACCTCTATTACTAAACGTAGTTATAATAATACCAAAAGTAACTTAATAGAACATCCAGTACGTGGAAGCCTTCAAGGCATTTTTTAAATAATGTTTAACGCCTTTTTTACTACTGAGGTACCACAGGGGGTGTATACTGGTGATACATGAGATGAAATGATATATTGGGAAAGGATTTTTTAAGGAAGGAAACGTTTCGTGCCTAAGTTTCGGATACCTCCCCGGCATTTACCATTTATGAGAACTGAGGAAAACCTGGAAAAAACCTCAGTAAGGTAGGATGGCCCTGGCGGGATTTGAACCCCAGCTCTTCTGCTTACGAGTCCGCGCCTTAGCGACTTCGGCCACCCTTGGCGGTACCTTCAAGTCAGTGCATGTAATATCTTAACTATACATACATTTTTAAATTCAATTCATTTTACCCCTCCCTTTCCTCGGTTTTCAGCATTTTCAGACCTGAGCTGTTTCACTTTCGACAGTATTTTGTCTACCTGTTCCTCATCCTTGCATGCCAGTAGAACCCAGCGTGCCCCTCGCCCTCTATTAGAATCACCTCCTCAGTGTTGCTACAGTTTGCCAAGATGTGCGACCACAATTCTTCCTCTTCACATAAGGGGCAAATTCTCGGTCCATTTTCACAAGAGATCTTGATCTGCCGCCATGTCCCAGGCCTAAACCACACGAGTCGCTGTTTAATGAGTTTGGCCTCTGTTTTGATGAATAGTTCTATCCCCTATCCGGGTTATAATCCCGTTCGCATTTCCAACAAGATCTTCTCCCCACATTGCGCGATTATGTGCTGCCTATCTATATATCCTTCAGGCGGTTTCTGACCTTTTTCAGTACAGTTCTCCTGTTTCCTGGACCCGCTGACCAAACATTACTCTACCCTTTAATATCCAACGCCTTTCTCACTTTGGAGGCCATGTCTTATTCCCTCCTAATCTAAGCTGTTCTTGGGAGCGGATTGCTCTAATTAAACATTTATCTCCCAAAATAGTTCGCAGCCAATAATTCACCACTCTAATTTACATTCTATTGTCTCACTAGATCCCTAAATTCCCTTTTAATTCTGCAGTCCCCCCCCTTTCAAAAATCCAAATTCTCGCTTCTGATCTAGATATTCCGTTTGCTGCACCTCCAAAATTTCGCGCCATATGTCATTGCGGATCTCACCAGAGCCCCCTAAATGCTTCTAAGTAAACATACCGGCAAATGTGGAATACTGCTACATAACCGAAGGATCTCCGTGACCTTCATCCCCACCTTGTGTTTCACCGTGTTAATGTGCTTCGTCCACTGCCCGTTCATAGTAAAAGTAACTCCTAGGTATACGAAGTTCTTATGCTGACTAGGACATATTCTCTGTATGTTCAAGTATCTTCCCTATTGGGTCGCTTCCTTCTTGAAAGTCATTGTTTTCGTTTTATTTACGTTAATTGTGAGTAGCTATGCTTCGCTATAGGTCCCCATTGCATTCCGTTGAACAGCAATATTAGAGGCAAGTGGTGTATAAGCTGAAACAATGGGAATAAAAAAACCTTTGAGAACTTTTTTTTTTAGAAACTTAAACTAAATACCATTTACAAATACACACAAGAAAAGCTGGTTTTTATATTTAATGCCTGAAGAAAAGAAAAATGTAATTTTAAGAAGTGCACCTTAAATAGTTTAAGAGTATTGATACTGTTGCTTACTAAGCATTACTTCCCTCTATAAGAGTAAAAGATCCTAATCTATTCTCAAAAATATGTCATGAGGCTGGAATATGCTAAAACAGTTCTTGGTACCAGAAGTCACCACAGATATTTTCCCAATAAAGACAATAGAACTAGAATCTCTCTAAATGAAGAGTGAAGTGTAGCAAGAATGACAGGTGAAATTGAGATTTCAGTAAATGTAAAATTTGGGAAATATGTCGCAGCAAATCACTGATGTATTGAATGCACAATGTCGAGTAGAGAAGCAGACCTCTTGTCAAGTTCTGATTAATAAATGTAACAGCAAACCTACATTATCTTGGCTACAAATAGAAGATACGCCACACCCCCTCTTCATCAGCTCCATCAGTTTATGCCAGTATTGGAAGACAGTAAGGGTTTAAACTTTCAGTAAACAAGAAATTTCTTCCTTTTCAAGACTGTCATTAAAATAAGGTTTAAGATGTGTGATTTTATATCTTTCAAACTTAAATTGTTATAGGAATATTCAAAGATTATGTTACCAAAAATGAAATATACAATACTAATTCAAAATGTTTAATCATTTTGATAAGAGTTTACTTTTTAGTTTTTATATGCTATGATTTGTTTTTTTATTTATAGAAGCTGTGCTACATGCTTAAATTTGTGTCTATGAAGACAATTAAAACAACTATGTCAAATTCAAACATTCAGTCTAAGAAAATAATGGAATTGATTGAAAATTGTAAGAAATAAGTTATTTAAAATTTAAAAAGTATACAAACTTCCCTGCACAATATTAATAATAATTATATCCAAGAAATTATTTTAAAAATTGGAGAGGGTGTGGCGGAAAGTGTGTTTAGCATGAAATGAACCCTCATTTAATTCAAGATACTCCGCTTCAAACTGTATGATATGCTGCAAGTGCTCAAAGAGTAAAATATTCTTTACTTTATTAATCCATTCACTTTTGAAAGATGATATATTCTGAATTAAATGTTATAACCTTTAACTGGTTACCTAATGTCAACATGCCATAATTTTACTAGATTCTGCATTAACAAAATTAATGCAATAAAGAGCAATATTTGCATTACCAGCGATGGATTATAAACTCCACGCTCTGCTGACTCCAATCTCTAATATTAATTAACAAAGATGTCGCCACGCTTTTGAAGCTTTTAAATAACAGTGTTCTGGGAGATAGAGTCAATTAAAATGGTCAGTAAGATGAAAAAGTGAATGCTACTTACTGGGAAAATCGGCCATACGATTCATGCAGAATTTTGTGTTATCACATACCGAGTGTTCAATTTGTGAAGGAACGCCTGACAATGAGAATTTTGCATCACAATGGGCTCTGCCTACTTTTACTGAAATGCACAAACGACAACTGCTCGTGATCACTTTCTTACATCCTATCATTACACTGGATGATGTAATGTTCTTGATTTTCTGCAGAAACCACCCAACATTTTGCTTGGCAATGCTGTAATGTAATATGTGGCTGCTTTGTTGAACAGATGGACTGAGAAGTGGTCTTTCATCTTCCATTTACCTTGATTAAAGAGATTTGTACTTGATTCCTAAAATGAAGAAACTAATTAGTGGTAATGTCTTCAGAGCTGTTTCAGAGATACCTCAGGCGGTATATTGCTTTATTCAAGCTATCAACAGAATGAATGAATAGTGTATAACGCCGTTTTTGCCACAGAGGCACCACAGCGATGATAATGCATGAGATAAAATGATATATTAGGAAAGGATTTATTTTTAAAGAAGGAATCGTTCCAGGCCTAAGTTTAGGATACCCCTCCGACATTTCACATTTATGAGGCTTGAGGATAACCTAGAAAAAAACCTCAGTCAGGGAGGACGGTCCTGGCGAGATTCGAACAACAGACCTCCCCTCACGAGTCCGCGCCTTAACGACCTTGGCCACCCGTGGCGGTTATCAACAGAATAAACGTATTTTACATGTTAAGTGTGTACTGCGTTACTCTAACGTTGATATCATCCTCATGATTAGAACAATTATTATCCCTAGGCTCTACTTAAGCTGATATTTAGATTCTGAAGAGCATTTACTTTAAAATATATGAGAATACTGCAAGAAGTTATGACTTGTGTTTCAGTCCGCCCTGTGTCTCCATTTTCTTGCTTCCCGCTTGGTCATTGTGGCTATTACGGAAGTCATGATATTTTGTTGTTGCGGTAAAAATGAAGATAAGATAAAAATAAAGGGTACTACTTCTGATGTTTATTTAACTTTGTAGAAATTTAAACTGACACTGACCTGTGTGCTTGGAAATGCGAATAGAATATATGTGTGAGCGAGATCGGATTGTGCGGTCGCTCTAATAGGCGACATGTGGAGGATCACGTCATTCCCTCCCGTGGGATAATGCAATCCGCGCATTAATTACATGGAGACCGTTTGTGTCGATCGCTATGAATTCGATTAGCTCGCTAAGTCCTCGAGTGTGACTGTCCTTTAATGACGTTGCAGCACTGTTTTTGGTTGTATTTATTTCTAAAAGACTCTCAAAGCCACAGCAGCTTGCAGGCATATGTATCTCTTTGATACATATTGCATAGAGGAATCGATACGTTCATGTGGTGAATTTGACTTACAAGTTGAGAGATTTATCGCCAGCTTACCTTTTGAAGTAATACGTTTGATATGCTTTTTATATTATTTTGGAACGTTACTACATTTGGAAAACATTTTTATTTTTTTAAATCCTGTTTTGCCTTGTCAGGAACTATAACATCAATCATATCTAGATAAACTTCAGCTTCTCAACATTCTTCAGCAGCGGCTCGTGACAGCATAAACCCAAGGTGCACAACTTTACTCCGCTCCTGCCCATTCCAGAATTAACCATCAAACATACAGAACAGTAATACACATTTTATTCAAGAATACGCTTACACTCTCCCAGAGCTATTCAGAAACGTATCACATTGTATCCTTTTAGTCAAGGAAACAGCAGATATGGAAATGATGAATGCAAGACATCTTTTATTTAATATCACTAAGTACATTTGTTTAACTAAATCATCTAACCTCTTCAATAATGTAATCAAATAAATGATTATCTATCAACTTACATTCTCCGTAGATCAGCAGAATTTCTACTTTGTCTTCATGCGTACATCTTGTAAGAAAACTTGTAGTCACAATAGCAGTACTAACTTACTCTGATGAACGACAACAGTAAGCTAAAGCAACGACAATTTGAGTGGTGAGGGAGATGGGGATAAGTAATGGGGTAGTAACTCTTCATCCACGTCTCCCTCTTAGAGCATCTGTATTTACATAACCGGAAATCATAAATAAAACCCATAACTCTACTACAGTACTACATTAGGTAAGTTATTTGTACAGCCAAGTCATTAAACAATTTGGTTTCTTCGTACTCCTTACTGTTTGCACATCAACTGTCAAGTGTGATGCTCTTGAACAGCTCTTGGAGAGGAAAATTGAGATCTTGAATAAAATTTGCATGGTGCCATTAAAAAAAAAACGAAGTCTATCCCGTGTCTTCAGCATTAATGGAGGTACAAAAAAGGTATACCCTCAGCAAGGACTCCCCCATGAAGTTAAAAAACTTTTGTTTGAAACAATTTTTCATTTAATGCATCAGAAAAAAGTTAAAAGTGAATATATGTGTGTGTGTGTAGAGAGAGAAGAGATTTTAATAAAAACAAATGCAACCAACTAATTGATAATCTTTAATTAAAGTATGAAGGGTGAAATCTATCTCTACAGAAAGCATTGTATACTTCTTACATTTTGGAAGTCGATCCTGGTCGAAGTCGGTCAAGCCGTGGGTCCCGTGCCGTACATTTTCGTAACGATAAAGAACCCTCCAAAGGCCTGAAAGAGGAGGCCTCTGAGCAAAATTTGTCGGCCGTTTCACGCCCTGAATAGAACGGGACGCTGAATTCCGTAGATGTTAAAGAGCGTCCGTAAATAAACCAAATCAACACCATTCTGGAATCGCAATTTAATTCTTGAAGTTGATATATCCGGTTCTTTAAGTTCTAATTTCTTTTCCAATGGTCGCAACGAAATGATTACAATGTAAGCTTTGCACAGTGTTAATTTTCTTTACGTTACGTTAACACAAATGGAAAGTATTTCAGGAACGCACAAGGACTAGCTTGCTGTCAGCTACAGCTTGCTGCTCATACTGCTAATTATTGCTGCTGGAGAGCATTGTTACTTCCCATTAGTGTATTTTTTCATTTTAATTATCTAACGGTCTTTTAAACTATTTCAGTTAACATCGTAACGCAACAACAACCAGCCGCATGTGATGAGAGTTGACGTTTCAGGTGATATGTGCACATAATGGCTCTTTTGAGTAATAGGCTCCTCCTAATCGTACCGCCTTTTCTCACTCCTCACGATCAAAATACGTCACAAATTTGCCTTGCACCTGCAGGCCAAGTCATTCACATCATACATTGCTTTTTGCTCATAGCATTGTAGAGAAACCGCCTCTACTATCCTTCGAATTCTATTAAAAATGTAATCCCCTCAGAGGGAGTAGAACGTAATGTAGTCAAATATAATTAGATTCTAATAAAATCAATTTCGTTTGCTCGTAGTTTGGCAAAATTGTACAGCCTCCTTTTTTAATGTGGAACGTTTGTGGCCAAGTCATTCGATGAAAAAGATTTATGAAAGTACAGTTTCACGTCAGCGTTGGCAATAAAACGCCTATCTGATAAGCGCTGCACGCCGATCTCAGACGAGTTATGCAACATTTCTTTTGCTTGGCATCGTTAACGACGAACCAATCCTTGAAGTAATAAAGGCAAAAGAAGACCAAATAAATAAATGAGTTGTAAAACTGTAATTAAGTGGTTACAACTATCAAGTGTGTTTCGTGCGCTAACGCCTTGAACGACCGCGTTGGCATGCACTAAAGCTAAGGACTTGTATTCAGGAGGTCCCGAGTTAAAATTCATTAGGATTGACCCTCCTGATCTTGCTTTTTATCGACACATACTTCAGATTGACTCTTTATACAGGATACAATACATGAATCAAAACAACCTTTTCAGAGGTTCCAGGAGAACGTGGCCATGACTTTATCTAGTGAAGGTATTATTCTAAACTTTTTCTCTAAGAACATTAATTGTTTTACTGTCACTCCATTAACTTCATTTGGTCTCAGGATCAAAGTGATAAATCCGCATTTTATCTCTCGTTACAAGAAATCACCACCTTCAGCAACTCTGAACAGATAATTCTGTTCCTAGTAATCGTTAGGCAGTCAAGGCTCTTCGAACGACATAATTAGCGGGACAAAGATACAAAGTTGAACAGAGAATGGTTTTGATTGCTATTTGCTGATCGTTCCGAATAAGGATATCGGCACTTACCATTGATTGCAGATGTGACTGCAGCTTGCGTCCTTTCGGAACGTGAATGATGATTATTATTGTTTATAGGGGGCAAAATTGCTAAGGTCATTAGCGTTCAGTTCGGAGCGTGAATGAGCAGTAAAAGTGCAACTTATTTCCAATGACAATGTTATTTCTTAACCTTTAACTGGGGACGTGCTCATAACACCCAACTGTAAGAATAGCTTGGTATTTAGGAGAGCCTGTTGCAATCCTAATTTGTTTAAAGGGATGCACATTGTTGAGAGATTGTTCGTTTTTGTTTTAAAGTAATCCAAAACGTGCATTACAAGTTTTAAGTGCTGGGGTACTGGCAACATCTCACCGTCTACTAATATGGTATTCTGTGCTTAACAGTTCGTATCAAGATGTTCCTCATGTAGATGAGGAACAGCAAGAACATATTACAAGAATGTTGAAACAAGTTTTTATTGAAGATTGTTATACGTCTAAGTTTGAAGATTCGAATGACAATGGAACGGAATATTGTGAAGATGTAAACAAAGTGATCAAGCTGATAACGGTGCTTCCGAGGTAGCTGCTTCTTTTTGGGAAGAACTTTCAATTGTAAAAGAACTATATAACCTTACCTAATTGATTCCAAGAAATTGCAAAACAGCTTTAGAATATTTCATTAGGCTTATCAGTAATCTGGTAATTCGTTCAGTGTTAGGGTATACTAATCTTTATGTTGAATTTCCTGAACCCTCTACAAGAATAAATGTAGATGCCAGAAAACAGAACAAATTAGAAACACTCTTTTATTATATTGCTTACAAATACTAGTCCCTATGGAACATCTAAAATGAATTTACAGGTCCTCCTTTCTTCACAAGAATTACGGATAGAAATATTCTCACCGCTACGTCACTGAACAGTTTTGTTCATAATGAAATGTTTGAATTTGACAACATGCACCAGGTTAAGCAATAAGGGAAAGATTTACCTTGTTCAACAAAACTCTGTAGAAACCCACATAGCCTTGCTAGTTTAATTACAATTGATGGGAGCTTCGGAAGGGAAGGGAATGCTCTCATGTTGTCGATTTACGTGGCGTAATGAACTTAAAGCCTGAAAGAAGAGGCTTCTGAGATAAAATTATCGGCAGTTTCACGCCCTGAATGGAATGGGACGCTTATGACATGAGATGTTAAGGAGCATCGGTAAATAAAATTTTGATGAGTAACCGGCGTTATTAAGAGATACGTGCCGCGCTTTGGCATGCTTGCTAAGCACGGCATTAAGATATAGATATTGATGCAATGCAGTGTAACATTTTAAACGGAAATATACATTAGGAAGCGTCCCACAGCTGAAAGCAATATTCGCAACTTGGCAACATGTACAATTTGCCCAAGACATGCTGATAAGAAAACTAAGTCTTGTTACAAAATGTAAATGATATCTTTCAATACCACATTTAAATAGGAAGCTGTGAACACTTCTCTATTTACGTTAAGATGTCCACCTTCCCCATTAAAGCTTAAACGCTTATGAATGCTGGCGATGATCCACTTTTCTCCTAAAGAAATTAATTAACTGCTCTTTGTTTATAATGTATATCACTTAGATATTTCATTTTGAAAGCTGACTTCATCTCTACTAACTAGCGGAAGAGGATGAGGTTACATTAATGTAATGTAGAAGGTTCGAAGGTACTACATATAAAGTATATGGGTTAATTGACTGATAACAAAAATATTGCGTTACTTATAGAAGAACCAGCCAATATAGAAATAATAACGAAGAAATTTACTGAAATTAATTCACGGTATATTCTTTATAGCATTGCACTGACTGTAGTAGGCTCGCTGATTCTAGGTATGCTTCCGATGTCATCTCTAATAAGAGCATACAGCACACAATAACGGAATGCAAACTGTTCATTAGATGCGCGATGCAATTAGCAGCATAAATCAGCTACCATATGGAGCTGGTGACCCCTGACTCTGAGTAATATTGATATCTATCCAAAGGACAATTTTGGAATTCTAGCATCGTTTTGAACAGTTAATTTCTTTTCTGTTAGTTTAAGATTTCGTTTCTGAATTTGCGAATGGTTGGAGAAAACGTTTGCTTTTAAAATGAAGGCTAATCTCTGAAAGAAGCAGGATGAGAGACAATACAGTTTTTCATTCTCCTCGTATTTTATATCACTTCTGAAAACATTAAACAGTACAAAAGCAGTGAACTGGGTTGAGCTTGTAGAATGTTGGGACATATTGTGGTTTATACTTAACAAACCAGTGCGACAAGCACGGCGTGTATACGTTTCTTTGATTAGAACTATGGGGGTAGAATATTAAAGAGTTGTAAATATTTCTTTAGGGTAATCGTTTGACATTGCATGGCACGGGGAGAGAGCTGCTGAGCGTACCCAGGCTCCGGCAGCCAGAATGTTGTTGAAATGTTAACATTCCCTACCGAGGAAACTTTCGTAATATTCTTTTTTAAATCTGTCTAGCAGCATGGTGCACTCGCTCATGAACATCGCTAAAACAAATGGTTCCTTCTTTGTTTCTGAGCTGCTTTCGTAATTTGTTGGTTCAATTACACGCGTGAGAAACCGAGAGCACATTGGAGTTTAAGGCGCGGTTGTGACCGCGTGAATGTGCTTTGTTCCTTGTTTCTGAGGTTCAGTTATACAGGCTAAAGGATGTGGTTAGCAACCCAAGAACAGCAAATACCAATATCTGTTTAAGTGCACGCGCCCTCATAGTCTTGTCCTGAATCATGTGTGAACAAAACATGATGAGAACCTCTCGAATGTGTCATTGGGTCGACACAGTTTGTTCTTTTAATTAGTTAATTGCTTCATAATAAATACTATAATAACGCTTGCAATAGGTGTTCTTTCTTATACACTAATAGGATTTTTTTTAATATTGTATACCATTATAGCCCTATTGTTGATAATAGTTCGTCTGACTCCACATTTGTTTAACCTTTTGAACATCAATTGCTTCACTAATGCGTTCACAAATTTATTACTTGTATGGTCTGTTTTTCATCTAGATATTTCAAAATACATTTTGTTGATTTCCACTTCTGCTGATTTGCATTGCCCATTTATTTCATTTTTATAACGAAATATGTTTTAGAAATTTTTTATTCCAGCTATTTTTATATAACTACTTGCTTAGCTAAGCTATAGCACGCATTTTTACCTAACCTAATATCGGGTCATTCAATTACCTGATGACCGACGCGACGGCGTTAATTTTGCTTTTTGTTGTGGTTTATTTATGGACGCTCTTTAACATCTCACGTCATCAGCGTTCCATTCAATTCAGGGCGTGAAACGACCGATAAAATTTGCTCAGAGGTCGCTTCTCTCAAGATTGAGGTTCTTTTTCGTGCCGTAAATCTACGACATGGGAACCACGATTTTACTTCCCTTCTGAAGGAGGCCATAAGGATTTTTACTCCCGAAAAAATCCACCGAACCTGGCCGGGAATGAACCCGCGATCTTGGGTCTATGAGGCAAGTATGGTTACCACTAGACCACCAAGATCGACCCGCGCGGCGGGTTGGATTGCATCTACCGATTAGCTATCATTCGCGGCCAAGCGGGCGGGGCTACGCAAAGTCGATAGTAGAAAATCTAGAGTGACAATTTAATACTTCCATTTCACTTAAAAAGTTATGTTCATGTCACGCAAGGAATTGTTGTAGCTGCCTGCCTTCACTTTCCACACATTACTGGCATCTGCTTATGAAACACCCATTATCCCTCTTAATTCTCTTTGAGGAATTACAACACATTAATTTATTAATCGCGTTGCGACTTACAACTGACAATTCTCTGACAGCGCGAACAGATTCGGGTACGGACCTATAAATTACAAATAAACTCTCGCTGTGGAATACAGTAACCAGAACTGGTAATTGCCTTTTAATATTGTTAGCAAAATTTGATTAGATACGTGCCTTTTTTATTTTATTTTTTATTCATTTATTCATTCATTCATTCATTCATTCATTTTTTTTTTTGCTATTCAAACTACACTGAAAGCATGAGACTTTGTTATGACTTTTATAGTATGTTTTGTTGTTTATATCATATAACTTCTTTAAATATTTTAGAATATCAAACTTCTGTTTTACTTGCAGAAACATGTCTCTATTAAGTTGATATTCTCCTGTTTCATTAATTAAAATGACAATCTCAATAACAATGCAGTTTCATATTTTTATGAGGTTTTCTTCCTTTGGGAAACATCTCTGGAATGCCGAATCCTTCAAATCAGCAGACAAATATCTAATTCGATCATAGAGTATTGCATTCAAAGAAATAAATGTGCAATAAATTGGAATTAAGTTTAACTTTTTCTCAATTTTTATATTGTGTAAATATAAATTTATTTGTTTATTTGTAAAATTCTATATTTTTACTTATCTCTTTCTGGATCGTTTCACATTTTCATGTATACTTTCTGTAAATTTTAGCATTTTAAGACACGAACTTTGCTATTATTTTAAATCAGTTTTGGGTGTTATGTGCACTTTTTTCTGCTTCAAACGGTTTAGTATCTATTGCTACAATTTACTTCATTTCCTCATACCAATTTTATGAGTTACCTTTTTTAGGTAGGACGCATGAAAATGATACATTTAAACATCTTTAATCAAAAGTTAACCACACTCTAGAAAACGATTCGCGATAGCTTGACAGCACTAGTTGCTGTGGTCAACGAATAACGTCTCTATGGCCTCTGTGTTCCTTCTCCCCTCTCGCAGGTGACAATGCAGATATGAACGAAGGGCTTCTTGCGCGTGCCTCATGTCACAGGACGTATATTTTTACTTCAGTAACGGCAAGGGTTCCTTTTTCATCATACAGCTGCTCCCCTCTCATGGAAACATGGGGTCTTTAAGGGATGTGTAAAAGCATCAACATTGCTAAATGTTTTCATACGTTTTAGCAGCACAATAAATGTACACGTTAAGATTAAGTTTTTATATTAGTAGATTCAAGATTTTTATGCTATAAGGAGCTTATGTAAGATTAACTTTTTTAAAATCTTTTGTTTGTAGCTTCTGTTTTTCTTTTATTTTTGTTTCATATTCCAACCGTTTTTCAATGGTTTGCAGCCGATATCTGAACCGCTTGCTGAACAATTGAACGTCGCTATTTAATTTTCGAGATTTGAAGTAAGTTTGTGGGATATAGGTGTCCTATTGGCAACTTGAAAAAGAGCGTTTCTTGTTTGTAAGCGAAGGATATTGAGTGGCACCTGCAGCTGTAGCATAATGTTAAAAGAATTAGAAAGCTTTTGCAGACTCTGTACCTTCACGTACAAAAGTCTATAACTGGTTTGCAGAGTTTAGAGGAGGAAGACGAGAGCACACAGCTACAGTAGCATTGCTCATGTGTAAGTCAACCTGAAGAATATATGCAAATGACTTACAGGGAGATAGAGAAGTCTCTGAACTTTCATTCGCCATATCTTCACACGAGGAAGGTGTGTTGATCCCACAATCTCACTGAAGAACAGAAGACAACAATTGTTTTGACAATGGCAGTCCCATTGTATCCACGAGATCTTCATAAGTTACAAAAAATAGATTTATTAATTGGATCCAGAATCAAAGAAGCAGATGGCGAGCTGGGTCTTCCCAAATGCTTCCCCAGTGAAGATTAGGGAATGTTAAAGTGTAGCCGGGAAGATGGTGGGTTGCCAATTTCTTCTCAGCAAGTGGCCATATTGCAAACAATCCACTGCAGGAATGAAAACCATCAACTGCCAATGATACACCACAGTTCTTCAGAACATTAACAGAAACATGGGTTGCGAGGATTGTTGCTGTCGAGGAAACCATCAGTTTAGAAGTCTGGAAGAGGATGTTGCTGCTTCCATGATGGGTTCTGAACGATGCAACTTTGCATCGAGAGTGTAAAGAAACGAGTAGAGTTGGCGAGTCTTCTATTTAATAGATTCCCGAAAATTAAACAGTTATCTACTTATATCTATATCTAATACATTTTTTAAAAAATCGTATTATTCTTTCGAGCTCTCATGACAAATTTGAACTATATTTATCACTTTTTTCAGTGTTCCTTTTTTACTGTTATGGAAAACAGTAGTCCAAGCAATAATTTCTAACAAACCTTAGATTCTCTAAATTCATAAGCATATTATCTAAAACAAGAGGTAGCAAAATACTTCAGGATTCTCATGAAGTATCTATATATTGTTTATAATTTTTTCTGTGCTCCCATTAATTTTATATACACTAATTTATGAACATATACTGCACTATAACAAAGTATACTAGTGCGTTTGATATTGTTTAGTACTTATGAGTGAGAAAATGCGGCCTGATTTATGCTGTAACAACACAGGAAATACTTTCCTATGTTGCATTGAATAATACTTTATCAGATGAATGAAATAAGTATACAGCTTTACCTTTTTAATGCGAAAAGCTGTATGCTTAAACCTCCAGTCGTAATATCTGTAAAAGTATTAACTATCTTCTGCGGTTGCTAAAATGAACAATGAGAAAATGGTTCAGTGTACAGCAGTATTGTGCTGTATGGACTGGCAATCGTTTTTTTTTTACAAATGGCAGCTACTTGCTACTAATTATTGATCATTTTCTTCTCACAGCGCACCCCTATCGCTTTTATAGTGCTGCGTGCGCTATCTGTGGCTCGCTATTAAAACTAGCACGTTTAGAAGGATAAGCTATGCGTGCAGTCTATAATGAAAGGAGTGCTACTTTTGTGTGAAAGATGCGCAGTTGTAAGAATGAATAAACCAAGCGGATTGACTCTGGCAGTCTCTCATTCGGGAGGTCCCAGTTCATATCCCTTGGGACCCTCCATTAAGTTCTTGGAGAAGCTGGGATGGCTCTTTCTTTTCCATTAATCTTATCCCATTTCGTGTTATTCCATTTCGTTGATTATACTACAGAGTAGAAAATACCCTGTACCCTGCAGTGAACTGGTGCGGTGTGATGATAACTTGCGTTTTGACATGTGTGGTATGGAAGGAGAGGGGATACTATCGGCTTCGGGATGATCTATATGGAAATAATGTCTACCTTCGTGCCATAAATATATTGTATTTCACTGCCCGCCTCACCCACCCCTTTCTCCCGGAGGTGGCCCGACTGGGGTGTATGCATAAACGGCAGCCCTTGAGCAATACTATGTTCCAAAATAGCATTTCCGTGCTTAATTTTCCAATCCAAAATAGAATAAATAATAAGAGTAAATCTGCAGAAATACAACTTAAAATTTACTAAATCAAAATGTAACAGTGGTGCTGAAGTCACACAAATGGAGTGGCAGGATCATCGACAATGGTCTAAATTTGTTGATATAATGAAACAGAACATGTGAAATAGTCAAGCTTGTTGCATTTTGATAGAACGGTTGAACCTGTATTAAAAACAGAAAAATTTAAAAGAAGTTACTAGGGAGAAGCACGAATAGCATAGGAAGAACAAGACTGAAAACAGGGAATAAGCATTATGTAAAAGTGAGCTTAAATTATGACCCATATGTAATCAATCAATAAAATGTCCAAACATTAAAAAGCTAAAATAGCAAACGTCACTGCTGCCTAGTACATATCATGGTAGAATTTGAATGCAAGATGCCTTTATTTTCGGTCACATACCAAAAATGGATAATAGTGCAGTTAGCTGTTGAGTGTAAATCATGGAGAGGAAATATTTAAAGTATTTTATGGCAACTTAGGCTTGCTAAAATCGTTTCAAAGGGCCCCGGAAAGGATAAAATGATAAAATTTAAACGTTTTATTTTTTAGATATTAAATTTTATGAAATATTCTCATTTTAATGCTATTTATTTTATGAGATTTCTAACTGACAAGTATGTTAAAATTGAAAAGGATATAATCTGCATGGGCGTGCCACAGTTAGGAACTGTGCAACTACTGACAAATGCCTTTATTTCCAAATTTATGTTCAATAGGTACATTCTGATGATTTTATGGAACTAAATGTTGAGAAAACCCTCTAAAACTTTCAGTACCTTTATAAACACTTGTAAGTCTTTATTTTCTATACTAAGAATTTGTAGAAGAATATGCTCCGACCTATGGGTCTCAAATGAACTGAAGGGTATTGTGGATTTTATCATAGAAAGTATATTTTCATAATCTGATAAACCAACTTGTTCCAAATTTTCAGGATATTATTAACAAAATTTTGTGTTTAATTTAATTTATAGCAAATATTATCGGGGTTATATGTGGAAAATGATAGAAAAGAGTTCCAAAAACATAATGTATTAAAATAATATTTCTATGATGAAAACATATATAAAATCCCTGTGTTAAGTTATTGCGAAATTTTTCATAAATAACTGCAAGAATGTCAGGTCCCAGATTCTGAAAAAACTTCAGCTAGAGCTTTCCGGGACTTCTTAAGTATTGCTTAAAAATCCCTTTTATTATATATGGGTTCGAAGTACATTGCTACTTAGGCCTTTTGATGAGGCAAGTACGGGGCTTGCTAAAAGTATTTTTGGGATTTTACAGTATCACTAAACGCATATACTGTATCTGTTAGAATGCGAACAGTACCAGTAGGAACAGTGACTGTGACTTTACGATTAAGGGCATACAGACATTCCCTTTGACATAGATCAGTGTGACATAAGAGTTCCTTGTACATTCACCGCATATTATTTAGATTAGAAGGTAAAGGTGATATAAAGAGCTCCCACAAGAAGCTGACAAGAGTCAGGTTTGGTGAGGCGGAGGCCAAGGCAAGATGCGTTGTTCGTTAACAAATCCAAGTCTCATCCACCGTCGTGGCAGTTACTTCTTCAAATATCTGCGAAACTCACAATTCAAGTTGGGGGTCTTGTAGCTGAGCACAATGTCAGTATGCCTAGATAATACATCCCAGTTACAGCATTTTCCGCGAAGCATATCCCGTAAACAAAATACGGAAAATGGCAGAAGACACATTGCAGAATCTCTCAAATGTGTTTTTATTGCGTGTGGGTCTTAATTAACATAGCAGATTAGTACCTTTTAAATGGAAGGTGTATTCATAAGCTAGCAATTTTTGAAAAGCATTGCAAAAGATTATAATTTTCAGCTTCTTCAGCTGCAAAAGCTTTTGAAATTTTCTCCATATTTTATTTGCGCTCCAAGTAGTTTACTGTCTCAGTTGGTGGGTTTTTGGAACCTGTGTTGATAACACTGCCGCTAGCGAACGCGCTACACATGTGGGTGGGCGCCTCTTGCACAGTCATTAATTAGTATATACTACGTATGGACCGATTGACTTAACTATCGATGGTGTGTTATTGTGCTCGAAGCGACATTTAACGAATATTACAAATGTGCAAGCATGGAATTCAAGCACACAAAATGCCCTTTTTCTTGCTGTGGCCACTTAGTGGGGGAAATAAAGAACTAAGTTTACACACCGGGAGGGCGCAATAAAATGTTCAGAGTTCTCCATTTCACTGTGCAAATTATGTTAAGATCAAGCTACAAACGATGTGTACTGACTTTTTAAAACCCCAGAGATTGACTAACTCTGTACCGACTTATTTTAATTCTGTTTGAGTCAACTGCTGAACCGAGTTTTAACCGGGTTTCACCCCATTTCATGCACCGAATGCCAAGTAGCTTTTTAATCATTGACACCATGTAGTGCGGGCTTCTTCTTTTCTTCTTAATTGCCTACTAATTCTGTTTGAAGTCTTAAGACTACTCGTCATGGAATTTTAGTAGCAAGTCAATGAGGGAATGAGCGAAGGAAAAAATAAGCATTAACCAAGGTATAAGCACTTTTTGGAAGAGCAATTTATTATAGTCAAAAGTTGATTATTTTTTCGTCGAAAGTCAGAAATATTCAATATAACTACGTCAAATCACTGTTAACAAATGCCCATCTATTATTGAACTGCAAAACAGTGTAACAACAAAATTATTGGAGCATAGAAATAGGTTCTCAAGTCAATCTTACGAATTCACTTCACTGCTGCTTCTCTGTATTTCGAAAGCTACATATATCAGCGCAGCATACAATTAAAATACTACTAGGACGTCGGTTTGCACCCAGCCATCTTAATAAGTATGTACACTGATACCACGTAGTTATAATATTATTTACAGAGATTTTGTCCGCACGTGAACGCAAGGGGGCCAAGGTCGCTCCATTCGCTGACTCCGTCAGTGGACGGTTCACCTTACATTTCCAGGCGCACAACTTTGACCAGTAATAACAAGGACACAACATTCGTTTCATTTCATAATACTGTGTTATAGAAGTAGCCCGAAGTCTGCAAACAACACATTTCTAATATTATTTAATGAAATGTGCATTCACTCTGCTACCATAATTCTGTAGTAAAATTTACTTCATTAACATACTGTAATTAACAATATTGGCGCAGCAAAAGCCCATAACAACACAATAACCTGTTGATCGTAAACTTAACTATAATAACACAAAGACAGAAATAATGTTTACTCTAGTAACGGCAAACTGCGACTGACTCTCCTCCTCTAAATGCTGCACTGGGTTTTCAATTTAGCTCATTGTTTTAATTGTATATTCTATTTCATATATAAAATATAAAATAGAGGTTAATTTTATTTTGCTGATTATCGTTAAATATAAGGTTTTAGTTATGAAACTTGTTATACGGCTCTCTACCTCTTAATTTTTAAGTAAATCGCAGCCCACAGCTCATACACATCAACTCTTGTCTTTCTCCCTTATTGTATCCTTGAACTTTGGTTGCTTTCTGATTTAATTTCTGCCGGTCTCGCCACAGTATGCATTCATTTGAAAATGTTTTTAGACAGTGCACTTTAGAGCAATGCATTTTTATGTGGAAACGTGATTTTAAATACAAATCAGTTTGTTGTGTGAATGCGGAATTTATTCAGAACTTTCTTGATAATTGCCGTTTTCCGGAACTGCAATTTACAATATTGTGTAGAAATTTGGATCTAATGATTCAGCGCAAAACAAAAAGTTGGAGCAAAAGTCACAAAATTTAAATAAAAAAAATTGGACGAAAATGGCCCAAATCTGGGATGTTTTCCAATCAAATCACTCCCGGAATTAGCACAAGTTAGAGTTTCGGAATTTAAAGGAAAAAAAAATGGCAACGAAATTAGAAACATTAGTGTGGGCAAAGTTAGTTCTGTGTTTTGCCAATACAATGTCTGTTTAATTGAAGGAGGGCTACAATTTCAGCCTCTTCAATAGGTAAGATTATAATCCGTCGTCTTGATTCATATGGTAGCGCATGTGTTTGTCCAGTGGCGAGCATGGTTTCGATTACTAATAGAAACGTGTTGCCTGGGTAAAGTTTTTCCGGATTAGGGGAATACCAAGCTAAGGACTTCAGAACGTTTGTGCTATTATTATTATTATTATTATTATTATTATTATTATTTCATCCATTACTTTCATCATCTCGACCTTGGCAGTTGGTGGAAAGTAAAACGTCTATAATAAATTACAAAACAAGTTTGTATACACCTTTAAGGAAGCTCAGTTGAATTACGAGCTCGCCGTATACGTTATACTAGTAACCGAGATATAAAACAGCGCTTAAAGGGACAATATTTATAAAAAAAGTCCAGTACCTACCATATCTGTGAGATAAGACAAGCAAATTTCATTATTACGCATAGGCAATTTATAGCTCATCATAGGCTCTAAATATTTACAATACAGTTAGATTAGTTTGAGGCTGAACATTCTGAAAATGATTGTGATTAGGAATAGTCTACCACTGTCCAAAGAATAAAGTAGCATTACTTAGATGATCTTATTTTCTTATTAATATATACTGACTTGTTGTGAAAAGGTCAAATTCGTCATTTCTTTTCTCCTCAGTTGCTCTTAAAGTCTATCAGATCCTACTTTCTCATGCATTAAGATTGCTTTATTACTTGTCTAGCAATAAAGAAAATCGTTCTTCTTCAGACATTCAGCTTTTTAAGGCTGGTTGCGAGTTCCAAATAGTTTGTCGGTTCAGCCATTCTTTCCTTGGTATTCCAATTTTTCGTTTTCCTTTCGGGACATAGGATAGGATAGGAGGATAGGATAGGATAGATAGGGTATCTTTTGTCAAACACTCTCTCCATATATTCAAACCATTTGATTCGATATTTGTTCATTAATTTTATAAGTTTTACCTGACGTTTTATACCTTCATTTTTGAATCTGTCTTTTCTTGTAACTTCCAATATTGACCTTAAAATTTTAATTTCTACCGCTTGCAGCTACCATTGTCATGAATGTCATTGTTCATGTTTCACTACTACACCCATAAAGCTCCTGCAATTGCCACAGTCTCATATAGTTTTGTTATTTTATCTTTCCGGTCTTAATTTTTTAATGTTCAGTTAAACTTTTTTTTTTAATATTTTACTGTTTTATTTTCAACGTCTACTTCTTTGATGTACGCTACTGAACAGTTTAAATATTTAAAACTATTTACTTGTTCATTTGTCTTACTGTATATTACTAAGGCCCTCTATTATACAAGTATGGACACGCTTTGCGTCGGAATTTTGCCGACAACCAAGCTTCGTGATTGGTTAGCCAGCATCAGCCGCCATTTTGGGCCTGATGTCTGTGTGTTGTATCATATGCTTATATGGAGAACATTTTAAAATTTTTATTCTAATTGAGTTAATATGCCTGGGTGTTGTGCATTTGATTGTACAACTCGAGGAAGGAAATGCGTTACTTTATATCCCATTCCTTCAGGAAAATATGACGTCGAGAGACGAAATATTTGGGTTCACAAAACTGGAAGAAAGAACTCTCGACTGTGTTATGTAAGTATTATGTAAGATTTTTTCCTTAGTATTTGATGATAAATAGAATAGGTTACCTGAAATTTAACGCTTATGTTTTGGTGATTTCATACGTGAAAATACATAATGGAAAAGTCGAAAAACAGCTGCACTTGAAGCCTAAAGTAAGGTCATAAGCTAATAATACTTTTTAAAACTTGTTGCATGCTTATTTCATTTCATTGTTGAAAAAGATTGTGGGGCTTAGTGACACTTTTGTTCTTATAAAATTTCTTTTCTAAATTGTAATTGGTATGAAGCTCTCTAAGCCATATGATGCTTATAATTCATTCTTAACTGGCAGGTTATGTCAGTATTTTTTTTTGATTGATTTATTTACGGACGCTCTTTAACAGCTCAGGTCATCAGCGTCTCATTCAACTCAGGACGTGAAACGGCCGACAAATTTTGCTCAGAGGCCTCTCTTTCAGGCTTGAGGTTCTTTTTCGTGCCGTAAATGTACTACACGGGACCCACGGCTTTACTTCCCTTCCGAAGGAAGCAATACTTAGGATTTTTACGCCCGAAAAAATCCATCGATACTGGCCGGGTTCGAACCCGCGTTTTGAGTGTAGGAGGCAAGTATGGTAACCACTACACCACCAGGACCGACGTTATGTCATGTACATGCTATATACAGTTTATGTCAACACTGATATAATAAAGGCATTACAATCAATAATTTAAATCGTGAATAGCAAAATAAAATGAGAAAATTTTATTTAAGTTTCACGTTTTAAAAGGATGCAATTAATAAGGGCTACGTTTAATATTACGATTTCTGTTTTAACCGATGACAGCCATTTTCCCTGCCGGCAAATGACCCGTCATTGGCCGCTGAGTTCGGCTGCGGTAGTACGCTTAAGGGCCGTAACTATAACTGATACAGTCTCAAAAGTATGCATTTTCTGTCTGACCTAGGCCTTCTAATGCAAAAAGAAGAACATGGGCAGAAGCAGAATGTATTCATTCAACATATAACACAAATGTTTTAGGAATTAACTGTGTGACAATTGAATAAAACTACAAAAACTTAACACGTAGTCTTATGGGGGTTAGAGACGGTTAGGCTCAAAATGGAGCGTGTCCGTACTTGTATAATAGAAGACTTTATATATTACAAACTTGTATCTTGTAAGGTATATATCTAGAGAGCCTTAGACTTAGTTTACCTACGGTTTTATCCATATTATACTTGTTTTATTGAGCTTTTCTTTTTTATGCAATGTTTGTGTCGTTATATCTCTCTTTAAACACTTCAACAATATGAGTAAGTGTTCCCCTGTTTACTATTATATTCCATAGTGTATTTCTGGCTTTGTCTAATGCCTTTATATAGTCTATGAATATAATGCAAGTTGGGCAGTTATATGTTCTTTTCTATTAATTGCTTTAAGATTAGTATGTTATCTGTATAAAATCTTCCTGTTTGAATCCTGGTTGATCTTGAAATAGGATTGTATTGTTCAGAATTCCTTGCATATGTAATATATATGGAAGGAATTATCTTATATATCTCAAATTAATACCTGTATAATATTCGTATTTAGCTGTATTTCTTTTTTTAAATATTGGTATTATTAATGATTTTTTCCATTCTACAGGAATTTTCCTTTGTAGCCAACTTTGGTTCAGAAATCTGAATGTAGTTGCTAACGGTAAATATCTTAATAGCTCTATGTCTATATTATCATGTTCAAGAGTCTTTCTATTTTTTGAGGTGTTTAAAGCTTGTTCCAGTTCAGAAAATTCTAGTCTGTCCGCTTCTATTTTTGGTATATTTTAATGTGATGCTGATATTGGTTCATTATAATTTATAGGCCATAACTGTTTTCAAAATTATATCCTTTTTACACTCACAATGAAATTTAAAATATAATTTAAAAATGGCATATCGCCTATTCCAGCTTAGTCTAGCCTGACCTAACCTCGACTAGATTGCAGATGTACTTAATAAAGTTATGTTTTGATATTTCTGGTTAAGCTCAATGCATATGGAAGTAATAACCATTTAACACATTTATTGTAGATGTAACATTATTTCAGCTGGTGGTAATTCACCACACCGCTTTCACTGGCTTAATTGTTTTGGTAGGAGAGAGCCTATGGCTGAACCAAGGACTGACCGAACTCCCTTCCTTTGAGTTCACCCATTAACGTGACCTCTGTATTGGCTTTTATGCTAATGAAGCAATTGCAAAGCTGACCTAGGGACAGTCTCTTCATTTTGCTATGCACGAATGTTGCCGGAAACCTGAGGACGGCAACTTGGTCATGAAGTATTTACAGTGAAAATGTGTCATTCGTCATTTGTTTACAGGCAAGGCTTTTACGTTAACGAAATTATTCATAATGCAATTTAAATTGGTTCTGTGTTGTAGCTACCGTTGCTAAAGTGCACTTTCAATTTACTTTTGTGGTGTGACGGTATCGTCCGTACAATACGAGACAGCATATTACTGTAGAGCGCTTTTGAAGAGATTTCTTTATACTTTTGCTAGTTAAATTGTCCATTCTTACAAAATTAAACACTGTCAGCCCATAATTTATTATACAAGTATCATTTCATAAATAATGCACATCTATTTAGTATCCCTGCTTCTCAATGAAGGAGCTACAACGTTTGGAAAGCTGTACTATTCCGTTCTATACATCTATCGAATGGTTCGGGTAATGACTGCAGAAAACCCTTATAAATAAAGAAAACGACTTCCACGCATGAAATCTGGTGGACTTATGTCCGGACTATAGGACGGATGAGGTAACACTTTCCGTTCACCCCCACGGGTGGCCCAGGTCGTTAAAGCTCGGATGCGTAAGCGGGAGGTCTGGGGCTCGATTTCCACCATGACCGTCTTCCGTGACAGGTATTTTCCTGGTTTCCCTCAGTCCTCATAAATGGCAAATGCCTGGAAGATACCCTAAACTTAGGCTGAAACGCTTCCTTAAAAATACTCCTTTCCCAATTTCATCTCCTGTATCGTCTATATCCATCGCCTATGGTGCCTCAGTAGTAAAAATGGGCGTAAACACTATTGAAAAAGTCGTATTCATGTTCGTGCAGCTAATTGGTCACAACATTCCCAGTTTGCGGGCGAGCGTAGTCATGACTGAGTGATTTTTTGCATGAAGCCCCGACAGTACATTCTATGCCACTTGTTTTACTTGGGACTCCCATCTTTCATAATGATAGCTTAGTCATCAAAAGCAAAGATCTTGTTCTTTAATTGCGATCGTCGAAATTGCTTTGGTCGCTCCTCCATTCACTGGACTGTGATTTAAACTCCAGCTAAATGTCTCTAATACACGTCATCAATAGCGACAATTAAGCATAAGATTACTTGACTTTCAACTTCGAAACTTTGCTTCAGCAATTTTGCAATGTCTTTGCATTTCTGCTTCTGTTCATCAGTTAAGGGGTCTCTGCAAATCATTTGTCAAAATAAGGAATGCTGATTAAAGTGGAAGTCCCGTGGTTTCTGAAAGTCCTCAAGTGTCACATGACGATTTTCTTTAAGAGCAACCGCCACTACTTCATTCTGCTAATTCTGTCTTTGTCATAATCTATGCTAACACGACCAACAAGAAAACAACTATCCCAACGCGTAATTATATTATGGTCCACTGTGAATTTAGCACAAACTTCGCTCAAAGCATTGTGGAATTCTGTGGGGTTTTTAACATGTAAAGTTTCGGTCTTAGATCTTCAACAATATCCACACATAGAGTAGGCTATGGATAAGATGAACTCTGTGCTTCTCTTTTCAAGCCTACAACTGCAATTGACGCAATTTTCACGAATGTTGCGTCATCCAATCTGCAATACTGCCAACCAGGCATTATTTATGAAATGACCCTCGTATTTTCATTTTGGTGATGCGAAATGGCGCGGATGCAGAACGGTCATATCTCCAATAGAATTGTTAAAGAGATGGGATTAGACCTAGTGTGAGTATGAAGAAACTAATATGGTATTAATATTCTAATTTTATACAAAATATCTAACTTCATTGAGGCAAGAAAGTATTAGAAATTCTTATATCTTCCGAAATCGTCCTTAGAGGATGAAATGAGGATGAAACTAAGAGACGTGCTATAATGCTGAAATATTTGCATGCTTTTTAGCATTAATTAGGAATGTTGGGTAGATTAATCTATCAAATCAGATTTTTGCTTTCTAATAATCGAGGGTGTATTAAATTGGGATAGAGATTATTAAGTAATTCTATATTTTTGCCTTGTCGTAAAGAGTACTCGTATATAAATTTTCTGCTCAAAGTGACTCGAAAAGAGTTAGATTTATTTTGGAAATGTACAATAGTTTATAGCCCGTAAATATCATAATGTTAAGAAAATACACTTCTACATACAAAAAAAAATCTAAACAGGCCTCTACGGAATATTCTTTCACAATCCTAAATGAAATTGATTGATTTAGGATCACGTTGCCGAGGAATTTCACACACATCTTCGGTGAACTACTTCGTTGGTATTCCACTTACTGAAAAATATTTCGGAAATTATTTACCATGACGCTTAACAGTTAGAAAAAATATTTTATAATAAATACGAAGAATATTTCTTCGTATATTACGAAGAAGTAAGATACAATTGTTTATATTGCACACAACAATAAAACAAGACAAGCAAAATTGAAATTATCCACACAAAGTACAGAATAGATACAGGACGCCCGGAAAATATCTAGCGACGACTCAGCAGCGCCATATTCAGCTCCCTTGCCACCACATAAATGAATGAAGAAGCCTACCACTATCGACATCATCCTCGATAATGCATTTTGGATGAATTTCCGGATAAGTGAAATTTTGCGCACGCCCGTTTCCTTTTGAAAACGACGTTGCACTTGTTTGATTGAATGCATTTCAGCTAGAAACGAAACGCACTGGACCTTCTATATAGTCGACGTCTTTCGATGAAGATTAAATTGCAAATAAAATAAATTCAAAATGTCAATATAAAAATGTCAACAATTGCAACGTGGTAGAAACAAAGAACATGCATGCACGTAGCTTGCTGACAATGCATCCATAAAACTTTTTTGATTTGTCTTTCTGAACATGCAACCCGCCAGAAAATAAATTTGTGCGATATTTCTTTTTTTTTTTGATTTGGTTTATTTATGGACGCTCTTTAACATCTCAGGTCATCAGCGTCCCATTCAAATCGGACGTGAAACGCCTGACAAATTTTGCTAAGAGGTCTCTTCTTTCAGGCTTGAGATTCTTTTTCGTGCCGTAAATGTACGACACGGAACCCACGCCTTTATTTCCCTTCCGAAGGAAGCCATTCTTAGGATTTTTACGCCCGAAAAAAATCCATCGGTCCTGGCCGGGTTCGAACCCGCGACCTTGGGTTTAGGAGGCAAGTATGGTTTTACCACTACACCACCAGGACCAACAGGGGATATTTCGCTAGGTTTTACGGACACTATAAATTACAGAGATAAACGTAACATTTTCAGTAACTAATAAATATACAATAAAACAATATGTAAATTACCAAAATATAATTAAATAAATAGCTGCAATAAGATAGGAAAATTTTAGTAAAATCGCCTTATGTTTAAATACAATTTATAACAATTTTTGCTCTAAATATATGGCGAATGCATATTTATGAAATATATAATTTTGAAGAGTATTCAATGAAAATGTTCAGATTTTTTAAAAATTTTATTGTATAATTTAAAACTTAAATTTAATAAGAACGCACCATGATTTTCAGTATCCCATTACCTATACCTATTTTATAAAATATTTTTTGTTACTTTTTAAAGTAGATAATTAATTTTATTATGAAGTTTAGCTGATTAGATAGACAAACACATACTTTTTGAAGTAGGAATATTATCTAAAAAAGGTTATAAATTAAATTTTATTTATTTCAATCAAAGATATTAACAACACCTTTAATGCGGCTATTTTTATCAAAATATAATGAAACTTGCAATTCTGTGCAATTCATCCACAGTTTTTAAAAATATTCGATAAAAACCACATCAAGATTTTAAAGGACTTGTAAATAAGGACCTTACTATATATTTTATATCTAAAACAAGTACTCTGGCTTAATTTCAGAGAGCAACACGCCGTAATGTTTTATTGCTCTGTATAACTTGAACCATAAAAAAGTACACTTACAATTTTTGATAGCATTATAAAATGTAAGAATAGTAATGCACTGAATCTTAGCAACGCCAATATGCTTACAAAGTATTAGTTATGCATGCATCACCTAACAGTTATACATATAACACGCAATATTTCGGATAATTGCGTATTCGAAATGCATCGGTTAATTTGGTGAATACTTCTAAAAAAATTAACTGCCATTTTAGACACCTTTATTTAAAATATAGCTTTATTTGTGCAATTTTCGATATATGTCTATCAAATTCAAATATTTTATATTGTTAACTAGTTACATATTTTTTTTAAATAATTTAATTATTATACTTACGTGAAATAAATGAACAAATACATCGTTTCACGGAAATTTAGAATAGTGAAAATAAAACTGTTTTCAAACAAGAATATAATACTTTTCCTGGCCATTACAGAAAAGAATGAAACTTTTTTGCAGATACATTTGGCCGATTTAATAAGTAAATTCTTTTGTTAAATCCTATTTCTTATAGAGATAAGCACTGAATGGAGGTGATCTTATAAGAGATTTATAATATATTATTTACATTTATTATCATAATATTGCTCGTTTTATTCACAAATTTGTAGCAAGGTAATGTGGAATAATAATAATAATAATAATAATAATAATAATAATAATAATAATAATAATAATAATAATAATAATAATAATAATAATAATAATAATAATATCTTAGGTTGTAGGCACATATAAACAAAGCGCAGTTACTCAACCTGTCATCTCTTCATTATCTGCCATTTAAAGTATAGGATATTTTGTCTCAACTCATAGAGATGTTTGGTAGACTTTCAATAAAATATTTATGTGAACCTTATATCTGTGAAATTGAAATTCTAAAACGTTATAACTTAATGCTATTTGGAGAGATCCACTTTTTTTGCACACCTAAAGGTTTTTTTTTTTTTTAAGCCCATGCAACATACATATTTCTCCTGTCATTTTTCAGACCACACCGCCACGCTTTTGAATATTTACTCGTCTCGGTTTAAGGAAGCAGTGTTCATACATTATTAAATATAGTCTTCTCCTCTTCCGAAACACGTAGACTCCGAATTTCCTGCCTTAGCTGGAAGAGTAGCGCCTCCTTTTGCATTTCGTCTCCCCTCCAGCCTCAAGTTTCTCATTCAACATTTAAAACGTGTCTCACACGCAGCTCCGAATTCGAATACGAAGGGGGAACATGCTGAGGGCACCCCAGTGAGACTTTAAATTCTATCTTATCCTGGAGTCTCCATATGAGGTCGCTTGGAGGAATAACAAGAGGAGGGGGAGCTTCGCTTGGTCACTAGGACTGCATACTGAGTGCCATGTGTTGTTGAACTGTCCAAAGGGGCATGTAGGGTTGACCAATCTCTTTTCTCGCGACTATGATGTTCATCACTCCCATCTATAGGACATGAGATCGTGAGCATATCAAATGTCTTACCTTGATAGTTCATATTTTTACTGCATGATTTACATCATCATCAAAACTAAATTTTTGCAAATAAAATATACACATGTATATACATTATGATGTATAAGAGTTATTCCATCAGAAATGAGGCAACTATGTTTATATTTAACCGAAAATTTGTGAATTACACAGACAAGGGAGAGTAAGCTTTATGCAAAACATGGGTCATTAATTTAATTTTTTTGAAGTTTTGAAATAAATAACTCAATATGTTTTGGAATATATAAACCAAATTAATATTAAGCGAAAGCGCCTGATAAGCTGTTTGTTGTAAATATCCGTTTAAAAGTATTTCGCCCTAAAGGGTTGCTTTTGGAATAACTTTGTTTTATTGTCTTGCAGTCACTTTACAATATTTTTTCTGCCCTTGTTGTTCTCTTATTTGGAATTATTGGCGTCTTTAAAAGGAGGCGACCCAAATAAATTTGCAATGAAAAGGGGAATGTTCAAATGAGTACCGCTCGCGCGCAGTTTCTCCAGTAAACGCATGGTGAGTGGACGAGTGTAGTCGAATCCACGTCTTAATAAGAAAGGTCGCGCACGGGCAATTTGCCAACAACCGTCTACCGCGCGCAATAGTAAATTGTTATAAGTTGTAATTTTGTACGATGTTTCTGATACTGTATTATAGTTTTGAAAATTGATAAATGTTCCATTTTAAAGCGGAATATTTATATTTTGAAGGGAATGCAGACCTTTAAAATATAATGAACTAATAAGTACTTGTTATCTCCATTAAATGCTTAAAAAAGGCAGTAATGTATAGTTTTATTTTGTGTTTTTGTAGTGAAAAGGCGCAATATTTCTTAAAATGCCAAATACATAACATTAATAAAACAAAATTTACTGGGAACAGGGGTTTAATAATAACAGAATAATTGTCCGATTTGAGATGAAAATGTCCCATAAACAACTTTATAAGTTCGTTAAACTAGCACATCACTATGTTATTTTAAATTAGTTATAACTCCGTTACTTTTTATATATTTCCTGTTTAGAATGGCGTACTTTTAAGGTAATTTAAATTTAAAACATTCAGTATTGCACATCACTATAAACACTACTGAATACTAAACAGAACAAGAAGAATTGTTCACAAATAACATTGAAATATTTGTAACTAAATCCACTCTTAATTTTTAGAATTGCTACATCAATGCCAAATTTATAGCTTGCTCAAATTTTCATACGTAACTGAGAATATTAACATTGAACATTGCATATATTTATTTATTTGCATTCCGTGAGACTTAAGCAGTTGATTTTCAACTACACACTTAAGAACATTAAAAGCGATCATTGTGTATATATATATATACATATACATATACATATACATATATATACATATATATATATATACAATGATCGCTTTTAATGTTTTAATTTTAATACAAATACATTACATTATATATGTATGTATTTGTATTCCATGAGATTTATAGAGTTGTTTTTTTAGCTAGGATTTGCAACATATCAATTTCAAAAGCATTCATAAATCTAAATATCTTCAATTAAAGAATGTTATTAATGTCGACATATTTGTCCAAGACTTCATTAGTCTTGGACAAATCATTTTAAATGGAAAACCCAAGGCCACCAATGTAATCAGGGGATTGGGGGAATATAACCAATTACGTTTGTTGCTCAGAAATTGCGAGTAGAGCTATTTAGGACTAAACTTTGTATTAGAATGTCTTCACGTCTACTTTGTGGTTGAAAGAAACAGATAGTTGAATTAACTGGGACGGAAAATGACATTCAGTGTTTGAGGCTTATTCAACAGTAGGCTATTTTGCCTATGCCCCGAAAGGTGCTATCTCCGGGAAGAACGGATGAGATGAGGGAAACACCTGGCAGGCAGGAATCAGGGATCCTTGAGGCATAGACATAAACAGGATTTCTAACAATTTTTCCAGAGCCCCTCCTCCTCCTCCAAGAGGAAGAAGTATGTTAAACTCATAGCATACTCCGGGTCAGAATCCTTTCTAAAGCGCAAGCCACTGTCACACCGCACACGGTACCAGCAGTGCTTGCCTGGCTCTTTCGGCTGTGTAACACAATATGAAATTGCATGACGGAAAATTTGTGGAAAGGAATGCAAATTCCAGCCATAATCGCCTGAGTCACCATTCTCAGTAATTGATTTAAATAATCCATCATAGCATAGCATCATAACTTAGCGTTATCACATTCTGCAAAATTTACAGATTAACTTTTGTAGTGCAGTAACTTGGTTGTTAACAAAGTTTAGAATTTTCTTTTGTCTTAATGTAGCCAGATATTTATAGACTCTTATTTTATGTAATAGTTGATTGTCTTTCGGTCATGCGATATTGAAGGAGCAAATAATTAATATATTATAAATGAAAGAAATGCAGAATGATCATAGCTTTTCTGAACTTGTCGACACACATCTGATTTATGGAGAATCAAAAAATTGTGCTGTTATTTGTCTTACTGCTGTAGGCCACTATTTCCAGCACTTTTTATAACAACTGTGTATTTTAATAAATGCTCTGTTTATTGTATCCTTCTATGCGATATTTCAGTATATTTAACCTTAAGTTTTTTGAATTTAAAAAGTAGCATATTTGAACCATTTGTAACCAAAAACACATGCTTTGCATTACGAATTTTTTCAAATTATTGTAATTATTACAAAAGGGAAAACATTGAGTAACTGATGTGAAACAAGATTGTCTAATTTGTTTCACTTTCATCTGACTATTGTGTTTAGAAAAAAAATAAACGTTTTCCGAAAGATAATGTAAATTATTGCTGATGAATATCAGAAAATGATACTTTCAAATGGAACTTGATAAGAAATTAACGGCATGAATATCCTTTTGGAGATTTTTATGTCCTAATATGGAAGTTTCAAACCATACTCCCTGGTTTATACCTATTACAAATAATTTATTCTAAGCCTCCTCCATACAGAGTGAAACTATTTCGTGCTATTCGTTAAAATATTATGTATACATAAAGAGTTCCAATAAACAAACATTGAGAAATGTCAATTCATTTACAGCGTAGACATAGGAGAATAAATAACTCTTTAAAATTATTTTAAATACTTTTTTAATCGTTTTTAATATATACGTATGATAGATCACTTTCCAACCTCATCGGCTGAACAAAACAGACACACTTTGCTCTATAAGCGCTTGAACATTGCTATGCAAAAATTAGAGATTACTTCTGCATAAAGCGTTGCCGTATTTTTTCCTCCAAGTGATCGCAGATTGAATTAGGAAAAGACAGCAACACTGCGCAATGTTCGCCTATTCTGGGAATACAACATGCGTGAGGATAGCACTATCGTCATAGCTTTCACATTGCTAAAGTTCTGACGAACTTTGAATTTTTTTGTGACCAGTCATTTGGTTGGTGTTCCATTTTCGCGTCGCACTGCTGCCCCATGTAATTATACAGCGCAAGGAAAACTGCTCGGTACTCGTTGCCATTTTTGTATTTCTGTTGAAGCATGCGAAACTCATCGCGATTAAGCATAGCAGTGTGAGATAATCATGTCTCTAGGATTATTTCACGAATCACACGGCGCAGATTCATTCCCTTTGTGCTATTGTGGACTGGGAAGGCAGGGTAAACAGTGAGGTATTATACATGTTACAAATATATTTTATGCATGAATCGTCGACATTACAATACACCATTAGAAAGAGGAACAAATAATATTAAATAAAATAATAATAATAATAATAATGCATAAATAGTATTGTTAAAAAAGGGAAGAACGGTATTAACAGATATATGAGAAAACATAATTTACATATTTTTTGCATTTACATTTGCATCTACTAGTTATTGCTTTCTAACCAAAATATGATTTTCTTCTACCTTCGCACACTTTGGCTAGGAAAATGACCATGTTCAACCAATTGGTGTAATCCGCAATCTGGTTCTAACCTGCCAACCTACCTCCAATTGTGAAGTGGGAATTTTGAAGAAATTAAATTTGATTTGGGTTTAATTAATGGGATTAACATTGTGGAATGAGGAGTAAGAATTTGATCGTCTTTGGCACCGATCTTGGGGTAGGACAGAGAATGCGGAAGTTTGTAGAAATAATTCAGTTGTTTCACGCTTCAAGATCTGCTCCCCCTTTTCTCCTCTCTCACTCCTTTCCCTTCCCCCTCGTTTATATATGTGCTCAGCTGATTCTCTTCTTTCCTCCGGCTGTTAAGATGACACCAGTGTGTTTTGGAACTTCGGAAGTTCTCGGAAAAAGGGTTTGTTGATTTCGAAGACAATGATAAAATCCAAGAGATAGTTTTTATTTTCACTAATTTACGCTCAGGGGTCAAAAATTAATTATCAATTATCGTAGGCAGAAACTTTGATTGTCGTGGGGACGAGAATTTAGTTCAAATTCGGCAATTGTTTTCAGCTGAGGAATGATGCTGACATTACAAGTCTGAGTAGATCTTCGATTCAATGAAGCAGATTATACGTCGTTAATTCACCATATATCTACACTAACACTGCACAGCTGCCAAATACTGATGACAGATTCCTAACACAGTTCTTAGCAGACGCGAACAATCATAAATAACTTAATATCACACTCAAACACTGCAAGTCAACGTTCTTCACCAAACGACTATTCACAACTCATCAGGGCTTTTCATCAAACCTGGCTTAGATCCAGACATGACGCTTTTGGAGTGTCTTAGATCTTAAGTCATTTAAGTATTGTTATTAACCTTATCGTTCCTCATTGGTTATATCACACATACATGCTTTACGGGCTTTATCCTGATTGGCGGATCAGTTCGCGCCTTGATAAAGAGAGTCAGGCGAAGCTATGGGGATTAGCTACCGAAAAGAGATGATATGTTTTTCTGCTGGAAACATTTCAAGGCTTCCTAGAGACAAATAACAGAAATGGCAGTTTACCCTTAAAGGAAAAGAGGTTTCTTTTCCCCTACCTTTTAATGCATTACTTTTAACAAACGGTCTTCCAGGGTTTTATGACTGGTTCTTAACATTGAGCCACTTCTGCCCTTTTTCTGCTAAAACCTAAAGAAAAGAGTATCATACGAGTATGTCGAAAATATGGAACTGTAAGACGTTTGGAAAGACACACCTTACTTATGGCACTAAAATATGAAAGTATTGCACGTCATAGGAGTGTAATTTACATATTGTTATTTCTGATTTTAGTAGTGTTTAAATTTTAAATTTAAATATTACCTGGAGTCTTAGAAGTCAGAAAGAGTCTGTTTCATAATCCTATTTCAATTGTTTTAAGTTTTTTCTTCTGGAAACAGCTTTGTTCTTAGGTGTTCCCAGTGGGTACATTCGCCCATTCCTCTTCCCTCCACAAAATTGGCAGAATATTCTACTTGTACTATCCGTTATTTTTAGCCAACTTCCCGGTCTAAACCAAGTCATTCCTGATCTTACCTTTCTCCCTAGAATGAACATTTTACCCCAGGTTAATTTCATTTCATTCGATTGGCTCAAGAAGAACTTTTGTGTTACATTATGCCTCGATTTCCTTCCTGATGATACCCCCTAGCCTTGTTCGAACCTCTTTCCATATATTTTAATTATCTTCATTGCCTCGTTGCCATATTGAACCCAAGTCAGTTCCTCGGAGACCTCTTTCCACCTCTGCAGTTCAATATTTACAAACGTGTGGCATAATCAGCATTAGTGGAAGATGAGGCTTTTTCAGTTGTGTGAGGGGTACCATTGTCAATTGTTATGTTAGTGAGCAATCGCTAGTTTCATCATCACACTTAAGCTGTACTGTATAACGCTGTCTCTAATGTCGTTTCGAGAGAATGCTGCAATTAAATTTTCGGACGCTCTAGAAATTGTCTACTCAGTGACTTTTTTGAATTATTGCTATTTAGCTTGTTACGAATATGTAAATTCTCAAGTTGAATCAAGTCTCTGTAACTTTTTGTTCTGGATTTCTAGTTAATTTTAGCTTGGAAAATAGAGAAGCAGGAAATACTCAGCTGTTGGTTTTATGAAACAATGTTCAGGATTTCTGTGCATATCTCGCCCTCTTCAAATTAAAACGTTACCGCTCCAGTTTCATTGTTCTTTTTGGTTATTATTATTAGAGATAGCGGTGTTTGTACAGTAGTACCTGCAAAGTGTAGAAATGGAAGCGAGCAAATATAAACCGTGTTTTTTGTTTCATGCCATGAAAAAGTTCCTCAAATGCTAGCGGAAACTGTGTCTCTAAAACCCGTTCATTATGTAAGGATTAAGGTTAGAGAAAAGCCTTTAGTGCAGCACAGCGAACGAAATGGAATGGGGCGGTGGAATGGGAAAGATTTTTTTTAAACGAAAGAAAGCTCAATTTTTCCCTTCCTCTTCCCTGCCAAAAATAGGCCATGTGATTTTTGTCTGTACTCGCAGCTATATCTCTCCCTTTTTACACTCACTTTATAGGTTAATAGGTCTTTCTCCTTATTACATACTCATTACATTCTATCTCAACTGGAATTTGTACCAGACCGTTTATAATTTTTACTTTGTAATTTGAACTACGTGCAGTAAAATAACACATGCATGAACATTTAAAATGTTCTGTCTTCCCCAACAAGATCTGCATCCCGCGGTCGAACGGACACATGAAATGGTATGCGAAAGGACGAAGTGCTTGTAAAACAAATTACTCCGTAGAGTTTTAATGTCCGGGACGTTTGTTCCCTTACACAGGGGAGGGTAGCGCCTCATTGAAGTTGACACCTCTCGGGAGCAATTTGGGCAAAAGGGAAAAAGGGCTTCATTTGTGTTATGTATGTCATGAATTGTGCCGCTCTTGGTATTCAGCTTTGATTTTTACACTTCATTTCAGTATGTTTTCTGTAGGTAATGTACTGATTAATGTTATGTATATGTTGCAAGCTCATAGGGTTCTGCTTTCTGTAAACCGGAACGTTTCCCGTCTTTGCTAGGTAGATCGCGCTTGGCTACATGTGTGAAGGGCGAATATACGAACTGCACTAGATGTCCTAAAAGGATATTGTTCCCGCGGATTTTTAACTTTCAATTGTTTTGGTTCCAGTCATCTATATTCTTGAATATCCCAGAAATGTATATATTCGATTAAATTTTAAGCAAGACAATTATTGTACAAAGTTCGCACTCACGTTCCGATTGAGCAGATCTCAACTTATACATTTTTTCCAGACTTACTTAATTTTTGTATCCTATTCTATTTGTTTTCACCTTCTATATTTTCATTTCTTTTATTTCTTTTTTTATTTTGTAGGTCTTGGTAGTGCAAACCCGGTCAGGATCGATGACTTTTTTCGGGCGTAAAAATCCTTAGTATGGCTTCCTTTGGAAGGGAAGTAAAGCCGTGGGTCCCGTGTCGTACATTTACGGCAGGAAAAAGAACCTAGCCTGAAAGAAGAGGCCTCTGAACAAACTTTGTCGGCCATTTCACGCCCTGATTTGAATGGGACGCTGATGACCTGAGATGTTAGTGTCCGTAAAAAAACCAAATCAACAACCACCTTCTATATTTTACATATCTATGTGAAACAATAGATATCAGTTTTTTAATCCGAGGAAACACGCCGAAGATATCTATTGTCTTCCAGTAGTCGATGCGATTTAAACGAATTAACTGAAACATATTTATAAGTTCCAGTTATATTTATAGTCACGCGATCTTGGAATATATATATCTTATAATGTAGGGTGAGTAGATTATGAGTTTTTCGTGTCCGGCGACATACAGCCTGTCTCAGAGTCGTGCGGCTACACTAGTTTTCCAAACTACACTTTTAATACTGGAGGCAGTGCCTAATAATATAAAAAAGTACTTACCCGTGTCACCCAAGGAGGTGCTGCAGCTGCTTTCCCTGATTTTTTTTTCTCCAAACATTTTTGGCATCGACTAATGTAATTATCCGTTACTCTTCGTAATTTTCTTGAGGAAATGGAATTCATTTCTTGATGGATGGTCGTCTTCAGTTCCTCTGAGATGTGTGGATATGTCCTACACACTTTGTGTGTTTTATTGCCTCCCAGAGATACGAGTAACAATCAGAGGATTGATTTAAATCGGGTAGCGGGCGAGTCAAATAATTCTGATAATTCTACTATCTTGCTCACTCGTTAGCATTGAAGCGTGGCTATAGGAATCGTCACAGAGTCATCTGCGGTACGATTTAAAACACGATCATCAGGATCTTCAAACAATCTCCATGAGCCGATTCGTGTTGTAAATAAAACTCGTTATGGAATATAATGCTTAACTCCAGATTTCTTAGCACACTACCGTACACGTGCGGGTTTCAACAGCCGGTTAGCTCAGACGATGCTTTCCTAAGAAGCTCACGATCACCGCTCGTGACCTTGATCGGTATCGCTTATGCATTGGCTTACTGACTCACTAACAAACATGCGCTCCCCCAGAAAACTCATCTGCTTATCAAGTATTTTTAACTTAGAAAAATTAATTATAAAGTAAATATATTGCTAGTATAGTAGAACTCGTACTCTGAAAAAAAAAAAAAATGGAAACATATCCACGACGTTTGCTTATCTCAGAAGACAAGTTTAAAATTGATAGACTTTCTTATGAGTACGAATGTTTCGGAAATACTTTTAAAAACTTTGGTATCGGGTGGCTCACATCAAAACAAAAAAAAAAAAAAAAAAAAAACTAAAACAAAAACAAAAACAAAAAAAAAAACCGATATAAACATTTGCCCGGAATTCTTTAGTTTTTGAGTTATTAATGAAGCGTACTTCAAGGCGTTTACAACCTAAGTTCGTAACAAAAAATAAAACCAATTTTAAATTAATCAAATTATGTTATCGACACAAGTCTGCTGATGCATTTGGAGCATTGCATACTTATATGACAAAATATTATTCGTAAAATGCAGCAATAGCATTGTTGAAGGTTAGCCATTTATGTGATTGTAATACTCCTATTAAAGATGTTATAAAAATGGTAATTTTAACTCTGGCGCAAAATTTCATTAATAACTCAAAAACTAAGGATTTCCGGACTTATTTTTATATGAACTTTTTTCTTCTTCTTATTTTGGTGTGAGGAACCCACCACCAAAGTATTTTAAAGTATTTCCGAAACATTCTGTATAAACACACATTCCGATGATGAATAAACTGCGCAATGGAAGGTGCCGTATACCAAAAGTACGTACACCACACACTGTACATGCAACAGATGTCTCAACTTGAACGGACTTCTCAAGTATTCCAGAACTGGACTTAGCTATGAAGGAACTGAAGGAAGACGATAAAAGGATTACAGAGCTGAAAGGAACAGTGTGTTGGAAATCAAATAGACTGAAGGTTAAACTCGACGTGAGAAAGCACAGAAGACTAGGAAGGAAGAAAGAGAGAGAGTGTGTATGTTTATGGGGAAGGGTTTCCCTGGCTCATGAAGGGAGATAGAAATCAGAAACATTGCTTCTTTCTTTAATGTTTGTATTTTTACTTATGTGTGGTTGTTTACTCTAATCGTTTTACTTTTTCATTATAATATACACAATTCATTACTTTTTTATACCAGTATAGCCCACAGTTTGACACGAATGTGGTTTAATATCCTTCCATTCTCATTATACCTACTGTTAAACAACGTTGTGGTTTCATAGGCGCAGCTAATTCTTTATCACGACAAAGACGAAATTTATTTTCCGCTACGGTTTACGAATCCGGATTTGGATATTGAGGACTTAGTTATAAACTTTGTCTCTTCATGCGGTGTGTAAGTTCTGGGCCACTAGGACGGGCAACCAGCAACTCCACGTGCTTCAACTTCATCTCATCCTGTAGACGATGTCTGAAATGTCGCACTCTCTCGGCTAAACGTACATGACAAGACTAAATCCTGCTAACATTTCTCTTTACATTCCGGAACCTCTTGTGTTGCGCTAATTACAGGAGTAATTGTTCAAGATTTGAATTAATCGTAAGTTTTCGCTCATTTTTAAAATATTTTTTATTCCCCACTGATTCAGTATCCACATTTGTACACAATATCACGAGTTTCTGCAAGACGATAAGTGAATGAAAGTTTTGAATGAATTCCGTGTGCACACGATGAGTTGCTTCGCATTTAAATTAGTGTACATACTGCAGCTGTATGCCTAATAGCTGACACCATCTGAACGGCCAAGATTTATAGCTTATGCCACTTACTATATGATATTTAATGCACAGTTTTAAGCCAAGAATAGCAAAATAACTGAATCTGACGAAAGAATGTTGTTAAACTTAAGATTAATAGCTATACAGAAATTTAATGAGCCTTTCGCATATTAATTAATTACATATAAATAAAACAGTATAATGAAATTAAGCATCACTCATTTATTTCCTTTGAGAAATGAGTGCTGTTCTCAATTATGCGAAGATTTGTTATACAGGTAAGTCATAACCTGTGCGACAAATATAGATATAGATCTCACAGTGAGGGACAATCTACGTTCGACTACAATTGACTTCATTCTTTGGGGCTGATGAGACAACATTTTGTTATGTGGAGACTGACTGCACTTCGCACAACCCGCCCCCCCCCCCAGGATTTTGTCAAAATTAATTAAATAATAATATTAGCAATTATGCTTTAATGCATTCACAAAAAATTCCAAGGAATGACATTGAAATGAACATTGACGATAAAACCAACATTGCTAGTTGAAAATAAAAGCACTGAATAAGTCATTCTTTTTAATTTTGTGTGTAAAATTTCATATTTATATATGAAATATATATATATATATATATATATATATATATATATATATATATATATCAATTTAAACTACATCAATTCTAAAAAGTAATGGCTATGACTACTTGTCTATATGAAAGCGAAAACTGAACTTTAACAAAGAAGGATAAAAGTAGAATTCAGACCCAAGAAAAGAGATTTCTAAGGTCAGTAAAAGGAGTGACATGAGAAGATAACATAAGAAAGGGGCTGAAAGTAGTAGGTTTATGTAATAAAATAAATATGTACAAACAAAAATGGCTACAGCATATCAAACGTATGCTTAGAGAGCAAATTCCGCATTTTATTTAAAATGTTGTACCTAAGGATAATGAGATCCAGGTAAACCCTGAAAGTGGACGAAAGATCAGTTCTAAGGAGTCATAATGGACCGCCTTATATCCTAAAACGTGGAGTAGATGATGACGACGACCCTGAAGCTTCTCTGAAGCGTCGATTAGGGGGCAAATACATCATAAAAGAAACACACTGGTTAGTGACAAATTATGACATATTAATTTTTTTTGTTAACACCTTTGGACAGTTTAAGAAGATACTTAGCAAATACATTATCGAAGAAAATAAAGTGTAAGGGACATGCAAAAATTATGACGTATTATTAATTTTTTTTTCTGAAAACAGCTTTAGATAGCTTACAGAAGATATTCAAACCTGAACCTGACAACACTCGTTACACCATCGCAGTACTACCTGACAAGACTCTGGCAGACATTTTAGTCCCCTTGTTGCATTTGATCAAAAGCGGCGACTATCCCTGAATTGACTTGTGTTAATTGGGGTAGTGTACATGACACTCAACAAATGCCCTCAAAGAAAAAAAAAAACTATAGGAGCATTAAGGCGGGATACCGCTTTCTCTAGGCTCCCTTTGACATAGACACCCATTCTCGATAGATCCTTGCCTTCAACTGCACAGGCATCTATTACACATGGAGGTGCACGGCGAGGACAAGGCAGCGTCATGTGGGTTAACATTGTAACCGGTACATATAAAGGTATACAGTGATGCACCACTCTTAAACGGCGCATCAGATAACGTAGGTTGTTTAACAAAATCTGTTCGTCATTATGAGATCTATTTCTCCCGCGAAATTGTCGCAGAAATCCTGACTCATTCTGTATATGTGACTTTATCTTTAACAGCCATCGTTTCACACTGTACACGCCTCATTGAATAAATTTTTGTTAAAAGAAAATATAGAGCATAAAACTCCTTGATAAAAATGAAATTATTATAGAGAGAACTATTATTATGGAACTTCACTAATTTTTTTCCTGTCTCAATCAGTGGTTTTGTGTTTATTCATAACTGAGTTTGCTAATGACATAATGTGAATGATTATTTCTGTTGGTGCGTTATGTGAGCAAAACAAACTTACTGGGTATAGGAATTGCTTTCGACATTTACTATTATTTTCTATCAACGTAGTCGGCAAGCGAAGTTTAGAGGTGGTATAAGCAAAAGCTATGTAAAATTTGGTTTAAAATATCTTCATGATACACCGATTAAGGGATAAATTTCGGGAAATAGACATCAATGACATAAAAAGATCAACCAAATGCAACTGTCCTAAAAGAATTAAAAATTACATCTTTAGAATATACCACTCATTGCATGTATCTTGAAAACTGTATTTTTTGAAATTATAAAGTAATGTAATAACATGTTCCTGGACGAGAAGGAATGCTACTTCATTTCATTTTAAAGCATTCTTCCTTTAAATGCTATATCCCTTTTACACCGTGGCAAATAAATATGAATATAAAAATAAGACTTCTATAATGGTATCAGAAACATGTCATACTAAAATAACAATTGAAGTGTGAACATTGTCAATGGGCACTGTTTTTTTGCACATATGTAACCACCAGCGCGGCGAACCATCCTACTCGGTTGATATTTTCTTTATTAATGCCCATTAGATAAGGCTCAGACTTAGATCTGTCAGGTAATATATCTAGTCATCCAAACAAAACCCGTTTCAGCTTATTTTACCGGTGACGAATGCCGTAACCAACTGTCTGCGTCATAATCTGTCCAATAGCAGCGGAAAGATTAACTCATTGAAAAGCACTTAAATATGACTTGTCTCTTTGGGAATGTTAAACTACGAACGAGAAGATTATATATATTTTTAACGGTTTATTATTATTTTACACTGTATTGTTGGTACTAATTGCTCACTCATGTACTCTTTATTTCCGGAATGCCATTCTGGCTACTTACTATTTGTATATTAATTGTCAGCATTATACCATACTTTCGACCTCACTGCTCGTCATGTATGTCAAGGAGTAGGGAAACTACGTTTAGCGGTATATAATTTGCAACGGTTCTTAGTTCTAGAGCGTTATAGTATATTAAGATTTACCAGCCCTGGCAAGACTTATAATACTCGAGAAATTCATCCATATCCTACATTGGTTAAACGCTATATACATAAATACGCAATAAAGGAAATAGATAACGATTCAGTCAATTTAATCTTTTGTAAGTAGGAAATATTTAAGAAATTATAGGCATTTCTATTTCTTTCAATTGCTTTATTTACTAGTGAAAATTTCGAAATTTATAAGCATACTGAAGTGCAATATTAATAAAATAAGTTAAAAATCTCCCTGTTTAAATTTTTATTTGATACAAACAACAATGAGAAATTTTATACGAATTGTTATAAGCTTCCTTTTTTATAAGAATATCAGAGAAAATACTAATTATGAAGAAGACCAGAGAGAGAGAGAGTAATACCAATACTGCTTTTGCTTTAACTGTGGGCAATGTAGTGACATAATAAATAATTCTTAATATTCTGTGCCAAAATATCTGTAAACAAGTTGCTTAACAAACGGACACGGAGCAAACTGCCTTTTCCTGCAATTTCTATAGCATTTAGATTTTTTAAAATATCTACAATTTAATTCTCTCAAAATGTAAATCTGTGAAATTTACATACCTTGAGAGTTTTATTCTCTTTAATAATAAAAATGACTTCCCAAATTTAGGTTGAATATGATTACTTTTGGAAAAATAAATTGTGTTGTTTCAATGAATAACAGTATATGATAAACTGAAAAACTTAGTTTTTATGGTAATTTGAAAGCGGCCTGACCATTTCTTCTTCTTTAAATATATTCATCCCAGGTAGTAGAACTTAAACCATTTGGACTTGCAAGTCAACACCTGGGTCGTCGCCAATCGGGTAACGCATTACTCTGTACACACAAGGATTACATGCCTAGGGACTCTCTTGTAGTACAAAGACAGAGCCGCCTCAAAGACATCACAAACATAAAAGACGCAAAACATTCACACACATATGCAGATGGAATGGCGAAATGGAAGGTGAATCCGCCGTAGAGAAATACACCATTTCTGAAAATGGACTAATGAAAACAACAGAAAACTTCATCAGGTGGCCGCAGGATTTGAACTGGGACCTCCTGAATGCAAGTCCAAAAGTGAACCAACTCTCTTGATGCTGTCAGTTTTAATGAATTTATTATTATTATTATTATTATTATTATTATTATTATTATTATTATTATTTGGCTTTTGGTAAAGGTTTAAGCCAATTTTAGCAGACTCTGTTAACAAAGCAAAGGTGAGCATTTCATCTTGAGCTATGTGCAAATGTAATTCAACCCACAATTCATTTAATAGACACCTTCTCCTCTTACATGGTTTAAAGCATATATCTTCCTTTTGGAAATATTTCCCTTTAAAAATGTCCAGTTCTTGCAACTGTGAATGTCCTGTCCTCTGGTAAATCGCTTTTAAGTCACACAACGTCCCTCCCAAAAGGCTGCTCATACCCTTCAACTCCCTTCATCCCTCCAAGGACGAGGACGTAACAACGAATTTAATGCAGACAAATAAATTATTCAACACAACACATTAAACAACGGCCGAAACTTCGTAACCTGAATACTAACGGAAACCAGCGCCAGCGTGACAGAGCGCCAGTGCTTAATCATGCTATATATAGTAGTCCCTAAAAGTTTAGTCTTGAGAACAGTTATATAAACTTTTTAAATATTAATATTTTTAATGTAAATTATCTAATTGCTTAGCAAAGTTCATATTTATTAAGCTTCCAACCAAAACCTCCAAGTTTTAATATTTTTCATTATTATACACATGGAAACTATAACGCTCATAGAAAATGTTAAAACATTTTAGATTAACATAAAAAGAATGTTTGATTTTTAAGTACTTCATGCGCTAACTTCAAACGTGTTTACTTTTTTCATTATCAGTCTCAATTAAACATAACTATAAGGTAAATACGATTTTTTTAGGAATAACTCCGTCTTGGTGTAACCATATTTTCCTCGTAGACACAAAGTATTGAGTATAAACGTGGCCAGGGTCGAAGGATTTTTAAGCGCGTAAATATCCTAAGCGTAGCTTCGTTCGGAAGGGAAGTAAAGCAAAGCCGTTTCCCACTTGTAGAACATTTTTCGGCACGTAAAGGAACCTAAGCCTAAAAGAAGAGACATCTGAGCAAAGTTTATCGGCCATTTCATGCCCTGAATTGAATGGACGCTAATGACTAAAGGTGTTGAGTTATTTGTTTATGTGCGGGAATAGGTTTTTTGGCAATTTTTTTTTAATTATAATGATTCGTTTTAATTTGACTTCCACTTGCATAACATAGTAAGTCAAAGATGTAATTGCAAAGCTCTATATACGCCAAGAATTCTGGATGGCATTTTCATGATAGTCCTTTATGCCATCTACTTGGACTATGGAAACCGACGGTATTGCTTTCTAATATACTTTAGAGAAATATATAAATAAATGAATGGCATAAATTAGTTATTTGTAAACAGATATACCGATAACCTCACCAAACGGTGTAGGGCAGGTAGAATTAGGTAAGTATTGCACCAAGAAAAATATTACAAATATTATAAATTAAATAAATATATATGTATAGAATTACCCCATTCGAAGAAATTGATATTATTATAGAAAGTTTCAACACTCCACAAAATTGGTAAGTGGAAAGGGTCATGGTATCTCATAGTAATGCACTGTGAGATACCATGATAGGTATAGGAAACTTGTGCATAAACAGAGAAGATCAAAAGAGAGAATTCTGGGAAGAAATAAATCTAAGATGGGGGATATTGAAAGAAAAAATATTGTTAATATGAGAGAAAAGAGTTCATCGAGACTCAATAAGAAAACATAAACAGTAGGTGAAAACAGAATAATGTGATAAAGCAATTAGGGAAGGATTTGATTTGTTTTATTTACGGACGTTCTTTAACATCCCAGGTCATTAGCATCCCTTTCAAATCAGGGCGTGAAACGGTCAACAAATCTTGCAAAGAGGCCTCATCTTTCAGGCTGGGGGTTCTTTATCGTGCCGTAAATGTACGACACGGGACCCATGACTTTACTTCTCTTCCGAAGGAAGCCACACTTAAGCTTTTTACGCCCAAAAAAATCCATCGGTCCAGGCAGGGATCAGTCCTGTCCTATCTTTGGTATAGGAGGCAAGTATGGTTACCACTACACCACCAGGACCGACAGGGAAAGGATTTGCATGAGCTAGAACTGGAGTTATGAATTTAAAAAGTTAAAATAAAATAAAGGTGTAGAATAATATGTCCAAAATTTCGAGAAAATAACAGAGATTTTCATTTATTGTACAGCAAACAAACAAAGTTATGGAGAGAGCAGAAATGGTAATCAAAATGGAATAATTTAAACGGGGAAGTATTAATTAGGAAGATGTTACCTATAAAAGGAGAAAAAGATAATGTCATGAGGAACTTTTTGGGAAAAGTTAGAGAGAAAAGGATAAGGATTACTAAGATGAAGATAGAGGGAAACGTAATCTTGGAAGTATAATAGGTTAGATAAATCTAAACCAGGATAGGGTAATGTAGCAATAAGTATGATGGTCATCAATATACTAATAAACCTGGAGTTAAGTGTATTGGGATCAGAATGTAAGCAAACAACCCCGAAAGAAAAGAGATATAGACAAATGCCAATGTTTTATATTTACACCGCAGTCCTAGTCACTCGATGTTGTCGTAGAAGACTGGGTCCCTTTATTTTAAAAATAAGTGCTTCTTTTGAATTTGGTGGATACAATTATTTTTGTCCGTCTTTAACCAGTTCCAGCCTTTCGATCTTCAGGCACATAATTCTGCACCCGTTTTAGATAAATCGGTATGACGAACCAAGTATACAAGACAGGTAGCACTATACACAGTTCCATACATCATCCTGTGATTTAATTCGTCCAACATGATAGTATTTCTCAAAGTTAATATCTGTAGTGGGGTATGTTAAGGGGGTCTAGGATGAGGAACGGTTATAATATCTGCCGCGTCATTCCAATGTACACATATTATACAATAGGAGCACTTATACTTTCCTTTCATTTTACAGCTCGGAAGTTAGTTTGTTTGCTTCTTACAGAAATATACATATTCTATCACACACTCTTGTTGTTTATTTTATCTGTTTCCATGCATGACGTTA